>CAMQGK010000634.1:3605000-4205000 GCA_947000775.1 Pterois miles | reverse complement strand
CAAAACACCTGTGTTTACTGCCTGTCTGTATCCCTCCCCTGCAACCCCTCAAACAGAATACACATCTAAAATAGTGAACTACTGCATTGCTCTCTTCACCAAATTTTCAGCTGAAACTTTCCTCATTTGCATCTCAATCAGCAGCGTGGTCCTAAAAGTCCAGTCCTGCTTACTACTAATGCTGTAGATCATCTTTCCACCTGCAGAGACACATCTGGCCTCTGTCTTTTTGCACCACAGTGAAAACATTTGGTTTGCACATTTGCACCGTCAGCACTGACAATCTTGACTGTTTGACAGCTGTGGATGAATCACACATAGAGTACTACACAGAGCAGAAACGTAGACCTGAGGCTGTGTGTTGCTGTTCCTGCTGATTAATGACTTTGCCTTATAATAAAGTCATATACAGTAACTTGTGCTGCAACTAACAATTACTTTGATGATCAAATCAATATATTAATGATTCATTGAGTGATCATTTAGTTTATGAAATGACAAAAACTGGAAAAAAAGCTGCCCATCAAAACCAAAGTGACGTCCTCAAATGTCTTATTTCATTTGAACAAAGGTCTAAAACCCAAAGATATGCAGTTTATAATCATATCTGACAACTAAAAGCAAATCATCTATTTTGAGAAGATGGAAACAGAAAATGTTGCACTTTTTAATATTTTACACTGCATGATGTTATGTATTTTGTCATACCTGATGCATGATTCAATGTTGTCTTATTATGTGCTGGATGCTACTATTTGACCCTGTCTTGTCTTGGCTTCACATGTTTTAATCTCAATGTCACTTCCTAGTTAAATAAAGATTACATTTATTTTGCTTGCAAAATGACTGAAACAACGAATCAATTATAAAATAGTTGTTTATTCAAACAGTCACTTATATGGACACCTTTAAAGTTTATAGGCACATTTTTTAAGTCCCATGGTAACACTATAAATCCTTCTGAAGATGCATTTAGGTGACTTTATAAAGTCTTTAGCTTATTTATGTTGTTTTTGATAAAATAGCTCAATCAAAAACTCCTTTCAAATCTGTCATATTTTACTGTAAGAGGCTTTCAGTCATTAAGTGTAGAGTTAGAGAGGAGAAATGTGGTCAAACATGGAGGCAGCTGTATTGAACATACCCCTTTAATGATGGATGCTGCTATCTGACCCTGTCTTGGCTCAGCCTCTCTTGTAAAAGAGGTTTTAATCTCAGTGTGACTTCCTAGTTAAATAAAGTTTATATTTATGTTTGCTTGCAAAATGCCTGAAACAACAATTATAAAATAGTAGCTGAAGTTTTTTTGTTGTTGATGATCAATTAATTGTCCCAGCTTGAACATTTATAGACACCTTTCAAGTTTCCAGACACATCTTATAGTCCCACAGTAACACTATAAAGATTTATAGATACATTTAGGTGACTTATAAAGTCTATAGCCTTAATTAATGCTGTTTTTGATAATATGGTTCCATCAAAAACACACGTCTGTGATATTTTACTGTGAGGGGCTTTCAGTCATTCGCAGTGTGGAGCTTGAGAGGAGAAATGTGGTCAGACATGGAGGCAACTGTGTTGAACGTACCCCAGTAATGATTTTGCAGTGGTTATTCCTCTTCTTTCCCCGCTCGGTGTTTCTCCGTTGACTCTCCAGCTCTGGTGTCCCAAACAAAGACGCAGCCTGTTCAGCCGAGCGCTCCTCTCCTTTGGTTGCTTCCATGCTGCTGAGCTGCAAACTCCAGCCAGTGTTTTCCAGGAGGGACCGAGGGACAGGCTGAGCTTCGCGCTGTGAGGAGGGAGTAACGCTATGCTGCTGTGGAGGATATGACCCCTCTGCTCCGGTGTAGCACCGCCTTGTTTCTTGACGTCTCCAAGTTTAAAAAGCAGCAGCATGTGATTTATCTGAGAGAGAAAAAGAAGTTGGTGGCTGCGAGGCTGATTACAGAAAGCAGAGCCGACCTCGACAGTCTGCTATTTGGCTTTAAGTGTCATTTTCCAGCGAAGTCTGCTCACCAGTAAATCTGACGCCTGGCAACTTTATAAAGAAGTTGAGGTTGTAAAGTAATAAAACACTCACATTCCGGATATTTCTGTTTACACGTGCCTCAAATGTGTTAATTTATCAGCTGCAAGACAACAAAGAAACAGCTGGAACTTCAATAAAAACTTACCGTGGAGTGATGAGTGCTGCCGCCATCTTGTGGTCAGACTGGAGCGGTGCGCTCTTAACAAGTCTTTTAAAGCACAATTTGATGTGTAGTTTGATATAAGTTTTCAGAATTCAAGACAAGGAAGCTTCCCATTATTAAGCGTTGCTGATTAGTTTGAAATTGGCAGTGTCAACATAGCTAATGCTAGTTAAAGCTAACGTTAGCAGCCTGTTAGCTAGCGTAACTCAGCACAAGGACTGCAAAGCAAAGGAGGCAAACAGCTAGCTTAGCTTTACAAATGACAGCATTGTTCATTTTCTCAGCTAACTCTCCGCCAGAAAGACAATATTCCTGATCTATTCAATTAATCATTAGGACTATAAACCGTCAAAAATAAGTGGAAAAGTGTCTAACGATCGAAACCGGATGTTGGGAACGCCGTCTCCTGATAACGTTAGCATAATTTCCGGTCGCAAATAATGGGCAAGGGTCCGCCATCTTGTTTTGTAGTTTATGCTCACATAAGATGAAGTAGCAACATATTTATATACTTATTTTTTCTCTCTCTACAAGTATAACGCTGTTTGCGGAGTCCAAGCGTTGGGTTGAGGATGTTTATCTTGATGCAGACCAGACATACAAAATAATGGCGTTTGGACTTATGTTACATGAAAGGTCCATCACATTTTCTGTTTCTGAATATGTTTGCGTGTGTGTGGTTCTGTAACAATAAAGCACAAGAGTACAGAGTGATTAGAATTAACTGAATAAACTAACAACAAGGGAGCCCAAGATAACAGGCATCTACAACAGTTTAAATGGAGAACTACTAATCATTAATATCAAGCTAATATAAACATCACCAAAATAAACTCACATTTCCATGGACGCACACAAGAAAGGTAATGTCCATCAAGCATCAATCCTAGCAGGTGAAGTCCAGCCGTCCTCTCCTCATCTGTATTTTCTCCCTCAGTGCTGTACTGATGGCACATGCACAGCGCATGATTGGGCACAGGTGATAGGAGGAGGAGGCATGCACAGAGGCAGAACCCTTTTTTACAAGTACAGTGAAGGCATCTTTTAGATAATTTGGCCTACTTAACTGTTCGTCACCATAGTCGGACAACTGGACACTCACACCACCCCACCATCACCAACCTTAACCAGTACAGCACTAAAACTAGAAAATGCATTTCCTGCTGAAATATGTGTGTGAAATATAAAACTTAAACATAAACTTAAACTGTGATTGTGGAAAAACTGTAAAAGATATCAAAAAGCTGAATCATGGCTTAATAGTTCAAAGTCTTGTAACCACTTTAAAGTTTAAGAGGATTTGAAGATTTTGTTCATTGGATTACATTGTAAAAAAAATTGAAAAAAGCTTAATAATTTAAAAAGTATAAATAGTTGAAACAAGAAAAGTCATAGCTGTAATGTCCTTAACGAGCTGAATATTTATAGGCAAGGTGCACCATGTTATGTAGTTCCCAATCTAATTTAAGGAACAGCATACAATATATAAATGTATGTATTTACCTTCTATTAAATTATGTAAATTATTTCCTGCAAAGGTAATCTATAAAGTAAATCTTTAAAAAACAAACCTGTGATTCACCATATGTTATCATACCTTGCAGGTAGCCTACACTTAGGGTTTCAGATGATTTCATAATTATATTAGGCTATGACATATCATTTCAGTTTTTGTATATCCTTGATTTTCTTGCAGTTTTGGTTCGTACTTTGCCTGTTAAACAAATAGTGTGATCATCGGACAGGGTAATACTAGTAGAGTAATGGTACAATGCCTCCAATATGACAGTTTAGTTTTTACACACCCAGTTTGAGCTTCCTGTGTTATATTTATATGTGTAAACAGCAAGTTGTCATAAACAGCATCGAGAGAATGACACTAGACCCCAGCAGTCATAAATATTTATCAGGTTTTGTTCTTGTGTGTCACTTATCATGAAAGTGATATGACAAAGCTTTGCAGGCATCATAGTCTGCTGAGAAAATCTTCATGCTCCACACACTAAACTGGTTAAAATTAGCCTAAACCTGCTTCCCGATCAGTTCTACTAACGCATATTTAGATTAAATACTGGCTCTTTAAAGTAATTTTCTGTGGGTCCCCTCCAGTACTTTTTGTCTTAGTAACGATGGTGAGCAGAGCTGCTCTTGTGAAATTAACATAAGTAGAAATTTCAGTGCAAACCTTCTATGGGAGTCACTTTTGACAGTGTGTCACAACATTAGCCACTTCATAATGTTTGCACCTTTTGCCTGTCTATCTATGCAACTGTCTACCGAGTTTATATTTAATTTTGCAGTCTGTTGTTGGACAGATGTTTGTATGATCCATAGATCACAAAGTATCCATTATGTAAAAGTAGGGTGACCAGATCCCAACAAAGAGTATCTCTGTGTAGGACAATGTGGGACATGCTACCAAGGCTGAGAGGGAGTCTACAATTTTTGTATAATATCTATTTAAATTCTGCCCCTTATCTTGTAATAGCTCTGTGCTTTGCCCAAATGCATCCATAGGTCGGCACATCTCTTTTTTGAGCCGCACAACATGAACTGCATGGCTTCAAATCATATTCCCCTTATGTGAAATTGCACAAAAAACTCTGAGAACCAACTTCCACCATCTTATAAATACTTATAAGAAGTCTCCCAGTCTTTGTTGTAGATGCGCTTCCTTTTCGTTGTGGTAATTTCCATTATATTCCACCTAAATCTGCAGAGCTTGTGACTCACAATCTTCCCCATTGGGCGTAGTGTAGCAAAGACTGTGAAATGTTAACCTGCACTTGACCCACGTGTGCACAGTTTGGAGCAGATCCCAGCTGGCACTGGGTGAAGGCAGGGTTCACCATGGATAGGTTGCCAAACCATCACAGACAGACAGACAACCATTCACACTCACATTTACACCTATGGTCAACATAAAGTCATCAGTTAACCTGTATGTCTTTGGACTGTGGGAGGAAGCCAGAGATCCTGGAGAAAATCTGGAGAAAACCCAGAGAACTTGCAAACTCCACTCAAGGATTCGAACCTACGGTCATGCTAACCACTGCTCCACTGTGCAGCCATGCTGAGAACCACTGTTATGAAATTGGCCTAAGTGAAAATTTCAGTACAAACCCTCTCGACAATGACACCGTGTCACAAAATTAGTCACTTCTTATTAAATTTTTGTCCATTCATCTGCCACACAGTGAAACTTGCGTGACTTTATATTTATTTCGTAGTTTGTTGTTGCTTTCTTAATGGCAGATGTTTGCATATATGAGCCATAAATCACAAAACAGTCAGCATTTGTTAAAGGAACTAACATCTGTACATAATAATACAGTCCACAAGATGGTGATGTTGCGACACCGTTAAAGTAACACTAAACATCCTTCCCTGTAGTGGAGATATTTTCATGAAGCTAAAAGAAGTGATATTAATATAACATAATACTGCTCCTGATCCCTGACAGCGCTAACATATTCCAGCTCGGTGAGGTCCAGGTTCCCTTCACGTCCAGCTGTGTCATGTGATGTGATAATGGAGATCACATGTGGCGGGAACTGCTGACCTCTGACCTCTGCCTTGTCCTGCACTCGTAAACAGCCCAGGGTTAGCTCGTCTTTGTCTCCCTGTGAATGTGTGTGTACTGTCCTGTAAGTGGCTGAATGTGAAAATAAACCTGGTTTTGTGTTGTCATTTCAAGCTACAAGGGTGTTCGCACATGTGTCTGTGTGTTTTTGTGTCTGGTTGTGGTTGCAGTGGCTGTGTGTGTGCTGCTCAGTGAACTGCATGTCTCTCAGCAGAGCGTCTCCCTACAGCTGTCCCCAACCCAGCTGGACTTCACAATATGACCTTTAATGTTGACCTACACATGTAGCACTTACTGTCCTCATCACATGTGCCTCTCGACTTCTTAAAGTCTTTTTAAGAAGCACTTTTCACAAGTGTGTCGCTTATCCTCGGCCTGGAAACACTGCTAACTGCACCAAAGGCACATAGAGCTTCAAAGCATGTTTCACACCTATAGAAGTTAAGTTTAAACTGAAATAATGAAATTTAGAAAAATATTCCATTCTGGTCTTCTCAAGTTTGAAAACTTGATGCATTTTATAGCTGCAAGGAATCCTCAGAACAAATAAAAAGTAATAATGATAATTAAAACTGCCAGCAGCGATAATCAGGCCCTGGCACCTTCGCTGAAGTCATTTGCATTTCCATGACCATCAGACACTGCACGCATAAGTTAGACGTTTTTTCCCGTGTGGATTGAGTGGCACAGGAAATGATGGATTGCAAATTCTGCACCACTTCCTGTGTCCCCATAGAGCACACATGCTAACCATTATTTTAGAGCATTATTTAGCTCATTATCAAGTGTAGATTAAATTTCATGTAAACTGGATGTTTGTCACATAAGATAGATAGCTGACTTTATTAAATAATAAATAATGTTTATAAATAATAAATTATGCTGAACTTCCTGTTGCCAGTACATGGCACAATGACTATGAGTCTATATTGTCATGTGGATATCCTCAGGCCTGGACTGCTATGAAGTAGGCCAAGTTTGGGGCAGATTTGACCAAGTAAGTAAGTTTGCAACACTTTTTTGTTTAATGGCGAATCATGTAAATTCTCCATCACGCCATGGCAATGTCGTTTTACGAAAGCTCAAACTTTTAGTAACTTTTCATCACAAAAATCTTAAGATTGTACCAACCAAATTTGAAGTAAATTGGGTTAAATCTGTCGGAGGAGTCACAAAAGTTAAAAAAGTATTATTATTATTATTATTATTATTATTATTATTAGTTTTAGTATTAATCATAGTAATAATAATAATGAGGAAAAAGAAGAACTTTATTTATAGAGCACTTTTCATATAAGAGATGTAGCTCAAATGGCTTTTCAAAAGAAAAGAAAAATCCAACATATATGGTAACAGATACGTAATACAATGAGACAATAAGAGGACAGTAGATGCTAAAAAAATTAAAATAAAATACATAATATTAAATAGAATGACATTAATTATAGTAGAATATATTTATATTCTAATTAAATAAATAGTTTTTCATCTGTTTTAAGGGTATTCCTTAATTTTGGGGCATAATTTTGAGAAATAACGCAAACTCTGCACTAGAAGATCAGAGAGATTGTGAAAGCAACATCAGTGTCTGCAATGTGGCCGTCCCAAACCACCAAGAGCTTTAAAATCAAGAATGATATCATTGAAATTCTAAAAGATGAAATAAGCTAATAAATAATATATACATGAGGAAAAAGGGATTCAGATTAGACTTTCAAGCTGCTGGACTTAAAGTAACCCCTTGAACTCTGAATGCCCCGACACAGTATGTGACAAACAGTACATACTGTGTCATAGGCACTATACTGTGTACTCTGCATCCGCTTGTTCCAGCACTTTATTGAAACTAGTACATCATGCTTACATGTATATCCAGGGAAATCTTCAAATATTTATGGTTGCAATTCTGCATCATAAGGAGATGTGTTGAAATCCTCTGAGACCTGCATGAATGCAGTTGTGTGTATGCAGTTTAAATGTGTTATTTTGCCCATTCTAAAAATTGTCTCTGCATACTGGGGTCCCTAAACAGTCTTAAATTACACAAATTGGATATCACTGTCAAGCTGAGACTCTTGTGGATTCAATGAGCCCAACTGTATCCATGTGTGATGATGTTGGACTCATTTCATTGTAGTGATTTCCATTTTTTGGAAATTTTATCTCACTGTATAAAATGACCTGTGGTGACCTCTATGATAACCACAGCCTCGTGAAACTTTACAGCCACAAACTAGAGACCTGGAGCATTCAGAGGATGGATAGATTTCTTAGCTAGATTGACAATAAGGGGGTTTCTGCTTGCCATCCAATTGCCAAAAAAAATGCAATTCTTGCAGAAATCTCCAAATCATAGCATGGCTTTTTCTATGGTGTTCCTCAAGGTCTTGGTATCTTAATGTGGTATTTTGAAGGGATTTTGATATTTTTTAATCAATTCTCCAGTGATAAAAAAATGCAGCTAGCAGCTGTTAATGCAAACACACACTGTCGGAGAATTGTTATCGTTAATTTGGTCTTCAAGTCGTGAAGAACACCACTGCTAAGCAATGGCAATATTAACGTTAGCAAGTAGGTAATATAATACAGGAAATGCAAAGACATGACAGAGGAGGAAGATGAAGTCATTGAGAATATCAATACTTTTCTCAGACATTATAAAATTACCAGGAAAAACAATATATGACTAAAATTACAATATACTACATAATATTAAGTTATTATGCACTGATGAATGAACTTCCATGGGCTCCACCATTTCTCACAACATCAACAAACACGTCACAAGTCGTGAAATCTGAGCTTGCAGAAACTGTCCACTTACGAGGTCTTGAATACGACATGAGGAGGGCGGTAAACACCACCCCATTTGAAGGCACCATCAATTGTCTGTTCTGCTCATGAGACACACTAATCTTGTCGGTTAACAGTAAATAATCAGTAATGAGAGTCAGTTATTGGCTAAATCGGTTAATTTTGTTTTCAAAATTAGCATCCCTATTTATAATATTTTTTAGATGGTGACTAGTGCTCCCCAAAAGGTGGCAACAGCCAAAATGCCAAACTCAAGGCTTCAGAACGTTCATAAACCAGTGGGTAACATCCACTTCGTATGTAGTCGGATATACAGTCTATGGTTTAATTAACACAAACACATAAACACAAACAAACACATAACGTTGAAGCTTCCTTTTATCAGCGACAGCAACAAGTGATGCAGGTTTTATCTGTTTTACTGTCTGCTGTCTGAGTCTGGAGCTCTAAAATCAATTAGGCGTCACTGTTGGAACAATTCAAAGCCCTCAAAGCAACATGTGAAGTGAGGCACGGTGGCTTGAACCCAGGCTGAGCCGCGACTTATGAATAACACATCAGGGGAAGAGCAGCAGTAGGTGTGCTTAAAGAATTCATCAGCTGACAGTTATAGGCACATCTGCCCCGTGAGATTTGCTGTAGGCGCTTGTAAATCTGCCATGAATTATTCATTCAACATGACACAATCCTCAGCACATTACATTGAAAGCTTCAGTCTCCTCAGCCATATCTGTCGCTGACTACCTGTCAACCTGGATTTACAGTAGAGCTGAATGTCTGTTTGCTTTTGTTGTTATCCTGAAATAATGAGCACTTTTCAAAGCTTTTGATATACACTCACTCACAACTGGAACATAAAATAGTGCTGCCCACTTACTAATTTTGCATGTTTGTTGTTTTTACTGTTTTTGACACTAACTGAGCTTAAGGATTCACAGCATGTGAGAATGAAACATGTCTTTGACACGTGCAAAAGTTTTAGATTTTTATATATTTGCACAAATGTGACCTCTGTGTTTTATACAAATATTTTACATAGCGGCTGTTCGGTATGATGGGAAAAGAAGTCCAAAAAAAGCTTTTTCACGCCTACATCAGTCTGTTGGAGAACATGATGGGGGAGTGCTTACTGGAGCTTTATTCTGCTAATGATGCTGGGAATATGCTGAGGTGGCATTAACAGTTAAAAAAAGACAAAGCTGTTGATGTTGCCAAATTTGCTCTTTTATAACTGAGAGAATTTACCACCGGCGTCTTTTTAAAAGTTTGCTTCCTCACTTCTCTGTTTAATTGGAACGTGACTCATATCATTTTTGTTTTTTTACCCTTTGTCATGTTTTAGTTTTATGCTTAACGTCTTGTTTGAGTCTCATATTATTTAGAGTTTACTGACATGTTTTATATCAGCCCTGCTTGCGGCTCTGCTGTATCGTCAGCTGCAGTTTAGCAGATACTTCTATCATAATGTTCTAAACCCTTATACACTTTACAATTAATTTTAAATCATAAATTAATTAGTTTGTGTTTATTTCTGATTTATGACTAGAACAACTTGACACACGGTGCTGAGCTGCATCTCAAATTAACCTTCATGTTTCCAGCTTTCAGATGATGTTCACTACTTCTATGTGACATCTAATGCTGACCTGCTCTCTGCCCATAAAGACCCCCTGGACCCCCTAGAAAGGACAAAAACGGGTCTATTGTGTGTCTCAGAGGGTTAAAATACAAGTTCAGTCATAAAACATAATGGATATATGTGGCTATAACACCTTAATAAGATATCTGAAGCTTGAAAATAGGGGCTCAGACACTAGTAAACATATTAATAAATAAAATACGAAGACATTGTCTAGATTTGAAAAGAATGCATGTTCAATATAATACAGTAACATTTAGGCTACAGCCTACAAAACACTCAAGACTAACCAAAGAAAAAATCAACTAACTGAACTACTAAATGATTTCAACAAAATCTATTCCATCAATTTAAGCATTGATTAAAAAGCTAAGATGCAATAACTAGAGACACATGGCAAGGGGAAATAACTGTAGGCTACAATTTAAATGGATTTCAGACCGGAGTAACTAGTTTAGAGGACCCCAGCTGTTTAAAGCATTCAAGCTTTAACGTATTTCTGTAGCAGCTGCTGCCTTAAGCTCTTTTTAAAAGCAGCCACAGGTAGAGACATTTTCATAGTGTTATTAATTTCGTTAATGTTATTAATTAATTAATTTCGACCGTTATCAGACCATTAAATGTGTGCTATCGATCGCTATAAGCACCACAGAGTAGGGGCCTACTATACTGACTCAGTCTGTTCTCATTCCCAGGGCGTCAGGGGCCATCTGTGTTTGGTACCCGGCTGCCGGTAAAAAACGCACCGGACGTTCCATTAACTACAATGTTAACTCATGCGCCGAAAGTGCACAGAGTGTGGTGATGTAGTTTTAAGACTACAAAGACACACCGGATGGGCGGGAGGGGGATGGGTCCAACAAACACAAGGCTTTCATCCAGGCTGTTCGCGTCCCGTGTGTCGCATTACAATCAGCTGTTCGTTCACGTCCTGTGTTCAAAACATTCAGTCTCATTTTCACTTTGCAAATATATCCATGTAGTTCTTTCCTAAACCTAACTACAGTGGTTTTGTGGTTTTGCAGCCTAAGAGTAACTATAGTGGTTTTGGGTAGTGTGTGTAAAAAACAAAAATACAAATTATATATATTAAACTAAACAAAAATACAAATTATATATATATATATATATATATATATATATATATATATATATATATATATATATACATACATATAAATAAAAAGATAAGTGAATATTCTTTTATTTTGTACTGCATATTGTCCAGTGTTTATATTTTGAAGAATGTTACATATACATATATGTTATAACCCCCCTCTACTGAAAAAAATCAATTTATTTATTTATTTATTTCTCATATATTTATCCGATTTTATTTATGTATTACATATTTATCTGATTTTATTTATAATATTTATTTATTTATGTATTTATTTTAACTATCCATCTATTTTGGTAATTGTACCCTGGAGCAGAAAGAACAGCAGGACACCAGGTCCGTACAGTACACAGTGACAGTGTGGGACAAATACTAAGAGACAGTGGTGTTCCCACATCTCTCCAGTTCTGGTCAGCGTCTGCAGCTGACATTTTCAGCCCAGGACTAAATCCTATCATGCAGCCTGCCAACGCTGATCACCAGTAACATGTAACCTCTTTTTTTTTTTTTTTTTTTTTTTTTACACCGTGCAGTCATACTCTGTGTTCTTTTCCTTTTCCTCAGTACAGCTTCTTCAGTCCTCTTTCTTCTGGACCTGAATCTGGGTAAAGCCCTCCTCTTCCATCCCATCAGCTCTCCTAAAAACAGCCGTGGTCTAAAGGTCACTTTGGGGTTTCAAGTTCAACGCATTGTTTCTTTGACCTCTGAATATTTGGTGATGCTTTTAGAAACAGTGACATTTTGTTTGCGAGTGAGGAGACAATGGAGTGTGAGACTGGCCAGAGAATCAGAGCAGCATTCGCTTCACTGCACTGTTGTGAGAGTTGAGTTGGAGGGCAAAGCCCTGGAGCTACTGGTCGATCTTCGTTCCTACTCTCACCTATGGCCACAAGGGCTGGGTCGTGACCAAAAGAACTACAGGTACAAGCGACCAAAATGGGTTTTCTCAGTTGAGGTGGTTCGGGCATCTGCTAAAGGATGCTGGTGAGGATGGTTTTCCAGGCATGACCAGCTGGGAGGACCCAGGACTAAGTGGAGAGATTATATCTCCACACTGGTCAGAGCTGGGTAATGTGGCCCGAGAAAGGGAAGTTTGGGGTCCCCTGCTGGAGGTGTGGCCCCCGTGACCCGACCCCAGATGACAGGACAGCGGGAGTGAGTCCCTCATACCGTCCCTAATGACCCGAGCATGTGGAACATCTAAAAGCAAGAAGACTGACAGCCAGACATTACAAAAAAGAAGTGTACTTCAACTTTATAGTTATATAATATAGTTATACTTTAATTATTACTTTACTCTAAGTGAAATTATAGTACTTAGCCAAATCTTAAAGCCCAAGCATACTGAAAAGTATTAGTCAAGTATACTTGGGCTTTTCTATATACTCGTTGTTATAAACTTTGGTATTTTTAAGTTAATTTTATTACGTTTATCTCTGATAAGTAGCTAAAAAGTAAACTGAAAGCACACTGTCTTAATGTAAGTTTAACAGAAGTTGGTGTGAAGTTGGAAGGCCGGTTTGGCCACAGCGATGTTTCTCACTTGTCATGTTAAAGCTAACCACCCAGTTCCTCTTTACGTCACTGAAAAAACATGTGAGAGACAAAGAGAGGTTGTTTTTCTGTTGGATTTTAAGAGAACGACGTGTTGTCATTGTTCATGAGAAGCTACCACAGAGGGAGGATGATCCACAAGTTGAAATATCTTTCAGGAAATGTGGAAGCGAGCGCCGCAGAGAAACAGCTGACTGTGCGCTTTTCTGAAGTTCAGCACAACGTCGAAAACAGGAATGAATCCAACTTGAAACCCTATTTTCATTTTAATAAAGTTGGTCCTTTGGAGATCATCATGTCAAGTTATTTATTAATGTAAACTTGTAGGTTCAATATATGGTGGTGGGATCAGAAATGTATCTATGTATATCTCCATATTCAGGCGCCCCAGAAGCCATTGCCTTATTACAGTCGTCACATACAAACATACATGAAATCTGACCTCTGCATTTCACCCATCATAAACATTTAGGAGCAGTAAGCTGCTGTAAAGCACACAGGGAGCAATTTAGGGTTCAGTGTCTCACCCAAGGACATTTTGACATGTGGACAGTTGGAGTCAAGGATCCAAAAAAGGTCTGTTATTGCCTTAATTAGTGTGCAATCTTGCATAAATTGTGTTAATAATCTCTTAACAATAAATGTCTGAGGGACATAAAAACAAGAATAAAAGCATTTCTGTTAGTAAGATGGATAATAACCTGGGAGACAGGCGGTCTCATGTCCAGTCCACGGGAAGCTCAGCTGGAAATCTAAGAAGCTGTTAAGTGTCTCATTATCATGTGTGTCAGATGTGTCACTCAGTGGGACGCCGGACTGCAGCAACAACCCCGAATTTACCCTCTCAATCATTAGCACCCATCAATATTACAGGAGGGCCACGGATCAAACGCTGCAGCCTCAGTGCCAGATGGTGAAAAGGTTGTCACTCACTCTGTCCAGGCTTTTTTTTGTTATTAAATTGAACTATATTAGATTTTGAATTCAAATATCTAGAGCAGTGTCTGGAAACTGATTGAAAGTCATGATTTATCAATGTATCCCTGGTTATTTAAAGTGCCATTGATCCATCTGGAGCTAAATCAATACCTCTGAGCTAATACGCGACCTTTCTCGCTTTAGGTTTAATGAGGGTCATGCTGTCAATGTTTATTATGGATCTATGGGAAGAAAAGCTGGTGACATGGCAGGTAATCACTGCTGAAATATTCATATAAAGAGACAAGTGTTATGTAATATCACAACAGCCATGTGGCAGTGTTGATTAGAGTGGACGACATTAATGCGAGCGGCAGGGACGACAGAGACAAACTGTGGATGACAGGTTAGAAGTAGACGTATTCTTCTAATGTAAAACAAGTGTGTCCTTGGAGCAGCAGAGGAGCAAACGTTGAAAAAAATAACTATTTTAATGATCAATTAAGCATTATGGGGATTTTTAAAAGCTAAATTGCCCAACATTCCTTTGCTCCTGCTTGTCGGTTGTGAAGATTTTTTGCTTTTCTCTGTCTCATGTGATAATTAACTACATGTCTTTGGATTGTGGGCTGTTGAGCAGAGGAAACATTAAAGTCATTTAAATGTGCAATAGAGTGCTGCAGGAATGAGTCCTAAAACCCAGATATGAGTTCACATTTTAGCACTTCCAGTTCTCTCGTCTAGAAGAAGTAATATGTTTTTAGTTAGATGTCTGAAATAAGGTGTGGTTAACACAGGCTGAAGACACTTTAACGTTTTGTTCTACAGCATAAAATACATCAAGCCGTTATGAGTCTTAAAATGGGTGGTTGCTAACAAGTGGCTAAAAGAGACTCCTAAACATCATCACACAGACATGCGGACTCATGACCGTGGTGTAGTTTGTTTCATAGCCTAACGTTAGCTTTTTACTCCTAGCAATTGCAATCACACTTCAAAAATGGTGTTCATGCCAGAGTTTATTTTCAGTAATAATTTTCTCTCACTCTGGCTTAGAAAAATACGCTAGCACACTATAGGCAGTATTCTGATAATTTATAACTGTAAGCCTCTTGTGCCTTAATGGGACATCTAGGCATCTAGTGGTGTAACCGAGTACCCCTTCGTTCACTCTAATACTGTTCTCCTTGCTCAGAGGCCATCTTTACCTTTCTCTGGGCTCCTGTAGAAACATGTCGGAGCAACACGGTGAAGACGACACGCTCCCTGTGTATATCTGAAGGGCTCATTCTAAGCTAACGATACACGATTCTTAGCTTCAGGTGATTATACACTACTGAAAACATAGATGGATATTATTTTCTATTATAGATCCCCTGAAATGCTACACACTGTTCCTTTAAGGGTTCTTCTTCTGGGAACCATGAATACCTGAAGCTTGTGCTAATCCCTCAGGTAGATGTCTAGTGATATCACTGAATAAACAATCACTTTGACCTGCTGTTGGTGCTATAGGAGAGGTCAAAGAATCACATTCATCCTCTGGGGAGCATGAAGATGAAAGGCAATGCATCTAATACATACTGTATTAACATACTGTATTTCACTCTGGACCAAAGTGGCAGACCGACCGCTTTTTGTTAAGTTTTCAAATTTATTTGGACTTAGCTATATTGACACCTAGCCATCCAATTTTCCCATTATAACTAAACTTTCTTCTGTATGACTATAATAAGTAAGTAATGTATTCCTTTATTTATATTATTACAATATACTGTATATAACAGTCTGGCATTGGGACCACGATACTGTGATGTTACAAGCATCCATAGTTAGACAATCATTTTCCTAATTAGACAGAAAAGTATTTGTAACATCTCAAATAAAAATAATCAATTCTGAAATTAGCCAATTTCATGCTTAATGATTTTAGGTTTGACCCAGGGATCACATGGTCCAGTGGCACAGCTCAGCCAGAACAAAATATCCACAGGTCTTCAGGTTAGAGGTGAGGACTCGTCAGGTTACTGCTACACTTCCCCAGTAACATCCACATTACAGTACGTCACTACCTGCCGCCCTCTCATCCTGAAGAGCAGGTGTATTGCACTCACCGGGGTGCCGAAGCTAGAAAATAGATTTGCCTCTAATTGGAGGGATATTTAGAATAATTATCAAATGACAGCAGGAGCAGCGGTGGAATTACGGAGGCAGAGCAAATGATGGCAAAATGAAAGACTTTAATTGAATGTCAGCGGGAATCTGCAGGCCACGTTGAACCTCGTGTAATGAGATGCAGGCAGCTGAAGGGCACCCCTCCCAGGATGCTTTTCTGTTGGGGGGGGGGGGGGGGGGGACAGACTGGGTGGGGGGTTTTAGATGGCTTCTGTCTCCCTGGCATTGCCTTAATGATGTCCTCATATCATGGCATTATGTAATCTGCTCTCCAGTAATGTTTAGTCAGCCTTAAACACCCCAAAGCTCTGCCAACGACAGAACATGAAACTGTGTACTCTGTATACGACTGTGTGTACATATACACATATGTTGGGAGTTATTTCGCCTGGATGGTCTCAAACTCAATATGCATTATTTCTACTTGTTTTTTACTTGTGGTTAGGGCTGGCAGTCGATTCAAATATTTAATCGCAATTAATAGCATGATTGTCCATAGTTAATCATCACACATTAATCCCACATTTTTCATCTGTTCAAAATGTACCTTAAAGGGACAGTTCTCAAGTATGTAATACTCTTATCAACATGGGAGTGGGCAAATAAGCTTCTTTCTGCAAATATATGTATATATTTATTATTGGAAATCAATTAACAACACAAATCAATGACAGATATTGCCCAGAAACCCTCACAGGTACTGACTTTAGCATAAAACATATGCTCAGATCATAACAGGAAGCCCAACAGGCAACAACAGCAGTCAGTGTGTCAGAGTGCTGACTTGACTATGACTTGTCCCAAACTGCATGTGATTATCATAAAGTGGGCATGTCTGTAAAGGGGAGACTGGTGGGGACCCAGAGAACCCATTTACATCCGCATATCTTTAGGTCAGAGGTCAAGGGACCACTTTGAAAATGACATGCCAGTTTTTCCTCACCAAAATGCAAATTTAGACCTTTATTTAACCTCCTTCTCGACAAGCTAGTTTGACATGGTACCAATGGATTCCTTAGGTTTTATTTTACAGTGTCACTCTGGCTTTAAAACTCAACCACTCAACCACTAAAAGATCAGTTGTGTTAATGCGTTAAAGCAATTAGTTGCATTAAAACAAATTTGCACTAACACATTATTATCACATTAACTTTGACAGCCCTGCTTGTGGTTATATATTTTATGTGATGATGCACATATGTATTTGTCCATATTTCTAATTTCTAATTTTATTATTATTTATATTTCTCTACATATAATATATTGTGTTATACTGTATGATGTAGCATTATGTACATAATGTAGATGTTACATATTCCTTTATTTCTATTTTCTTACATTTTTAATGCTTTTTTATAAGAGCAGCTGTACTGTTCCAGTTTCCTCCCCAATAAAGTATTTCTGATTTTGAGTTTTTCAGTTTGCTAAGTGAGAGCTAAAGACCGTGAACTGCGAATTTACTGTCATGACAGAACATGTCACAAAAGGACGGCTCAGTCGTCAAAGATGCTGAATTACTCTGCAGAAGAGACCTTGTTTTGTACATACAGTACTTTACCTGCATATTTCTACTTTTTCTTCTGGCTCAGACCAGCCCGGTGACCTGCCTGTATCTATTGTTTCCCCTCCCAAACTTTGTGCTTTATTACATTTGAATGTCTTTGCACATCACAGAGGACACATTTCAGGGGAGTACAGCATCAAACCGAAGGCCTGCTCATACAAGAGGCCATGAATCATCAGTTTAGAGATGCACAACAAATACACAGTGACACTTAATTATGTCTGCTGGTTTTCCTGTTTTCTTCCCTGGTGTAGTCTCAGATGAAAGTCTCAAATAAATATGGCAAAAGGATTTACTTTTTCAATGAGTAAAAATTAGTGTTTAGTTTCAGGCACCTATTTTAAAGCACCTGAGCATGAATAAACAACTATAAAATCAATACTTATTTATCATTTTTCTCTCAGTGGATTCTCACCGCTGGGAACTTTTTGGAGGTTACCAATGTGAAAACCCACGAGGTTCAAAATACATCAAAGCGCTGACTTCCATGTGGACTTCGCAGCCTCTCAAAAATCGAAGTAATGAGGGTCCAGGCTGGATCCCCGGCTAAAACCGCCGTGGGGTCAGAACCTGCCACCGGAAAATTTTGTCTGATGGGTCAGTGGCTGCAGGAAGGGCTGACGCTCATGAGGATGTATTGGTGATCACGCAGTCAGAGGACTGAGCGGCCTGCAGCTGAAGCCCTGCAGGTCTGCAGGACTCGACAGCTGAGACCAACCAACACTTTTATTTCAAATCCAGAACCAATATGAGAAACACAGAAAACAGAGCACCAACATTTCTCTCACAAAGTGGTTCCTACTTTGTCTTGTTTCTCATGAGATTAATATTCATTAAGGCCTTTACACTCTGGGATTGTATTTTTTTTTTTTAAATGAATTCACAGGTCGATATATATATATATATATATATATATATATATATATATATATTTTTTTTTTTTTTTTTACTGTTGTTTCTACTTTCACAGTGGAGAAGATTTAGCCTTTCTATCAATTTAATTCAGTCCAAATGGGCTAACTGTCATGGGAAACATTTACATTACCAAGCAACTGTGACCTAAAAACAAAAATCTCCTCCTCTCACTAAGTTCTGTGGTGGAGAGGAGGTTGTGCTGCTCTGGCTCTATCTGTTTGGTGTGGAGAGGAGGTCATGTTGACTCCACACTGGATCATTAGGTCCTAAAAGTTGTAAAATACACTAATAGCTAGATCCAGTGTTATTTTCCTTCCTCTGTTCATGTGAATCAGACCTTCACCTGCTCTAAGGGCACAATGGATGCGCAAGATCGCGGGAAGGTCGGGGTACTTTATCACTTGGAAGTTGAAGTTTTCTTGCTTTATGCCTCACTGACCACCTTTCATAGGAATGGATGGGACCCTGCCCCCTGCATCCATGCTATACATGCTATTTATAATGCCCTCTTTACCTTCCAAAGAGCATTTGATGAAGGACCACATTTTTTATCACAGCGTCATGGATTAATTGATGTACTGATTGAGGACGAGGCCTGCAGCACTCCCGTTAGTGAAGGGGGGATTTATGCAGGCTCAGTCACAGTTGACTTGACTGACCTGGTTACTGAAGCCAGAGCTATTTTTGGGCTGGGCTCACAGTGCGCAGTGATTGGAGAGATTGGCTGGGATCTATCAGTCACAGATAGAGCAGGTGAGGTGCAGCACAGATGTCTGTCACAGGTTGGTGGAGGTACGGTTATAGATAAGTGGAAGGTAGTAAGAATGTGTGTAATTCCAGATGAAAGTATCACTCAGAGAAAATAGTGTTTTATTTCCCATTCAATCTGACGTTTCATTAGAGCAATAACAAAGCTATGAAATGTCTATGACCCCATTTGACTGGGAGGAAAAATAAGCAGCATGTGATGAAATCTGATCGGGATTGCCTTGACATCTTCAAAGTGTCTGCCCCAAACAGTGTCTCCATCTCCCACTGTCGCACAACACAACAGGGAACCACCGACTGGAAACCGGTGACACCGGAGGTCTTCAAATTTGGCCCCAGTTAGACTTTCACTTGACATTTTGTCTCTCTTTCAGCTTACGTACACATTAAATTCACTCCACACATAAAACACACATAAACATACAATATTTTAACAACGCTGGAGTTTTTTTTTTTTTTACTCTCAACTTTGAGGAATGGCTTCGAGTGTTGCCTCAGTGGTGCACAGGGGAAAAGATGAGGTCAAAGAGCGGACATTTGAGACTTCCTTGGAGCCAAAGTAACAGCTGGATTCTGTAGAAATGTAGTAGTGAGTCATGTTGAGAGCATCACTCATAGACGGAGAAGTTTCCTTTCATTTGAAAGAACAAACAAAAACCTCTCACAGCAGTGAATGTGAATGAGGAATGCATCTTTTTAGTAGCTCAGTGGTCACCACATATACAGTCCCAAAGGAAGGTACAGGATTTTACTCCAAAAAGTTTACTGTATAGCCACTGTGTACAGTTACTGTACATGTTACATGAGTTACATGTACTTAAATGTCATTTTAGTCAGACAATAAAGATAAATATTCATCACAATGTCCTAAAGTTCAAGATGATACTTTAAAAATGCCTTGTTTCATAATAGATAATAAATAAAGCAAATCCTCATGATGGAGAAACTGTAATGTTTGGCCTGGAAAAATATTTAAATGATTCACTGATTATCAAAAAAAAGTTGCAGATGAACTGATTAATAATGGGAAAGTTATTTTTTAATGAGATCGTGTATTGTCTGCTTGTTATGTTTTGTTTTATACGGACTGCTTGGCTGATTCCCCCTATGGGACAATAAACCTAAACTGAACTGAGCTGAACTGAACTGAACTCTGCTAATTGTTTCAGCTCTTTTTCTTTGTTTTTTCTTATAGTACACGGCAGAAGAGTTTCTCAGCTTGTGGAGACTTTAACCCCATTTTGGGACACAAAATTCTCATGTTGTCAAAAACTGAATATAAAATGCATTTGTACTGAGTTTTCAAAACTATGGATGAAGCTCAGAATGTATAGAGAAAATAAAGCAAATCAACAAAATGCACGTACAGTAATTTAGAAATGCACTACAGTAAAGTAAGGAAATTAATCACTATTTAATAAAGCTTATGATTATTATCATGACAACATAATAGGTAATAAATAAAAAATAAATCTTTAATTGACCATTTAAATTGCATTGTTATTGGATGACATCACATATTGGATGGATCACAATAACGGTGGACAAAGGTTTAATTATTTATTTTATTATTATTATTATTTAATTATTGTTATTAGTTATTTTTTATAAAACGGTCGCTCTAGCCTGGTAATCTGAAAAAAAAAATCATGTTCCTCAAGTGTACCGTGATGCACACAAAAAGGCTTCTTTAGGTTTAGAAAACAAAACTACAAATTATTTATGTTTACATAACAAAACTGCAACTTCTTTATGTTTAGGCAACAAGACTACAAGTTCCTTTGGATCAGGCAACAAAACTACAACTTTAGTTAATAAAACTACAACTTATTTAGGTTTAGGCAACAAAACTACAACTTATTAGGGTTTAGACAACAAAACTACAACTTATTTAGGTTTAGGCAACAAAACTACAATTTTAGGTAATAAAACTACAACTTATTTAGGTTTAAGCAACAAAACTACAACTTATTAGGGTTTAGACAACAAAACTACAACTTATTTAGGTTTAGGCAACAAAACTATAACTTCTTTAAGTTTAGACAAAAAAATACAACTTCTCTAGGTTTAGGCAACAAAAACACACAAGGAAAACACAGTGTTTTGTATTAAATTATCTACATACGCAACTACCAGATGTGAACTTCAGTCTCCTGTGTTTTATGTCCCAGCCATCATTCCCCAATCTCCACCCTTTATGGAGTTTCATATTGTCTATACTACAGCGCCTGACTTCTGCTTCTCCTTCTGTCATAATTACTACTGTTGCTAGAGGTCGCTGTTGTCTTCTTTTATACCTTCTTTAGTGGTCTACCACGTGAATAGATGATAAAACCTACTAATGGGTGCAGTAGGCCCCTATTGACCCATATCTATGGGACATATAGCAACTGAAAACACCTTTAACAGCCTGACAACAGTCAATTGGGCAAAGTTATTAAGTAAATGTAGCCTAGTGGAGTAAAAAGTACAGTCTCCATTTTGTCTCCAAAATGTAGTCACGTGGAAGTATAATTTAGGATAAGATAGAAATACTCAAAGTACCTCAAAGTTGTACTACCGTAAATGCGCTTACTTACTGATCATTGGTCCAATCAGTATTTTTGGCAGTGAGGTGGGATTTACGATATTCTGCTCTGTGATGGGAGGGAGCTGGGTGGATGGATGGGTGGAGGGGGAGGATTCCTCCAGTGGGAGGTGAGGGAGGGAGGTGAGGGAGGTGAGGGAGGCGTGGTGCTGAATGAACAGCTCCTCCACTCATAAAGTACTCAGAGAGCCTCTCCGCTCCGTCAGAGCAGCACAGCCATGAGCCAGCCGAGCTCCCCGTCCTCCAGAGCGTCCCCCTGACCCGCACCGCGCCACCATGAAGAGGCAAAACGTGAGGACCCTCGCCCTCATCATCTGCACCTTCACCTACCTGATAGTCGGAGCCGCGATCTTCGACGCCCTGGAGTCCCGGCAAGAGACGAGCCAGTGGCGGGAGCTGGACC
Source organism: Pterois miles (assembly GCA_947000775.1). Taxonomy (NCBI): domain Eukaryota; kingdom Metazoa; phylum Chordata; class Actinopteri; order Perciformes; family Scorpaenidae; genus Pterois; species Pterois miles. Next base: position 4,182,768 of record CAMQGK010000634.1, on the reverse strand, counting down.
TGAGGAAAGCCGAGCTGCTGCACACCTTCAACCTGTCCGCGGAGGACTTTGACGAGCTGGAGAAGGTGGTGCTGGAGCTGAAGCCGCACAAAGCCGGGGTGCAGTGGAAGTTCGCCGGCTCCTTTTACTTCGCCATTACTGTGATCACCACCATAGGTAAGACACTGACACCATGGCTGGCAACTTTGGCTTTTATTTTACTGCGACAGAAAGTTGATATATTTGGTTGAAAATGTTTCCCTTGAGGTAAAATCCATGACTGTAAACCCAAATGAAATAACTGGTAAACTACTTATATCCATGCATGCTGCTTTAACATCACATCGAGACTAAATCCTACAGCGGATGTGTAGCAGATACCCCAAACATTTGCATTAAATACTTATAGGAACATTATATTACTATCCGAGTAATAATATAGATTGAAGATATTCATAAACTCATTATTAAGCGGCCTACAACAGGTGGAAAGTAGTACACAGATCCCCATATGCTTCATTCAGATAAACACTTAATAAATATTGGATATTCACTAAAGCAAAAATAGCAGTACTGCAATATAAAATACTCCATGCATGCAAAATATACTTTAAATATCGAAATAAATGTACCCATAATGCAGTGAGTGTTTTATTATTATATACTGTGGTGTTTTAATGCAACTGTGTGGCAGTTTGCTCGCTTGCATTTTTAAAGACTGTGTACTTTAATCTGTTATAATGCATCTTATTCTAGAAGATCATCATATGTTTTGCAAAACCTGCAGAACAAATAGCACCTGCAGCTGACAGGTAAATGAATCAAAATGTATGAAGAGTGTAGAAGTAAAGTAGAATGAAATACTAATAGAAAAATTGCTTATAGGTTTATAACACAATATGATATACTATAGCGATACCACAGATGGAGGAAATCCCCATGTGCTTAATTTGCTTCATTCAGGTAAATACTTTCTTGAATATTGGATTAGATGACATACTTCATCCCTGCACTGAAAAGTATTATTTGCAAAATATACTTTAAATATCAAAATAAAAGTACTAAACAAGCAGATAAGTGGCAGCAGTGAGTATTTTACTATTATACAGTATATCATGCTGTTTTAATGTTACTTCATGTGCAGCAGTTTGCTGTTGTAGTTTGTTACCTTGCAGTTTTATACATGTGTACTTTAATCTATAACAACGCATCTAATTTTATAAGATCATTTGTTTACTTTGCAAAACCTGCAGAGAAACTAGCACCAGATAAATGGATAAAAATGAATAAAAAGTGGCGAAGAAGTAGAATGAAATGGAAATATTTATTGTTATATCGTTATTAATATTATTATGTATTACTGGTGAAAATTGCATACAAATCCCCCTATACTTCATTCAGGTAAATACTTTCTTAAATATTAGATATTCACTTGTAAAAGTACTCACAATGCAGATAAATGGCAAATGTGTTTTATTATTATATTCTATTGTTTTAATGCTACTTCCTGTGTAGTATTTTGCTGTTGTAGTTTGAGTGCTTGCAGTTTTATATACTATGTACTTTAATCTATAACAATGCAGCTTATTTCAGATCATCATATGTTTTTTTGTGCAAAAGCTGCAGAGAAACTAGCACCTGTCGCTGTCACATAAACGAAATGGAAAAAAAACACATATAAGTTGAAAGAAGAAGAAAGTAGAATTAAATGGAAATACTCAAAGTACAAGTACCTCAGATACTTACTTCTGAGTGATGATATGTTGTAATGACACCACAGATGGAGGTAATACCAAAATAACTCAGTATGAAATGCAGCAGGTGCACCATAAATCCCCTACAGTTTTACAATATAACATGAAAACATGACACTAAATATATAGTGACACCACAGGAGGTTAAAAATACCAGTAATGACAAGATCATCTCACGTAATCCGAGTGAAGTTTTTCACATTAGCACGAGGTGTTGGTGGCAACCGAAGCCCCTTTATACTGCAGTGTTAACACTGTGTGTGTTGCTTCACACAGACTGAACAGATGAGACCTTTTATTTTAATAGTGAACCAGACAAACTGGTTCTCATCTGAGCCTTTTGTACTTTTATTGAATTTGCATTTATAAAAAAGGAGGGGGGGGGGTGCTTCAAAATCAAATGCGCAGCAGTAAAGTGAAGGACTATTTCGGTTGAGCTTCTCTCCAAATATGAAATCCTGCTGCTCATATAACTAAAGGTTGTTTTGTAGTTAAGATGCTCCAGGAAACTTCAGTTATGAGACATTCATTTGCCTCTTCTCTTGTACTCTTACTCATTAGTCCTGCTCCAAAAGGCCCTGCAACACCACCAGCCCCCAGCTCTTTACTCTTCTTTATCACACAGCCTTAAAATGAGCCTGTTATTTAATTTCAGCCCTTTGCATAACACTCTGCTGGTAGCTACAACTCCAGGCTTAACACACTCAGACATTTTAATTATTGTAAGAAGAAACCTTAAAAAAGAAAAGGATGTATTGTTTACCTTTGTCTCACAGTTTGTCACTTTTGAGGCCTTAAAGCAGCTCTTTTTAAGATTTGCACAACAGCGACCTCTCTGGCCACAAGTATTAATTACAGCCATTGAATTTAATTCCTCTTGAATCAGTTGTTTTGAAGACATCATGTTTATGTGTGACATGCTAAAACACAGTGTAACAGGACAGGCTGTTCCCACACAGCTCATAACTACACCACTATGTAATCCACGTAATCGTGGAGTGACAAACAGCATGCAGGGAGGAGGTCAGGGTGGACAGGTGGGTCAGAAAACACCAGACTGTCGCCCAGGAGATTGGTGTTCATACCCTATTTAAAACCAGAAGTCAATGTTAATTTAACCTCCATACTAAAGATACACCACTCCCGGTGTTATTGTAACCAAAACCACAATCTTTTCCTAAACCTAAGTTGTTTTGTTGCTGCTGACAAAGGCTTATTGATGAAATGCATTGTTTGTTTGCCCAGTATAATAAAAAAGACACTTAATCTGTGAGTGCTGGAGATTTTGGCGGATATTTAAGCCATTGTTGTGATACATCCATGAAACAAAGCAGCGTTTGCCGCCGACTATTTTCACACCACTCTCACTCACTACTTAGCTTCATTCCAGATGAAAAATGAGAAGAGTCTTCTGTGTTTTTCCTCTTAACTTTACTTGCTTTCCTCACATCTGTTTTTCTTCTCATGCACTGATTCATTAAAGTTGAACCACCAGAGTGATTTCTCTCACCCATGCGCAGCCGCTGATTCAACTGAAGTAGATTTGCTGCCTAAAATTAACCAAGTTCTTTCCTGTGAAGATGGAGGTTTATTTTCAACACTGTTTGCATGTAATGAGCTGATAATCGTCACACGTTGCTGGACATTCGTAGGTAGGGCTGATCCTTGAAAGTCAATGAGTCGAATCATCATCAGTAACCACTCAGTCGACTTGACCTAGACCTTTGGCTTGGCTAGATCTGTGAGGAGCTTTGTGCTCTTGTAAACTATGTTGTGCTCTTGTAAATAAATGAATCATGAACACATTGGTTGTATAGTCTGAATGGAGATGAGCAGCAAAAAAGACAAACCCAAACAAACAGTGTTTGTTTGGCAATGATTTCAATGTTTCTTATTTACATTGTTACTGATCTTATTTGTTATTATTTAAGTTTTACTTGATCATATTTCATTATTAGAAAAATATCCTATTTCGAGTCAAAATTATATATTTTATTGATTTTACACTGTGCACAATGGTATAATGTGATGATGAACAAGGTAAATGTCATGGCTAAAGGCTCCACTGTGTGCACAGAGCCTCCTGTAGTGGATATCAGTAGGATTTTATAGTTAAATTCCCTTTCAAGAGGTAGAAAACCCATTTGGCACACTTTGGGTATCCAAGTGGCCAAATGGAGAGTCCTCCTGGTCCTGTCCTGACATAAACCTTTGTAGAATCTATGTGCTTTGTTATTTATAGCTGCTTTGGCTCAGTTGTAGTCAAGGAGCTGCTGAATGAATTCAGTTCATCTCTGTACATGGCATCATCGCTATAAGGGCATTATCCATTGTCTTATCTCGAAAATATTATAGGAGAGGCTAAAAATGTTGCTGTTAATTTTTCCTTTGGCTCACCACTATTTACTCAGGCATATTAACAGTCACAATGTTACTCACACTGAGGATGAAATCTCTGAGGTCTTACCGATCCATAGAGACCAAGATGAGGCATGTAGACCGGGTAGTTGTCGAGTTATTCTTGATTTATTTTGGGTATGTCTGTCTAGGCGAAAGACAACTTCCAGCACTCGAGGGCTTAAGAGAATAAGCTACTGGTCATACCAGACCAAGTAAGGCTGTAGTGGCAAAACACTTGAGTGTTTTGTGTTGAGAAATGTGTTTTATTGTTTATAAATTCAACTTTTCATCAAAAAGTAGATTGTGTTTTTTATTCTTATAAAAGTCTCACAGTCTCACTTTAACATCTCCTTTTCTTAAGAAGCCGTCCTTATCACCGCCTCCTATCTGAGTCTTCCTGTTGTGTTTAGTGACCGGGCCAGATGTCAGTGGTGACCTGTGACTTGTAACCCTATCAGATGCAGGCGACTAATTGCACACTAACCCAACCCCGGGTGTCTGTAACCGCATTCTGTAATTGTGAGCCCAGAGGCTGCTAGAAACACAGTGATTGGCGTTCGAGCCTGCCATTAAGTATTAATGACAACACCAGACCCTCACTGTTCCGCTGGCCTCTTGGCACACAACATTAACACTGTAGATACTGTACTGTACATGCAATATCACGCAGCCATGACTCGCTGTAAAGTCCAAACGCCACCAGAGCCACAATACTTCTAATACGTCTTTTATTTGAAGCTAAAGCTGAGATTTATTTAAGTAATTGGAGAGGCTAAAATTATTTATGTCACCAACCAAAGTGTAAGAATAGACGTGAACCTCCTATTTCCTGTCATATTCTTTGAAATTAGCCAAGTCATTTTAGAAATGAGGCCTCAGGACACTCAAATCCAACACAGGATACCCCAAAGGACCAGCATGCTAGAGATGTATGAAAAATCAAGTGAAAGAGGCAACAAGTCTGTCTGAAGATGACTCTTTTGAAATTTTCGCTGTATATACAACACAGGCTGTCGATATGAGAGCACAGCATTTCCTGGGAAGCTATGAATAAATATACACTTTTCATATTTCTGCACAGCCAGTGGAAGCAAAGCGAATACATGACAAGATCTGGCCCCAGCACACTCTACTAATAATTTAACATAAGTGAAGAAGGGAGGAGACGCTGCAATCAGTAATCAGCCATCACTTTCCACAGAGGAAAGGGGAGGCGGAGGGCACGGTGTCCATTTACACACCGAGTGTGTGTGTGTGTGTGTGGGGGGGGAGGTTGGCGATGGGAGGAACATCACAAGGGGAAAATAAATGAGATAGAGGGAGAAAGCGGGAGTAGATAAAAGACTGTCCTCGTGGGTAGAGACACAGTCATCCAGCTCCAGGGGTGCACGTCTTGTCATTGCCATGTCAGCGTATGCAGCGCTCGCCGCCCGCCGAGGCTGCAGTTCAAGGTCATCCAGACCTCGCAGAGCAGTGTTTCCCAAACTTTGTTTTATGGGGACCCATTTTTAAAAATGACAAACCACCGCAACCCAATTTGTAATAGTTTATTATCAGATTTGTGCGTAAATGAATGTTCTCATTCATTTTTACCACCATCTGTCCACCGGTACACCAGTCACACCAAAGAGATGTGTTTGAGTACATATACTGTATATACGTGTATATATATGCGCACACACACACACACACACACACACACACACACACATACTGTATACATAAACAGTATACTGTATGCGTATATGTATATATACATGTATATATGCAATATACAGTACATACTGTATATACATACATATATCTCTCAAGTCAAGTCAATTTATTTTTGACTTACAATATATATACATATACATATATATGTATATATGTGTACATACATGCATGCATTCCTATACCTAAAATAAATAATATACACACATTGCAGAACTGCAGCACATTGTAATAATAGAACCGGTAGTAATAATAGTGGCAGTTCTTAATGATTATTTCAGATGGAGGTGTGTGGTTGCCTATTGTGGCATAGAAAATATTTATTTAATTCATATTTAAGGTTTAGGGTTTTATAACATTATATTGGTGTGCGTGTATGCTTACAATATATATTATAATTATGGTCTTTAATCCTCTGTTCAGTCCTGGTTCAGTTTTAGAGCTAAGACGAAGGTATATCAAACTGGAAAATCTGAGGAATCAATCGGTACTAGCTATGTTACACTGGGGGGTCCCCTGACCTCTGACCTCAAGATATGTGAATGAAGATGGGTTCTATGGGTACCCACCAGTCTCCTCTTTACAGACATGCCTATGGTGTATTTATGTATATTTCTGTATTGTGGGGTTCCAAACAGTCTTGAATCACATAAATTGGGTATCACTGTAAAGCTGAGCCTCTTGTGGATCCAGTGAGCCCAACTGTATTCATGTGTGATGATGTTAGTCCCCATAGGAGCCATTTCATTCATTGCCAGTTCACTGTAGTGAGAGTATTGTTTGAAACTTGACCTCACTGTATAAAATGACCTGTGGTGACCTCCAGGATAATCACAGTCTCATGAATCTTCACAGCCACTAACCACAGACCTAGAGCATTCAGAGGATGGATGGCTTTACTAGCTAGATTAACTATAAGGGGGTTTCTGAATAGTTTCCAGAACAGAAGTGATCGCCATCCAATCGCAGAAAAATGCAATTCTTGCAGAAATCTCCAACAGTTTTTGTACCAAATCACTGCATGTCTTTTTCTATGGTGTTCCTCAAAGTCTTGGTGTCTTATTTTGGAGGGATTATTAATCATATTTATCAATTCTCTAGTGGTAAACAGTAGTTAAATTACGCAGCTTATGAGAATGAGAATAGAGCATGAGGATGGACATCATATACAGTGATCATAGTGTTCATTTTCTGATTTATGAGTAGAACAACTTGACACACGCATCTCAAATTAATCCTCAGGTCTCCAGCTTTCAGAAGATGTTCATCACTTCTATGTGACACCTACTGTTGACCTGCTATCTCCCCCTAAAGACCCCCCTGTACCCCTAAAAAGGAGTTAAGTGAAACACACACATATACATATATTTTCTCACTTACCTCTGGTAGTGTCAATTCAGTGGAGGTGAATGAAATTTTATCAATGAAAATGAACATAAATAAGACGTCAACAGGAGCATCTCTTTCCAGAAACAGATCTCCCTATGAATATGGCTGGGTGATAATTCAGTATGATAATTTATAGACAAACCACACGCAGAACTGCATTACTAATAATGGCAATTTATTTTGTTTATTTATGATTGCATTTGCTAATGATTATTTTGGACAGGGCAGAGGGCCAATATATATTATAATTATGGCCTTGCTTTAATTACTAAATGATCTAGTTCTCTGAAGGTGTGGAGGATGAATTTTGAGAAATTACATTTTGACAACTGATGTTTTATCTAATATTTAATCTTTGAAGTCATTGACCTTCCACTAAATATAATTTTTGAGATAGGAGCCTCTAAAGGCACCATATGGTTCTAAATAAAAACAAATCCGTCCTGGATATTTATTACTGTGAATCACTTCTTGTTAAATAGTATTTGTTCATCTTGCAGATGCGGCAGACACGAGCTCAGTGTTTTTGATAGAAGAGCTCATCGTTTAAAGTCTGTGACTCGGTAATTGTAGAGAGAGAAGTGAATAAAATGCATTCAGGGCATGCAGTCTGCACCAGTCGCTGTAATCCTAACAGAGAGCATCCAGTCAGTGGTAAAGCCTTGGACACTGTGAGGAAAATCTGCTGGTTGGTTTGCAGGCAAGCGCTCCTCCATCACATTAAAAGTGGCTTGGATCAGAGAGCTGAAGCCCTTCCAGCTCTGGTTTAGCAGCAGTGCATCATCAGTTGTTGATGTACTGGGAAGCTACTGAGTGTGGAAGCACATTAGTGTGTGACTGTGAAGCAGGATGTCGCTGTAAAAAACAAAAAAGATCAGCATATCCTCTCTGGGTCAGTGCACCTAATGTTTCTATATGTGGACTCACTATGAATAAAATATCTGATCATTTCATCTATTTTCACTTTGATTTGGCACCAGGCGTGTGAATGCATTTTCAGCCGTTGCATAATTAGAGGTCAGATCCTGAATTATTAATGGTAATTACTTACATTAGTATCATCATTATTATTCAGCCAGCTTAAGAGGTTAGCGCAGTAAGTGGTTGAGTGCACAAAGAATATAACTCTTAGCAGCTATTCCACACAGGCTCCTATCATCACCAGGCAGACTGAGGGGAGGTGGTGGAGCGTCGGTAAGGCGACAATACAAATAAAAATACAACTGTATTTAATATATATGCCACCACTGCGCTCTGAAACCCTTTATTTCTAACATCTTGCACCACTCTTGTCTTGTTTTCTTAAAGGCGCTATTAATAACACTGATAACATTCAACAACTACAATAGATATCACGCTCTCCCTCCCCTGTTCCTTTGCATTCACTTCACAACAAGTCATTGCCAGTCAGTCACAGCCACTTATCTGTTCTTTAACTGATGTGATACTAACGTTGTTCTACTCTTTTACTGGGAACCAAATGTCAGATATCTTCCACAGAGGTAAACAAAACACCTCATTTTGGACCCACCAGAATTTATAAATGACTAATTCACAATCATAATTTTTATCAGGCACCTTTCTAAAGGCTCTGTGAATCGTTCCTTGTGCAGTTTTTATGTTGCTCGTTCATTTCTTGTTTTTAATATCAGCAGCGCTCTCAGTGACACCGTTTAACATTCAGTATTTAACGTAGCTTAAAAACTGTAAAAATAATTTGCAAATGCTTCACGCAGCTTGTTGTATCTGTGATGAATCAATTGTGAATTAACGGTCTATAATCAGCCAGAGCCGTTTCAGTTTACAGTTTAATTGAATTGGGGGGGAATTGATCCCAGCCCTGCTGTGTAGCTGGTGCTGTGTTTGAAATGAGTTGAGAGATAAGGTAACTGTAACGCTCCCTAGTGCTTGCATAAGAAGGCCCTAAAATCAACGTACAACCCAGTGTTGTACTCCTCACACGTCATGCAGACACATGTAATGTGACATAAATCTGATAAATCTGATTCCAAAAAAAAAAAAAAAAAAATCATCACAAAAGAAAAGAAATTACACAAAAGACTTTAAACAGGTTTTAAGGTCCTAAAGGTCACAGGACAAACTGGGTATGATACGTATCTGCATGTTAGCAACACGTTCATTAAGAAGGAGCACTGGACGTTGAGTCAACCCCGCCTCGGGCTGACGCTGTAAACCTAACAAGCTGATAGGATGACTAATGTTTGACTGACTCTTGGTTTGATTTGTCCCCTTAGTGTCTGTGCCACTAAGGTTACAGGAAGATCGCAAACTTCAAAACAAAGACAGATATACAGGAAGTGTGCAGCTGAGTGAGACACAGTGATCAGTCCTCTTCAGACGTCATTTAAAACAGCTCTGAGCTAGCTGACATGCTGACAGGCCTGATAACTCATAAGAGGTTATGAAATGTGCTGTAATGAGAGCAAATGTCACTGCACACAACATGAACATATAAGAGGGGATCATAGAGGTCCAGTTATGTCGATAAGTCTGCCTCTCATCCACTGTTGTCTAGGACCGTTTTTCCCCACCATGTTTTACTTTTTAGTTGTGAAAGGGAGTCTGATGACATCACATGACCAGGAAGTCCTGTTTGCACTTCCTTTGTCCATGTGACACAAATCTTCTGGGTCTTCCGGGTCTTACTGGGCCCTACTGCACATGTCCGATGTGCACAGTAGCATCCACTTGGTCACATGACTCGGTCACGGGACCCCAACATCACAACCGGCGCTGTCGTCACAGTCTGGGTCTCCGTAGACATAAACAGAGGAAGGAAACAACTCTAGATTCAGCTACTAGTGAATTTTACAACTTTTAGGATTTAATGGGGCTGAATGTTGGTGCAGCGGTTGGCACTGTCGCCTCACAGCAAAGAGGGTCGCAGGTTTGAATCTGGCTTGGAGCCCTTCTGTGTGGAGTTTGCATGTTCCTGTTGTTAGCGTGAGTTTTCTCCGGGTTCTCCAGCTTCCTCCCACAGTCCAAAGACATGCAGGTTAGATGACAGTCGGTGCGTCCACAGTTTCGAGGAACAGACAGAAGCACCAACATGGATCAACATGGCGGAAAAATGTATCATAGCGACCTAAAACACAGGCTCATCTAGAAAAATTAATATCTGCACGCTATATTTATGTTTTCCGATGGCTAATTGAACTGAAAGTGAAACGTATCTATACTGCTTTTTGTCATCTGAGCCTACTGGCTTTGGAGAGAGCAAAGATAAGTTTCACTTTCAGTTCAGGTCCCTGTCAGACAGGCAAAGGAGAAGGTCGTCTGATGCATACTTGCCAACAATCCTGACTTTCCCGGGAGACATGTTTTTCATTGCCTCCTCCCGGGGTCAACAAATGTTCACACCTTTTATCCTTTTCCTTATCTCGGCCTGTTTCTGGCACTGTTTTTTTCCCTGGGAATTAAAGTAAAATTAAAACTAGGCGTTTTTAATATAAAAGTACTGTTGCAGTGTACTTACTTATTTTTGCTAATTTAATTCTTTAAAAGTCACCAGAAGGCAGTGAAGTCTTTGAAACTCCAATTTTTGTCGGGAAGAAGCAAATTAAAGCTGTGAAAATATTTCGTATCGGTGCTCCTGTCTTTTCTCCAAATTGGGGGCGTGCTGACCATCATCTACTGAAGGTAATACATGGACAATGGATAAGCAGCTCATACAACCCCACTTTAAAACACCTGGATTATCCCTTTAAGACCTTATTTATCCTTTACAAGATGTCGTTGTAAGTGTACAGTGTGGATGGAGCTGTAACACATACTGTATTTGGTGTCTGTATTGGGTCGAATCTCAGTTAATCTCAGATTTCCAGCTGGAAGAATCAGGCCGTTAATGGAGCGACTGTGTGCAGCCCTCACTAAAAGCTCTGGGTTGTAAAGAGCCACATGATTCAATACACCACGAGATGAGGTTTTAGGCATTCTTCCATTCAGAGCTCTCATTTCTGGTCAAATAAACCTCAGTTTGTCACAGTATAGCAGAGCCTTCACACGTCATTCAGTGTATATTTATACTGTGGAAGAGAATCAATAGAAAATGATTCAGATCTCACTACTGTGTACTATTTTATTTGGTTAAACTCCAGTCAGCCCCCGCTGGATTATGAAGTCTAATAAATACAAAGTCATGTTTTGTTTAGTGAGTCAGGCAAGCACTCAACTTTCCATTGAGGCAGCGGTGCATAAAGCAGAATAGGTAAACACTGGCTGGTCATGTGAACGGAGCAGCAGCAGCAATGAGAGTCACTTCTGTCAACTTTCTCAGACGTTAAGAACAGCAACAGGCTCTCTCTCAGCCAATAATAGCTGTGGATGTCTCAACGTTTCCCTCTGAACGCTCTCTTTGTACCCACAGCTCAGAGAAATTGGGGCCTTTGATGCTAAAATCTCAGCATTATTGTTAAGGCGCTTTTAATTAAAGAGGCTGGATGTTGCAACCGCTGGAAATAACACGCAAAATCCTTTAAACACGTTGACTCACAGGGATTTGTTTGCTTTGTGTCTAATTATTCATACAACTGTTGACTTATGGATATGTTTCATTTCCCCCAGTGGCTCTGTAATATTTACCCCGTCCAATAATTTCAGTACAGTAATTACAAAGATCCCATTAAAACCCACTTTATCGGAGCGCTGCCGTCTTCATTTAAGTCTGTGGCTCATTCAGGTCCACTTAGTAAACTCAGAAACTTTAGTGAACTTTTAACCAACAAATCAACAAATTAAAAAGTTACTTTACCTAAAAATGTATTTTATAATTTCACTTTCTACAGTGTCACCTGACAGCAGATGAGATTCTCCTCAAACATGAAGAACTCCACCAAATATGATGTAGTCAGATCCCGGCATTAGTCCATTTCAAGAAAATCTCATCTTTGGTTCTCAACTGCAGGTACATTTGGCTCCTACTGATGGCATAAATCTTTAAAAATGAGTCAGAACTATATTGTTTTGAAAAAGCTAAACAATCGGTTGGCCTCGCTTCACCACTGCTCCGGATGGATAACTGTGTTTTCAAACTGTGCCCTGTGTCTCACACAGTAAGAATCGTCTTTTCCAGTACATGCAGCTCTGTGGTTGTGAAAGTGTCATGTCTCTTGTGTAAGGCTGTGTCACTGTGTTTCTCCTCTCTTGACCTGAAAAGGAAAGGTATTGGAAATGTGTTCAGTGTGCACAATGTTAGGCTGGGATGTGATTCCAGGAACAATTCTGGTAACAAGGCTTTGGCTATTTTGGAGTACGCTGCAATGAGAAAGGTTACAGGGAAAGTTCAGGATATGCAAACCTTTCAGTCAGTGTTGCCACATGGGAAGGTTTTGTCACCAAAATGGGATACTTTTACTTATAAGTCTGGCTACTCTTTGTGCTATTTTGGCATTTTTTCCACAAAAGAAAAATGTTCATTCTCCGATTGACCCCTCCTCTCGCTTGTCAGACATGCACACTTTACATTAATCTGATGGAAATGTAACATGTTGGTCTCATGTCTGCATCAGCACTATGGTCACTTGCTCTGATGAGAAGTGGAAAAAGTCCTGCAGGTTATTCAGGTAGACCTGCAAGCAACAGAAACTTGAAGAAATCAATCTTTAACCATTGTTTGTGCAGACAAGGCAATACTGAACATCACAGAACAAAAATGAAGGATCCAACAAAGACTGAAGTGAAAACGTGCAGGTGGAGAGATGGGCAGAGAAGGTCAGGTGAGGGGAATGAGGTGATCAGGAGAACAGGTATGGAGCTGATTGGCTGGAGGAAACCTAATGAGGGGGAGGACTAATGAGGCTGATTCAGAGCAGGTGTGTGATGGGTAAAGGAGGGAAAAGCAGTGCAGGAACACTGGAGGAAAAACAGAGCAAACAGCAACTCAGTCCAGTCAACAAAAGGTCTGAGGACATCTGACACTGAGCCAGACTGACACATATGTAATATGTAATAGGTCTGACACCTTCTGGTCGGTGCTCGGGTCCTCGTCTCTATCGTTGTCTCAGTCTTCAATCCTGACATATAGATTATACTGTAATGCTACTGTGCATATAGCTGACGGTTTGCAGGTCGGGTCAGATGGTTGATTAACATATACTTCTGCAGACTGGTTGACCTTCACATCAATGATGAACTGAATATATACAGCACACTTTAAAATACAGCAAAATCTCACGGTGCTTCACATAAAGGGTAAAACAATCATAATACAGCATTAAAAAAATGTACACAAAAACATTCAAAATAAAAGCGTTAAAATATGATATATAATGGTGCCTTCAAATAGAAGTCGTTTTTACAACATGGGAAGTCATGTACATGATATGTGATATATATATGTGGTTAAGTCTTGAAGAACACCGCTGCTAAGCAACAGCAATATTAACATTACTGTCCGAGTCTAGAAGCCACAGAGCCACAGTTTAGCAAGCTAGCTAGTGGGTAACATAACGAAGGAAATATAAAGACCATTGAGATCATTCATAATATCAACATTTTCCTCTGACATATTAGAAAATTACCATGGAAAATAATATATGTCCAAAATTGCAATATATTGTACAATATTAACTTTTTATACACCGAAAAATGAACTTCCATGGGCTCCACCATTTCTCACAACGTCAACAAACACGTCACAAGTCGTGAACTCGACATGAGGGGGTGTTCAACTCGTAAACACGGTAAACACGACCCCATCTGAAGGAACCTTATACTGTATATACACACTCACAACGGACACAGAGGTTATAGTACGACCGTTTGGCCACTACAAAAATTAGCTTCAGATCCCGGCGCTCCACATGGGGACTTGATCGGACATAATAACATTTCCGTCTGACATGATTGACGTCAGATTATTATTTGTTATTTTAACAAAACATCATCATACCATACTGCAGACTTGGGAATACAATATTAGGCTACTGTTTGAGGCTCTGTTGGACTATTTTCAGTCAAATATGGCAATGCTGCCTACATAATAGGCCTCTAATCAAACTCACATTCATGACACTCAACAATATGTCTTCCCAGAGATATTAAATGTTTTCTTTGTCCACACTGCTGCTGTTAGGCTGTGACGAAGGCGTTTAACCTAAAAAATCCATGCAAGCCATTTCGTGTGAACTGACTGAAAGGACATTCATTGTGTTTGGCAAATTATGCAGAAATGTGGGAGAAGGCACCGTCAAAAGCATCTCAACATTTTCCTCAATGATGCTTAAGAGACACAGTGTTATAGCCACACTGAGCTGCAAATTGTCTGCGTTTATTTCGTCGAGAAATGTCTGATGATGCTGATGGGAATTTGCTACAAGAAGCTCATAATGTGTACATTAGTAGGCGTGTGGTGTGTATCTGTGTGTCCTCGCATGTTTGAACTCTTTTTACCCTCTTTGATAAGCATTAGAGCCACAGGATGTAGTATATATTATATATAATCCCACAGCACAACAAACACTAGCCAAGTTTCTGAGAACTAATAACTAAAAAATGATCACCTGACGAACAGAGATTATTATTAAAGCCCCCCTCCAGACATTTACTTGGTTACGTTCTTTCTCAAACAGAGAATAGGGATGTGATTAATAGTCATTCATTACTATAGCAACCACATTTCATTGTTTTTCAACCCAGTTTAGATGAAACCAGTTTAGATGAATTTACTGTTTATCAGACCACAAATGAGACACAAATTAACACGCCGACTCTCTCTCACTCGCTCTCGTCTCCGCCGTCTCCTCCCGGCGAGGCGGACATCTGGCCGTGAGGAGCTGCACCTCCGCATGCCGGCCACAGCGCACCAGAGGACGGACAGACATGTTGCCGAGGTCCGCCGTTTGAAATGCAGTTTAGGGACGTTTTGGGGGTGCGCCGTCCACCAGTACCGCCCACCAGTACCGCCCACTCTCACCTCAGCTCCAGCACCGACTCCACACTGAGCTGCACTGTGATTTGTTTATTTCTCGTTGTTCGGACGCG
Source organism: Pterois miles (assembly GCA_947000775.1). Taxonomy (NCBI): domain Eukaryota; kingdom Metazoa; phylum Chordata; class Actinopteri; order Perciformes; family Scorpaenidae; genus Pterois; species Pterois miles. The sequence goes on along the minus strand of CAMQGK010000634.1, from coordinate 4,167,532 downwards.
TTAAAGGCCTGGTGTCACCTGCTTTATATTAATTTCTCTCTAGCAGAAGGAGACGGTAAAGAAGACTCTCTCTCCTCAAAGAAGACTTGGGCTATGTGACGGTGAGGAAATTTTCCCACCGGTTAATAAACTACCGATTAAACCAGACATTTAACAAGAAAAGATTACTTTGATCTTTACCGTCGGGTGGCGGTGTGTCTGGCCTCTCCGGTCCAGCTTTTGCTGCAGGGCCAGTTAGTTAATGCAACAAACTGGTCTAGCTAACTAGCTAGCTAACTAGAACGACAAAATGAAACTGATTTATCGGTTTGCCGCTGCTCAGACTCAAACAAGCATGAGTCCGCCTGCACAAGCTTGGAGTATGAAGTCTGACTAAAGCCCCAGGAAGAGCGTCGGTTGATCCCAATTTTTGTTGTGGCCAACCGGCGGTACGACAACTTCCGTGTCCGTCACATGATGCCATTGGGCCCAAAAAGAATTTTTTCCCCATATTGAGGAAGACACGTCTGTAACTCAGCGAATCTTTTTTTTTTTTTGAGGTGAACCAACTTCCCAATGCGAACACTCGAATAGCCCTTATTTAAGGTCCTAAAAGCCGTAAAATGCACCAATAGCTGAATCCAGAGTGATTTTTCTTCCTCTGTTCATGTGAATGAGCCCCAGACAGAGGTATTTAGTATTAGTATTTAGTATTTATAGGAGTATTTAGTTGTATCTTCTACTGTAGTCATATGTCACGTCCCCATTTTAGCAACAACCTTTTTAACATGGAGCACAAAATAAATTATTTGTCAAACAGTGTGGCTAATCAAATTAGTCTGGAAATGACAAGAAATGCCAAAATTCACTGTTGGGGGCTTTAATCAAAACACCAGCTGAAGCTGCATTGAAGGGGAACAAAAAGCAAACTCACAACCAGCCTCTGCTGCTATAAAAAGTGATACACAGATAGTCACACCGCCACACCAGAGAAACTCTCCCTGCAGGAACTCACAATGTCATGAAACGCAGCGCTCAGTGCTGATCATGTGCCCAAAGCACCGAGCTGGCAGAGGAGCCTCGGTCGCCTTTTCTGCCTCACGTGCCAAAAGAAAAATCTTTCCACATCAAGCATGTGGGCTCCTCAGCGACGTGGAAAGCGTCTAAACACTGAGGTGAGAGGTGAGGAGTTAATACTCTATGTTTATGGTTCGCAGACAAAACGGAGCACTTTCATCGCCGCCCTTATCATAACAACCTGAAGTGATTTTCTCACAACTCACTGGCTCCTGACGGCTCCAACCTTCTCTTCATGTTGGATGCTTTGGTAACCCGGGTGTTGTAATAGCTTTACGCTACTCCGACTGGCTCAGAGCGCTGGAATGATTCGGTCAGACAGTGCCAAGCGACTCCAGCTCGCCTGGCATATATACTGTCTCGCAGGGGAATTTGTTCTCCAATTTGTTTCCAGCATCTGCTTAATCTCTCTACAAGCCAACCTGGATGAAGTGGACTGTCACACACTGGGGCCTAATGATAATAACAATAACAGTGATAGGTGAGTCGTGTTTACCCCTGAGGGCTGCTATCGGAGTGCAAGCTTATGAGTACACATTTAATATCCATAAAAAAAGGGCCCTGTGACAACCTTGGGCTAAAACAACAGACTGCTAACCTCTTTTCTGTGGAATAATCCTGATATCACAGCTGTCAGCGTGTCATGTCTGCTCCTCTTTCTCATGCTGGTTGGGTGCTGGAGTATTTATTGTTCTTTGCACCGCTGATGCAATCTGATTGGTTAAAGGTGCATTTCAAGCAACTGTATTGACCAATAATACAACCCGAGGCCTGTACTACGAAGCAAGGTCAACATACCCAGGGTATCCTCTCGTTATCTGGCTTAACTAACCCTAACTAATGCACAGTTTAATCTGGTCTGGTTTGTAGCATATGACCAATCACAGACATGGATAAGTCACACATATTTGCACATTTTACAAACTATAATATTAGACATACTATACAAAGAAGTTAAACACATGATTCAGACAAATAGTAACACAGTCTGAGCTGCTAAATGCAGGAAGGACAACTAAAAGAAAAACAATGGCGATGTGTGAATACGTAAATTAGCAGACTCATTAATATAACAGCCTGAAAACTCAGCTATAGTTGGCTAGATGGGTCAGTGATATTATAAAAAGCTTTCAGAATATAATGGATTAATAGATTACACTTCATTATACCCTTTGACAACATTGTGGCATGCAGCCTATGTCTATTTCAGCTTCTTTCAGCTGCGTCCCTGGTGACGGTCTGACGGTGTGAAATGGACTTTAGAGCAAGTAAAAAAAGTAAAAAGAAATATAAAAACATAATTCAAAGGGGTGAGCACCCAGAGCATAAAGCCAGCTGTCCTTCCTGCATTAATCTGTTTAAACTGTGTTGTTTCCAGCCTGGATTATAACTTAAACTTCGTCATTTTTGTGTAATTTTATCATGAGTTGTGCACCGAGCTCTGATTGGTCACTATGTGGTGCTTTTATACGAGTTGATCTCTTATCTTGGACATTATCTGCTCCGCAGCAGAGCGATCTACCCCCGTGAGAAGTGAACCACTGTCGTAGGACAGAAAACCCTGAGGGTTAACCCTGACGTCAAATTCTGCTTCATAGTGCCGCCTCCGTTCTCATAGGAAGGCGTGTAAACAGACATTACAAGGACATTCTGCATGTCATGAGGACGGATTTTACACTTTTCATGTGTAATTTTTATGCTACGTAGCGAAAGTACGGTAACATCCGCAGTTCAGGCAACAAAACCAACTGAGGAAAAACGTCATGACTGGTCTTAAAAATAAGAAAACAACATAACTATTGAAAACACGTCAAAAACATCACTAACATAATTTACAAAACAAAACACCGGTCACCTGGTTGAAAGTCTTGCTCCGTCCGTACTTTATTTAAGCAGATACATTTACATTGCAGTCAGATTACGTGGCGTACAGATGACACGCCTACAGCAAGACAGGCGTTCTTATTGCACACTAAATGCCTTAAACATTATTGTGTCATTCCTTTTCATGCAAACGGGCTCAATAATGACACTGGCTGCCATGTTAACGTTTGCGATCACCAAGCAGTGAGTTGTTGTCTTGTGCTTTCGCCTGTTTTTATAACGAAACTAGCGGTCGAGACCATAAACTCATGTTTACAATGTTTACTGGAGTAATAAATTAAGTGAGAAGTAGGCTCATTTTCTCATAGACTGCTATATAAGCAGACTTGAAAGGTTGCAAAATTAACAGTGTCTTTGTGTCTTGCATGAATCTCTAATGTTTCAGTTTATTTGATAAATCTGTATTAACGACATAAGCTTGTTTAGCTTATTTGTTGGGTTCATGGGGAGGTTGGGGTCGAACAGCAGCTCAATCAAGCGAAGCGCAAACAGGTTTGTCTCATTATGTCCTCTGAGCAGGGAGAGGCTGGGCCACTGTTAATATGAAGGAAGACAGGTGAGATAGTGCTGCATAATACTGTGTGCTCATTGGTATGGATGGGTGCCCATAGATAGATTGAGATGTCAGCAGTAACTTAGAGATCTTCTATTAATGTTATGTTCATTCATTGGAGGAAGAGGAGGGAGGGCATGAGTTGGCAGCTTGCTGTGAGGCTGAAACCTTCTTGTTCTTTTGATTGTTTTATTAAAAAGTTTCCACTTTTGCCCTGTGTTTCAGTAAACATTTTGTTGATAAATGCCACTTTTTTTTTTGCACCACTCCTGCTTATCGTCCTGGTCCTTCAACATCTCTTTTTAAAGTTTTCCAGTGACAAACTGCCCTTTGTACTGTTCCAACAATTTGGTTGAAATAAAGTTTTAATTCACTGAAGTAGATGTGAAAGTGTGGCGGCTCTATATGCTGTTATTCCCCACTGTCTCTCTCTGTAGCGTGGTTCCCAGTGTTGAAGAAGAAGAAGAAGAAGATCTACCTTTATTAGTCCCACAATGCGGAAATTCAATTTACACTCTGTTGAACTCATACATGGTACATGCAGACCTGAAACACACATACATGCAGTAATGGAGAGGTGTCAGAGTGAGGGGGCTGCTCCTGACAAGCGCCCCGAGCAGTTGGGGGTTTGGTGCCTTGCTCAGGGGCACCTCGGCAGTGCCCAAGAGGTAAACTGGCACCTCTCCAGCTACCAGTTCACACTCAGTTTTTGGTCCATGTCGGGACTTGAACCGGTGACCCTCCGGTTCCCAAGCCAACTCCCTACAGACTGAGCTACTGCCGCCCCCAGTCAGTCTCTCTTGAAATGCTCATAGCGGCCAGATACTGAAAATTTAAATAAACATTGTTGTTGAATGTAATTCGGAGTCTTGCAGAATTGTCCAATATCCACCTTCTTGTCTGGTGATTAGGTTGCAATGAACACAATCAGCAGGGCGGTAAATACACTGGCACTTTGTGATGGCGCATGTTACCGCCGCACCATTTAGCCACAGTATGAAATGGGCGTTCCATTAACTGTAATGTAAACCCACCGGCGGCAACAGTAAACTTTTCAAGAAAGTGTGCCGGGAGTGTAGTGAAATAGATTAATAAGACACACACCTTTGGTTGATGGGTCCAACAAACACAAGGATTTCATGCAGAAGATTGCTCTACTTGTGCGTCCCTTTACAATCATCATGTTACGTTCAGTGTCGTTTTCACTGTATAAACATAGCAGTTTTAAGTCCAAACGTAGTTCTTTCCTAAACCTCACTATAGGGGTTTTGTTGCATAATCCTAAAGTGATGCCAAGGGTAACTATAGTCATTTTGATGCTAACCAGTTGCGATGAGCATGAGTTGATATCAGTATAGTGAAGAACGTCCTCTCGGGTTGCAGAAAGTCGACTCATCTGCGCCCGGCGTTGTCTCAGTACTTTGTTCCTGTAAACTACAGATTACTTACTGGACTAAGAATAGCACTTTTTACTGCTATACAGACAGACCCTCTGTCCAATTTTGGTCAAATTTGATTGATAAACCTCTGAGTGATCCTGTGTATTTCTTTTTACTACACCACACTAATGACGCAGCACCTCCCACATTGGACTAATCTCCAAATACAAAGCAGGGAGCTGCTGAACTCCTTCTTTGGTGTCTGAACAAAAAGACATTTACTCTAACTTGGCGGTGAACCTGCCGGCTATCATTACAGCATTAAAAAGTAATGGTTAGTGATGTTTATGGTCTTCAGTTACTGTGTCACCCTTCAGAAATAAACCAGCATGTCTATGCATAAGTTTGTGTTTTTGCCTCACAGAAACTGCAAATAATACCCGCTATGTGCCACGAGATGAGTTTCAACACCATCTTTTCATATTTGACGCGTTAATATGATCTAATGAGTCAGTGGGACAGTCTGGCTGTTTGGGCTCCTAATGAATATCAGGCTAGAACATAAACTTGAGTGAAGTGACATTTGCGTGTCCTTATTATAGTTGTTTTATCCTCCAGACTGTCTCAGTTTGCCACATAAGAAATATCACCAAATAGCAGAAAGTTAAGTTCCTTTGAAGCCAAAGAAGCCAACTACATACATTTTCCTGACACCACAGTAAGATGCATATCATAAGTGCTGCTTCTTGTATTAAATGATCAAGTAAAATATATCAGAATCACAATGGCTTTGCTGATGCGATAAATCACATCCACTTCTCCAAGTAGGTTAAAAGAAATGCTTCGGATGAATTTGCAGATCCTGTGTGACCCAGGTCTGGTGGGTGAAGCTGCAGATTGAGTGGAGGTGGAGCCGACGCTCCCTGTCTGGCTGCTGCCGCCATATGGGCAGCCTGAGGCAGCAGTTACCTCACCAAGGTGACAAGGAGACCCGACACACACTTAAAACTGGATGTGTCATTCAGTCATAGTTCGGACAAAGTTATAACCCTTTACAGTGAGGAATCTGTCCACATGAACGGCACATGTTCGTAACATTATTGGCTGAAAAGCAGAAGAAAAAGCGTATAAATACCATACCATTTACACACCAGGCAAAAAACCCCTCTGAGTTAGATTTAGGGAAAACTTCATGGTTGGGCTTAATATAACTACATAAACTTAGTGTTTGGAAAACATTTAACAAACATCACTAAAAAATGTGACGAATGTCATCTAATAGATGCTTACAATTGAAACAGAGATGTGTTGCTGTTGAAGCCCCCTGTGTCTAGGCTGTTATGAAACAGCATAAAGTCAAATAATCAAATAATAAACAAAAGACATTTTGTTCAGTCCAGAGGAAAATCAGGAGCAGCAGGCGGTGCAGTTCGGAGGTTCACATAACACCTCAATAAGATCCATTACTTGATTTAATTTGGTGATTAAGCCAGGTGCCGGCATTAGCCTCACGCATGACATGACGCGATGCAGCGTGAGACAGGATGTTGATGGGCACTCATGTCTCCAGTAGAAAGCCATTGTCAAAGGACCACACACACTCTTTCTTTGTGAGAGGGATGCTGTGTGCACATTTCCTCATATGGGTTTGTTCATGTGTGAGTATCTCCAGTGAGAGTTTAATGTCAGCCTTCTTTTCTCTTACAATTTATGTAAAACATCAACTTGTCTCGACTCGTTTAAAACAAAAGCTAAATGAATTTTCCAGCACATCCTGACATTTAGGGAGGTACACTTATTCTTTTCCACTCGACACCACTCTCTCATTAACTAATGGCATCGATCTTCTCATCTTACTCTCAGCAAGACGTTTTCCAACACGTCTCTATATTTAACCCTTTCTTCTCACTACCAACCAAACAGCAATGCTCGGTCAGCGCCCCTATGGGCATCGAGGCACCCTTTAGCGCCTGCATGAGAATCACTCGGCTTTCAACTAACTCTTACGTTGAAGAGTACTGTCCAACCAACTGCTACCTGACAAGGACTGTAACTGGGTGATTGTTTCCTCAATCTGTTGATTATTTTCTAGATTAATCATCTGGTCTATTAATGTCAGAGAATAGTGAAAAATATCTTTCCCAGGCTCACCAAGTCTTTAAATGTCTTGTTTTGTCAGTCAAAAAACAAAGATGTTCAGCTTAATATGATATAAAACAGAGAAAAGCAGAAATCTCCATATTTGAGAGACGTAAAACAGCATTTTCTGCCATTTCTGCATGACAAATTACTTTAATGATTGGTCGACTGTCAAGATAGTTGCTGTGTATATTTTTGACTGATCAGCTCTATTGTATAAAGAACATGCAGCTTGGGGTGTCTCTGCTGAACGTTGGACCTGAATGTTTGCTTTGTATTATGTTTTGAAATACACAATAAAAACTGTTGACTGAAAAAACAACAACCTAACTCATAGAAACCATTCCCCGTCATTATTAGATGGTCAGAGCAACAGTTTGGGGTGGGTTATGGTGGCGATGAGAGGGGTAAAACAAACACAGGAGACCACTGTTTGTGTCAACAATGACTCATTTTATCTTAGTTTTATTACATCATTTACATACAATTATGTGACAAGCGTCCTTATTATAACTAATGTAGTTATTTTAACCCCAACCATAAGTACTTTTGTTGCATAAACCTAGTTTTGTTGAAGTAAACTTAAAAACTAAGTAAAGCTATGTTGGAAGTTTTGGTTTTGGAAGAGCAAGTTTAAGGCACTTCAGCAGTGGCTTCACTTCTCACTGGTAACTAGCAGAAACTGCACATTTATTATGAAAAGACAAAAACTGATGCTAGAAGGGAAGAGTGTCATAATTTGAAGCATAGGGCCACTGACCAAGCTTGGGGAGTGAAAATATGCTGCAATATTCCTTTAAAGTCGCCACTCATGGGTCATTGATATATCGGTATATATTCATTTTTTAATGTTAACACATCACACATAAACATTTTCTTGATAAGAATCCCTTGAATTTGGTAATTAAAGAATTGTGACCAAGATATGTGCTGAGCGGGACATTATACAGTTTAAACAGAAAGACATTTTTCCTCAAACAAATATAGAAACTGGGCTGATTAACTGGTTGATTTGTAGTCAAAGACAACAACATAAGGATGACAAGGATATAAAGTACCAAGCAGTATGTAAAGGATGTAATTTCTGGTCACATTTGTTAATAAATTGTGTAACCAGGCGCTGATGTTTATCATTGTGCCTATGCGTGTTCCTCTTTTCCTTTTTGCTTGGTAAAGTGATCCATGTGTTGTGCGCCGCCTCCCCTTTGGCCAGCACATGTCAGTTTAGGACAGCATCTGTTCCCTGAGAGCAGCTGAACGAGCTGAACTGAGGCCAGAGCGTGTTCGCATTCATCAGAGGAATCAGGTGTCAGAGGCAGGTGACTGTGCTGCAGATGCTGCACAGAAAGAGCATCTCTTTGAGCGAGAGACAGAGAAATATATATAAATATATATACATAGAGAGAGAGAGGAAGGTGGGAAGTCAGAAAATAAATGTGGGAAAAGAAGTAGATTGCAAGACAAGCAGCAGCTATTTTTTAAAAATGAGCAGTCAGCTGAATAAAACATAACCCGGCTGCAGTTCAAATTACCAAAAAAATGACGGGGGAGGCGCAAAATAAGCATGTGAAATTATAGCAGGCTTGTCAAATATGCTTTGTCTTTTAATGACACCAAGCTGGACTATTTTCACATGCAATTTCACAAGTGTGTCAGGATTAACAACCATAAAATGTTGTTTTTGCGCTACAGCATTTGCTGTCTCTCCGCCGTCAACATGCTCACAAAAAAAACAAAACGCCTGTTTGGAGCTCAGCTGGATCAAAGGGAGCCGATAGTGTGTGAATCTTAACAATCGGCTCCTGATTCACACTTCCAGTTCCTAGCCTAGATGTAAGTGTGTCTCGGCTCTTTTTATATTCCACAGAAAATTACCCTCGTCATCCTCAGCACCATCATCAGCAGTGACATCTGTGACTAATTATGCACACTGTAGTCTAGGACGAGGCAAGTGCTTCCCTAACGTTTTTATCCGATGTGCCCCCACAGCCCCGTCTGTCAGATGAACTCCATCAACACTCACGTCCCTTATTTGTTCTTTGGTACAAACTGATTTTAAAGTGAATGATATTTAACACTATCACTTATCAAAGGTGTATGTTACAACAATTGAACTTCAGTTTGGTCTTGTTCGGTCAGCCCTCATTTGTTTGTAATGTAGTCACACTATCCTACCTTGAACTATTTCAAACATTTGTCCATTACAGTTAGCAATTTTTAAATATTTTATCCAGTCACTATTTCAGCCCTTTATCCATTATACTTCTTTCAAACATACAGTGACCAAGCGAACTCTGGCAAATGGAGCACAAAAAATTGTCCAGATATACTACGAGCGATACCATAGAGTGTAGGGATGCTTCGAAACATTTTCTTAACAGATAACTGAATCGTTAACTGATTAGTAACCGGTGCCTCGCATGCAGCGGAGCGCTTCCTGGAATGGTGGACCAATTTTTCTCCTTGAACTGGCCAGCCATTCCTTTGCGTTTTTCTCAGAGTTGTAATTATTAATATTTCTTTTAATCCTGTAACCGATGGCATTAATCGGAGAGAACCGGCACAGATATAGGAAATTGGCTCATGACTTCCCAATGCTCCTGGACAGTGAACTGGAGACAGTGAACGCAGCACCGTGGCTGCTACAGTAACCCTCCTGATGGTGAACTGGAGACAGTGAACGCAGCACCGTGGCTGCTACAGTAACTGACAGTGAACTGGAGACAGTGAACGCAGCACCGTGGCTGCTACAGTAACTCTCCTTACGGTGAACTGTTGACTCAGTTTGTTGTGCTCATACACTGCAGCTGGCGCATCGCTGCATGAGAAGCACAGATCTTTTCAGTTAACGGTTAATAATCGGTTAACGAGAGTCAGTTATCGGTTAAGAAAATTAGCATCCCTAGAAACTATGCCACTAACTCCTACTGTAGCATTTTTATGCGGTTGTATTAAAATTACACTCAGTACAGGATACATGCCGTACAAAAGACGCAGAAATCAAGAAAGATGTACTTATTGCACGCTAAATGCCTTGCGCATTATAGTGGCATTTATATGCATTTTCGTGCAAACGGGCTGTTTTGTCTTTCTAAGTAGTTGACCTACTCAATCTTTCTGTGTACCCCCTGGGGTACAAGTATCTCTGGTTGGGAATCACTGGTCTTGACTCATTATGGAGATATAGTGGTCAGATAGGCCTAATGGGGAACATTGGCTCAGCAATCACGTCATTATTCTGTGTATCTCGGCTGGATTTTGTTATCATTCTTGGCAGTGAGAGGAAAGTATGTCTGGCACTCCTACCAGTTGTTTACTACAGGGTTTTATCATCTATTCCCTAAAGAAAGTATTTCACATTCCAGTATCATATTACAGGCTTTCTCTACGCGCTGTCTCTCTTCGTGCCCACACAGGCACACTTTTAAAGCCCAGATGGAGCACTTGAAACAGATACGTCTGTCATTTGAGTTGACCTCCTAAAAGCCTGGAAAGAAATCCTACATTAGCAATGACTGCAAATTAAAGACTTCCTACCATCGAAATTAAAACTTTAAATGTGCCTTCTCTAATGGATTTTTTAAAATAAATAAACTACAGTGTAGAGCGTGAGTTATGTATAGAGATCTGTTTCCTTTCAGTGTTATTTCTCATCCTTTCATCTTCTATTTATATTTCATCCCTCCTGTCCTCTCCTAGCCTCTCCTCCCCCTCCCCTGTTGTGTACAGTATCTGTGTATGTGAACCCCTTTTTAGTCCAGCTGTGTTGTGAGTTTTAAAACAAGTCCATATCAACTGTGTATCAGGTACATAAATCACGTGATTTATTTAATTAGCTAACCCTCCCAGAGATCTCACACTCGGCATGGAATGCCTTGCTTACTGACCTCATGGAAAACTGCGGCCTGCCAAGGTTTCCTCTCATATCCCCTAAAAAGGAACCTACGGAGTACTTTTGGAAATGGACTCTAATAGGTTTTTTTTTTCTTTCTCGCAGTGAAAGCAAAACATAAGATGGTCGGACACGCAGGCCTAATTTCAGTCCCTCCGTGATGGAGCGAACTCTGTTTCTAGTCGTACTCACAGCTGAATGAAGCTCCGTCTTTATAAATACAGCGGCCACTTCGGGACGAGCTTCCCTCTCTCTGGCATAAATATACATAAATAGAGACATCATAAGAAAATATAAATAAGAAATATACTGCAGACTACAACAGTGCAAATAGTAATGCTGAAAAATCGCATATGAAGAAGAAGAAGAAGATATTCCTTTATTAGTCCCACGAGGGGAAATTCAATTTTTTCACTCTGTTGTTAACTTATACACGGTACATGCAGACCCGAACACACACATGCACAAACATGCAACAATGGAGAGATGTCAGGGTGATGGGGCTGCTCCTGACAAGCGCCCCGAGCAGTTGGGGGTTTGGTGCCTTGCTCAGGGGCACCTCGGCAGTGCCCAAGAGGTAAACTGGCACCTCTCCAGCTACCAGTTCACACTCAGTTCTTGGTCCATGACGGGACTTGAACCGGTGACCCTCCGGTTCCCAAGCCAACTCCCTACAGACTGAGCTACTGCTGCCCCTTTAATCCTGTATATACAAATAATAAAAATGTATGCATTTATAAAAATGCAAGAATAGTGTAGAATAAGAGTATTAGTTTAAATTATCTGTATAAATAAATGCAGCAATAATGTCGGAGTAAACCAGATTATTGCACAGCTGAATTGCACAGTTGAGGATGTAATCAAATATGGGATTATAGCTCCTGATAAGGGTAAAACATAATCACAATATATTGTGTATATAAAGATGATAAAGCTTTTAAATACGCTGCTCCTTCTTTGTGAATGATATACAGGACCTGAACTTGTCAGAACTGATTACTATGGGGGATTTGAGACCATTTTACAGGATGGAGAAAGTGGCACTATAGATCGATGTGGGAGCTCTTGATTCTCACTGAATTGTTTTGATATTAACTTGTTTGCACGTTCTAGCTTATTTTTTGCATACAAACTACATATACTGTACAGATATATAGACATGCTGTTGGAGGGTAACCCACATCCAGTCCTTGCTAACTGGTTTGATGACACTCAATATGACACCTCCATGTGAATGCACAAACGAAGTGGAAGTGGGTGGGAAGAGGGTGGTTTGGAATCGGGCCGCAGACAGATTTTGATGGGAATGTGTCTACAGATAACGTTTGAATGTACTGCATGAGAGGATGAGAGGGTTTTACTGCAACGCAGCTACACTCAGAGAGCAGAGTCACAGCTCTCTGACCGCCGGTCGCTTTGGTCTTCAGGCTTGTGTGATGCTTTAATGTTGTGGGCCGCAGCTGTGCGAGCTGGACCAGAGCACATACTCCCAGCCCCGATCTGGAGCCCACACAGGGGTAACCGAGTTAAAGTGAACCCAGACAGACGCTTTGCCAATGCGCTGTCTCCTCTGGTGTTACATCAGATTGCTTGTGATGAATACATCCCGTATCCCTGGCTTTCTCTCTCTCTCTCTCTCTCTCTCTCTCTCTCTCTCTCTCTCTCTCTCACTTGTTCTGGCTGGACAGGCTCGTTGTTCACTGTCGGGACTGATAATGAGAGTTTGATTAGGGAGATTATTCTTACTGTTTTACAGTCTGCTGACAGCAACAACAGAGTGATGTCGAAGCTGACACAGCTGACATCATTACAAGTACTGACCATAACAAAGTACATCCCTGCAAATAGTCTGGTCCGAGTTGACAAGCCAATATACTGTAGGCCATATTAGGGCTGTCAATAGAAGATTCAGTGGCGATTAATTACATGATTGTCCGTTGTTAATCACAATCAATCACAACTTTATCACACATTTACCTGAAAAAATCTTCAAAGGGAGATTTGTCAAGTATTTTATACTCTTGTCAACATGGGAGTGGACAAATATACAGCTTTAGAACCCATTTTCTTTCAAATGAATTGGCATTAACATGTTTATATTACGGGTGGTGCAGTGGTTAGCGCTGTTGCCTCACAGCAAGAGGGTCGCAGGTTCAATGCTGGCTTGGGACTCTTCTGTGTGGAGTTTGCATGTTCTCCCCGTGTAAGCGTGGGTTTTCTCCGGGTACTCCGGCTTCCTCCCACAGTCCAAAGACATGCTGTTTAGGTTAATTTATTACTCTAAATTGCCCGTAGGTGTGGATGTGAGTGTGAATGGTTGTCTGTCTATATGTAGTCTGTCTCTATGTGCCCTGCGATGGACTGGCGACCTGGTGAACCCCGCCTTCACCCAATGCCAGCTGGGATCGGCTCCAGCCCCCCCTGCGACCCCTAACGAGATAAGCGGTTGACGATGGATGGATGGATGGATGGATGGATGGATGGATGTTTATGTTGCATTAACTTTGACAAATGTAAACAGTATGTATATATATACACAGTACATAAGACTGAGGTCTAATGTCATTTAAAGGTACTACTGATAATTTAAATATCTTAATTTGGTACATGGAGAATGCACTGCATTTATATAGCCCTTTTGCCTTAGCAATCTATTCACACACACACACACACACGCACGCACGCATGCACGCATGCACGCACGCACGCACGCTCGCACACACACACACACACACACACACACACACACACACACACCATGTAAGACGCTGAACTAACCATTAGTGCAATTGGGGTTTGGTGTCTTGCTCAAGGACACTGCCACACTGCATGCAGGATGAGCCGGGAATTGATTGATTTGATTGCACAGATTGCACAAGATCACATCTCACATGAAAATCCATCCTGTCAGGCTTCAAGTAATGTGTTTGTGGCCAGCAAGCCGGACCGATCTGCATCTCGTGAGGAACTACCAGCAGCTACAGCCGTGGCTTATGTGTGCGTGATGATACAGAGAGGTTGACTGTTCTAAACAATGGCGGCTCCAGAAGAGGTTAGCGTTGCTGCAATAGCCTTGTTGCTCCAACCCCCCGTCCACCATAAGTGGTCTTTCTTGCTTTTTATTCTACATCACCCACTCTGAGCGTACCATATGTACGTGGATGCATTCATGTTGCAGTCAGTGCAGACTACATGACGTACAAATGACACCACAAAAGCAAGAACGGCGTTCTTATTGCACACCAAATGTCTTGCGAATTATCGTATCATTCATACGCCTTTGGGCTGCTATGGTAGATGTGACAGTCTGGTGCATTGGTGCCTAATGGCAAAAGGACTGTTTTTGAGTTGTATTTCTTGTTTGATTAACTGATGCTAATCTGATCAACTGCATTAACACATCAACCATATGTTGCTTTTTAGCTTTGCACCTCTGCTGAATAATACTGCACTGAAATGATCATGATTTCTAATCCACTGAACTCCAATGCTTCTTTTTTAGGATTCATGATTGGACTCGTTGACTGTAAACGCTGATATTCTTTCTCCAATAAGTCGTATTCCTAGAATTCACTTCACACACACATGGACATTACACAGCAGCTGTCAGCGAGGCCTTGTGGGTCAAAAGCCGGACGGAGTAATGGAGGGAGGCGGGAGGACCAGAGCTTGTGTTTGAGCGCCTGAATAAACAATCACGGGGTCGTCTGGAGTTTGAGGTGTCTGTGACGAAGAATTGATGGAGGTCTGCGGGTCCACGTTTTATACAGCGATGAGACATCATTCGTGGGAAATACGGGATCACAGCCGACTTCTGATGGAACATCTTTGGGTTTTTCTGATCTGTGGAAATCCTTGATGCTCACAAGAGGACCACAGTCACAGGTTGTGTAGAAGAGGGGCATGCTGGGAAGCAGAGAGACAGCCTGTGCCAAACGGATGACATGATCGCTGTTTATTTGCACAGTTTGCAGAACATTCCACAATCTACGCGGTATTTTAGGTCATGGCGTAAATGCAGATAAGAGCGACGTCACGGCGGGACGGCTGCTCGGGCCACCTGTACGGAGAAGATCTAGGCTGACCATATACGGCTGAATGCTGTGGTTGTGTGCAACACCTCTGAGCATACTTCAGCACTGCAGGAGGAATTTGTTTACTGGCCACCACAGTCATACACAATGACAGCCATGTCCTCTTAGTAGAGCTGTAAATGATCACAACTGCTCCAGTTACTCCGCTTCAATAGGAGGTTTTAACTGCCTACACGTTTTGTTTTGGTAAAATAATCTCAGCAACACCACTTTTACAATTTTTCAAGTGTGAATGCAATCGCCAGAATTAAAAATCCAACGAACTACACCACGGACTGTCTGCAGTCTCATTTCGCTACTTGTTAGTAATCGTCATTATTAAGATGCGTAAAGGAGTCAAAATTCACGGTTGGGATATTTACTGATGTATTTTATAACAAAACATAAAAATCACAGACCTTATTTTGGGCATCTAATTAAAAACCCGTTCAAAAAACCCCACTGACTTGGGGAGTTTTTCTTTATCCACTGAGAGGGTCACATTGTAAAGGACAGAGGGTGTCGTATCCTGTACAGACAGTACAGGCAAAATTGTGATTTGTGATTTTGGGCTATACAAGTAAAACTGACTTGACTTTCAGACAAGGGAAGCTCTAAAATGCTAACTCATTTCTGGGTTTTAGGACTCAGCACTTAATTGTGGTACCTCATTCGGCTAGAGTGACTTAACAGACATTTATTTAAACGAAAACCTTCAAGATCATTACTTTAATATAATTTCTTAAGGTAATAATTTGTCTCCCTTACATACTTTTAGACGATGATTTGATAAACAGCGTCCTCACAGTATATAACTGCCATAATCCAGATGAGAGAAGCTCTGAGTCTCCTTCTGTTGTCAACACACACTTACAGCAATACGCTTTACAAGCAGCAGCAGATGGTTCACCAGGGGCGATTCTAGGATCTGGCCTTTGGGGGGACTCTGGTCTCATTTCAACACTGGTGATGATGCATATTAAACAGGGGGTCTGGGGGTCCTCCCCACTTCATTTCTTGCATTCTACTCAATTTTTATGCACCAGTTTCTGCATTTTCTGCAACAAGTCATGATGAAATTGTCTACCCAAAAATTCAGGCGCCAGGTGACAATTCAATTCATTCAATCCACAAGAGTCTCAACGTTCCTGTCCTACCTAAAGCTGCTTAGGGAGCCCAGTATGCAGAAATATTCAGATGCACCATCAGGCAAAAATAACAAATTTGCCCTAAACTGCATGTGATTATCATAAAGTGGGTATGTCTGTAAAGGGGAGAATTGTGGGTACTCATAAAACCCATTTACACTCATATATCATGAGGTCAGAGGTCAAGGGACCCCTTTGAAAATTTAACTTTAACTTTAAAGCATTTTTTAGCCTCCTTCGTGACAAGCTACTATAAATAATTTTATTTTCCAGGTCTTCACTGAGAGTGAGATATATTCAAACTCGAGGCTCTTTTATACAAATGCCCCCATGATTCACATATATTTGACATATTTAAAATCAGCTGTGTGGTGTTTAGGCTTGGACAATTTTTACCTGCACAGCATGAGTTTGTAAAGGGTTAAAAAGCAGAAGAATATAAAGAAAAATTCACACGATAACTCAAATATATGTCCAAAAGCTTCACATGTGATTTGATTGGTAACATTTCAGTTACAGCCCTTTAAAAAAGACCAAACCTCATCCCTTTTATGCATAATAATGAACAATTTCTTTGAAAGTAATTAACTACATGAGATCTGTTCATTATACCTGTGCAATTATGCAATCACAACAGTATCCAGTCGGCTACTGTTTTCACCTTTGGCTCTCAGTCTGGAGTGAAACCCTGCACCACACACACACACAGAGGGGTGAGTGTATTGTGCAGCGAGGCACTGGTTGGTCTCCAGGGTGCAGAGATGTCTGAGGACATTATCAGTCACTGCCGAACCCCAGAGAGCGATGCTGCCACCAGCATTTCTGTTGCTGAGTCGTCATCCTGAAGCCTCCTCTCCAGAGACTCTGTGGACACTGTTCCATGTATACAACATGCCATGTTGCATAACATGATGTGTAATCCCACGCCCACTGGTGTACACATATTTGTATATTTCATGTTATGTTGCCATCTGAAAACACGTGTTTTGTGTTGTGGACATTGCTATAAACTGTCATCGCCACTTCTAGCAGGATGGAAAGTTTTCTGACTGACGTAGACTACCATGTCCAACTTCCACTTGCCTTCTGCAGGCACTCACTCTACTTGGTCAGCTTCAATGATGAGGCTCGTATTAAGAGTGAAAGGTAGTTTCCCTCCATCCATCCATCTGCAACCACTTATCTGTCAGTGGTGGAGGGGCTGGAGCTGATCCCAGCTGGCATTGGGCGAAGGCGGGGTTCACCCTGGACAGGTCGCCAGTCCATCGCAGGGCACATAGAGACAGACAATTTAGAGTCATCAGTTAACCTAACATGCATGTCTCTGGACTGTGGGAGGCTCTAATCAAACTTAAAGGGACACGCCCACATTGTCCAATAGCAGGACGGCTAGAGCAGCACATCTTGATAGGGCAAATCACACATCATAGAGTATAAATGGGTTAAAGCTCGTTCTACCACATGACTTAAATTCTAATGAATATCAAACATTTTCACTAGAATAACACAAGGTACTCACTACTTAACGATTCCTGATAAATTAGCGTCTGATAAATGTGTCGCCTCTTTGACAACCATCAGCTGAGGTGATGTGCTCGATGAATGGGTGGTGCTCCTCATCTCGTTGGCGAGAACAAATTGAGCTTGGTAATCAATGAAAATGTAATTGAATAACAGCGAACTGGAGCCCTAACAGGCACATTGGGCCATTCTTTGATGTATTTTCAAAGGCTGGTTTTATCCCCGCCTAATGAATCTGTATAATGAAGACGCTGGATGCAGCGGTTGATGTTTTAGAGGTAGACGCCACCAGGAAGAAACTGTACATCCTTGGAGACAAATCAGCAAAAAGGTCAAACAACATCCAGCATCAGTGATATTATTTGCATTGCAGCAGGTGAGCATTGTTGGAGGATAACATTTAATTAAAAAATCTGAGTCAGGGTTAATATGTACTTTACATTAAATCTCTAAACAAAAGTTACACAAAATGACCAAATTTTTATTTAGCCATATATTTTCTTAGAATTATACATTTTTAAATGTATATTTAACATTATTATTATTATTATTACAGTGATATTGCCATTTTTTTGTAAAAATAGTAGTAATAATAATAGAAGATGCAGCTACTTTTGTCACTAAAGAATATTTTTATGGTGATTATCATTTAAAAAAACATGTTCAATGCATTTCATTTTAAATTTTATTATGTTATTATTGTTACATTTTCCTGTTGTTTTGAAATACAGGGAAAAACTGAAGCATGCTGGTTTTAATAATCAATCTTTCTGAGGTTATCCAACCATTTCATACAAGCTTGTTGTGAAAAAGGCTAAGTAACGCTCCAAACTTATCTGAGATTATGGTGAGAAAAACTGGCATTGCCATTTTTTAAAGGGGTCCCTTGACCTCTGACCTCCAGATGTGTGGATGTAAATGGGTTCTCTGGGTCCCCACCAGTCTCCCCTTTACAGACATGCCCACTTTATGATAATCCCAGTCAGTCTGGATCAAGTCCTAGTCAAGTCAGCACTCTGACACACTGACAGCTGTTGTTGTCTGTTGGGCTGCAGTTCGCCATGTTATGATTTGAGCATATTTTTATGCTAAATGCAGAACCTGTGAGGGTTTCTGGACAATATCTGTCATTGTTTTGTGTTGTTAATTGATTTCCAGTAATAAATACATACATATATTTGAATAAAGCAGCATATGAGCCCACTCCATGTTGAAAAGAGTATTAAATACTAAACAAATCTCACTTTAAGGTACATTCTGAACAGATAAATAATAAATTAATTTTGCGATTAATCGTGATTAAATATTTTAATCAATTAACAGCCCTAATTTTTATACTTCTTTCTGTGAAATGATTTGCTTTGAACCATTTAAATTAGCCTGTTGCTAGAGGCCTTAACTTTAATAATTAGCTGCAAATGGTGGTTTCTGTAATGAGAGGCAGCAGCCAGGAGGGAATGAGACTGAAGCTGCACCTGTTTCATGCTGACATGTATAAACCCAAGCCTCTCCTGCTTGTTAGTTTTGCCTAATAAGTCTTTTAAAAGCTCTTATCACCTTTCAATGTTGTGCAATTTTCATATTTTCTTTCACATGATAATTACAGGAATTAGGTTAGGAGACAATTAAGCCCCGGGTTGAGGAAAAGTCTTTGATTTTCCTTTTATATGTCGCAACAATCCTTATACAAATTGAGAAACTGAGCTAATTTTAGAGGGAATTACTGTTTCCTTGATAGCCTGTAATTTCCCAGATGTCTCCTCTGTGTTTTTCCCCATCTATACATGAAATATGTGCAAATAGTTGCGGCCAACGTGTTCAGTATATGCTTCAGCAAGAGTCTTCAGATGTCAGTCAAACCCCTTTGGTCCGTTGTTTTTTTCACTTTTCATAGTGGTGATGCTGCACTTTTCCCTCTGCCAGAGGCAATGACTGTAATCCCTGTAAACAGAGCGAGTGGCCCTGGTGGCTTCCCCCCTGCGTGGCAGGACGAGCCGTGGAGACGTCCTGTCTCATGATAACTTTGTCACTGCTGTGGGGGGGTGGGTGAGGCTCGGGGAGGATGAGCTTGTCATGCAAGCCTCTCCACTCCCTCACACGGCGGCGGGAGCGCTGGCCTTGTCGCCTCCAGCTCCTGCATCTGCCGTTGACGAGTGCCGCTGTCACTCCGGTCGTCCCCGAGTCTCGATCAACTGCTCCCTGCTGCTGACAGCTGCTGACAGGCCTGCAGCCCGTTCGGTGTGCTCACCTGAACACACTGTCCTGCTCTTTGTGTAGTAAATGGTCAATAAGTGCATTCTTTCAGAGCAAGTGACGTAGTGTGTTGAGCGTCTGTTGTTGAAAGTTACATGGTATAATAGAAAGTCCACTTTGGATTGGTCAAACATTGGACTTTCTCCCAGGATGCCGTTGTTTGTGCCTGTGTGAAACCAAAAGTAAACCCTGAATTTACACTGGTTGTGTAATGTAAAAAAAGTCTGCTAAGGGCTGCTGTCATTTATTTAAAGAAGATCCATTGTTATTTTTACGCTGTTATATTACACTGTTACGTTACGCTGTTACGTCACAGTGTTACGTTGCCCTGTTACATTCCTATTTAACACAAACCATGATCTTTTTTCTAACTTCATCTAAGCAGTTTTGTTGCCTAAACTGAACCAGTCATTTCACGTTAACCACGTAGCACTGTCTGTTTCTGCATACGTGATCTGAAATGTATTTATGCAACGTTTTTTGATTAACACACATTAACATTCTCGTGACATCTATAATACCAACATTTTTTTCTGACAGTTGGGTTGCTTCTGTACTTGTGCTGTGTTTTGGCATGTTAGATGAATTTAAGATTATGTTTCTGTTTTGAAACCTCCATCAGGTACTCAAACTTCATGAAGACAAACCAGACTACAGCTGATCAACAGTGTCCAGGATCTTCTTGGTCTGTCTATAGAAAAAGAAGCATGTTGATGTAGATATAACCATAACCGTACTAATGTACACTAATCTGAGAACCAAAAATGTAAACAGGGCTGTAATTTAATATGGGATATGATATGAAAAGCAGTTCTGTTTTGTTATGGATGAATGGGACTTTTTTATTGGGCAAAACATGTCCTTCAAACATTGGGGGTCAATTCTGGGAACATCTAGCTGCTTGTTGTTAAAAGTTCCCCGATGAAATGCAAATGACAGAACACATTCAAGATACTGAAAATTTGTTTTCATATCAAGCCGTATTTCTGTTGGATTCAGCCAGGCATCCAGTCAGAAGTAAATACTTGTGCACAGTTGAAATGAATGCAGTTTGGGATTATAATATTTTCTGATGCTGAGCTCGAGGGGTGCATTGTACCTTCTCAAAGTGAAGCAATAATGCAAATTTTCTCCAGAGAGTTGTGAATTTAATATATATTCATGATGGATCAATAGGACACATTCATATTCAAAGACCTGAGCTGGAATGTGGGGGAGCAGACTGACCATATAGACTTATGCATTTATGATTAGCAGTATTCACTCTGGAGAAAAAACAAACCAGTCGTCGGTTATAATAGAGGCCAGAGGAGCTCGGTTCATGCTGTTGTTGTTGTGTTGGTTGAAGAATTCAACATATGATACAGCAGTGATTCACACTCATGGGTACTTGTACCAATGAGGAGGTGCTTCTGCAGTTGCAGCAGGGGATACATTGAAAAACTGAGAAGCTCAACTAAGAAAGAAAACTTGAAGAAATAAAATAAAATAGGAAAATTAAATTATAAAAACTAAATAGCAGTGAGAAGAG
This sequence comes from Pterois miles, assembly GCA_947000775.1. Classification (NCBI taxonomy): domain Eukaryota; kingdom Metazoa; phylum Chordata; class Actinopteri; order Perciformes; family Scorpaenidae; genus Pterois; species Pterois miles. Next base: position 4,146,103 of record CAMQGK010000634.1, on the reverse strand, counting down.
ATGTTGAAACATATTAAAAGTAATGTTATTTACTGTTAGTTAAACACAATGCGACAAATAAGTATTAAAAAGTAATCAATAAACTGGTGGGGGAGTGGTTTGCTAGCTGAAATAACCAATAAATGGCTGCAATTGGTAGCTAAAAGTATACACGGTTGATCATCAGCTAATTATATAAAGGTTGAAATAGATAAAAGTATTGAATAAACAGCTGAAATTGTTAGCTAAAGCAATGGATGAATGGTTTGTAAAAGCAATTGAAATGGATAGAAGTAGTGGATAAATTGTTGAAATAGCTAAAAGTTTTGAATAAACAGTCGAAGTAACTATCTTAATGGTAGGTCTATTGGATAGCTAAATGTAAATCCTTTTGAAATAACTGACATAGAAAGCTTAAAGGCACAGTTTGTAGGATTTGACGTTTCATAGTGTGGTTGCAGATTGCAACCAACCGACCTGTGGTAACTGTGGTAACTGTGGTAACTGTGGTAACGTGAGTGCAACACGGTGGTAACACCGTTCACCCCACTCAGAGGTCATCCATACCATAATAACATCACTTAATGGAAGAAAGATGGCGGCTGGTGGTGCACTCTGCGGCTCACGTTACCACTGTTTTGCATGCGTGTCGGAGAACTACGGTGGCCTTCAGGTAACGTAAATTTGCGAAAAGCTCGCTCTAGTGCCAGAGTTTGGTTTGCCTGCTCTAAAAAGTTAAAAACTGTTTCTCTAAGTAATGGATAAGTGGTTGAATTGTCCAGTTTTCCACGTCGTAGTAGAACAAATGCAAACTTGACCAATCTGACCTAAACAATGACGGTTCAAATGTATGAAAAAGGTTGTAATAAGAGTTATATTGCATACATTAAAAAAAAAAAAAAAAAAAAAAAAACTATACAAATGAGCTAATTGAGAACCCACCAAGGGAATCAGTATCTCTGGTAAAATGGACTCAAATGGATAATAAGTCAACGGCTAATCATAATAGAGTACTCATCAGTCATCTCTCTGTCATCAGGAAATGGGATAAATGTCTTTGTAGTTATGAGATTAAAAATAGACAACGCTGCTAAGAAGTGTCTTTTTGCTGGGGTCAGGTTTTTCCTGCCACATGGAGATACATCAGTTGTAATGACTCTCATCTTGGCGGCCCAACTGGGAACGCTTTAAACTGATTTGGCACCAGACAGACAGATGGCTCAACCGCACGGATCGGCGTGACAATAAAACCAGAGCCCAAAGAATTAAATCAACCCCCGCGAGTAATTACATTCAAACTATTGGTCAACCTTTTCCATTTGCTGATCCTATTGTTATCAGGGACATCATCTCTCAGCTCCTGTGTGCAACAGGTCCACATGTGGGGAATATATATCTCAGCCGGTAATGATGTTGCACGCAAGGGCGCCATATCCTGTGGGACAATAGGGGCGAGAGAGGATGACGTTATGTGAGAAAAGGTTGGCGCTTAACCTGAAATGTGCCGGAAGGAAGCTCAAATCCATCCTGAAATTCATGAGCTCTACAGTGTGAGTGCATACAGAATCACTCAGTCGGGATGAGTCATGCCGTGTTTGAAATTGGCTGGTGGTGAGCACTCGCTAGTATTCTCCACACGGCCACTTCAGCCACAGACAATACAATAGATCTACTGTATATAGTACATGTTTTATTAGCATTCTCTCTTTTATGGGAAATAAATAGATGAAAAGCTCCGTCTTCAAACTTTGACATGACATGTTTGCTGCTTCATTAACTCTGAGTTTTGTAGGGAATTTGTACTCTTTTTCTGGGCTCAGTGGAGCAAATACAAACCACACTGCTGACTTATTCTGCTGTAGGGCTCTTATAATCCAAAGATTCAAAGGACAAAGGGTGATTTCACTAAATAAACAAAATAAGGACCAATATTTGCAACCTGTACTGTCCTGTTTGTTTGATCTGGAAAAATGTAGAGGACTAATTAGGTGCCAATGTACTCATTAGCTGAAGTCACTCTGCAGAGACCAATTGTCAATGAATTATTCAGGCTCGCTCTCCCCTATGCGACATCAATACTTGGTCATTCCCGCCACACTGCTGTGCATTCTCATCTTCAGTTGCCGCTGTGAAATGAAGAGTCTTTGAATTTATGAGAAGTGCTGCTCAAAGAATACAAATATATCTGTCTGCTCTGGGTTTGACTATTTTTCCCCGCCTGCAGCCTTCTTTTCTCAGACCCCTGTCCTCTGCTCTGCAGATTTAATTAGTTCTGCCCTAGTAACCCTGCTCCTTTCTCCTTCCTCCCTTCAGGATATGGCCACGCAGCCCCCAGCACAGATGGAGGGAAAGTGTTCTGCATGCTTTACGCCCTCCTGGGCATCCCTCTCACCTTGGTCATGTTCCAGAGCGTGGGCGAACGGATCAACACCTTCGTCAGGTACCTGCTCCACCGTCTGAAGAAGTGCCTCAGCATGAGGCGCACCGAGGTCTCCATGGTCAACATGGTGATCTTCGGCTTCATATCCTGTATGAGCACGCTGTGCGTGGGGGCGCTGGCATTCTCGCACTTTGAGGGATGGAGCTTCTTTCACGCGTTCTACTACTGCTTCATCACACTCACCACCATTGGCTTTGGGGACTACGTGGCGCTGCAGAGCGAGCACGCCCTGCAGACCAAGCCAGAGTACGTGGCCTTCAGCTTCATCTACATCCTGACGGGCCTTGCGGTGATCGGAGCCTTCCTCAACTTGGCAGTGCTGCGGTTCATGACCATGAATGCCGAGGACGAGAAGAGGGACGCCGAGCAGAGGGCGCTCCTCGCGCACAACGGTCAGGCAGGTGGACGCATCCACTGCTCCGTAGACGAGGCCTCCTCCTCGTCCACGCCGACTGGGTGTGGCGGAGGAAGCGGAGTCGGAGGTAGCGGGGGAGGGGCGGCGAGCCGAGGTCTGCGTAACGTTTATGCTGAAGTGCTCCACTTCCAATCCATGTGCTCCTGCCTTTGGTACAAGAGCAGAGAGAAGCTGCAATACTCCATACCCATGATCATCCCGCGTGACCTCTCCACCTCGGACACCTACATGGAGCAGGGAGAGGTGTTTTCCAACCCGCTGCACTCTAACGGCTGCGTGTGCAGCCTGCAGCGCCACTCGGGCATCAGCTCCGTTTCCACCGGTCTACACAGCATCAACACCTACAGAAGACTCAATAAACGCAGAAGCTCCATCTAAACCTGGAGGACTTCATGCTTTAAGGCCAAGTCCCACAGGAGGGCTCTTCTTCTCTGGTAATAAATTAGCTGAGGACATCAGAGAAACACAAGTCCAGTCCTAAAGAGATGCCGTGCTCCTGATGTTTGCTTCTTTCTGGCACTGAAAGACTCCAACTTCCATTAGCTAAGCACAAACCATTTAGGACTAACATCGTTACTGATGTCACTGTGAAATAATGCTAATGGTTGTTTGAGAAGCATTCACGACACAAACTCAAACTGTTGCTGTTAGAGGACACGTGTGCACCTCTGAATTTCAGTATCAAATATCATCATATTGAAATCAGGATTTTTTTTGTTCATCAAACAGACTTTTATGTTCTAAGATGAAAAGGGACAAAGTACACTGTGAGACTTGTTTTTAAGAGGGATTGTATATAATAACCCCAAATTATTTTACTGAATAATCTTAAATACACTTTTTCCAAAATGGAATCTTTAGTTGTAAGTATTATACTCACTGCAGTGGAATGAAAAGGTGTGTGTATATATATATATATATATATATATACAGTATATATGTTTGGACACTTTATTAGTAGGGAAAGCTTATTTTTTCAGTGAAAGATTTCAGAAATACTCTCAGTGTCTTCTCCTGTGTGTCTGTAAGTGAAGTTCAGGTTCAAGCCAAACTTGTTGGTCTATTTCTTTCCTTCCAGGAGAAAACTCACATTTAAATGACAGTTTTGAAGGAGCAAGTTTGGCTTAAATGTCTCGCTGAAGGACAGGACACTTGTAGCTGTTGTGGCACCCAATTTGACTGTTGTCAAGCCATTAAATGTATATTATCTGTCCCTATAAGCACCATAGATGTGGGTCAGTAGGGGCCTACTACACCTTTGTAGCTGTAAATTTGAAAGCAAACTTAAAACATGTTCTAACATGTCAAACTGAATGAAACATTATCTTTTGAACGTTTTAAAAAAGGCTTCTTTAGGTTTAGGCAATAAAGCCTCTTAGGGAAACAGGGAACAGGAGTCGCATTCTTCCCTCCCCTTCCAGTAGACCCCATGGGACTTTATTTTGGAAAAAATATGGACGTAGCCAGCAGAGAGAGATACATATTTTCGTGATCCCATATGACTTGCATGAATCATATATCAATTTAAAAGATCATTTTGCAAGTCAAGAAAGTCTGTTTGTCGTAGTATCATTTAGTTTTGTGTGAAACCGCTCAGTGAACTACGTCTCTCGTCTCGCACAATATACGTAAACAACACTAGCTAGTTAGCTAACTTAGCTATGACCACACACAGTTGTAAAGTTATCTTACCTGATGTCTTTTATCCAGTGGTTCCTGGTGTTTTTATCAGACGGGAAGAGACAAAGAGTGAGAAACACACAGGCATCGTGGCTTCAGAGAGAAAAAGTCCTCATTTACATGACTTTTGGATACGTCATCTTTCTAATTCAAAGCCTGATACGCCAACAGTTTTACAAGAAACAGTGACTTTCACTTACATACTTATATTTTTTATCATCTGTGTGAGTCGTGGCACCCTTCAACCTGTGTGGAGTTTCCACGGTCGCCCCGTTTTAGCGTTGTTTTTCTCCGGGTACTCCAGTTTCCTCCCACAGTGGTGGCGCTCCACTAGAAGGGGCGGGTCTAAGTCTTTATACAGCACCTGACTTACGCTTCTACTCCTGTCGTAGTCACTAGAGGTCACTGTCGTGTTGTTTTATACCTTCTTTCGGTGATCTAGCATGTCAATAGATGATAAAACCTACTACTGGGCGCAGTAGGCCCCTCGTTACCCACATCTATGGCGCTTATAGTGACATTCAATGTCTATATAATAGCCTGATAACAATGTAATTGGCTGTTTGTGGGGATAAAACCTGTGACAGTGTCTCTAACCACTAGGTCTCCCTGCCGACCCTTTCAGACCTCATCGCTATGAATTTTCTTTTTCATAGTTTCTTCCTGTACATCAAACTATTTTCTGTACTCGTTGCTAATCATACGTTTTCATATAGCACACCTACAGTATATTCTGATAGTAGAGCATGTAGGAGTCATATCTTATTCACTGCTGCACCTTAGGAGACAGCCCTTTATGCTTTAGGGCATTCAGTGCACTATTTTATTTTTTATTTAAAGGAATCACATCATGTTTTGTTATGTAAATGATATGCCCTGATTAATTCTTTCTTGTGTTATCAGTCTGAAATGTGTGACTTGATGTTATTAATGATTTGATAATAATAGCAGTACACCTCACGAATAAATGGCCTCAGAGTTTGCACCTCATGCACTTACTTACTTGATTCAGCCAACTGAGGTCTTTATGCAGCGTTGGTTTTTGTTCTTGTTTCAGTCCTTGTTTTAGTCCTTTTCTTACGTCAGCATTATTTTATTTTTGTAGTTTTACTTTTCTCAATATTTTAGTCATACCACATTCATTGCAGTCACATGTTTTCTTTTTTTACTGGAACATCTTATCAACATTGTTCAGCGTCTCATGAACTGAAGGAGGGGCTGCAGTCGGCTCTGTGTGTGGCTGTACATCTACTTTTCTCTTCAGTCATAATAAAATATGATTTAATTTAAAACAACAGTGTGTTATCTGAGTGTCAGCTGGTCTAATTACTGTGATACAACAACAGATTTGCTGTCTGTACCATGTCATTCTACACACAGTGCATTCAGCATTCAATGCTGTACAGACTGCTGGAAAAATGAGCAGTCGCATTTGTACCATCAGGGAATTAATATTTGGCAAACAGAGATGCCTTCTACAACAATTACAGAGTCGACATTCATTTAGCTGAGCTCTGTGGAAGTTATAACAGGAGAAAAACACTATTCACAAACCAGAGAAAGACTATTTTTTCCATTATGCTACAGACTAAAGGTGCAGATTTGCCTTATGAAAACATGCATTTTGATCATACTGAACACTGATCAAATCTTTCAGAAAACGTTGTTGGTTGCCAGAAACATTTCTGTTTCTGCCTCCTGTTTTCACTCAGTTTTGGTTAAATGCTTATTTAAAACACAGGGGCCTCTTTCTAATTTATAAAACATGCTGTTTAAATGAAATGAAATTAACTCACACCTTGTCCCGACACTGTGTCACCGCTGCTTTCATCGTGACTGGTTTTCAGCGAGGCCTCGATGTTGCATTGCATAATCAAAGTTAGGACGAGGTGACTCTAAGTTTACTCACCCCTGTTATGATATTTATTATACAACTGTCACATTCGCACCTTTATAGCTGCAAACCATCAACTCTTCCACTCCACTTCCAAGAAGAAACGACCATCTGAGATCTCAATGTGCTTCATCAATTCAGTGTTCCTCTATAGCTCATCTTTATCCTTACATTACCTGTCGCTCTGATGTATATGACAACCATACACATACTGTACAACCATGGCGGAAAACAATCTTTAGGTGCAAGTAATATAATCATATATAAATGTTTGACATATACAGTAATCAGTGACCTGAGACTTGGACTTGATATCTCTGGTATAGCGCGCTTGATTAGTTTTGCTCAGGACAAATGCTGTGTGTGATTATGTATTGTTGTTTATGCAGATGAAGAACAACTGTATATCCCAGTTCAGACAACCCCAATGATATTCTGTTACATGTTCTGTTCAGCACATATTCTGACTCAAAGGTTGAACATATGACCAACGAAGATGCTCCTACCCAATTTGATTGGTATCAGTTATTTATAAGCCTCATAGATGTGGGTCACTAGTGGCCTACTATGTTGTAAAGGTGAAAGCTCAGCTTAAACGCAACACGTTCAAACATAACATGTCAAATTGGTGAAACCAAACAACCACTAAACAGACGGATGACAACATAGACAGGCCTACTCCTTAGGTTTGGACTCAGCAGTCTATCTACACCTGAAGGATAAGGGACGCTCTACTGGGGACAGGTGGTTTGAAAGAGCAGTGAACCATCTATGTCAAAGTAGAGAAGACGTCACTTAACAGAGGAAGAGGTCACCTGTCTTCCACCTCCAGTGCTGTCCTGGCTTTCTTTCCCAGGAGAGTAAACCACATTCACACCTGACCTCACTGGACAGTCATTCACACCTGGCATCAACTGACTCTAACGACTCATAGCTACAGTCGTCGCAGTCAGGAGCAGCAAGGTACTGAGTGGTTTCTATTATCCTGCTAACGACCCCACAGAGGTTAGATTCCTGGACTCCTCTGCAATTTAGACTGAGGAAGCTTCTTGGATGAGACGTTTAAACCTTACTCAATTTCCTGTAGGTTTTGTTTTTCAGCTTTCGGCATTAAAGCTCACTTTTTGTTAATTTTACGTGTCTGCTTGGTGTCTTGCGTTTGGGTCCACCTTTTGAACTGACACTGTACCATGTCCAGGATGTTGGAGATACTGAGGTTGTAAATTTCTCCACTGTGGGACTAATAAAGTAATATCTTATCTTATCTTATCTTATCTTATCTTATCTTATCTTATCTTAAGAGTTTAGTGTCCCCCAGAGCAACGTATCCTTGCACAACTGTTCATATGATATCTTGACAAAGTTATTCTCAGTTTCCTATGAATGTCCATTAACAGTCAGTTTAGGCTTGTCATGTGCAAACAGTCTTTTCAAAATAAACCTCTGTCTTCATTGGGAACAACTTGGTTAGGTTTAGGAAACAAAACTACTTAGTTAGATTTAGGAAAAAATATGGTTTGGGTTAGAATAACTCTGAAAGTGGCGTAACATAACCACCGGCCACCTGGGTCACAGTCTGGTGTTTTTTGACCCACCCATCCATCCTGATCTCCTCCATACATGGCGTTTGTTGCTCTTTACACTTCCTACATGACAAATACATGGATTACATGCAAACAGTTTTTTTTATTGGATATATATAAATTACAGTGCATTACTTTTTGTAGACATAACCATGAACAATGTATGAGAACAGCCTGCCCAGTGCAACTCTATCTCCACTGAATAATCATAATAATTGTCATATAATTATAGTGGCCAAAACAGACAACTTCAACAGCATTCACTGAAAAGAAAATGTAATGTCTTAAAATCTGTATAATTTTTGTGTATTTCAATGTAAGCTTAACCAGATTCCCTGAAACAATATTGAGAACGTCCTGTCCTCTGTAGCTCCAGCCCTGATCATAAGCATATCAGTTTCTGTAATGTTCAATGCATTCAGTCTTTTGGTTCTGTGTGCAATGCCATCCAAACACTAGTGAAGATGTCACCTTCAGTCTTGTATAAAAGCCACTGATGAGCGCTTCTTTAGAGCTGTGTAAACTACAGAAAATGCATGGATCTATGAGTTTAAGGACACAGATAACATCTGACAGGCTGCAGCTCTTCATGCTTGGACGGACCAGGCATTACAAAATAAACTGAGGAAATAGTCAGTCTGAAGTGATGCTTATGTTAAACCATTTTTAACTTAACATAGAAACACCAGAAGAGGACAAATGAATATAAATTACAAAGACATGTGTTATGTTATGTGTATATGTTGCCAGTCTTCTCTTCCTAAATAAAGCTTTTAGATCAAAATAAAGATTTTTAAGAGGTGATGGATGAGTGGAAAAACAATGTGCAAGGTCACATCGACAAAATGTTTTCCCGTCTAATTAGACAGTAGTTCTAGCATGTGGAGCAGAGTTTTAATCACACTCAAAAAGTCATTTCTATCACCAGAAACCAGCTGGATCTTCACCTTGTTAATCTGGAACACAGAGTAATGTGCATGCTGTCAAATCAAGGCATTGATTTTGAGAGAGGAGGCCACTCAAGTGTTTGCAATTTAACAAGAAGGTTAAAAGAGGGCTGGCAGGAGAAGAAACACTCCTCATAAACGAGGCGTTTAGAGGTATCTGTGCCTGAAAATGTGTGAATTCTCCATCACATACGCAAACACACAACCACAACCTCCTTTTCTTTCCTTCAAGCGTTTCCCGTCACTCTTTTGTCTCCTGAGATTGGCAGCTTGTAGAAAACGCAGTTATTATTCACTGAATAATCTCTGGATGGGTCCTTTTCAGAGGTTAGCAGAGCATATTCATAGGATTAAATGAAAGTGGAGAGGACGGCAGTGGTTTGGTTTCTAATCTCTCCAGAGCCTCCACCTCCAAATGTCCGGCATTCAGTTCCTCTAACACCTCAGTCTCTTTGCATTGCATTAAACCAAGTCACTTTTTCACAGGAAATACTGTCAGGACCTTTATCTCACGGGGAGCGGAGAATGCCATTAATGGCCTGCTCCACTCTCTGTTGTTAATCACATAGAGAGGAAATGCCTTTTTATGTGCTGAAAACCATCTTTCCTGAAGAAAGCAAGATGGTGTGTGTCACTTACTGACATGTCAAAATGACGCTTTCACATTGCTCCTGAAGAAACACTTACGGTAAATGTCACAGTAATCGTTGCCACTCATGAAAGGAATAAAATCAACAAGACAGCCATCAAAAAGTGACGTTGATCCCAATCTGTAAAATGGGAATTTCTCTTTATCTGTGACTTCACCTGGAAACTTTTCTGCATTTACAAAAATAATCTTTTATTCTCTTTGTTGTACTTTTCTTCCTTACAATTCTTCTCTGCCTCACTTTCAATAATGCAGCATTTATGAGACGAACCAGTTCAAAAGTAGAAAAGCGTTGCGCTCTATGGAAGCAGTCAATGCCTGTGGAGCTTCATTTGATTGTAATATCATCATAGACAGATTATTATAGAGCAGACCTGGGCGTTATAAGTCCTGCGGGCCAGAACTGGTCCACATGATGGTTCTGCTCAGCTCAGGAGGCCTCAGACAAACCATACAATTTTACTTACGAAGAAAAAAAAAAGTGACATGAGTGATGTTTGAAGTGGCGTCGCCTGCTGAGACGACATGTCTATAATAAGTCATGGACTGCAACAATCCGGGTTTCTCATGAGGCCCCCCACGAACAATAATTGTCCACCGCTATTATAGAGGGTGGAGCTAAGTACAACCAAATGCTGAATAAGACATGTTCAGGTGACCAAAATATGACAATTAACTCACATGAAGTGAAAAAACGCTGTGAAAGGGTTTAAGTTGTAAGACATTTGTTTTAACACCCAGACCGGACAACACGTGTCAGTCACATTGTAGCCCCGCCCTAAAGCCTCCCCTGCTTTATGGTCTATTTCAGTCTAAATGGGACCATAATTTACTAAATGAACATCATGCTGTATTGAAGAAGACTTGAAACTAGAGATTGAGACCATAAACTCATGTTTCCGCTGTTTACTGAGGTAATAAATCAAGTGAGAAGTACCAGTAGAATCATCTTTTCTTGCTCCTTGGTGCTTTGTGTGAATCAGAACATGAATATTTTGTGATCCTGACATCAGTTCAGTAGCTGCTGAGATTTACTTTCTCAACAGAAAGAGATGAAGCCAAAAAGCTCCTTAGAGAGTAGACCACGGATGTCTGAAGAGAACTGGATCCAGCGTTGGAGGCGAGGCCCCGTTCATTCCCATGAAAGCTTTTCTGAGGTCTTATTGGGCCCTACTGCACATGTCCAATATCTGCAGTAGTGTCCGTTCGGTCACATGACTCGGTCACAGGGTCCAAACCTCACGGCTAGTGCTGTCGTCACGGTCTGGGTCTCCATAGACATAAACAGAGGAAGAAATAACTCTGGATTCAGCTACTAGTGTGTTTTTTAGGACCTAATGATTTAAATAAGGGATATCAGAGTGTTCGTACTGCGGGGTTAGTTTACCTAAAAAAAATTAGCTGCTGAATTACAGACGTCTCTTTTTCAATGTAAGTTTATGGGAAAAAGTATTTTTGGGCCCAATGACGTCACACGATGGACACGGCCACTGTAGTACCAGTACTTGGCCACTACGAACATTTGGATCAATGACCAGCGTTCTTAAGACACTTAACACCAAATAGCTCCTGAAGGCTGAGCCATCGGTGTGTGATTGAGATGAATGAGTGTTTAGATTAGATCCTGATGGGCAAAGATGGCACCTTAGCAGCCTCTGATGTCAGTGTATGATGACATGTAGTATAAAGTGCTTTGAGTGGTCAGAAGACTAGAACAGCGAGTCCATTTAACATTTACTGTTCCTAACAATCAGAAACTGCTTGTTAACAGTGACACCTGTGGCTGTTAAGTCAACGACAGGTTAGATTACAACCTGTCCACACGCTGGCAATAAAGAACATCTCTACATGTAAAAACTTACATACTGCCCCTTTAACTATATGATCTCTGTTGTTTGTCTATGTCGCTTTGAATTTCATTTCTATTCAGCTTTTCGGGACAGATATGATAAAGAATCTGTCTCCAAAACATGATTTCTAACAATGAAATCAAGTAATTTAGCCCTAAATAAAGCAGTTAATCAATCCATCCATTACAACTGGAATGATTATGACAATATAGGATGTGAAGAAGGGATGGAGTGTTTCTTTTTGTAAGACAAAAATGAGGCAACATTTGCACACCTATTCTCAGCGGGGATCATCTCTCTCCTATTTGGTGACATTTAAAGACCAAGATTTAAGAAAGATTGACACTTGTGTCATTTTCTCCCGGTATCACCTGGAGCTTTTCTCTCTCTGTTGGCAGATGTTTGTCATAATAACTCCCTCTCTCCTATTTAACTCTGATTTCTTGCTATTTTTGTGCTATTTGTGAAATGTGAGCGCAATCACAGCAGGAATCCACAAGCAGGCGCTTTACGTGTGCTGCACAAATCAACCAGAAATAGGCGCTATACGTGTGATGGATAGGATTTAACGCAGCACTTTAATTATTAAAAACATTTCCATAAAAGTCAGAACACGTTGACCCAGTTTCATCTTTGTTTTACACCTGAATCAACTGGACACACTGGTTTGCAGCGGCTGGCGTCCACGTTTCAGATCAGCCGTAATGTGGTTATTTTAACTGATGTAGAGACAAAATGGCATCCAGCAACAGGGATGCTGGGGAGGGTCTCATCTTATGTGATGGTCTGACATTAGTGGTGTTACATAACTGTGACCTCCGGCTCTGCAGCCTCCGACTCCTCCTCCCCACCTCCCCCACCTCCTCTGTAATCATTCTGCTCGCATAGTTCCAGACATGAACCCGGCTTTGTGGCCAAACAAGCTGTTGGCACTTGGCGAGATGTTCTTCTGATCAGTTGATGCCGTCAGCTGAGACGAGAACAAGCGGGAACACTGGAGAGAGCATCAGAGTCAGACCTGGAGCCATGTTACTGATTTCACTGATGTGCAGCAGATGAACTGTAAAGAACTATGATCTCCTGTCTGTGACACAAAGCATGAAGCAACTACTATTATACGGAAGACCTTTTTATTTTGTAGGAGTTGATGTTCAGTACAGAAGATGCAGGATTTATTTTACTTGTGCTGCTACTGGTATTTTCTATACTGTGTCACAATCTGAGCCAGAAGATAATTTAATCCCACTAGGTTTGGTTTTCTTTCACCTTTCTTTCACCTTTCTTTTACCTTACTCAGTGTGCGGTGGCAGTGATAACCCAAATAACATTCCTCAGATATAAATGAGACAGAAACAACTGAGCATGTGTGTGGTGTAAATGCTTTACGTCCATGTATGAGTGGAGATGTTTTACTCGCTAACCCTTGCACCAACCTTGTGAGGTAGGGGCGAAAATAAAACAGGCTGGCCGATTATCAGAGGCCTTCAAGCTGAACTGTGGTAGAAAAACATGGTTAGAGTTGGAGGGAGCTCATGATCTCGAAATGAAAATATAACTGGGGTATCCAATTATTCTTAATATACTGTACATATATGACAGAAAAAGAGGGTAAGGCTCCTCTCCCAAACCTCAGACTGCTTTTTAAGGCTGAGCCATCGGTGTGTGAATGAGTATTTGGATAAGATGGGTCAGACATCCTTTGTCCCAGCAAACCAAACCTGGTGAAGAAAAGCTGTGGAAATATATGTGTTTCAGTCATTCATGTGCTGATTATCTGGTGTTGGATCAGCAGTGGGTCTGTGTCTGATCAGGAGTAATACATGACTAATGGGGAGGTTTGCCAGGTTGATTTGATAGAGCAACACTGCAGAGGGACAATCAAAAGAGACGTACGTGCTGCATTAACACAATCTCACAGTGAAATAGAGCTCGGATCCCTGACTGTCATTTACAGTAACATCTGCATTCACGATGGAGACTGTTAAGGAACAAGTGGTTCACTATGTTTTACATCATCAAATATCTTTATTTTCCATCTATTATGGACATCCAGTTTTACTGTGATATGTTTAATGTTCTTCCTACCTGTTCCTTCAGAGACTTCTCTCTCCAACGTCATGAAGAACCACAAAGGGACACAAAGCAGCTACAGAGACTCTAAATTACAACGAATAGCAAAATTACCACAAGAGACACAAAATGACTACGAGGAGACGCATAATGATGACAAAGACACATAAAATGATCACAGATAGAAACAAAATAATTACAACAAAGAGACTAAAAGCAGCTACAAAGAGACTCAGAATGAACACAAAGAGACTAAACAGCTACAGAGAGACTCATAAATGTCTACAGAGACTCAAAATTACTACAAATAGACAAAAATTACCATAAAGAGACTAACAGTAGCTACAAAGATACATAATGTAACTACAAAGAGGCACAAAATGACTATAAAGAGACACAGAATCACTACAAAGACACACAGATCAACTACAAAGAGACACAAAACAGCTACAGAGACTCAAATTGACTACAAAGAGACATAAAATGACACAACGAGACAAACAACCACACAGAGACTCAAAATTGTCACGCCCCGAGATAGTTAAGTTACGTTTTTGTCCTTGTGGTTGTGAATGTTGTCCATTTCCTCTTTTATTTTGAAATCTAATCCCTCCTCTCGTTTCAGAGCACCTCACTTCCTGCCCTGCTGTTCTTCCGCGTTTTGAATGAATGAAATCCCCTGACCTACTTTCCTACTACCCTCACCTGCGTCTGATCGTCTCCCCGCCCTGATTGTGTCCACCTGTCCATAGTTAGTCACTCCCCTCTTTAGTATTTAAGCTGTGATCCCCTTCCCTTCTGTGCCAGTTCGTCTTCGTATCTCCCAGAGTGCAAGCGTCCTCGCGTTATTTTTCCCAGTGTTCTAGTCTCCTCGTGTTTTTGGTTCTCTGCTCGTTTTTTGACCCTGCCTTTGCCTTAGCGATTTGGATTTGTTAGCCTGTGGGACTGATCTATTGTGTACCGACCTCTGCCTGTTGTATTAAAGATATTGTTAACTTGGATCTGCTCTCCTTGTTGTGCGTTTGAGTCCAGCCTGTTATCCAGTACCTCACAAAAATGAACCAAAAAAAGACACAAAAGGACTACAAATAGACTAAAAATCACTGCAAAGAAACATAAAATGACTTCAGAGAAAATCATCGGATATCTTTTCTCATTTTTATTTACATCCAATCTTACTGTAATATTACTATTCTTCCTACCTATTCCTCCAGAGACGTTTTCTTTCTCCAATGTCACAGTGCATTGAATTCAAACCTGAAGAAGCAACACCCTCTTTTGCCAGAGTAGACAGAGCTCCAGGAAACCTCTGTCATATTATATATTGACCTTGAAGCCTCAAGTCTGCTTTGACAGAAAAATAAGAAATAGGTCATTGTGTTTTTGTTTCATTCTTTTTCTTTCTCCTACATCCTCGTCACATGTCTCGTTATTACGTGCATACAAATTTTACAAGTAAAGACTAGATGCAGTTGAGGAAACAGACAAAGTGTGCATCTTTAGGATTTATTAACACTTTATGTTGTAAGAGAACAAGCTCATATTCAGGTAGAGCAGCAGATATATGCTACTGCGTGTTGTGGCAGATCTCAAAGCTTGACGTAAATTACTTTGATGCTTATAGTCCAGGTTTTTAACTCCTTGCCTACGGTGTGAGCAAATGGTTGAAATAGGTATCACATCGCAGGCTTTGTGGCACAATTTCAATTGTGCCCTTTTATCTAGAAAGAAGTGCTGAGAGCCTTGGAAATGTTTCTGACTTCAACATGGATTAACATCAAATCTGCAGAGCTGCTCCTGTGTCACTTGTGATTAGGTGTCCTCCAAGAAGATCTGCAGGAAAATTTGCAAGGCCCTCTGTACCCTCGCACACCCCGGCAATGTCGCCAAGCTCCTCAACGGTTAGATAATCAGCCAAGATATGAGCCGAAGTGATTGTTGTGAAATCCACACACACACGAGGCAATGTGACATTCTGCAGGGTGAGATGTACAGGGATTAATGATGATATTACTGATAATCATCTCGTGATTGTGCTCAAAATCATAATTATCATACCCAACAATATCTCTCATAGAGCAAGAACAAAACCGCCTTAAAGGAACAGTAACATTTCAGGGGATCTATTAGTAGAAATGTAATATAATGTTCCTAAATATGTTTTCATTAGTGTATAATCAGCTGAAACTAAGAGTTGTGTTTTTGTTATCTTAAAATGAGCCGTTTACGTTTATATCATGTTTCTAAAGAACAAACACCTGAAGGCCACCGTAGTTCTCCGACATGCTTGTGAAACTGCAGTAACGACCTCTGAGCGAGGTGAACGCCGTAACCAGGCTTTGGCATTCGGCAGCTCACGTCTTGGAAAGGGAGGAGTGAGAGGAGGAGTACTCAGATGGTTGCAATCTGCAGCCACACCACTAGATCCATCACACTGTATGTTACAGCCCAGCTCCCAAGGGTAACGGGAAGCAACATAAAACCAGATTTTCTTGGTATATGAAGTTATTTTATTTACAAGGAGGGTGATTTTCTTTTAGTAAAAAAAGGTGTTGAGGCAGATAAAAATGCTGTTAAAATCAACGAAATAAATAGAACAAAAATTAAAACTAAGAACCTAAACTTACTCCAAAGAAAACTGAACAGAAAAATAAAACCTCATTGATGAACTTTATATAATAGAACAAAACAGTACAGTCAAAACAGCGCACCCCTGCACACTAGTTAAACCGACAAAACACTTGTAAATCAGTTCTTAAAGTAAACTAACTTGGCCTCAATTTCTCTAATATACAAACGAGTGTCTTTACAAAGACAACCACCAACAACTATTTCCACGCTCCTCTCAGGAACCTATTAAAAAGGTATAGAGGCGAGCCGCCACGACTGTCGGGCGGTCCGAGCCTTTGAATCTGATTGCAGCTCCTGGGGATTGGAAAACCGGGCCGTGTGCTGCCCCAATCCAGAACCACCTCGGAGGGAATAAAGGATCCATTAAGGGAAGATCTGGACAGTCAGGGTCTCAAGATCTTTGGCAAACATTTCAGTCAGTTACAACTGTGGGAAAATCTCAGAATAGCCCCGATGAAGCTCCCTATAACGATAAGTAGGTACTGACATCATCAGTCCAGTGTGGCGTTTGCGTGTTCGCTCCGTGTTAGTGTGGGTTTTCTTCGGTTTCCTACCACAGTCCAGAGACATGCAGCAATGGGCCCAACTCATAAACACGACATCATTTGAAGGCACCGTATGACCTTTGAACCTTTGAACCTTATGAACCTTTGAGTTTGATTTTAAAAAATATTGCATGCTATATTTCCAGTGATTTGCTGCTCTGTCATAGAAAAAGCTGATAATGTCTGTATATAATCTACACTTCTGATGTCTTCACATAAACACTGAGTGGGCTCAGTGTCAAAGAAAAGTGAATAACAACGTGCAATCCCCAGGTGGGTTTCTTTTCTGTCTCACGAAAACTTCCCATTTTAATCCTCTTCTACTGAAATCTCTCAAAGAGACAAACAGTAACTCCTCAGCGTGTGTTTGATGGCCTCTTCAGGCCATGCTGGACTTACTGCACCGGTTACCGGCTACGAGCACACTGAGCACAGCTGGAGAGCGGTTGCGTAACCAATGACAGCCCTCAGCGACTGATGCATAATCACGGCGGTGACAGTCACTGTCCTGGTGTGTTGCTGATACAGTGGATAATAGTTAGAGAGGAGACGAGAGGACAGGGGAGACAGAGGGTCGCAGGTCAAACACATCTGCCTCACAGATTGTGTCATATTGTGTAATACACAGCATATCCAGTTTGTTTTATTAACATTCTGCAAAGCCAGCAAAAAAGTTGCTGTGTGAAATATAAGGTTGCAGTTTGTGTCACAGATGGATAAAACATGCAGTTAAACTTAAGATTTTAATTTATTTTCTTGCCACAGAGACTGATTGTAAGGCCCCTCCTGCGACGATTCTCATCTGATAGATGTATTCATGTATTCAGGTGGCGGATGTATCCAGATCCTAAATGTACTAATACCACACTGCAAAATACTCTGTCACAAGTAAAAGTCATACATTAAAAATGATACTTAAAGTATTCAAAGTAAAAGTATCCTACTCTGCAGAAAAATGACCGCTGTGACTGTTTTCATTTCATATCATTAGATTATCTTTACTGGTGCATTAATTTAAAAGCTGTTATAGTTGGTTGAAATGGAGCTAATTTTTACTCTTTTTGTGTAAAAGACTGCAATTTATTATTTTCATTACATACTTATGTATTACAACATCACAATTACCCAAAGTGTCACAATGCTTGTTTTGTCCAAATATTAATACAAAACTATTGAAATAATTAAAAGTAAAAACAACAAATATAGGAAGCTGGAACCATGAAATGCTTTGGCATGAAAAATTACCTTTTTTCAGTCACTCAGTCTTTGTCAACCTCTTATCCGGAGTCGGTTCGTGGGGCCAACAGCTCCAGCAGGGACCCCAAACTTCCCTTTTCTGGGCCACATTAACCAGCTCTGACTGGGGGATCCTGAGGCGTTCTCAGGCCAGTGTGGAGATATAATCTCTCCACCTAGTCCTGGGTCTCCTCCAGGCTGGTCGTACCTGGAACACCTCCATAAGGAGGCACTCAGGGGACATCCTTACCAGATGCCTGAACCACCTCAACTGGCTCCTTTCAATGCAAAATGAGAAAGTCCTTCATGGACGGCTGAGCTTCTCACCCTATCTCTAAGGGAGACGCCAGCCACCCTCCTGAGAAAGAGAATAGGAACAAATATTGACCTGTAGATCGAAAGTTTTGCCTTCCAGCTCAGCTCTCTTTTTGTCACAACAGTGCGGTAAAGCGAATGCAGTACCGCCCCACTGCTCCGATTCTCCAGTCTCATGTTTCATCGTCCCTTCGCTCGTGAACAAGACCCAAGTTCTTGAACTCCTTCACTTGAGGTAAAGACTCATTTCCTACCCGGAGTAGGCTGACAACCGTGGCCTCAGATTTAGAGGTGCTGATCCTCATCCCAGCTGCTTCTTCTCATAGTGGCCAATGAAAACACCTAATATATATTTACATATCACATACATATTTCATAAGATCTTCAAATGTTTTGTATGCAAAATCTTAATTTGTTTTAGTAACTAAAGCTGTCAAATAATTGCAGTGGAGTAAAAAGCAGCCCATGATATTTCCCTCTGACATGTAGAGGAGTAGAAATAGAAAGTAGCCTGAAAAGAAAAGACTCAAAGAAAGAACAAGAATCTCACGCTTTTAGTTAAAGGTGCTATTGATAACATTCATCCGTTAGATGTCGCATTTGTTCCTTCTCTTCCATTGCATTTACTTCACAACAAGTCGTTGCCAGGCACATACCATCAGTTTCAGTCATTTATCTGTTTTTTTCCACATGATACCAACATTGTTTTACTGTCGGCTCACGAGCCTTGTTAGAAGTAGGAACCAAACGTCAGATATCTTCCACAGAGATAAACAAAACATTCACTTTTAAAAACTTTTAAAATTATTTACTGACAATCATAATTTTTTTTCAAAACTTACTTTTATTCTGCATCTTTCCGAAAGCTCTGTGTGTTTTAGGTAAAAAATGTTATCAATAAGACCTTAAAAGTACTGTATTTATTAAAAATACTTTCATGTGTGTACGCATGTGTATATGCATACGTACACTCACATACATATGAATATGTATTATAAGCTCACACAAAACAAAAAAAACAAGTACTGTACTTGGGTAAATGTAAGTGTATAACATGTTAGTTTCTGTTCAGGGTTTGGTGTCGGTATTATTTAAAGAAGCTATCATCGTTGGCTGTCCGTAAAACACCACAGAAATCTGGTTTTTGGAGGCCGGGTGGATTCACAGTCCAGCGGTTCCCGTCCTATCTCACCATCACACAAGGAGAACCTGTCCTTGTCTTACTGTGGCCAAATATGGGCTCGCGCTGCTGACCCTCACTCACTGCTGTGAGCCCTGGAACAATGGTGAACAATATCTCAATCATTTGAATTTCAAACCTCCTAAAAAATGTGTTTCCATATACAGTTTGGTTACAGATTTGCAATCCTAATTTGACCTTCATTCCTGTCCTAAACTCCTGTTCTTTCACTGACGCGTGAGAGAAAAGAATGATATTTAGACAGTAGCTCTGCCTGGAAGTCTTGCTTTGTGTCTGCAGAGTTCATAGTAGCCATTGTTTATCCCGTTCTGGTATTAAAAGCTCATGCAATAAATTTCAGTGCAGTAAATCAATATATAAACAATGCCAGTAATGGTGAGCAACTTTCTGTGAGGGAAGGCCAGTCACAGAATGAATGTAAACACCTGAAAGTCATTGCACAAACTATACAACAGGTTCTTTTTTTCCCCATAAATTATGGTACAACTATATATATATATATATATATATATATATATATATATATATATATATATATATATATAGTATATATGATTCAAAATGTAATTTGCATATTTGTATTAAAGGTGCTGTTTGTAACTTTGGTTTCCCATGTGCGCTCATGTGTGGCTCCGCTCTTCAGACTTCAAACCGCAAACTTATATCTAGTGATGCCTGTCTTGCAAAACAGCATTAACTCTTCCTGTTTCAGCGTCCCGACTGACCGTGGACAGAAGACACAGAGGAGGCTGTAGTTCTGGTCTCCAGGGCCGGAGTCGGTACAGTACTTACTGAGTACCAAACTGAGACATGTTCACACTGAGAAACTGACAAATCCCTTCTGTACTGCTCATGTTTCATGAAGGTGTCTCTTAACCTGTCTTTCAAAAGGCAAATATCATGCTGCAGTGCAGAATAATGACAGTATTTGCATCATTATGCATTGTCTGACATTGTCTGACTGCACAGTTGTACAGTGGTTAGCACTGTCGTTTCACAGCAAGAGGGTCGCAGGTTTCAATCTGGCTTGGGGGCCTTTCTGTTTCCTCCAGGTTCTCCGGTTTCCCCCCACAGTCCAAACAGGTTAAATGATGACTCTAAATTGCCCGTAGGTGTGAATGTGAGCTGGTGACCTGTTGAGGATGTACCTTGACATTTCTGTAAAGACTCTCTGCTAATTAGTGTGCTGTATGCATTCACTGTTCCTAAAAGGTATGGAGTTACACAAGCGGTGCCCCAGGTGAAATCTGGACTTGAATGTGAACCTTTGGGTGCTTTAGTGCCTTTGTGTGGTGGTGAAGTTCACCGGCAGCACAAATGCAGACACAAAGCATTGTTTTTGAGAAGAGGTAAAGTGAGCCCAGGTGAGCTGTTTTTACATTATGTGCAGTGTTTTAATCTGCAGGCTGCTCAACTGATTCTTGTTTTACATATACAGTATATAGTAATCTCCTTAAATGTACAAAAGAACATCACAGATCAAAATATTGTGGCTTCAAATCAGTCAGAAGTAATTAAAGGTAATTAGATTATGTCAGAGAATTACATTGCTGAGTACATTTGCTCGCAGGTGATGTTTGATGTGAACATTTGCTGTGCACAGAGCAGATGTACATGTTATGTAACAGCACAGAGTCACGGGGTCACCAGTGATATCTATGTAGAGGTGGGCGTTGCTGAGCGCTGATCATGAATAATTCTGTGGTCACAAAGGTGGACAGTCCTCACATGAAGATTTTTAACAAGCTGAGACCCGCCTCAGTCGGCTCAGCTGACTCTGTCTTCGGATGAGCTGCGATGTGCCGCCCCATCACCTTTCCCTCCCGCCGGTCCAACCTCACGCCACCGGAGGCTGGCTGTCAATCAAATGTTTCCGGGCCAGTCAGCGTGAAATGAGGATGCTTTTGGACTCTCATATTTTTTTCATGGCTGCCACAGATGTTGTGACTCTTCAAGGGCACATTTAAAGAATTACAGGCTCACTGAAGATGATGTTTAGCAAATCTCCTGCAGTGCATTTAATGAATGGTTATTGAAGCTGCTCCTTACCTTACTTCTATCTGCTATGGCAGGTGGACAATATCTAAAAAAGGACTGGCAATGAGGGTAGGGTAGAGCAGGGGTTCCCAACTTTTTCCTAACTTAAAGCCCACTTGTAAATGTTGGAAAATTTTCCAAGGACAACCCTCTCAAATAGAGAGAAAAAAGATGACAAGAAGAGCTGTCAGCTCAGACCAAAATACATTTTCTGCTTACCCTCACCACATTTCCTCACCACACGTAGGGTGACCAGAACCACCCATCCATCTACAGCCACTTATCCCGCTAGGTGTCGCAGGGGGGCTGGAGCCAAACCCAGCTGGCATTGGCCAAAGGCGGGGTACACCCTGGACAGGTTGCCAGTCGTTTGCAGGGCACCTGCATGTCTTCGGACTGTGGGAGGAAGCCAGAGAATCCGGAGAAAACCCACACTAGCATAGAGAGCAAACTCTTCAGATTGCATCCACAGATCGACACGTCTCTTTTTGAACTGTGTCACTTCACGTCCTATTCCTCCATGTGTGAAATTGAAAAATAACTGGCAAATTTCACTCAGACAAATTCAGAGAATCACCTTCCACCAGCTTAGAAATACTTATAGGTAGTTTCACCGTCTTTGCTGTGGCTGCTCTTCATTTTCTTTGTGCTAGTTTCCATCATATGCCACCTAAATCTGCATAGCTTGTGACTTTGCGGTGACTTGCAAAGTCGGGCAGAGCCCCGTTGGGCATAGCGTAGCAAAGACGGTGAAATGTTAACCTGCATTTGACCCTTGTGTGCACAGTTTGACAGCAAACACAACCCTGTGATGACAGCCTTCCCTGCTTTCTACACAGCCATTTGATAAAAGCCAGATTTTAAGAAGCATCTGTCCTGCAGTGGTTTGTCTTTTGAAAATCAGAGCCAGTGAAAATGTGGGACATCGTCTCACTATGTGGAGGTGTTTTCCTGTTATTTTTAGGAACTTCTAAGAAAAACATCTGTATTATGTTTTTGTCCTGATTATTTTTAACAGTCATACAGTCATATACAGTCATATATTTTTTAGACAGGTTCTGTGTTTTCTTTTCCCTGACACTTGGCCATTGTTCTATCAGCTCTTTGGTTGTTTTAAATGTCTGCTTTTCTTCTGTTTTTTTTTTTTTAAGTTTAGATAATACTAATACTAATACTACTACTACTACTACTACTACTACTACTACTACTACTACTACTACTAATAATAATAATAATAATAATAATAATAATAATACAAACTTAGTTTTCTTCACAGAAATGAATTAAATGCTGAGATATAGGCCAACTGTATGTATTTTTTAAAAAGTTAAAAATGTAGAAGGCCTCACAGCCCCCATGAAGCTTTGGCGACTCCTAGTAGGGGTCGGGACCCCCAGGTTGGGAACCAGTGGGGTAGAGCATCCTGTCATGGTTTTAGAGGTTAATGCGTCATCAATAGACCACTTCTGACCACATTTCCATTGAAGGTCAGACCTTCTTTTTACTTTGTACTAGTGAGCCCAGTACACTTGAGGGATCCAAAGAGGATCCAACCTGTGAATTTCTCCACTGTGGGACCAATAAAGGAATATCTTAACTTATCTTACCTGTACCTGACTAACACAGAATCCCAGCAGCGCTTCTCTCCTTTGTCTCCCTGATTAAATTGTCATTAAATGTGCTATCAACATTCATATGATTTAATAAAATACATTTGAAATAAATGCAAAAATAAATAGATTTAAAAGTTATTAATCCTATTTATATAGGAAATTAATACAATTAAAGAAGCAAATTAAAACAGAAATATCAATATATGTCAATGTATTTTTGCTACATTTAACAGCATATTTATTTATTATAAAGTCATTTAAATGTTTTTGGGAGGTTTAATTTAGAAAATAGGTTACTGATACCAACTAGTGGTTGCCTTTTAGTTTAACAGATACAGGAACATGTGACTCTTTTTTGCTCCGCCCCAAATTAATCAAGACAGGTGAGAGTGTGGAAACATCACAGGAGTCACATTTTCTCAGTCATTGCCTGAATGTGAAGGGAACATCCATCCATCTGCAACCGTTTACCCCGTTCGGGGTCGCGTGCGGACTGGAACCGATCCCAGCTGATACTGGGCCCTGGACAGGTCGCCGGTCCATCACAGGGCTGACACACAGAGACAGACTAGACATTCGAACTCACATTCACACCGACAGCAATCAACAATTAACATCAACAATTAACCTGCATGTCTCTGGACGGTGGGAGGAAGCTGGAGAACCTGGAGAAAACCCACGCAAACACAGGGAGATCATGCGAACTCCAAAGTACACCAAGCCAGATTCAAGCCTTCGACCCTCTGGCTGTGAGGCCACCACTCTTTTTATTTGGTCGAATTTGTTCACTTTCTTTGGTTTATTTTGAGTTTGCTTGTAATTAACTGACTCATCAACATCAGTCACAAACAACCAAGAACCGACAAGTCCCATCAAACCACCAACCGTGAGTAAAACATTTAACTGGATTATGCATCTGAGGCTGTCTGCCAAACAAGCCACTACACCCAGAGCATGAAGCCTGCAGATTTATATTAATATCTGGTGCTTTAGAAAGATTAAAAGTAGTGCGCACCTTCAATCTGTAATGTTAAAAATCATGGACCAAGCCAGAAATCTTGGTGTAGTCGTGGACTCTGACCTGAGTTTTAACAGCCATATTAAGACAATTAAAAAGACAGTCGACTATCACCTGAAGAATAGACCAAGAATCAAAAGACTGATGTCTCAGCAGGATTTGAAAAAACTAGTCCATGCATTTATCTTCAGTCGACATACTGTAACAGCATCATATCAGTCCAGTTCTGTGGTCTCTACACTGGTCCCTGTCTCTCAAATTACTCCTGCAGGTTTCCAAAGCACTAAACAGTTCAGGGCCCAAATACATTTCTGATCTCCTGCTATGTTATGAACCATCCAGAGCTCTCAGGTTGTCTGGATCAGGTCTGCTTAGTGTCCCCAGAGACAAAACTAAACACGCAGAAGCAGCGTTCACTTTTTATGCACCAGATATTTGGAACAAGCTCCCAGAAAACTGCCGGACCACTCCAGCTCTTAGCTATTTTAAATCAAAGTGTAAACTTAAAGTTTGAGACACACATGTATGAAATCTGCTGGTCAGAAGACGCTCCAGGTTTCTGCATTTGCACTTGAACAAATGTTCAGTGGGTTTTATTCCTGTGTGCAGTGAGAGGATAGATGAGATTCTCATTGATCTCATCAGCTGTCTGGGAAGAATAATACTTTTTGGCATCAGACCAAGGAGAAGAGCTCATCATAAGCCTGTTTCTTCAGCCAGGAAAAATCTTGATATCCTCCAGTTTGGTGTGTGCAATGCCTCAGAGGTAACTGCTGTGCAGGAGTCACAAAATTGCAGGTCATTTTAATATATATTTTTTCAAGTTCTGTATATTTATTAACCTGCACATCCCTTGAAATTAGATGTATATGCTTCACAGTGACCATTCATTTGTAGGTTTTAAAAAGCCTAAAATTGACATCATAAGCTCTGAGGGACAGCATCCTCATGGAAAGTCGACTGCATGCTCTAATTTTAAGCATTGTGATGCCACAGAGGGGAACATTTACTGTGGTCCAAATCCTGGGTGGTCTATGTGGTCTGTGACGCCCCCTGCTGTCTCTCCATGACGCATATCATGCTGCCTTTAATGTCTCCTCGTAAACTCCCGAAGTACCAACTGGTAGACCTGCATTTAGTGGGGAAATAATGACCTACTAACTAACCAAGTAACACATAATATTTGTTGCAACAACACTAACAGATCAGATGTTGATATGATGAAGCTACAGATGTAAATGATCACTACAACTGCAGTTTTCTACATCATGTACAAACTTAGGTTCACAGAGCAAAAACTTTACATACGATTATATTTAAGGTGACGTTAATGTGATTTTGGTCCATGTAGGATCCAGCAGGGTCTTAGTCCTGATCCAAGACTGTTGTACTGGTTAATATGATTTTTGCTTACACAATAAATCAATTTATTGCATATGACTTTTTGATATGTATATGTTTTTTGTTTAATATACAATACAATATATTAATATAATATACAATACAATATACAATATATACTATATATACTATATATACAATATATATACTATATATACTATATATATATATATATATATACAATATGTATATATATATACAAAAAAAATCTTTTTTTTGGGACATTGGGCAGCTCAACATGGCTTCTTCAACTTCTTAATTTTAAATAGTTTCTAAACAGTCACTACAAAATGTTTATGAAAATATTTGAGGAGAGAAAGTCATTACAGTAACAGAATATTGATTCATAGTTGATCGGCTTCTGCCTAGTTTGACCATTTGATCGGAAATTTGCGAGTGATTGACAGCTGATCATACACGACAGGCTCCAGCTCAGCTGTGATTGGTTGTTTTCCTCCGGTCTGCGAAATCTTGCAGATGCCACTAAGAGTACCGTACTATCAGATGCTCTCGTGCACTACCGTCAAGATATAGTGTTAGAAAAATCATCATAATCATATTTGCTCCATTTCTACCCACTGCAGCTACAACAGCTATTGTACATGGTCATAATATCAGTGTTGTGTTTACAGCCTGTAAAGCAAGGGGCATCTTGGGGGCACCAAGTGGCCCACCCAAAAAAAATCAGTTAATGCAGGTTTAATAACCTTTATTTGCAGAAGAAGCACAGTCTGTATACAACAAAAAGGTCACAGTATAGTATGTTTAAAAAAAGTTTTTAACTGTTAGCTATTTTGTATATTTAATTATTGTTGCTCAAGATTGTACATTTTATTACACTACTGTATGTTGGCTACAACTTGGTACAGACTGGTACATCAGTACAGCAAAAGGCGTTATACAAGATATAATTTAGCACATAGGTTGTAAATAAAAGCACTGTTTTCAGAGCTTTTTGGAGAACTTCATTGAAAAACAGGGAGGAGGCCCAGATTTGCTGATTTTTTTCTTCTTTTTTATTTTTAAAAAGACTTTATTTTGAATCTCAGACCACTACAATAACCATTTAAACTGAAAAAAATACATATAAAAGAAATTTATTTAAAGAATACTAAAATAAAACAAACAAATATAAAATAAAGTAACATGAAACGTGCCAGGGGGTAATATGAATGAATGAATGAATGAATAAATCAATAGTAATTTAAGTAAAAACATTAAAATGGCAGCACAATCTCATCATTCAGCCTTCTTGTTTTTTGCTGAAATTACTATCTTAACACCGTCTTTCTTGAAAACATTAAAGGGAGGTTTGACTCTCACAAATTTATATTTGTGAATGTAAAATTATGCGACAGTCATAACGACATTGATTAGAAAATATTCTTTTTCATATATTGTATTTCAACCTTAACTGTGATTGCACATTCGTTGGTTTTGGTGAATTCCATCATTTCCGACAGGACTTGAAGGCAGCGTGTGGTTTACGTAGCAGTCAGCTGACTTTGAGCGGTCATGTGGCGTTTACTGGCAGACAGATCGCACGGAGGAGTGTTTGAATAACAAACCGGCTGGTCTCCTCTAGCGAAACAAAAAACTAACACCTCGGTGGTCTTTAACTCAGTTTGTTTGTCCCGTTCACACGTCCAGCATGGCTTGGACGAAATACCAGCTGTTCCTTGCGGGACTTATGCTCACAACTGGCTCTATCAACACATTATCCGCAAAGTGAGTATATTTAATTATGTTTTTCTGCTGGTGTCATGTGTTTACAGTTAAAGTTCATTGAGAGCACGCTGAGTTGGACCAATGTTGGACCAGGACGTGCTAATGGTTGTTAACCGTAGTGCTTATTAGCTAGCTTATTATTTAGCTAATTCGTCGAGCTAGCTTGTTTGCGTCTAGTAGTAATTAGCATGTTATCCATTTGTTGTAGCTACTGTACCTGTTAGCAGGTTAGCTAGTAGATAACAAGCTAACGCATTGTTAGCATGTTAGCTTACTATAAACATCCTTATCGAGCTGATGGGAAGCTACAGAAAGCTAATGTGTGTGTGAGGACAGACATTTAACGCTGTTGACAAACTTGATAAAATTGCTGAATTAATGAGATGTAAAGTGGTTTATCTAAATGACACCAATTATCCAAATAAACAACCTGTAATTGTAGAGTTTTCATGAGCTATCCGTGTTTAATACACATGATTTGACTCAGGTTTTATGTTCTAAATAGTTTAGCCAGTTTAGCTTTCCTCGTAGGTCAGGTAAATACAAATAAGTGGCATGAAAGATTAGTCATTTATTTGTTTGTTTATTGCTGACTTTAGAGCTGCAGCTAACTTTCATTATCATTTCAACATCAGAAAATAATTAAAAGAAAGCTCCTTACATCTTCACATGGCTTCTTTTGTCAAACCAATAGTCCACAATCCAAAGATATTTAATTTAAAATGATTTTAAAACAGGTAAGCAGAAAAACATCACATCACAATGTTTGCATTTTCACCTAATCAATGACTTAAAACTTGATGTCTTATCAGGTCTGAAAAGACTACTCATATACTTCAAGGTTGTGACTAAACTATTTTCATTATTGTGTATTTAAATACTTGTTTTGATCAACCAACTGTCAAAAACTCGCATTATATTGAATTTGCAATCATTTAAAACACAGTAAAACAGAAAATCATCACAATGAGAAGCTGGAAATAGTGAATGTTTTGCATTTTCACTTGATAAATGACTTGAAACATTAATTGATTATCAAAATGGATGAATCCACCAATCATTTCAGGTCTGAAAAGACTCCTCATATACATCAAGGCCACAACTAACAACTATTTTCATCATCAGTTAACCTGCAGATTATTTTTTTAATTAAATGATTAACCATTTTGTCTTTAATACATCTGAAAATAGTGGAAAAAAGCCCTTTTATTGCCTTTAAATTACATGTTTTGATCAATCAACTGTCCAAAACTCAAAGATATTGAATTTACAGTCATTTAAGACTGTAAATATGAGAAGCAGAAATATGAGAAGCTGATAACAGCTGATGTTTTACATTTTCACCTAATAAATCACTTAAAACATTAACAGGTTTAAAAGGACTCCTCATATACTTCAAAGCTGCAACTAACAACTATTTTCATCGCCAGTTAACCTGCAGATTATTTTTTTTTTTTCAATCAATTGATTATTTGGTCTTTAATACATCTGAATATAGTGAAAAATGTCCCTTTTAATGTCTCTGAATTACTTTTTTTTTTGATTGCTCAGCTGTCCAAAACCCAGTTCAGTTTACAGTCATATAAAACTAAAAATCCTCACATTGCAGAGGCTGGACAGAATATTTGTCACGATAGGAAGACGTTTGCTATTTTAGTGAACAGATCTTGATGTCAGCTCTCTGCTGCCTGACGCTCACTTCTCTGTCCTTTTTGTGGGTTTTGCCAGCTGAACGAACATGTTGAATGAATCACGGTTTGAGTGCTGGTGTGTCAGAATAGGCGAGCTGTGTCATGTTGCTCAGAGACAAATGTCAGCAACTAACAGGTAAAGTTTCACTACAGTCACCTGACCCCGGCCTCGTCACAGCGCTGCCTCACTGGGTTTAGATCAGATGATGCAGCATGTAGATGGATAGTTTAGGTGCAAGTTTCATCTTTCCCGTCATTCAAACGTGCACCGTATGAAAACATTCAACCCAGTCTGAGCAGATCTGGATCAAGTTTCCTTCCTTCTTGTAGTGATGAACTCAGACGTTGCGTTTGTAGAAAGTGCCACGTCATCACCACATTCCCTTGTCTTGCATTTTGAAGCAGACAGACTGGACGCTCACATGCTCGTCATGCTTCCTCTTTCTGTCTGCCTATAAAAGTCAGTGGGTTATTAACTTCATGGGTAACTTCATCAAATCACTTTTTCTGTCTGTTCAGTATTTTATGTGAAGGTGCGTTGAAACAAGTGAACCTTCAGTGCAGAAATCTTCTTCACACCAGTGTTAATCAGTCGGTTGTTGGTCAAACGCTGGAATGATATGAAATAAAGCGGCAGCAATTAATCAATTTGTTGTCAACTATTAAGTAAATCACCAACTATTTTGATTTAATCTGTAATTTTTTAAGAAAAACAGTAAAAATTCTCTGATTGAAGCTTCTTAAATGTGAATATTTTCTGGTCTCTTTACTCCTCTATGACAGTAAACTGAATATCTTTGAGTTGTGGACAAAACAAGACGTTTGAGGATGTCACCTTGGACTTTGGGAAACACTGATCAATACTTTTCACCATTTTATAGACCAAACAACTAATTGATTAATCGAGACAATAATCCTCCATAAAGATAACAGAAAATAGTGGGAAAGGCAGCGAGTCACCACATAAATTTTGGTGTTTTCTGTGTATATTTGTTTGTGTAAAATATCAATAATTAACTTCAACGTCTTCTTGTCTGACAGATGGGCTGACATGTTCTCAGCGAAGGGTTGCCATGATGACCCTGAACATGCATTTGCTCACCCGTTTG
Organism: Pterois miles; assembly: GCA_947000775.1. Lineage (NCBI taxonomy): Eukaryota > Metazoa > Chordata > Actinopteri > Perciformes > Scorpaenidae > Pterois > Pterois miles. The sequence goes on along the minus strand of CAMQGK010000634.1, from coordinate 4,116,071 downwards.
TACAGGTAAAGTAATGAACTCCAAGTTACAGACCGTTGCTATGTGTAACAGACCGCCTGTATTTCACAGCAGTGACCGGCTCACTGTACATTATCCTTTACTATTCACCTGGGGTGTCTCAAAGTAAGGTATGGGGGGAAAAGTTCTGTTATCAGCAGGTGTTGTAAAATGATACACAGGTCGTAGATATGAACGTTAATGTCTTTACACTTCAGATAACAGTAAACATCTTAAAGTGCTGCTGACTTGTCAGGACCAGACATGACGTGGCTGAAGTGAAACAATAGATTTGTTCAACCGTCAACTGCTGATTCCAAAGTCAAAAAATAAATTATAATCTGTCTTCCTCCGTTTCCAGGCGGTGGGAATGTTTCTAGGCGAGTTCAGCTGTATGGCGGTCTTCTACATCTTACTGTGCCACGACAGACGGAGCCCCGAGCCCAAGATGAACCCGGGCCAGAGCTTCAACCCTCTCCTCTTCTTACCGCCCGCCATGTGTGACATGACGGCCACCTCGCTCATGTATGTTGGTGAGTGACCTTTAGTATCTGCCAAATGTTCAGAAAACTGCCTTTGCTCTCAAGCTTGTTTTATTCCAGATCTATTCTGCCCTTCAAAGGTCAAATGTAACGACGTAAGTGCCGTTAACCAAACAGAATTATCTACTTCTGTTTAAAGTGTCCTTTCGTCAGGAAAAGAGATAATGGACTCAAAGATAATGGTGTTTTTGTCAGGGTCATTTACGTGCGTTATGCAGCTTTATTGAGCAGTATGATTTCTTCTGCATCGTGGAAACAATAGTGTGTATTTCTAGATTAGAAATGTACAAAATCAACATTTTTTTTTTTTTGGTGTGCAGCTCTGAACATGACGAGCGCCTCCAGCTTCCAGATGCTGCGTGGAGCCGTCATCATCTTCACTGGTCTGCTCTCGGTGGCGTTCCTGGGTCGACGCCTGGAGCCCAGTCAGTGGCTCGGCATCTGCATCACCATCCTGGGCCTGGTGATCGTCGGCCTCGCCGACTTCTTCAGCGGGCACAAAGACGACACGCACAAACTCAGCGACGTCATCACAGGTGAGGAGGATGTTAGCTGTTTTTTTTTTTTTTTTACAGTAACAGCAAGAAAAGTAAACAAAGTGTAGCCCTTATCTGGTTAAAGGGTCCATCTGTGTTCTGCTTTTTCAAATGGAAACGTCCACTGAGCCGTTAGCAGAAAGCAGTGACTCAGGTTACCAAAGTGAACTAATCGAAGCTAATCGGTAATGTTATGAATAATATGAACGCTAGCACAGTCAACGTTAGCTTTGCTAAATTTGGAAATAAATGGTTGTTTGTATACTCCCGCATCCTGGAGTTAAAATTACGGTACTGCTTTTTTGAATGTGATCTGGTGGCTTTGTAGACAGCGATATAATAGCTTCATTTAGTCAGGTAACATGGCTATTGACGGGAGATACAGAAAAATGCATTTTAGCTACTTAAAAAAATTATATTATACATATATATATTTATATTTTCACCGCTAATTGATTAATTGAGACAATAATCCTACAAAAAAACAATGCAGCCGCCCTGTAAATGTTTTCTTATGATACAGGGCAGTATCTGCTCATCACAACTATACAAGCATCACAAAGAGATCAAAACAAAACAAAATTTCTGTCTAGTATTTATTTTATCTTTGTAAATTCACTAAATCTTAGGAAATTAAACACCTCTACTCTCTTGTGTCCTGCAGGAGACCTCCTGATCATCATGGCTCAGATCATCGTTTCAGTGCAGATGGTCCTGGAGGAAAAGCTTGTCTACAGACATGACGTCCATCCTCTTAAGGCCGTTGGCACTGAAGGTACAGCATGTGCTTTACACCAAAAGGGGCATTTAGACCTACAGTAAACCTCTGGTGCTGGTCGTGAACTACAAACTCAAAAGGACAGAGGGTTGCACAAATAGAGTGAGCCAATGTCCTGAATTTCCAGTGTTAAATAGTGAGGAGGTCAAAGGTCAAATAACAACAACAGTTTTATCATTGTTTCCCAACAGATAGCAGTCACCTTGTATGAGGAAGGAAGATCTATAAGTAGTGAGTTTGAAATGTTCCTGTGACAGTGACATTAGATGCATAGTAGGCTGGACAAAAACAAAAACACTAAAACCCAATAGTCTTTACTGAGAAAGGTTACAGTCTGCTTTAATTCCTGGGACAAATGACAGTTGGCAGTGATGGAAACATGACATCCGGGTGCTAATTTTCACCTTGTTTTAATCAAATACTTTGTGAAGCACATTGAGGTGAATATATAACAAGACAAGGTTCAAAACCAAGTATATGTATAGTGAGGCCAATTCCTGTATTTTTGCTGTACACTGAAAACATTTGGGTTTGACATCAAAAGATGAAGATCAGTATTTCAGCTTCTATTTCCAGGTATTTACATTGAGATCTGTTAAAAAAGATCTAAATGTAAATAAATATATCGGTTATATATGTATCCATATCGAGTAACTGTTTGGTTGGACAGGTCACACATGGGGATGAAGGGTTTCTAGAAGACTTGATTTTAAAGTTAAAGACGTTGTGAACCCCTGTTGTTCCCTGTTTCCAGGTTTCTTTGGGTTCTTCATCCTGTCACTGCTCCTCATCCCGATGTATTTCATCCACGTGGGCGACTTCAGCGACAACCCTCGGCAGGTCCTGGAGGACGCGCTGGATGCCTTCTGCCAGATCGGGCACCAGCCTCTCATCCTGCTGGCTCTACTGGGCAACACGGTGAGCATCGCCTTCTTCAACTTCGCCGGGATCAGCGTCACCAAGGAGATCAGCGCCACCACCCGCATGGTGCTGGACAGCCTGCGCACGTTGGTGATCTGGGCGGTGAGCCTGGCACTGCGCTGGGAGCACTTTCAAGGGCTGCAGGTTCTGGGCTTCCTGGTGCTGCTGGCGGGCACGGCGCTCTACAACGGACTGCACCGCCCCCTGCTGGAAAAGATACCGTGCTGCGCCGCGCTGGTGAACAGCGAGCAGGAGGTGGACGGTCCAGGAGAAAGAGAGAGGCTGCTGGGTGACGGCAGGGTGCAGAACTCCGACGAGAGCTAAGACTGTCAAAAGACACTGCACCTGCCGTGGAGTGATAGTCTCTTTTTTTAAAATATTTTCAGATTTTACCTGATCTCACACCATGTTAGAAAATGTGAGAGTGCGCTAGCTCTTTTAAAGGAATAATTTGGCACTCAAGTCATATACATTTTTAATCTTACTCTGGCCAGGAATAAGTCTGAAGGAGCTTTTATATAACGGTACAGCTTTTTAAAAGGATTCATTCACGTTAGAAATGTAAACTTTAGTTGTTTCCTCCTGAAACAAAACAAAAATAGTTTATAGCCACTTGCTCCCGACGCTCTTATTATTGTTTATTCTTAAAAAACAAACTTGAACTGGCAGATTTTTTTCTTTTTACATCACTAAAGCACGGGTTTATAAAAATGACTGTCACACAAGATGAAAATCAACGTGAACGATTGATAATTTATGGTAATGTTTTAATATTTTAAGAACGGGTTATTAATTTTTTAAACATGTCTGACTGTGCAGTATGATTGTGCCAAAGTGTTTCCACTGAACGCCAACAGTGTTACAGTAGTTCAACTTTTAATCAAACTGCAGAGTCATGTTTAGCTGTAAAAAGCAGTTTTAGAAGAATACGTCTATATATTTGCTCTTTGTGTCGATTTTATTTGTGCAGCTGGACGTGAATCAAAACATCTGAGCTGCCACACACAGTGATTTGCACTTGTTATTGTAAATCTTAAGGCTGAAACGTACACTAAGAAAAAGGGAACTGTCATTAAATCACACTTAAAGGTTGTATTATCATTTTTACTCATGCAGGACTGTGTTGACCTGCAGAAAACTACAATGTGATGAGATGTAATGACAAAAAAAATTTAAAAAAGAAATACACTTCTGAAACAACCTACAGTGGCTTAAAAACATGTTTGTGCTGATACAATATTGTGTTGATTAATGGATTAGTTGATTTGCAACAATCCTGATGATCAATTTATCACCACAGTTGGAAAACCGAAGCAAATATTCTGTTTCCAGCTTCTGAAATGTGCCGTTTTTCTTTGCTTCATAGTGTCATAAATTTAATATATTTCAGTTTTGGACCGTTGGTTGGACAAAACTGAATATTTGAAGATGACATCATGGACTCTCAGAACTTATGATGGTAATTTTTACTATTTATGACTTTTTTATACTAAACTATTAATCGGTTAGTAGAAAAAAGGATCAACAGATTAATTTATAATGAAAATAACTGTTGCTTGGTAATACAGTTTGGATGGATCTGGTTTTTCATCAGTGGATGAAATGACAGTAATGATATCCAATGATACAATGAACACTAAATTATTGTTCTTAAATGCATATATGCTAAAAATACATAACTTTTGAATTGAAATAACACTTGTTTCTGTTCCTTGCAGCTCCAATAAGATGAAAATCTGACGTTCAGCAGCAGAAAGCAGCAGCTCAGCTCACTGAGTAGCCAGTAAAGTTTCCAGTGTCACCAGTCCCAATTCCCAACACCAGCAGCTGACACCTGCCTTCACTTCCTGAGTCGACCCCACTTCCTCCCTGAAGGCCGGTTTGGGGCTGTAATGGAGGTTAAAGGTTAAACGCAGGATTCCCCAGAGATCTCCACACACGACCCCCCCCCCCCCAATCCAGGAACAGGAAGAAGGGAAACGTGTTAACTGACCAAATACACATGAACACACATGAAGACTGTTGACCTTGAAACAAAATCAGAAATAATCAGTTTTATTTTTGATCAATGTGAAGAGCGTCCACCTTCATTACCGACAAGGTTAAACTTATTTGAACAGAAATGGCTTACCATCCATCCGTCTGCAACCACTTATCCGATCCCAGCTGGCATTTGGGCGAAGGCGGGGTACCCCCTAGACAGGTCGCCAGTCCCAAAAATGACTTACAGTAATCTTAAATTTGTAATATCTCAAATGGTTGAATAATAATTCAAATTCTATCTGTGGCAGTTTGCTCTATAGAAGATAACCATTTGGGGTCCTTGTTCATTTTATTTTATTTGTTACTGGGTTACGCCACATGTGTCACAGTAATACGCAATATGACCACTAGATGGAAGCATGGTTCTGGTTATTATGGGCTGCTACCTTGTCAGTGAACTTAAGGAAAAACTACGTTGTCTACAGTAACATTATGGTCATAAAATAGATAGATAAATATATAGGTATTGAAATGGCTATAGGAGGATTTTTAGTGATGCATAACCCTCTGGAAGTTGAGTATCTGCAGCCCTAAATACCTTAAACGACACGCAACGCAATATATTGAGACAAAATCTTCTTGGATATATTTCTATATTATAACAACATTGCAGCTCAGAGTAATAGGACAAATTTGGTTTTATATTCTAATACTGCATCTGTTGTTTAGGTCCATGATTAGTTACCACAGACTTAGAACCACAGAGAAATATTAGGAGCAATTTTTATTTTATTTTAGATTTGAAGTTGTTGCTGAAAAACAAACTGTTCTTCTGTGACAGAAGCAAAGTTGACAAAATGAGTGAGATAGATAGGTCATGATCTACAGCCTCTGTAGCCTATAAAAATATATATACTGTATATATGTATTAAGATAAGTCAAAGCAGGACAGAAGACGCTCCTGGGACAGCGTGGAAAAACATTTCCAGTAGCTATTTTTTTGGACAAATTTGTCCCAATTTGATTTGTAGCCTACTCCCCTGAGACAAACTGAGCAAAAATAAGCCTGATGGACAGATAGATGTTTTATTTAATGCACAATAATGTTTTCTTGTCTTTAATCTCCGTATTTTTCTATAACCTCTGTGCTGTCTTCAGGACCTTCAGACCTGCTGCTGTTTGGAGTTTCTGGTCTGATGAATTGTATTTTTCCACTGTTGCTGCTGTGGAGCGACGATGTGGACCAGTACCAGGGTGAGTTTGTCTGCTCTGCTTCAGGCTGTGCTGACTGATCCTGTCCTTCAATGCATCACCTCAAACATTCAGTCATTTTAATTCTGCATTCTGTGCACAAATGCTCATTTTTGTAGCTTTTTGCCAAATTTATTTCTGCATAAAGACATTTTTGGACCAGGAAATTTAGAAGAAGAAGAAGAAGAAGATCTACCTTTATTAGTCCCACAATGGGGAAATTCAATTTACACTCTGTTAAAGAAGAAGAAGAAGAAGATCAACCTTTATTTGTCCCACAGTGGGGAAATTCAATTTACACTCTGTTAAAGAAGAAGAAGAAGAAGATCAACCTTTATTAGTCCCACAGTGGGGAAATTCAATTTACACTCTGTTTAACTTATACATGGTACATGCACACAAACACACACACACATGCAGTAATGGAGAGATGTCAGAGTGAGGGGGCTGCTCCAGACAAGCGCCCCGAGCAGTTGGGGGTTTGGTGCCTTGCTCAGGGGCACCTCGGCAGTGCCCAAGAGGTAAACTGGCACCTCTCCAGCTACCAGTTCACACTCAGTTTTTGGTCCATGTCGGGACTTGAACCGGTGACCCTCCGGTTCCCAAGCCAACTCCCTACAGACTGAGCTACTGCCGCCCCCATGCAAAACAAGTGAAATCATTCCAAAAAAATCAGAACTATCCATGTAGTGTTTCTGATATATCGGACATAATTGTTTTTCTGCAGGGTTTGTGCAGCAGCAGCAGCAAGCAGCAAGCAGCAGCAGCCAGCAGCAGCAGCAGCAGCAGCCAGCAAGCAGCAGCAGCAAGCAGCAGCAGCAAGCAGCAAGCAGCAGCAAGCAGCAAGCAGCAGCAAACAGCAAGCAGCAGCAAGCAGCAAGCAGCAAGCAGCAAGCAGCAAGCAGCAAGCAGCAAGCAGCAAGCAGCAAGCAGCAAGCAGCAAGCAGCAAGCAGCAAGCAGCAAGCAGCAGCAAACAGCAGCAAGCAGCAAGCAGCAAGCAGCAAGCAGCAAGCAGCAAGCAGCAAGCAGCAAGCAGCAAGCAGCAGCAAACAGCAGCACGCAGCAAGCAGCAAGCAGGAAGCAGCAGCAAGCAGCAGCAGCAAGCAGCAGCAGCAGCAGCAAGCAGCAGCAGCAGCAAGCAGCAAGCAGCAAGCAGCAGCAGCAAGCAGCAAGCAGCAGCAAGCAGCAGCAAGCAGCAAGCAGCAGCAGCAGCAGCAGCAGCAAGCAGCAAGCAGCAGCAGCAGCAGCAAGCAGCAAGCAGCAGCAGCAGCAAGCAGCAAGCAGCAGCAGCAGCAGCAAGCAGCAAGCAGCAGCAGCAGCAAGCAGCAAGCAGCAGCAGCAGCAAGCAGCAGCAGCAAGCAGCAGCAGCAAGCAGCAGCAGCAAGCAGCAGCGGCAGTAAGCAGTAAGCAGCAGCAGCAAGCAGCAGCGGCAGTAAGCAGTAAGCAGCAGCAGCAAGCAGCAGCGGCAAGCAGCAGCAGCAAGCAGCAGCAAGCAGCAGCGGCAAGCAGCAGCAGCAAGCAGCAGCAGCAAGCAGCAGCAGCAGCAGCAGCATTTAATGGTTTGTTATTATGACCTTTTGTGTTTCCATTAGTCTCTCTCCTCCTTCACTCTTTAGCTTACAGTAGATGTGATTTAATCGTGTGTACGTTTACACTCTGGAGCTGCAGAGAGCCCTGAACCCGCCGCACAAGAGGCGACTTTCATCTGTCCTCATGTAAACACCAGGTTTTGCTCAAAGGCACCGAGGCACCGTCATATTTAAAAGCTTCTATTAAAGCAGCTCCTTTAGCTTGTTTACAGCAGAGGGCAGGTCAGGGTGACAGGGATCAGTCTGTCCCTCTAGTGTCTCTCCACTGTCTCTCTAGTGTCTCTCCACTGTCTCCTCGGTGTCTCTCTAGTGTCTCTGTCTCTCCGATGTCTCTCCAATGTCTTTTCAGTGTCTCTCTAGTGTCTCTCCACTGTCTCCTCGGCATCTCTCTAGTGTCTCTGTCTCTCCAATGTCTCTCCAGTGTCTCTCTAGTGTCTCTCCACTGTCTCCTCGGTGTCTCTCTAGTGTCTCTGTCTCTCCAATGTCTCTCCAGTGTCTCTCCAGTGTCTCTCTAGTGTCTCTCTAGTGTCTCTCCACTGTCTCCTCAGTGTCTCTCTAGTGTCTCTCTAGTGTCTCTGTCTCTCCAATGTCTCCTCAGTGTCTCTCTAGTATCTCCCCGGTGTCTCTCCAGTGTCTCTCCAGTCCCTCTCCGGTCTCTCTCCGGTGTCTCTCCAGTCCCTCTCCAGTCTCTCCGGTGTCTCTCCAGTCTCTCTCTGGTCTCTCTCCAGTGTCCCTCTAGTGTCCCTCTGGTGTCTAAGGCTCCACATGATACCACAAAAGGAAACATCATCCGAGTCCAGTGGATTCATTTTAATACGTTTACCTACAATACTGGACTTTATTTTGAAGTAGAGTTAAAGATCTGGGTTCTCAGTAGCAGTAAAACTAACAATACCACAGTGTACAAATACTCTGTTTGTCCTGCATTCAAAAAAATACTCAAGTAAAAGTACAAAAGTATTAACATCAACATGTACTTATAGTACATGCAGAATTTCCAAATCATTGCATTGTAACTATTGATTAATTCATATCTACACATATCTCACTGTAATGTTGCAGCTGGTAAAGGTGGAGACCATTTTACTTTTATATACATGTACTGTTGGACAGCTTGTGAATAATACATCATAATTTACAGGATTTGTTGGATATATTTAGTATTATAGGAAGCTGTAATTGGTAGTAGCTAAAGTTATACAATAAATGTAGTGGAGTAGCAGCTCAAAGCAGCAGAAAATGAAAATGCTCAACATTGCACTCAAATAGCCTACAGTACTTGAGTAAATGTACTTAGTTACTTCCCACCACTGGTTATTACAACAGAAGGTGCTAATTTTCAACTGAGAGAGTTTACAGCTCATCTGTGATCCACGTTGAGTCATTGAATCTTGTTTACAGCCTGCAGAGCTGAGAAACGAGTCTCCGTTCAAGTCTAGGTTATTTCAGTAAAAATCAACACGTATTGAAACTTGTAAATTAATAAATTAGTAAATTAGTTGTAAATTAGTAACTTGTAAATTGTAGGTAGCTGTGATGAACTCCAGGCTGTAAAGATCTGGCAGCATATTTATGTTCATGTGATCCGATTTGTTTGCTGTCTGATTATTTCTCTGTGTGCAGCTGCTGCAGTCGCTCAAAGGACGGAAAACAGAAACACAAGCAGTCGTGGAATGTAAGTACAATTACTTTACTTGAGTACTTCCATTGCAATGCCACTTTATACTTCTTACATTATACACTTCAGAGGGAAATACTTTTGTTACTACATTTTATTTTACTCCACTTTACAGTATCAGATTTTCACTACACAATTATAATGACCAAAAGTATTCATGATAATATCATCGCAGCATCTATAGATGAAAGAAAAAGAAATAATCAAATTCATCTTTAACTGTTTATTGTGTCGTCTCTTATTTGGCAAATGAATTGCACTTTAAATATGAGTGAGGGCAGGTGGAGAGAGAGTTGCTGGTGTTGTTTACGCAATATTTTCATGTGTCTATTACCATGATATCATCATTATCATCAATACCAGTATATTGTGACATCCCTAACTCCTTCACATTTATTTGTCAATGATGATTAGTTTAAACAGATTCCAATTTTACATTAAAAACACGTAAAAGCTTATAAAATACAAGAACTGGTTAAAGATTTAACCAGTGGGTTTCCTTTCTGGTTTGTGACATCGTAGTTGCTGTTGCTCGTGAGACGTTTCACCTTTAAACCTCTCAGATGGTTAATTTTAAAGAAGTCTGGGGCTCAAAGAGGGAAATCATCCAATAAATCACCTAAAAAGTGCAAAAGTTTGAGGAAAATCTGAAGAAAATTAATACAGATTTTGCAGAACTTGTACTCGTTAATCATTAATTTAATTAATTTATTTTGTGACCCAAAGAGGGGTCCGACCTTCATGTTGGGAAACCTCACAGTTAACAGTAAAAAAAAACTATATATATGTATGTATGTATATGTAATCTATATATCAGTAACTGAGGTCATTTTTCTGCTTTATTTTCACTACTTTCAGTACGTTTATCTGATAATACTTACAGTATAGTAGTACTTACAGTAAGTAGCATAGTTTGTGTTCATCCCTCCGCTTACACTACATTATTATCAGTTCATTTTATTTTCAAGTTATTTAATTACTTTTTTTTAATTTAATTGTAGATTTATTTGTAGTTTGCACTGATCAAAATGGAAACTACATTTGCAAAAAGAAAAGTAAAGGTGAGAACAAGAGAAGAGAGCGTTCGGTCACTGGGGGGAGCTGCTTGTACATTTACCGCCTTCACATTTTCTTCTGTTTGTCTACAGTCACAATCTGATGATATTATGGAGAAAAATGTCTTTAATATGCATCAAGAGATAGCTTTCAGTATGTGTACTTAACTTGAGTACTGCTATTATATTATACTACTCCATTTCAGATGGAATTATTGTACTTTTACAACACATTTTCCCAACTTTAGTTCCTTTGTATATTAAGTTGTATATTTTTCACGCACATTTGAATTTCACTTGCATACTTCAAGTTATTGTAATGTGTATATAGCTTTTTAAATGTCACCCCTCTAATGTATTTATTTTATTATTTTTTTTAACTCAAATAGCTCTTTATCTGTTTATTTGTCTGTTGTTACCTCTCTTATCTTGCTTTTAATAACTTAATTTCAGCTTAAACATACAAATGTGATGCACTGTTGCAGCTTAAACTGAGAGTGTGGATCTATAAAGTAGTTAAGATTAGCTCAACCTCAAAAAAATACTACTGTACTTTTACTTAAGTAACGTTTTAAATGCAGGATTTTTATAGAGGCATTGTATGTTTACTTTCACTTACTTCACTATTGTCTAGAATAAGGGTGAGATAAACTGTATTAAATTTTTACTGCTAAGAACATAAAGACATGTTTCATGTTTGATGAAAATACACTAAGCAGAACCAGACAGATCACGGTTGACCTTTAACCTCCTACATGCAAATTAAAAGTCATGTGCGATGATCTCCACCTCAGAGAAAGTTCAGTGTTTGAAGGATCACATAAACGGGGACGGTCTTGTTTGGACTTTATCCCTCGGTTCTTTTTCTTCTTCTTCTGTGTAAATGCTGGCAGGGAGCCATACAGAAGGCTGTGTACAATGGCCCAGGTCCCATTAAATCTGCGAAAGTTCCTTCCTGAGGCAAACATTGCCAGAAATAGTAATCTTGGCTCGGAGCTGGAGTCTTCCAGAGAGGGAGCAATAACTCTCAGTGTAATAATGGAAATCATTTCATTCTGTCCGGCCTCAGCCTCTGATCCAGCAGCGCTATGGGCCGAGGTGCTCATTCAGTCTTCCTCCGCCTGATAAGGCTTCCTGAAAAACACACAGCGAGCAATCAGGACACAACAATGGGCTCCGTCAGACGCTTTAAACGGCAGGTAGCCGGCAGTGCACAGCAGCAGCACGCCTTTGTTTTCACCACAGTGGGCATGTGACTCGTAAAAGCTCTGACTTTTCATGTTCATGCTGCTTATTTACTGCAGAGTTTATCTGTGAAGTAGAGCTGATTGATCAGACATTAGTGTTTTAGCTGAATTTAGTCATTTTTATCATGTTTTAACAGGGAGATAAAGTTGGTTCTCTCTCACAGCCAACAAGTTTGGTCTTGTTAGTTAAAGAGACTGTAGCTGTGCTTAATTTAAGTACATTACAACGAAGAAGAAATACTCGATTACAAGTAGGGATGCACCAAACTATCTTTTTAAGTCCCGATACAGACGCCTGGGCTTTGGGTATCACCAGATACCGAACACCGATCTGATACTGGTGTTAATTAAAAAAACTGTATGCCTCACTGTGTGACTGCTCCTCTATGTGGAAGACAACATCAGCTTTGACCTAAATGCTGCTTTCTTAACGCTGAAAAACAAAGTGTAACAAATAAATACATTTCTTATTTTATTTATGCCGATTACAATTTTTTATTCATTATTAAAATAATAAATCATACACCAGTAACTTGGTTAAAAAAAATCTTTAAAATTACCAGAACTTTTATTTTTTATTAAAATAATAAACTGTGCATCAGTAACTTGTTGTATTTATTATTAAAATAAAGATTAACAGAAATGTTATTTATTATTAAAATAATACATTGTGCACCAACTAATTGGTTAAAAAAACTTGAAAATTAACAGAATTTTCATTATTAAAATAATAAATTGTGCTGAAAAAAAATCTTTAACATTAACACAATGCTTTATTTATGATTAAAATAATAAATCAAAAACAACTAAAACTTGGTTAAAAAAAACTTCAAAATAAAGTAATTAGAAGCGTAAACCTTTTTAATGCAGCAAGTAGAAGTATTTTCAGCAAAATTACTTATAGTATCAACGTAAAATTAGGACCGAGGTTGGTTGGTACACTTTTCACTCTGCCATGTTTCTTCAGTATAATTTATGTTTGAATATTTAACAGCAGCAAATTAAAGGTTAAAGTCCCAATTATTAATACATATGCTTTAATTAGGGCTGTCAGTCGAGCGAAATATTTAATCATGATTAATCATGTGATTGTTTATAGTTATGATTAATCACAAATTAAGTGCAGCCCAACAGACAACAACAGCTGTCAGTGTGTCAGAGTGCTGACTTGACTATGACTTGATCCAGACTGACTGGGATTATCATAAAGTGGGCATGTCTGTAAAGGGGAGACTGGTGGGGACCCAGAGAACCCATTTACATTCACACATCTGGAGGTCAGAGGTCAAGGGACCCCTTTGAAAATGGCCATGACAGTTTTTTATGGTTGGTACCAACCGATTCCTTCGTTTTTTCTAGTTTCATGTAAGTATCTGTACTCTGGCTTTCAAACTGAGCCTGTTGGTGTTAAAATTAATTTGCATTAATATGTTATTATTGCATGAAATTTGACAGCCCTAGTTTGTTTTTTGTTTTTTTTAATTAGGTGATTTGTGATTAAAGTCATGTTGTGTATTTGTGCCAACCAGCCCCATCACAGGTCGGCTGTCACAGCGTTAAAATACTGTAGTTACAAAAAAATGAGGCAACCTATAGAAACCATAGAACCAGAAAACAATAATTAACTAAAAGTATAAACATTGTTTTAAATACATTGATAGAGACATTAATGGACAAGTGTCAACCAACCTCGCTGACATGTGACCCAACTTTGTGCTGAAATCTCAGCCAGCTATCATCACAGACTTTCACATCTTATCTCGAGATGTACAGGAGCTGCTTCCTGCCTCTTAACTAAAATAAAACAGACAAAATCTGCAGCACTCACAGATAAAGTGGCTTTTTTTTTTTATTATATTGGACAAACAAAGAAACAAGATTTGGAGACGTGCTCGCTGTTATTTCCTATTTTGTATTAAGTAGAATAAGACATTTCCAATTCCTCTATATAACACAGTTTATGACACAGTTAGTCCTCAGAGCGCTTTTTTTTTACTTTTAATACTATAAAACTGGAGTGTTACCCCACTTATTCTGCAGAAAATGTCCTCGTTGGGGGACATATTGTTGTATATGACATCTTGATGAGGTGGAGCTTCTTCAGTCTGTGGGTCCCAGCCTGCTGTACTGGAGGTGTCATCCTCCTCCAGCAGGTCTCAAGTTAAATCTGGGCATTCATGAGGTGATTAAATGTGATAGGAAAGAAGAAAAAATGCAGCAGTTTAATTTAATATTTGTTTTTCCAACTAAATATTGGATTATTTTACCTCTTTGGGCCTAAAACTGCTAATAAAACAAAACCAGAAGTTCGGTGTGGAGATGCAGAAATTAATCTATAACAATTCATGCTTTTCATGTGGTGGAGTAGAAGTATTAATCTAATGAAACACTCCTTGTATTTAAGTGGGAAACTTGAGTAAATGTACTTTCCACCACTGGATTATAAAGCATGACTGTGTTTATCTATGAAAAGACCACGAGGTGGACAACAGCCTCGCCGTCAGCGACCATATTCTGTCTCCAGACTGCGTCAGTCAGTCTTTTGTTTAGGATTTTACGACTGAGTTTTCTAAGATTCTAGTGTGGAGTCCTAACAGCTGAGTTTTAAGCAGAGACAGGAGCCGCTGGCACTGGCAGTAATCCCACCTGCCATCATTTATACAGCTCCACAGAGAACGGGGAAATAAAGGTGAATAATAGCATCCAGCAGGGCTCTGACTGAAAAAGCCATATTTCAGTTTTTACAGGTGATTTGTGGATCAAATGTTGAGAATATTTTCAGACCTGAACTTCTACAGTAAACGATTCTGCATCAGTATTTGTGCTGCAGGTTGATGTTTATGTCGTGGTTTTCTCCTCTTAAACACTCACACATATAATATAAAAACAAGGAAATTCAGACTGCTGGATTACTGCACGGCTTCTAGTGCAAACTGTCTCTGTCGTAGGTGTATAAATTCGGATGTTTGCATGAGTACTTCTGCATCCTCTGAGTATCTGCGATTCAGCCCTGAAAAAGAAATCATCTGTCCAAACTGTAGAAACACTCAACTCTCTTTTTAAATATCATTTACAGCAGGAAACAATGCAATGGTTGCTTCATTTTTGCAGGATAAAATGTGTATTAATGCATTAGGAGTGGCACACATGAAACATCAACACTAAATCCGTGTTTTATTGGTTAAATCCTCTGTGTGTTAGTGGACATTTAAAATCAGTAGTTTGTTTCTTTTTGCACTAAAAAGGTGGAGGGAGTTTAAGAAATCCTGACATCTGAAGTCTTAAAAATGCTCCCTCCTCTTAAGAGCATCCATAAAATGAAGTGGTGGTGCGTTAAAACACTCAGATATAATAAAAGCAATCAGACTGCAGGATCATAGCATGGCTTCTGGTACAAACTGTCTCTTTATAGCTGTAAGGTTTGCTGTTTTCACTCTGCATCATCTGTCTTTCTTTTTAAATATTATTTTGTAATTATTTCAATTTTAATATGAATTATAAATTTAGTAACCAGAGAAAAGTACTGTTTGCAGCAGGACACAATGCAATGGTTGATTCATTTTTGCAGGATAAAATCTGTATTATAGCATGAGGAGTGGCAAAATAAATCCATGTTTTATTGGTTAAATTATTGTGAGTGTGCATTTAACATCAGTAGTCACAAAAAAGCTGCCAGGAGTTCAAGGAAATTATGACATCTGATGTGTATAAAATCTTAGTAAGTGTAAATGCTCTCTGCTCTTAAGAGTATATATAAAATCAAGTGGTGGTGCATTAAAACGCTCACACACATTATATTAAAACAAGGAAATTTAAACAATCATACGGTAGGATTATTGCACAGCATCTGGTACAGACTGTCTCTGTGTCGGTGTCAAGTTTGATGTTTTCATTCTGCATCATCTGTATATCTGCTGTCTTGAAAAATAATAGACTTCTAATATTAATCTGTCCAGACTGTAGAAACATTCAGCTCTTTCTTTTCAAATACTATTTTGTGATTTAATTTTAATGTAAATGAAAGTAGAGGAGTTGCACCCTTTTACAGCAGGAAACAACGCAATGTTTGCTTTATTTTTATCAGGATGAAGTCTGCTGCGGCTCATGAAACCTCACACTAAATCAATACGTTATAACGGTTAAATCCTCAAAATCTGACATTTCTTTTTGCACAAAAAGCTGCAGGGAGCATCAGGAAATCCTCTGATGTCTTCCTTTCTTTATTAGCATCCCCACTAGCACTAGGCATTGTATTGCAAAGTCTACCTGGGATCCACACACACATTTATACACACTATCACCACATGCATACACCAAACAAAACCGCTAATTTTATCAAATTAACCATCGAGAATGGAAGAGAAACAAAATGGTCACACAAATTATAAATCAATCACAATCCCCCAGGACTTCATAGCAAACCTTCATGTTGCTAAAAACCTTAATACATATTTGACTGTGTTTTGTGGCATTTCTTTCTTTCTACAGTAAAACACAATTTATTCAAGACAAACACACAATTAAATTTCCAAAACAGCAATAAAACATATTTATCATTGGTTTATTGATTGGAAACGCTCTCCTGAACTGGTGATTTCTATTAATACTGTAGGTGTGTGTGTGTGTGTGTGTACTGTACAGTATCTGAGGCCTGCCACTGTGTGTGTGTGTGTGTGTGTGTGTGTGTGTGTGTGTGTGTGTGTGTGTTTATGAAGCTTCCCACTGTAAAAAGCTCATCAGCAGCACCTGAAATAACTGGGAGGCGTGCTGCGGCGGTTACATCCTCTTCCCTGGATTGTTTTGACTGCGTGATGGAGGGCAAACGTTAAATCTCTATTTCTAATTTTAACCCGGAAAAGTGTCACTCGAAAACAGCATGATAGGAGGCGGCCAGGGTCATCGGCGCTTCCGGACGCATGAATCAAGACTAAATGAATGCATGCGGGCTTCAGAAGCCATTGTTCGAGCACAGGAGAGAGGATAACACGTGATCCGAGGAGGAGGAGGAGGAGGGAGAACCAGCATGGAGGCACGACAGCAGGAGAGAGTTCATTTTTATTGACAGGTAGAAAAATACATTAAGTGCATGGACCGAATATGATTATTAAACCTGCAGATATCGCTGCAAATATTAAAAACACGTTGATTAGTTAATTCGTGTTGAATCTGCAGGGAAACGACTGATTTGTCTTTGTGCTCTTTAAATCCTAAACTTACTGGCCGGGGCCCAGCGGTGTGAATCTTTAAGGGGCCTCTCGCCCTCTGAAGTTAATTGTGTTTTGCTTTCGGCGGTGGAATCGGTTTCCTCTGTTTATTATGAGCATGGGGACGGATTTGCGTCACCGTGCAACTTGCAGGTCGAGATAAAGTTGCACAAATATTGAAAAAGGGAAGTTCTAACAGTCATTATAGAAGTCGCCCCCTCTGCTCCGGAAGAAATAAGGATTTCTGCTGTATCCTAAAATACTAAAGCAGCTTCTATTTCGGGGGCAAATCTAGCAGGAATATCCGCTCATTTAACACGAATCACAGCCCATCAAAAACAGGATGAGAGGAGCTAATAGAGCCTCTCCTGAGCCGGGGTCATGTGGCTTCACCTCCATGTGCTACACTTCATTATTAGATGTGTGTTAATCCTGTTGTCCTATTTTCTGTAAATGCCATGTCTTTCGATTTGATTTTTTTTCCAGATTTTTTTTTTGGCGGGGAAGTTTAGAATAGTATTTGTACTCCACTTTAATATTTATTTATTTTATGTGTATTATTTTTATTTATGTATTTCAATTATTTTAAGGTACGTAATATTTTTATTTAATTTGTATTTAATGAAATTACTTTTGTCACATTTTCTGTGTTTATTTATTTTCATTTATTCATTTTAAGGTATTTTTTAAAATATTTTTATTTTATTTGGATGCATATAATTTAATGTATTATTTATTTAATTCTTCTAATTTAATTCAATCATTTTAATTTATTTATTTGTTTTATTTGGATGTATGTAACTTTATGTATTTTTATTCATTTTTCTGTTATTTGTTTTTTATTATTTATTTACTTATTTTAATTTATACATTTTAATTGCATTTAGTATTTTTATTTTATTTAGATGTGTATGAGTTAATTAATTTTATTATTTTAAGGTATTTAGTTTGAATTTTTAATTTTGTTTTAGAGGTATATAATTTAATTAATTTCTTTACTTTTTAAATCTTTGACTTTCATTATTATTATTATCATTATGGGTGGGGGTTTCTCTATTGGGTTATTGCCCTTTTTCCTTCTTTGTCATTCTTAAAATCCCTTCCTGTCGTGTACTTTTCCACTGTTGATTGCTGCGCCCTTTCTGCATTATGTGCGCATCAGTAAGACTTTTTGTAAACTAAAGTTTGGAGTTTACTGCATCTGGAGTGATGTGTGAGATATCCCCATGAAAAAAAAATGGAAATTAACATGAGAGTTAATGGGTTTAATGTGTTTGTGATGGGTGTTGGTTCTCTTTAAGTGATCTATCCATCATCTCAGGACCAGAATTGCTCCAAAGTGTCCCGGTCATGTGTGTGTGTTAGTTACACATCATCCTCATCTGTGAGGGCGTGATGTGAGCGAATTACAAAACCTCCATTGGCTCAGAAAGCAACCAATCAGTGTCAGCGGAGGAACTTCAGAGTGGAACTGAAGAGTTTGGATTTCAGAGTTGGGAGAGCGATTTTGGCACTGACGCAAAGAGGACGGTCATCTATCCCCCTAAAACACCATCCCTGCTTTTTTACATGCCTGTCCGTTTATACCCGCTTCTGAGAAACAATAAGGCGCGTTAAAAGAGAGAGAGAGAGAGAGAGAGAGAGAGAGAGAGAGAGAGGCTGCGGGATGTACACGGCCGGGCTCAACCCGTTTTACGCGTCAAACTTCAGCCTCTGGTCCGCGTACTGCGCGGGGGGCTTCGCTGTGGATACCATGAAGAAACCCTCGTTTTGCATCGCGGACATTTTGCAGGCGGGAGATGCGGAGAACATCCCGGGGTCATCGGCGCTCATGGTGCACATGGGGGGACATCACCAGCACCAGCAGCAGCACCGCGGACAGCACGGCAGCTCGCCGCTGCGCCCTTCTCCCGTCGCGCCCGAGCCGTCGGTGTACGGCGCCAGGGCGAGTCCCGCGTCTCCTTATAGCAGACATGGACTACAGCTGACATCAGTCTCCAGAACAACCGCGTTCAACTCCCAGCAAGCCCCGCCGCCTTCCAGCAAAGACCTCAAGTTCGGAATTGATCGGATATTGTCGACAGATTTTGATCCAAAAGGCAAAGAGAAATCGTCATTAAGAGGTGAGAAGAAAACTTTTATTACGCACTGAATTACCAAACCGTTTATAGAGAAGCTTCCTGTCATGTTAGCCAGGGAAAACAATAAATAGGGATGTTTTCTGGTCTTTCTAATACCATTAAGACAAAATCATGTGCAAACTAGAAGCAACTAGTGTACCAGTTTATATTTGTTCACATGAGCCCAAATATCCTCATAAGCTGCACTTTGAGGAGCCCAGTGGGGGAATCCTCTGCTCCTTTAGCCCCCTAACCAGAGAGGTCAGAGGTCAGGATCAGCTACAAACAGACACTTTAACAGTCACACTTGAACTTTGAGGCTTTGACTTTGTCTGATGGTCTCTCTGGATACTAGACCGTCTTGCCCCCCACCTCCTCCCACCAGGTTGTGACTCTTTGTTTCCCATCTCGCTGTGTAACAGATCTCACGTCCATCGTTAGCTCGAACCGTCAGTCAGGGATCCATCACGTCCCCATTCAGCCTCCGGCCAGCCAGTACTTCTCCTGCATAGACCCCGGGATGACCGACGCGTCCACCATGATGAGTTCACTAGGCAGCAGCAGCAGCAGGCATTCAGGCCAGCATCAGTTTCAGGACACCTTCCCAGGTAGCCATCCACATGTAGGACGTGATTTCACAGACAGGAAACTGCTGTTTGGAGGTGTGAGACAGACACCTGCAGTGATGTTCCTCTGCTTTCTCTTCTCTTTTTTAACCTTCCTGATGTCCTCCTCCTCATGTCTTCTAGGTCCATACGCCGTCCTCACCAAAGACACCATGCCACAGACGTACAAGAGGAAAAGGTCGTGGTCGAGGGCGGTGTTCTCCAACCTGCAGAGGAAAGGACTGGAGAAGAGATTTGAGATACAGAAATATGTCACCAAGCCAGACAGAAAACAGCTGGCTGCGATGCTCGGGCTGACAGATGCTCAGGTGAGAAGACTAAAGGTTAACCTCCTGCACAGGTTTTATTTCATGATGACATATTGCATTTTTATTATTTATGGCACAAACCTCATCAACAAAAAATGTTTGTAGTGAGGACAGGCCTTCAGAATAAAGTTTCCTTTCATATCTTTGCACTATATATCAGATAAACACAGATTATTGATTTTCTTTTATACTGTCAACCCATTTAAATAGTTTGATTTCAATGTTTTTTATATGTTTGGCTTTGGTGCCGTAGTTGGATGCTGTGGCGATGCAGCTTTATTATTTACGGCATGATGGTGCAATTTGGGATTTTTTTTAATATGGAGCTCAGGACCAGCAGTTGTGGGGATTCAAGTGAACAATAAAACAATAAATCCACAATCAAAATTTAAAAATACTGAAGTGATAAACCCAATTACCTTCCTTAGAAAAAAAATGAAATAAAACATATTACATTTTGTTTGTTATTGTTTGGACTTTGTCATATTTAATAAGTCAGTCTTGGTATAAATTATATGTTCTGTATATTCTTTATTCCCCACCAGTCTGCTGTCTTGACTCCAGCGTCTAAATAAAACACTAGAAACAGCCTATAAAATATGTACCACACAAACTTTGATCGTAAGGCAGCCACAGGTTGCTAAAACCACAAAATCGCAGAAAAAATGCAGTGAACACTGACCTCAGTGTCCTCAGTGGTAGCTCTGGCCCTCACAAACCAAATATGAAATTAAAACATATAAACCACATGGTTGCATTCACATTATTTAGGTTTAATATCACACATAAGCCTGAAGGATTAATGAATTTCTTATCAGAGAAAGTCTTTATATGTAAACTTTATATTTAAAGTGAATTCATAATATTTCACCATGTACATCCAGACCTTAAATTGAAGTTTGCAAAGCTGCGTCATGACCTGGTGCAACCTGATTGGCTGAGAGACGTCCCACTGAAACCCAGTTGTTGTTTACATGTCTTCACACTGTGCCAGTGTCAGAGACAATTAATCTCACCCAGCAATCAGAGGACTGACAGGTTATCTCCTTTTATTACAACTTCAAGCTAATATTACATCTGCAATTATTTTTTTATTATTATACTCAGGGTAGAAACATATTTCTTGTAATTTTTTTTGCACTTTTTTATGCTGCTGTCTTGGCCTCCCTTGCAAAAGAGATGTGTGTGTTAAGTGTATATATTTATATATTATATTTCCTAGATTAAGGTCTGTCTTATTCATAAGACTGCTGTAATTTTACCTGAAAATTAAAGAAAAATTTAAAGGAATTAAATACATATAATGCAAACAAGCTACAGTTGTATGTTACCAAATTACGCACAGAGCCAGTCTGATTTAACGGTGCCTGTGCGTCTTTTCAGGTGAAGGTTTGGTTCCAGAACCGACGCATGAAGTGGAGACACTCCAAAGAGGCGCAGGCCCAGAAGGATAAAGAGAAGGAGCAGCCCGACAAGAGCGCGTCAGAGGCCGGCAGCAGGGAGCCCAAAGAGCCGGCGGACGAGTCCGAGTGCGAGAGCGACGGGCGGAGCGAGTGCGACTCCGACGACGCTCCGGAGGAAAACTCTGACGGACATTTGGACATTTGCGAGCAAACAAACAAAACCAGCGTGATCATGAGCGGCGGCGGCGGGGGGAGCGGCGGCGGGCCGGCGAGCAGCGCGGAGGCGGCGGCCTCACTCTCAGACCCGGAGGCCTCTCAGATACTCATATGAAGGCTTCACTTTACGAACAATATTGTTATTATTATTTTTGACGGAAGAACGACAGTGATGTTAAAACGCACCTGGAGCGTCAATTCAGTAACACTATGAGACACTTGCAACGCAAAGTCAGGCCTGAATCTGTCTAATTCCTGGGACCGAGTGGAGCAACAAGACAGTAGGCCCTGTTATTTGTTCAGTATGGCGCATTATTTTAGCCCAGACACACGGGGCATAGTCCAAATTAATTAGTTAATTTTATCCTGTATTTTTAAGGCTCTAAAATGATCTATTTTACATTTTTTAAAAATCATATTCCCGCCCCTCCAGTGTCTCCTTGCTGTCGTTTTCCTCTGGAGAGTTTTGGTGTGCGTCATGTTTTCCTCATCTGGAGGAAATAATGCGGTTGTGAATTTTATTTTATTATTTTTAGGTTATAAACCACTCGTTTCACGTGATAAATGAAATCTCAGAACATCACAGCAGCGTTCATGTATCATTTGTTTTGTCTGGATATATAGTTGTGCTGTTTTGTTAATAATTATTTGCACTGAAAATATTGTAAATAAAATATTTCTTACTTTGAAAAACGTATTATTATTATTATTATTCAACTATTTGTGAACTTCTGAATTTCTCTGATTTCTTTGTTTTTTTTTAAAAAATTCTTGCATATAATATTACATATATATTTATATTAAATATATATATTATATTATTAAAATATATATTAAAAATAGCTGCATGCACGTAAATATGCAACAGTATAAATGCATTAAAAATCAAAATTAAGAGGAAACTGAAAACAGAGTAGCTGTCGTATAACCTAGTAGTTAAATCCACAAAAAAATAAATAAGTAATTTCTTATACAAACATAAATAATGTGTATACAGGCCCTTCTCTAATAGCATCAAAAACATCAGTATATTGTTTTAATTATTACCTCACCAAGACAGTTAAGTTAATTAATGAATAAAAATGAAAATAAGTAAAAATTTGCATATTTTTTTCCCCAAATGGCCTAAAAGGTTGAGTGGACCAAGTCATACTTCCTTGATAAATGTTTATACATCTTCTCCTATATAAGCACATTAATGTAACTCAGTGAGCCTGATTGTGGCAGCAGCAGAAAGCGAGTGAGAAAAAGAAGAAGAAGCCTAATTTATAGTTTGTATACATTTACTGGCTCCAGATAGCAGCAGCGACCCGGATGAGTATATTTTATGTATCCAGACACACATACAATCAACATGTCCTCCATTTATAGTGCGGCTCATAACCTCCCTCTGCAGACTTCAGATCTGCTCCTTGTCATTAAAACTGGCAGAGAAAGACTGACGTGAGAGGACGGCGTAGTGTTGAAATGTCATTTCCCAATCAGCCTTATCATGGAGGTCAATGGTGACGCCTCAAGATTCATCAGATAGGACGAATCTGTTGCTGCAACACACATCCAAACCGTGCACATGTGCAGCCCAATTAAAGCTGTTCAAGGTGTTTAATGACATGATGTCATGGCTCACTCCCTCCCTTTACATGTCTCCATGTGTCTGTCCCAGATTTTATTATAAGAGCCCCATGAATCTGGAAAGACACATGATGGCTTTTTATTGTCATTTTTTTTCAAGCTATACTACAGTTTTAACCAAAGATCAATACTAGTCATCATAATCTTTGATACGTTGCAATGTCTGATGCAAACAAGTGACTTATTCAGAAAGATCCTTTTTGTTGTGCTGTGTTTTCCAAACGCTGCTTCAGTCCAGTGACAACATATTGTGTAAGATAAGAGCTTGGTGTGTGTGTGTGTGTGTGTGTGTGTGTGTGTGTGTGTGTGTGTGTGTGTGTGTGTGTGTGTATTTCAGAGCCTCCTACAGAATATTATACATAATTTTCAGGTTAATCTGTAAAAATGTGCCTCGGCTACCGAGAAGTTTGTTGATGGAAAAATTACTGTGATGCAGTTCGGTGCAGCTTTCATTCAAGTTTAATCTGCGTTACGTAAAATAAACAGCCATCACATAAACACCAAGTATGCAGATTTACTGAAAGTTAACACACTGCAACAACTGCTAGTAGTAGTGTGCTGGTTTTCTTTAGTAAACCAATGAAAGTACTGGCAACAAAATGTGCTCTGAGTATGAAAAGTAAAAGTGCTCATTATGCAGAGCTGGTTGTGTCAGCAGGATTTTACAAATACCAGACAGAGGTCTCTACATCTCTGTTTTTATTTAAGGTATTAATGTAGTTTACTTGTAGTTTTAGTATATTGTTTAAATTCTCTACACTTTAAATGTTTCCGCATCGCTTGGAATAAATTCTGATTAGTATTTTATTTATTGGCCCACAAGGAGTCAAATTTGAATCAACACATATTGTAATCAAAACACCAACCATGTGTAAGTCTTTAATTGTAATATGAACTCCACACAGGACGTACAAACACTCTGATTCCTTGAAAAATACCTCAGAGTCATCAAGTACTGTACTTAAGTACAATTTTGAGGTACTTCAGTATTTTCATTTTCTGCTATTTTAAAATTATATACTCCACTACATCTCAGAGGGACATGATTTTTAATGCACTACATTTACTTGTAACAGAGTATTTCTACACTGTAGTATTACTACTTTTACTTAATCAAAGGTTCTGAGTACTTCTTCTACAACTGCTTTTACTCCATTACATTTACAGCGTTATTTTGCAGATTCAGATTAATAATGTAAAATATGAATCAACTAATGAATTATGATTTCTTATTATAGATTAAACTGCCAGCAGTTAAAATTAGCCCCACATTAACCAGCTGTAATATCAGTTACTATGTCTACACGTAAATGCATCACTAATTATAATCCAGTGATATATAATATGGAATACTCTGCACAATACTTTTACTTTCATTTCTTTTAGTATATCTTGATGTTAATACTTCAGTACTTTTACTTAAGTAACATTTTGAGTGCAGGACTTGTAGCAGAGTGTTTTTATACTGCGGTATTGCTACTTTTACTTTGGTAGAATATCTAAATACTTCTTCCACCAGCTTTAATAAAACATAAAAGAAACACAGAATGCTTCACAGAAGGAAGACGTATGCACACTATAATGGAAATACCTCAAAAACTACTTGAGTGAATGTATTTTCCATCCCTGCTAAACATGATTCAGCTATGAAATGATGTCATGTTTAATATTAACACCTCTCTGCTAAACGGCATCATGTGATGATGAGTAAGATCCCGCTCCTTTTCGTAGTATTATATCTCCGTCAGGAAACTCAAAGCTCTCTGGTATTTGTTGTCATGTCAGCAGCAACATCATAGTGAGTGACCCAAAAACCCTCAGACCACCACAAACTCTCTCCACTATGGGGTCCACTTTCCTCTCCTCCGGAAAGACAACGGACCCCCAGAGAGCTGCAGTTTTTCCGTTTTAGCTTAGCATCTTGAATTTCACTTTTCACCCCCCCCTCCCCTCCTGACTATACAGTAATACCTGCTGCTGCATAAACTAACTTATGAAGAGGATGGCACTCGTCGTCTTAATCTTCACTTCTTTAATTCCTGCTTGGATGAAAAGTTGTCAGAGTTATGATAGCCAGTTTCCATGGAAGGCTGTAAAAAGCCCCGGGCACTTTATCAACCCAATATTAACTGTTAAACGCTCACATATTAAATGTCTGGGTGGGTTGAGTCTCAAATTATGCCTGAAAAGCTATAAATTACATTAGTATTTGCAAATGTACAATAACAATAACAATCCAAACGCTTAACATAATACTGAGAGGCCTTGATTTGTGAACTGTCCTAAGAACTTTTATGAGCAGGATAGGAGAAAGTCCATCTGGCCTGTATTTAATGTCAGCCTTTCCCCCTCCATTAAAAGCTGTCCTATACGTCCCTCTTGGCAACCCAGGACAGGGCAACCCATAAAACAAACCAGCCTCGCAGGTTTCGGCAATATTTAACGCTTTGAAAAAGTAACTGTGTAAAACAAATTACCTCTGTGAGAGCAGAGGAGGGGGTTTCTGTCTGCAGTGGTTGAGGGATTAACGTGACTAAAAGCTGTGACGTCTCCGGCGCTTTGAGGCATTATCTGTGAAGTTGTTTGATAGGCTGATGGAGATTTCTCCACCGTTTGGCGTAATGCATCAGAAGAACAGGACTTAGACGGGAGGGAACAAAGATCCAACATAACTCAACAAGTGCTTGAGAAACTGCAGCGCGCAAAACAATGGAGGATTAGTTTAGTAATTCTGCTGCTTCCTCATTTGGCAGATGATGACAATGATAATGTCAGTAATTGTCATGATGATATGATCTCAAGAATATTATTGTGAATTCACTTTCATGCAGCAGAAGAGGAAGTTTACTTAAAGGGGACATATCCCGCTCGTCTTCTGGTTCATACTTGTATTTTGAGTTTCTACTAGAACTTGTTTAAATGCTTCAGTGTTCAAAAAACACATTGTCTTTCTCATACTGTCTGTCTGAATATACCTGAATTCATCCTCTGTCTGAAACGCTCCGTTTTAGCGCCTGTCTCTTTAAGACCGCCCTCCCAAAGCAGTCCAGTCTGCTCTGATTGGTCAGCGTTGTCGGGCTGGTACCGTCTTCACAGCCTCACTGCAGCCGAGTTTAGCATCACTTGTAACGGTGATCGTGTCGTTGTGACATCACAACCTCACAGAAGTCTTGACAGATCCTTTAACAGGCTCTGTATCTGAATACGAGCTGTGAGCATTTTACAGGAGCGTTTTCATCAGTGGCCGGCCTTTGGTTGCAAAAAGAAGTCTAGTTGTATAGAAGTGTATGAGAAAATGAGCCTACTTCTCACTTGATTTATTGCCTCCATGTAAACATGAGTATATGGGCTCTAACAATGTTTTATTTAGCTCCATCCTTCCATTTCACTTCTGGTTGCAAAAAACCAAGATGGCGCCGACTAAAGTCCAAAACTTGAGGCTTCAAAATGGCTTTCCACAAACCAGTGGGTGACGTCATGGTGACTACATCCACTTCTCTTATACATAATGCATTGAAATCTCACTTTCTGCAACATGGGACCTTAAAGTAAAAGTATAAATACTAGATTACAAGTAAAAGTCCTGCATTGCAAATCTTACTTACATAAAAGTAGACTACAGAAGTATTACTGGCAAAATATGCTTTAAAGTGCACATTATGTAGAGGCACATATCCCTCAAGTATAAATTAGCGGAGAACAGAAATACTCAAGTGAAGTACAAATATCTAAAAAATGTACTTAAGTACAGTACTTGAGAATGTACTTAGTTATGTTCCACACATAGACTGTTTGTGATTAGGATTGTGACTGATTGCAAAAAACAAGATGGCAACGCCTAATGTACCGAACCCGAGGCTTCAAAATGGCTTTCCACAAACCAGTGGGTGACGTCATGGTGACTACATCCACTTCTCTTATACATAATACATGGAAATCTCACTTTCTACAACATGGAACCTTACAGTAAAAGTAGAAATCCTCCCTTGCAAGTAAAAGTGCTGCATTCAATATCTTACAGAAGTACAAGTAGGCTACAGAAGTATTATTGTAAAGGATGCAGCATCTTGGTTTTTTGCAACCAGAAGTGACAAGAGAGGGTGAAGCATAGTTAATACAACCAAGACAACTTGAAAAGAAGTGATTGAGGCCATAAACTTGTGTTTACAGTGTGTACTGAGGTAATAAATCAAGTGAGAAGTAGGCTCATTTTCTCATAGACTTCTATACAATCAAACTGCAACCAGAGGAGTCGTCCCCTGCTGGCTATTAGAATGACTGCAGGTTGAATGCACTTCCTCATTGGCTTCACTTCTCAGACCTGGAGGTTCCCATATATATATATATATATATATATATATATATATATATATATATATATATATATATATATATATATATATATATATATATATATATATATATTTTATTTCTAAATTACGACCCAGCTTTATTTTCCGAGAATATTTTTATCTCTCGGACATAAATTAATGTTTTATGGCGCCCGCTGTAATCAGAGGTGTTAACTTTTGGTTAATATGCATTACATTTCAAACCCAGTGGAGCATTTTATTTGGTCCTTGTAACTATGTGAGTGATTGTGGATGCTCCGGAGGTGGCTCTGTTTCCTTCAGAGGTATGTTTGTTCCATCAGACGCTGATTTATGAGACGGGCTGGATGCTCTTTTCCTAAATGAGCTCTGAATCATCAGCATGAGAGACAACTTCCTCCTGAGACCAGCAAAAATATTATTACACAGTACGAAGCTTTAATTTGATGGCAGGCCAAAAATGTTTCCAGCAGCCCCCGTCATTTTAATCCAATTCACTGGAATAACCAGTATCAAGTCTTTTATTTATGGCCTTTTATTCAAAACACAGTTTCTCTCTGAACGCTGGTGCG
The DNA here is from genome assembly GCA_947000775.1 of Pterois miles. Classification (NCBI taxonomy): domain Eukaryota; kingdom Metazoa; phylum Chordata; class Actinopteri; order Perciformes; family Scorpaenidae; genus Pterois; species Pterois miles. The sequence continues at coordinate 4,088,081 of CAMQGK010000634.1, read as the reverse complement.
GAGAAATACTGAGTTTATGTTTGATGTACTGCAGCAAAACAGTCTGCAGAATATATAAGCGATATTATTTCAGTAAATATGCCTTCAGCGTGTAAATCAAGTGTTTTTCTGAACATTCATACTGAGGGCTGTTCTGCAGCTGTACACGCACCAAACATGTTCACCAACGCTGAAAGCTGAGCCCCTCGTACAGAAGCTGTCGCCACATTTCCAAAAAGCCACATTATTGAGTGCTTTTTTAACATGGTCGCAGTTTTCCAAGCATCTTGGCCTTGCTTTCAAAACCAGGTCCTTGCCAGCAAGTTGGGAGTGGAGGAAGAGAAGGAGGGGGAGAAAAAAAAAAGACATCTCAAGTTAAATTTAAAGATGTGTTTCTCTTGGAAGCCGGGCTGCGCTGCCATAAACCAAGGGAGACATTTTCATGCTCCACATTTTTCATGGTTTCTCTCTGAGTTTCCTCCCTTCCTTTCTCACTCCACCTTGGCTCCAGAGTTACCTACTGCTGCACTGGCTGCGGACCACAGCCAGCGGGGCACCGTGGGGTGGCCAGGGCCTCCATCGCCTGCCTGAACAGAAGCCCCCCTCCTGGTTGTCCTTGGATGGCTCTCACAGCGGAGAATCCCTCAGAGAGGATCCGCCACCTGGACAGCTCTACTTAAGCTCTCTTTCACCACCCTCCTCGAATAATACACTGCTTACACACTGGGAGCTGATGGCCAGCAGTAATCAGTTATAAGTCCTCTGACCTACCGCCCTGTTTTTTAATGTGGCCATGAAGGAACCGTTTTATTGCAGACTGCAGACTTGTCTCGAGCCAACCCTGTGTGGTGCACGCTGTAATTTGTGAAGGGTGCAGAGGTTTCGGTATTAATTAGGGCTGTGAAATGGCGGCGGTCCGACCGCCTGCCCGTTTCCGTAGAGGCCGAGTTCACTGAGTGATGCACACACTGGGAGGGGGATTATGGCCGAGCTCTGGCTGCCCGCTGAGATGCAAACACAAAAGAGGGGATGTAAAAAGCACTTTTCATTTCACATGACCTGTCATCAGCAGCAAATTTTGACTCATGCTCTCTGAAACGGGGGCAAACTGCCTGCGGCTTTAACCGTATTTTCGAGTCCAAGCATCAGATAGAGTTGACGTTACGTGCCTGCAAATGAGAGAGTTGCTCGAATAGTCAACCTCAGCGCTGGCGCTCAGGGTTAGGAAATGATTATTATTTCTCTCGGTGATGAGAATATCATGTTATGAGGTTAGATTTTAGGGTTTATGTAAAAATTTCAAAGTGGGAACAGTTTAAGTAAACAGTTAAAGTTGGTTCAACATAAAACGAATGTCAGTTAAATGACCTAAAGCTGAATAATTATTTAAAAAAAAAAATCATCTCATAAGTTGCAAAAATGTCTGTTTACATAAAAGTGTACAGTGTATAGCAGCCGGGTGAGAGCTATTTGGACAAAATGAAAGTGACAGAGAGTTACTCATAGACGTAGTCATTCTGGTCCTTTAATAATGTTTCAGTCACCACAGTCACGGCCTCTATTACCGTCCAATCCCGCCATGGACGCAGGAATCTATGTGTTAGGAGGGGCACCACTAATCGAAGCCTCTGTTGCTGTGTTGGCCTTCTTCACTAAACAACTATGTTGAGCTTTCAGCATATTTTCAGCTCTGTTACCTTCTCTGTTGGTAGACTGCTGCCAGCCGGACAGTCCCATGAAAAGCTGCTGTGGACTTTGATGAAAACGTTATTTTCTGCAGTCGCTGTCATATCAGTGCGCTTGCTAACATCGCCTACTGGGTCTCCATAGACATAAACAAGGAAATAACTCTGGAGTCAGCTATTCGTGCATTTTACAACTTTTAGGACCTAATGATTTAAATAAGGGCTAATTGAGTGTTTGTACTGGGGAGCTGATTTACCTCGGCAAAAAAATAGCCGCTGAGTTACAGATGTTGCTTTCTCATCGTAAGTCTAAGGGATTTTTGGGCCCAATGACGTCACACGATGGACATGGAAGTTATAGTTCTGCCATTTGGCCACTATGAACATTGGGATCAACGACTGCCGCTCTTCCAGGGGGTTTGGTGCCCCTAATGGCATTTGCAAGATTTCATACACTGGAGGAAAACAACCAATCAGAGCTAATCTGGAGTCTGCCGTCCAGCTGCCGTCTCTGAGAGCCACGAGTCAATCACTCGCAAACTTTAACCAGAAGCTGAAGGCAGAAGCTGATTAAATATGAATCAATATACTATTACTGTAATTATTATTTCTCTCCTCAAATGTCCTCAGAAACCTCTTGTGGTTACTGTTTAGCTGTGATGAGATGAGAAGGTTTGTCTTCCAGCAGCCATACTGAGACAGTTGAGGAAATACCAAGCACCGCCCACCATCTCAAGTACAGCCAACAGGAACGCTCTCTCTCTCTCTGAAATGACCTGTGATTGGTCTCCCATCACGGGTTAGATCTTTTAAAGCCTGAAAACAGAGCCATGAAGAGGTGCAGAAGTCGAGTTTTCTCTCAGAACACTTGAATTACAATATGTTGAAAGGTTATTATGGATTCTTTTCCCAGTGATGCCAAAAATGGTTGCCTACTGAAGCTTTAAACTTAAAACTTAATTATATTTGCATTAACTCAACAGTAAAAGATAAGCTGAATCCACTAAGTGGCTTACAGTCAGACAGAACCCAACACGTGATGCAACTGAGGTCACCTGCGTGGCCTCTCTGAAGTGAGTTACTTTTTTAAAGTGTGCTGAGTTTAGTCTGAGGTTTCCTCATTTCCCCTTTTCACTGCTTATCGTGGCTCGCAGATGCCGTTTTATGGAGAACAGCTAAAAACGAAAAAACGTCACTCAGTGAATAACAAGATGTAGATCCGTTAAATCCTGCTGTCAAACGCCTCCTCATTCAGTAAATGAAACAACACGCTCTCTTTATCTATTCAGATGTTATCGTTTTTAAAGGGAAAACTCCAATAACTTTTTATTCAGCTAAAGTCATGCAGCGCTACATATCTCCATGAAGTGTGACAATAAAAAGCCACATTTTTACACTGAAGTTCTGCAAAACACTTTATGCACACATTGAGGGTGACAAAAGAAGAAGTGAGGGTAAAGAGCACGCTGACGGAAAGCTATTTTTATCATTCAAATACTTTAAAAAGTCACATTAAAGTGCTGATTGTTTCCTTTGGTGTGAGAGAGGACCACCCCAGGGACCAATCACAGTCAAGCATGTCACTTGGCTCATCGCTCATGTCCTTTTTTATCTGATAGTGCCCCTTATTGTCTGACTGTGTTGTAGCGTCAGACCTGGTCACACTCCATTATGTGTGTGTACGGTGTCAACACCACAGAGAACACACACTTTAGACTGATGCTGATGGATTATCGAGGAATTCTTCTTCGCCACTCGGCTTGTTACGGGGAGGAGAGGGCAAGAGCGGGAAAATAAATAAGACGTCACTTTGGTTTATCTTGTTCTTGTTCCAAAACAAACAGCGTTATGGTGAAGAGAGAGAGAGAGAGAGAGAGAGAGAGAGAGGGCTGCTGAGTATTATACACTTAGTCCCTTTGATCAAAACAATTTGGCTCGAGTAAAACTGCGACATGCTTGTCGCCACAGCAACCAGAGAGGTGACACGCAAGTGAGAGTGAACAGGTGATTTATCGAGAGGGCTGCTCAGTTTCACATCCTTCCAACTTCCTTTTAACAGATTTCGACTCGAGTGAGAGATCATAATTGCTGTCGTTATTTGCATCAATGTGGTCACAGAAAATTCATTTCTAGGGCTGTAACCTTTAAAGCATCAGTAGGCAGAACGTTTTTGAGAAGAAGAAGAAGAAGAAGAAGATCAACCTTTATTAGTCCCGCGAGGGGAAATTCAACTTTTACACTCTGTTTGTTAACTTATACACGGTACGTGCAGACCCGAAACACACACATGCACATGCATCAATGGAGAGACGTCAGAGTGAGGGGGCTGCTCCTGACAAGCGCCCCGAGCAGTTGGGGGTTTGGTGCCTTGCTCAGGGGCACCTCGGCAGTGCCCAAGAGGTAAACTGGCACCTCTCCAGCTACCAGTTCACACTCAGTTCTTGGTCCATCGGGACTTGAACCGGTGACCCTCCGGTTCCCAAGCCAACTCCCTACAGACTGAGCTACTGCCGCCCATTAGCTAAAAAATCCATAAAAATCTTTTGGCATATTGTAAGAAGAGTGTTCTGCACCTCCTCATGAGTCCGTTTTCAGACGATTTCAGCCAAGAGAGAGCGAGAGAGCGATCCAGTTGGCTGTGATCAACATGGCTGCCAGATCACAAAATTTCTCATTTTACAGCTAAACAGTAACTACAAGATGTTTCTGAAAACATAATATCCCAAAACACGACAGAGAATATTGATTCATTTTTGATCAGCGCTGCCTAGTTTGACCGTTTGATTGGAGTTTGTGAATGACTGACTGACTGACAGAGACGGCAGACTCCAGCTCGGCTCTGATTGGATGTTTTCCTCCGGTCTGTGAAATCTTGCAGATGTCATTAGTAGCACTGGAGGTCACAACGGATTTTTTTTTTTTCATATTACCAGTCTCATGCATTACTGTCAGGATATAGTGACCGTTGTATAGCTTTTTTTAAATCATCTTTGCTCCATTTCTACCCGCTGCAGCTTTAATACAGATTTATACTACTTTAACAAGGGTCACATAAGCTCTCCAGCGAGCGGACTGTGACTTTCTTGCTCTGGTGTGTGTGTTTGCGCATATTTAAGTGCATGAACAAGAGTGCGAGCCCTGTAACCCATATGTGCAAGGGGTGAGAGTTCAGTTCCTGCAGGGTTTGTTTAGGAATATATGACACTGCACAGCTGGCCTAATCATCTGTGCATATCTGACTATAAAACTTAACTGAGCGTCGCCAGAGCCAGCTGCCTTTATCAGAGGAGATGGAGTTATTCCCACTCCGGACGGACGGAGGCCTCGAACCCCACAGGTCTGCTGCTCGTCTCCCAGCGGCCCTCATCAGGATCGGCCCGCTTGCTCTGTCTGAGGAGCGTTTAGACAGCAGTTTGTACTAACATGTGTACAGATGTGGAAGGAGTCACTTCAGTTTAACTGCACTCTGTCAAACCAAGAAAATGACTTATGAAAATGCAATCAGAATTTTAAGTTTTTGACACACAAGTGAGACAGTGGCTAGAAAAACAGCAAAGATGTGAATATTGAATGTGTTTTGAATGGATCTACTTGTCACATATGATACATGTACAACACACATGTACACCGTTTGTAGCTGTACCTATGAAAAGTAATGCATTGTAATTCCTATATATCCCACAAAATCCATTCTAAGGAGCGATAAATGTCGCGTAGGGTGGAGGTCTTTCGACCAGGAGTCCAGTGTTCATATCCACTGTGAAACCAGAAGTCAACTTAAATTTTTTTGTCATGTAACTTCCATACTTAAGTTACACCCAAACCACAATGTTTTCCTAACCTAACTAAGTGGCAGAAGTTTATTTTGAAAAGACTGTACACATGTAACAAGGGGAAAGTGTTGCTGGACATTCATAGGAAAACCAGAGGGGAACCCTCTGGGTCTGAAAAGTGAAGCCAACAGCCAGCAGGAGGCGACTCCTCTGGTTGCAAAAACAAGTCTGAATGTATAGAAGTCAATGAGAAAATGAGCCTACTTCTCACTTGATTTATTACCTCAGTAAAACATTGTAAACATGAGTTTATGGTCTCAATCACTTGTTTCAAGTCTTCTTCAATACAGCATGATGTTCATTCAGTAAATTATGGTCCCATTTAGAGTCAAATAGACCATAAAACGGGATGATTTAGGGCGGGGCTACCTTGTGATTGACAGGTTGCCACCACCATGTTGTCCAGTCTGGGAGTTGTCTGTGTTTTTGTCTAACAACTTTAACCCTTTCAGTGTGTTTTCAGTTCATGGAAGTTAATTATAACCTTTGAATGCCTCTAAATGTCTTAGTCGTGTTTGGTTGTACTTTGCTCCACCCTCTCATGTCACTCCTGGTTCCAAAAACCAACATGGTGACGGCCAAAATGCCGAACTCACGGCTTCAGAATGGCAGTCTACAAACCAGTGGGTGACCTGTGACTTGATGGAAAAAAAACGTACTAAAAATGAGGAATAACTTTTCTCAAGATATAATATTAGTGTTGTAGGAGGATATTTTGCAGAGACATATATTCACATGCACACAGTCTAGATTGGTTTATCCATTTGTTTATTTAGTTGTGTAATTAGGAGATTAGCTTCAGCTAGATGCTCTATGTTTATCACATCTGTTGCATTACTTCTAATTATGCAAGATGCATGCATCTGTTCTTACAAAATAAATCAATAAAACCATCATTGTGCTGTTGATGTCCTGCTATCCTCCTTGCCAATATAAACCTGGATAATTCCAGCCTATTACAACATAGGTCTAATTTTCATAGTCAGTTATAATAACATCTTACGTGCCAAGATAGTTCTTGACATGTAGGAAATACACTGACTTCAGTAGGTCCAATAGGGCAGGAAACACAGCATGTGATCATACAAATTTTAAACAAACTCCTAGTTTAGTCAAAGGGGAAGTGAAAATATAAGCAAATGGTGAAATAATTACTAAAACTATCAATCACATTATCTGCTTTCACACAGAATTCCAGCAACTTTGACCCACCGTACTCACCAGATTGTGCCCGCACGCAGTTTGCAGCCTGTGCAACGAGGGATCATTACAGACAGTTTGGTGCTTTCACTTTTACCTCCAAAGTAGTTTGGATAATTTGGCTAAACTGTTGGTTTGTTTACAACCTGCCTGTGTTTCTTGCCCTGTTGGACTTTGCTCTTGCTTTGCAGTGTCTCTGTATTCCAAAATCACTGTGTCAGCAATTACATCAGTGAGTAATATGTCACCGTAACGAACAGAAATGAGGGCAAAAGCTGCAAAATAAATTATAATAAATCTGAAATATTTTAAATCTGATGCTCTCCTAGCGGCCTTCAGTAAGGGATGGCTCTGTCTATTTATTGGCTCTTTACCAGGCAACATGGTCTCACAGGAAGATGTATAAATAGGACATTATGAGGATATTCAGCATATCATGAGGACACATTATAGGCTTTTCCTGTGTCATTTGTACGCCATGTAACAAAACTATGGTAATGTCTGCAGTTAGGTTTAAGTTAGGTGTAGCTCAGGACTCAGGAAGAATTTTACATGCATTTGTACTGACAATTCACATAGAAAAATAATGGATGAAGTCATGGAGACACGTTAAAGAAACACTTGTGTTGTTGCCACAAAATCAATGAGTTGGTCCTCCAACTTACCGCTAATGTAGCTGTGCGTCACATTTTGCATTAACTCACGCATTAGCACCCATGACGGTGGTTGCTGTCCTTCCGCTTCAGTCAGCCTGGTTCTCAGTTGGCTGTCGTTCCTTCTCGTGTGATCACGTCATCGGATGTCCTCAAGATTCCTCACACAGAACAGGATATCTGATCGGAAATATTGAACATGTTTAATATTTCCTATTTAAATCATCCCGGATGGACTTCCGATATACACACCACAAGAATATTTGGATCCTTGTTTTGCTTTATTCTCATGTAGTGTGTGCCCAGCATTGGTTAGGTTTAAGTAAACTGTCATGGTTGGCCTAAATATAAGTAAAATATGGACAAAAACAATGTAGCATAAGTACAGAAAACACGTCACAAATGTCACTAAAAACCTGGAAAACATCACTAATGAAACTTGCAAAACAAAACTCCTGGTCTCCTGGTTAAAAAACGTTTGTTGGACCCATCCACCTCCACCCTCCATAACATTTACCTCACTTTTTATTCTACCTAACCAGCTCTGAGCGTAGCATATTCATGTGGACTTGTTTACATTACAAATGACATGTCTAAAGCAAGAAAGGCATCGTTATTGCACGCATTCGTACGCCTTTTTGACCAGGACAGCAGTTTAGACTGGGCTGCGTACAGCAAAAGTGGGGTTTGATAATTGTCTCACATTTCAAGGTTTCGGCCCTATCAGGGTCAAGTCTTTTTGATATATTTACATGGACTTACTATACTACTGCGTTTTTAGATCAGCTTGTTAAAGAGGTAATCCAAAATGACTGCCGTCTTTGCAGTTTTCCATCCTCACTTTTATGCTGTGCTAGTGCTGCAAAAATCAGTCTGTCGAGATTTTTAATGTCTTTCACTTTGGATGTCCTTTTGGTGGCATTTGATTGTCTCTAATTATGTCCTGACACCTTTTAATTCTTAATATGATAAAACACAAACCACTGAATCCATCAGAGGGACTTGTTTCCAAAAAAGATCCACCAGAGAACAAATAGAAAGGCTTCTGGACATAGTCTGATCCCTGATAGTCTGGTCCCTGATAGTCTGATCCCTGATAGTCTGGTCCCTGATAGTCTCATATGAGTCAGCAAACTGTTGAAAGAACAGTATTACAGTAGACTGAGATATCCTGACTGTGCATAACTGCCCGCCACCGCTCCACTTCCCTCCACCCTCCCTGCTCTTCCCTGCTCCCCTCTGACACACATCTGACCTCAGGCTCCCAACATCCATCAGATGATCATTACGGAGATGGAGGTCACGACCTGCACACTCCAATCACCACACCTCTGCCTCTTCCTGCTGTAACCCCCCGTGCTGTATACATACCCCTCACTTCCCCTCGCACTGAAGAAGAAAAAAAAAAAAAAGCCTCATAATGTTTCCCCCGGCTCGTGGATCGAGATATAAAGCGTCTGACTGCAGGAAACAGTCACAGGAAATGGAGATGTGCTGCGTCACTTTGAGTGCCACTTCAGGTTATTTATTTGGATGGATTTCTCTCTTTTTTTTGCTTGGGAATCCCCTTCCCTCCATCACTCTTGGAATCCCAGAGTCGACGTCTGGGACTCGGAGGAACAAGCCAGCAGTGTCATGTAGCTTGTTGAGGCTACAGGGAGGGATCACTTCCCTTCATCCCCCCACCCCACCACCCTACTCCTCCTCCTCATCCTCCTCTAAACAAAAACTCATGTGGGGAATCCAATTAGTTAATCTCACTCTTGACACACTTCCACTTGTTTGCAGCAGAGACGTTGCATTCCTTCGCAGATGGTCTCATAACAAAGCTGTCAAAGAGGAGAGAGAGAGGGAGAGAAAGTCGCTAAGTGAGGCTATTGATTATGAGCCTTAAACAGACAGGGAGACATCTGGCTTCCATTACAGCCTGTGATGGGATGCAGGGCTCCTCGGCAACCGGCAGCACAGGCCACACGACGTACAGACACATGCTACGCAGCCTGTAATTACTGCCTATGGGATGGTCTGGGGGGATGAGACTGATGCTATGTCATCTAAAGCTGAAACAGGTTTATAGTGGATTTTCCATTATTCAAAAGAGCTCGCAATTTATCGTGACCTGTCCAACTGGTGGAAGACTTAGTTTGGTCTTTATGAAACACGGCTGTGTACTGCAGTTAAAGTAGGACCACAACTAAAACTTATTATCATCAATCTGTTTAAATCAATTGTTTGAAATGTCAGAAAATAGTAAAAAAAAAAAAAAAAAAAAAAGACCAAAGAGTCTATAAAGTGACGTCTTCAAATAGTTGTCTGACCAAACAGTGCAAAACATTCAATTTGCTATCATAAAAACAAACAAAAAAAAGATAAATATTCACATTTGAGAAGCTAGACCAGATTATGTTTGGGATTTTTGCTTAAAAATGACCCAACACCGATTAATCTTCCGTCAAATAATGCTAAATTTGATATGATTACAGGGTGGATTTAAACCTGGAAGTCACAGATGAAATGCAGCAGGGAAACACTGTATTTCACTACAGACGAACACATTGAAACCATTTAGATTGATGATTAAAATGATTAAAAACATCTGTGAGAATAGTATGTTAGCAGCTGCAGTTTAATGTTGTATTCATATGGTAGGAATTTAATAACATACATATGCTGTAATTCAAAAATCAACATTGATTCTGGTATGTGCCATGTTTTATGCCAAAATGAATTTAGCTCAGGTGTGAATATACCGACTCTAACACAAGAAAAGAAATTGATGTTGGACCAGTCTGCAAAACTCCTCATTATATGTTCAATGACAACATTTAGCTGTTTTACATCCAAAGACAACAGTTTTATTTTATTTCTTGCTTTCTGTTAACTACAGTATGGTTAAGGTAAGGGACAGATTGCTGTCACTGTGGTCAATAAACTGTGGGTAAACTGAAACACTTGGTTCAGGTAAAGGGAGGATTGTAGTTGAGTTTATTAAAAAAAACAAATGGTCTGTTGTTGACAGCAACCGCTACTGTCACAGTTCCATAGCAGTCTCACTGACATCCCTACGGCCGCCATTTTGTCTGCTCTATCAGTGTCTTCAAATGGGGTCGTGTTTACCGTGTTTAGGAGTTGGGTCCATAGTAACGCCCCCTCATGTCGTATTCACGACCTCGTCAGTGGAAAGTTTCTGAAAGCTCAGAGTTCATGACTTGTGACGTGTTTGTTGTCGTTGTGAGAAATGGAGGAGCCCATCGAAATTCATTTATCGGTGCATAATAAGTTCATATTAAGTAGTAGTAGATAGATAGATAGATAGATAGATACTGTAGCGACAGTAGCTATTTTTTCCATAATCCTGCTGACAAACAGTGAAAACATAACCTCCAGTGATGGATGATCTTTCTGGTATTGTGGGACAGGTTTTGTAACTGGACCGAGGATCTCTCATGTATAGATAAATCAAATTTGCCAAAAAAAATATGTTTACAGTTAGATCACTGTATAAAATAAATGTAATGTCTCTTAGGGCGGGTGGGGTAACACGGGGACTTCTGACTCTTGTTTATGGCATGAGCATGTTGTTGAGCCTGATTTGTAATCAATATCACCGAATGTGTTTTGTTTTACTCAATAATGTTTTCACAGTTTCACAACTGCCTCCAGTGAGAAGTTCAAAAGCCAACTGGTGTCTGCAGCCTCAGTGTGTTTAGCTCTCTGCAGAGCTGTGCTAACGCTGAGTTATTTCAATATATCGTGTAACATGTATGTGATGCAGATGTTTAACCTTTAAGAAAAAAGCAGTACTGTGTATACATCTTTATCTGGTCACCTCACATCGCTCTTGTGTAGACAGTGAAGTGTATTTGTAGAGAAAGACTTCCCTTCTTCTGCTTTTTAACCACTGCTGTGCTCTACTTGACCAACATGTCTGCATTAACACTCATTAAGTTTCTCACGGTCTCCTTGGCCTCATTTTGCAACGCAGCACATCTTTTGCAGACATCCCTGTAACCACTCGGTAACGCTGACATTGTCTTCTGTGACCATGAAATGCAATTTGCCACATTGTTCTTTTACTTTCGAGGGTATTTCTCCCTCAGGGTCAATTACTCAGAACACATGGTCCGACTGATGTTTTTGCTATAAGAAAACTCAAACAGCCAGAGAGACGTCATGGTAAAGAGTTCCCCTGCAATATCACTTATCACTGTGGCAAGATGGAGATTATTGACTTAACTGGTCTAAACATCAACAATGAGTGATTTAAAGCCCCCTTCTCAGCGTCTGAGATTTGTGTATTTTACTTAACCAGAGGTAGAAAAAATATCTTTATTTATTCTTTCGGACAAAGATGCCGGCGGTGAGGTGCACAATCATGGCGTGTCATCTCTAAGGAACAAGACGAAAAGCTGTTGTGACTTTAATGTGCTTGTTTGGGAGTTGTGGGGGCGCGTTGATGGGGTGGGAGTGGGTCGTGTCATGGTAGCGAGTAACACTAACAACACTAAATCACCTTAAAAGCTAAACTAATCAGACTGTGAACACACACAGACATACGTCGTGTCTGTGTGTGTGCAGAAGATAAGTTTGTCTGTGTGGACGAGTGTGCGAGTTAATGTTGAAACACAGTTATTTTAAGCCAAACCACAATGATTTCCCCTGAACTATTTTTGTTGCCTAATCCTAAAGTTGTATTTTTGTTGCCTAAAACATATAAAGTTGTAGTTTTGTTGCCTAAACTGTACAAAGTTGTAGTTTTGTTGTCTAAACCTTGAGAAGTTGTAATTTTGTTGTTTAAACCTTGAGTTGTAGTTTATTGCCAAAAACTAAAGAAGCTGTAGTTTATTGCCTAAACATAACTGTTTTTGTTGCCTAAAGATTAGGATTTTTAGTTTTATTTTTTAAACCTAAAGAAGTTGTAGTTTTATTGCTTAAAACTAAAGAAGTTATAGTTTTGTTACCTAGTGTTTTTGTTGCCTAAACCCAAGTGTTGTTGTTGCCTTAACCTAAAGAAGTTGTACTGTTATTGCTTAAAATTTTAAAAAGTTTTAGTTTTGTTAGCTATACCTAAAGAAGTTATAGTTTTGATGCCTAAACCAAAAGAAGTTGTAGTTTTGTTGCCTAAACCTAAGTGTTGTTGTTGCCTAAATTTAAAGAAGTTGTAGTGTTGTTGCTTAAATTTTAAAATGTTTTAGTTTTGTTAGCTGTACCTAAAGAAGTTATAGTTTTGATGCCTAAACCTAAAGAAGTTGTTGTTTTTGTTGCCTAAACCTAAAGAAGTTGTAGATTTGTTGCCTAAACCTAAGTGTTGTTGTTGCCTAAACTTAAAGAAGTTGTAGTGTTGTTGCTTAAATTTTAAAACTTTTTAGTTTTGTTAGCTATACCCAAAGAAGTTGTAGTTTTATTGCCTAAAATTAAAGCACTTTTACTTTAGTTGCCTAAACCCAAAGAAGCCTTTTTGTTTGTGTTCAAAACATAATGTTTATGCAATTTTACATGTTTGAATGTGTTACAGTAAGTTTTACTTTCACTTTCACAAGGTAGTAGGTGTAGTAGCCCCTGATGACCCATATCTATGGTGCAACTGATAGCATCTATTTAATGGCCTGATAACAGTCGAATTTGACATGATCGTCCTCATGCGCGTGTATATTTATTCAGAAATTCAACATTGAATTTGTCAAGTCAAGTTTGTATTTATTGCAGGGCTTATACTTTGGATTGCATTATATGCTACAGGTGTTACTTTTATGTGGTCTTGTCTTCCAGCTCTGCACTGAGCGTCTCCACCATATATCAGACTAGACTACAACGTCTCATCTCATCTATCAGTTCTCCCATAAATAAATGTCTCAAGTATGCAAGTGCATGCACATACTGTATGAGTGTGCGTTGACTCTGCGACATGACAGACACTAAAGTTAAACCACGAGGTAATAATTTACTAATGCACTCCTCGGCCATGGCTCCCTGGGCCTGTCTGCAGCTCCTGATGGATGCCGACGGCTGCGGAGATGGACTGCTGCTGATAGGGAGTGACCAGAGAGGAGCCTGATTAAAAGTAGTGGAGCACGGCGGAGGGCGATAACCCCGATCCACCGGTGATGAATCCACTCTGGACAGGCCGCTGTCTCATTAGGGTCTACCCTCAGCCAGGCACCGCGTGTCCAAATAAACTTTGAAACAATCCTGCTTTTATCAGCTTGTTTTCCTTTCCACGGCTTTCCTTGTGTGGGCTCATACGGAGCGTCCTCCCCCTCTGTCGGCCTCTATAAACTGAAGGTGTGATTCACCAGCCCTGACTTCACTGTGTTTACACAATTCTGGGTCTATCTTCTTGAATTAATGAGCCCAGCAGCACCATTAGACAACTATTTTCCTGACTAATCTGGAGCCAATATGAAATAGTGAGAAAAAAGCTGAAATATTCTGCCCTTTATTTGTGATAACATAAACAGTGGAGTTGTTTTAAAGGATGATAACATTAAATATTGGGCCTGGGGAGGGGGGGCAGAAAGAGGTAGTTTACATTCTCACTGGAGTAGTCTTGATAACAGGCCAGAGGGAATATGAGCCCCTTTAAATGTGTGCATTAGTGTAATTTATTGGACTTCCCTCTAAGCCCTGCTGTTCCTCCCGCTCCTTTTTTTTTCCCAAACAAAAGACAGGCCAAGGCTCCAGAATGGATGGGAGTGAAAAATCATTCACAGTTGATAATCACATAAAACAACGCCATATTTGCTGCCTAATAAGCACAAAAAACGTTCCATCGGCCTCCTCCCTCCGATCAGGATGAGGCGACTCCTCCGAGCAGACCTGCGTGTGATTTACAACCAGCGATTTGGAAATGCTTTGGTTTCGGAGTGGGTACGAGGAGAGTCGGGGAGGGTTGGGGTGAGGCCAGAGATTTCATAATTCTTTGTGTATGTCTGGAAGTCGTCCACGCGTTCCGATTTTTAACCAATTTATGTCCGAACGGGATGACCCTGGGAATTAATGAGGTTCTGGCCATGAGTTTCCAGCACTGCGAGGTCAAGTAAATCATGCTTTAGGGTTCCAGTCCTCCCCACTCTCCCCGGCTCCACATCCTGCGATAACGGAAAGACAAGGGGCCTGAGAAATACCACCTCATCGACACTTGTGTCCATCCAGTAGGACATATTTTAGAGTAAAGCCTGCTTTTAGTGGAGACTAGCAGCTGATGAATGGGAGCAGGGCAAGAGCAGTGGGACTAGAGGTCACTTTCTTCATTTCACATTTCGTAGCAGATTGTTGATGTTATGCACATTTCTCTCTCCAGAGGTGACTTTTTTCTATCAGGGCCTGTGTTTTATTGGAGCATTATAAAGAGTTTATACTTGATTTAGCTGCGCCATTTTCCCTTTGAATGAGAGCACATTCACATGAGGGAAAAGCTGACATCATTAGACATAATACCATGAAACCTAATAGAGTAACACCTACGTAATGAGTGTCGCAAATCAATCAGTTCTTTCTTAACACCGAAAAATAATTTGTCTTTTCCATTTAACAGCGGTTAAAATACTATAATTTTTACACATGTGTTTAGTGTTTTATATTTAAGAGGAAAAAGGGTGACAACATTGTCAAACAAGCATGAAACTGGAGCACAGTTCACCTCTCATGGAACATTGTGGAGAGGGACTGCCAAGTCCGGCTTGGCTGCGTTTCTTATCCTACTGTAACCAACAAGGCAACATTTATCACCTGGATTAATTCCCCCAGTAAATAAAGGCCGCAAAACGCAACAGGAAATCTGGCCTAAAGCTTCAAAGCCTTATTTTTTTTATTAACAACGTAATTGTTAATAATATAATAATAATAATAAAATAATGATAAAAAAATAGTAGTAAATAGTAATTAGATACAAATAAATACAAATAAATGCAGAAACGGTGAATGATTAAACGTGTACGGACCACCAATAAGCTATTACAAAATTTATATTACTACATATAATATATATGTATATACAGTATATAATATATATATACTATAATATATTTTGATATTTTCTATATGTATATATATTTATAGCTTAAAAGTCTTTTTTGATCAGATTTTTTAAATGTTTCCTTTATTTATAAGTTAAAAACACACAAATAAATACAAATAGAATAGATAAACAATAAGAGTAAATAAAAACTTTACACATATAAAGTATATTCACATGTACATATAAATACATATATACACTCACATGTCTCAATACACTTTTTTTTCTTATCTTATCAACAAAAAAAGCATTGCAATACAGAGGCTGGTTGTTGATCAAAACATGAAGTAATGATAATGATATGAATGATGATATGAATTAAACCTGCCTTCTACATAAGAAGATTTGTGTTTGCGATCCGTGCGGCTCAGTCAGAAAATGCAGCCTGTGGATGTAATCTGATCCCCATGAATCCAACCATAAAGCAAAATAACCATAAATTCTGTCCATACTACTGTATATCAGTACGGACGGAGCTGGACGGTTGCCAGTTCAAAGCTCTGGACTGCCTCAGGAAATCTGGCAGGGAGAGCGAATGACTAATGCTTTGTCCTGCCTGCAGTGCTACCATCAGGGTGCCCTTGAGCAAGGTACTTAACCTCTAACAGTCCAGCAAGGCTGCTCAGTGGATATGGCACAGGGAAATCCAACCACGCACGCCTCATTAGTTTCAAGATCTTGATCCTGAAAATAAGTCAAAACACTAATTCAAGAAAATTTTCAGTTTCCTTTTCAGTCAAATTCAATGATGCTACATGGAATATAATGGTAGGCCTACTCGACATGTAAATACAGTTGCAACATAAAATAGCCACAGGGTCCAATATGTACAACACCAGCACAACCTTAACACATAAGGCCTGGCCTATGTACAGAGTGGTGCAAGAATTTTTGCAGTTTTTGAGTCCTAAAACCCAGAAATTAGTTAGCATTTTAGCACTTCTGCTTCCCTCGTCTGGAAGTCAATGGGTTTTTTGAATGCATTTTTAGTTAGATGCCTGAAATAAGGTCAAAACATCGACTTGTCCGCCTTAACATCCTCATTTTTTATACTCATACTCATGCAACCATGATATAGTTCGTTCATAACCCAAAGTTAGCTTTTTACTTCTGCCGACTGAATTCACATCGCAAAATCATAAAGTGGTGCTCATTTGTTAGTATTACTGAACAAAACATGAAAATATCATTTACATTTGTTCGGCACAGAGCTCATTTTCTGCAATAATCCAAAACCCAATGGAACAATCCTGTTGGCTTTTTGTTGAGGGAACCAGGGCGATGCTAACCTCCTGGTTGGCTTACAAAAATATGTCATCTCTACACCACTCTGTTAAGACAAAAACACCTGACAATAAGGTTTTCATTTAAAAAGATAAAAAAGAAAAGGACTCATAAGAGGATGAGCATAGGCCAAGATATCCTGACTTTCAGTCTCTTGTATGGACCCCAACAAGCTGGATCTACATGTCCCATAATGCACCTCAACACAGCCATTCATTAGATCCTCTGCATGCACAGCAGATCCGGCAATGCTGCGAAAATGCACGTCTTCCCATTCATTTTTAATGGTGTGTTTGGGCTGGCTGTGGCGGCTGCAAAAAAGTAGACACAGAATCAACTTCTGGATGACGCAACCACACGCTGCAGTTCCTAATCACGTAACCCGCAGTCCAGAGCTACGCAATCCAGCATGAGGGAATAAAGGACGTTAATCGTCACAGTTAACACACTATTAAAATAACTCTCCTACACCTCTGCACAATCACTGCAACGCCTGATCTGGTGTGAATGCAGCCGAAATGCCCACTTCTTTAAAGCCCCAACACTCCCTTTTACAACAAAGGCTTTCTGTTACAGCAACTGAAGCAACTTCAACACTGAAGTCTAAAGCCAGATGACCCTGATGACATTATAAAGGGTATTTTTTAAACGTTGGCAACCTCCCTCTAGAGTCACAGAAGACATTATTAAAACTGTTTTCATAGGCTGAGTTGACTGAACTTTGCGTGTAAAATCAACGCTTCCATGTATCACTGATATACTTTCAGGAGGACTCCCTTCTCGGCCGAAGTTTATCCACACATTCCTTCCCCTGGCTAATACTTTACCTTGTTTATAAGATTATCCTCCCAGTAACAGTTAACTTAATGTATGAATTAGACCGGGGCAACAACTCAGAATAAATCTGGCCTGTCTGCGATTATCGCCATTACATACTTCAGGCTGTGTTAACACAAACGGAGCGGTGATGTCAGCTGAGGAGAAGCAGTCTCCACACTCTTGGCTGATGGCTCCAGACAAGCACCTTGATGGCTGTAATTACTGTCATGTTCCAAAAGAGATGAGAGATACCAGAGGCCCGAATAAAACCTAAAACGGTTTTGATATGATGGATTTCTCTGACTTTGTTTAAAAATTCCTGGAGCTATCTGTCTGGGGTCTTGAGGAGATGATGACTTTGAGCGCTGCAGTCAGTCTTTATAGAGTTTAAATCAATACGACTGGCCACGTTCAAGGTTTGCACGCGGCTACGACCGCCGCCCGCTCGCTCCACCAGTAAGTATGCAGACTGGTTTCAGTAAATGTCTGCTGCGTGTGTTTACATTCTACCTAATGCACTCAGATGACACTGAATCTAAACACATTCACACAGAGACTCTCCACTGCTCAGCTTTACTGCCACATTCCTAGTAGGTCCATCTTTATGAGTCCAGCTGTCTTTAAGCTGAACTCTCTCACTGCTTCGCATCTAAACATAAGCAGTCACTCACTAAATCAACACACATCTGAATTATGTTGAGTTTTAACATGAGGAATTTTCATTGTTTGAGTATTTAGCCGTGGTGGACCTTTTACTTATAATAAAAATAAAAGACTCTGAAAATGCAGTGAAAGTACACAAGCTTTATTAGTTAAATTATCAAAGGTAAAAGTATAGAAAATGGTGTAGGTTTCTATAGTTAGTAAGCCAGCTGACATGCATAGAGTTGCAATGCCTAACCTGGCAGAGGCTAACCTCCTCCCCACTCCTACAGCCCCTGTACCAAGCTAATCCTAACACGTCTCGGACCAACCATAGATGGTATAAAATAATGGTACCTTCGAATGGGGTCGTGTTTCCCGGCCCATATGAACGCCACCCTCATCTCGTATTCACAACCTGAGTGGAAAGTTTTTGAAAGCTTCAAGTAAATGACTTGTGACATGTTGGTTGTCCTTGTGAGAAATGGTGGAGCCCATGGAAGTTCATTTATCGGTGCATAATAAGTTAATATTGTACAGTATATTGTAATTGTAATCATATTGTTTGTCTTGGTAATTTTCTAATGTGTCTGTGGAAAATGTTGATATTCTCAACGACCTCATCTTTCTCCTCTGTCATTGTGTCATTGCATTTCCCGCGTTATGTTACCCACTTGCTAGCTTGCTAAATTGTTAGCCTCTGTGGCTTCTAGACTCGGACAGTAATGTTAATATTCTGTTCTTCACGACTTAACCACTTGAACGCAACGCATGGTCACAACTTCCCATGCTGTGAACACAAGTTCACGAGTTCCATTTGAAGGTACCATAAGTGGGTGTGGCCTCTGGGTCTGAAAAGTGAAGCCAACACCCGGCAGGGGGCGACTCCTCTGGTTGCAAAAACAAGTCTGAATGTATAAAAGTCTATGAGAAAATGAGCCTACTTCTCACTTGATTTATGACCTCAGTGAACATTGCTTTAGGGCGTGGCATCTCCCTCCCCAGCTCCACACACTTGTCCAAATACGGTCACTTCTGGCTCCAAACAAAGCAAGAAATGCCAAAGTCGAAGCTCCAGAACAGTATCCGACAAACCAGTGGGTGACATCCTAGTGAGTGCATCCACTTTTATACAGTCTATGGAACCAACGCTCTGTCAAACTTCCGATAAGCAAGCTTTTTACTGTGGTATTGATAACTGTAATGTAATCACTGAATTTTCAATCATGACCCCATGTAGGACCTGTTAAAAAATAATCATTGGGAAGGAGATACTAGGAACAGCGTTCTCCAGGAACAAGATATAAACAACCCTTGTGTTACATCAATGGTGGCAACAATGGCGTCCGCCATTGTGACATCCTTCCTTTTTTGTTTCGCCATGTCGTGCATGGGAGAGCGCTCAGTGTTCCTACTGGTCAAAGTCACAGACGCGAGGGAAGATGTGGTGGAATAAAATAATTCAAATATGCTAGTCTTTCTGTCGGGATGTTATGATGTGTCCCAGATGTGGCGTTGATTGTCATCACTTTACAGGGGTCGAGTTACAACCAGCAAAACGTGTTAACGCAGTAGCCCCTGACTAGTATTACGGAACGCTGTTTATAAGTCGATGATATGTTTTGTAAGTAAGATAGTGCAAAGTGGCATGAATGGAAATAAGTAAAGTACAAGTATCTCAAATGTGTACTTCAGTACAGTATTTAAGTAAATGTACTTAGCTACTTTCCACAGCTGGTATTAGGTGTTGTTTCTCTGCACAACCCATTACTCCTCCTATATGATGCTATCAGCTCTCTACTTATTATACCTTACAGTCGTGTTCAGATGGACTCAAGTTAAGTAAATGTGTCACAGCGGGAGCTGCCACATTCTCACAGTGAACACGCCAGAAACTTAAAAATGAATGATTCCAGCAATCACTTGAGGTTTCACAGGCAGTTTCTCCCTCCCTCCGTGCTGCAGGACTTAACACACCGGGAAGATAAAAATCTAATTTTCGCAAATGGGATTAAGGCACATACAATAACAAAAAGGAATGAATGGGCTCACTGTATTAAACAAAAGATGTACCTGATAGTCCCTGCGTGGTTTCTGCTCGACATATTTCTATAAATGGCGGACAGCTTGGAGACGCCTTAAATGCAGATCCATTTAGCTCCGAAGGAAGATTTGTGGGCCAAGCTACTGTTTAAAGTTGTCAGAATAAAAGTCTCTATTTTGAGACCGGAGTGCCCACAATGGGTGAAATATTTTGAGGGGGATACAGTTTGTACTGGCATACACCATATAGCTTTGTGCATATATCAATAGCCAACCGCACAACTTTAAAGTGTGCATCACATATCTATCTCAATTAGCTTTATTTTTACATCGACAGGCTCATATATTGTGTGGTCGGCTATAATCCTGAGATTCAAAAGGCCTTGAAAGTCCTCCAAGCTCCATGAATCAGACAGAACCAAACGGATTGAAATTTGCTGAGATATGTTTGTATATTTTGCAGGCGTTTACTATTTACTACTAAGAAAAACAATATATGACTAAAATTACAATATATTCACTTATTATGCACTGAAAAATGACCTTCCCTGGCCGCCGCCATTTCTGACAACTTGTGAACTCTGTCCTTTCAGAAACTTTCTGCTCATTAAGGTCATGAATATCACAAGAAGGGGCGTTCACATGGACTCTTCTGGTGAACACGGGAAACACAACCACATTTGAAGGAACCATTTCTTTGGTAACCTCCGTCACTGCTTTTTGCAATAGCTGAGTGGGCTTTTCCATAAAAAAAAAAAAAAAAAAACAGCAGAGTGCAGATGGACTCATCCTTTAAACAAAATGCACAGTAAAATAAACTTTGTAACAGCTTCCCTGACCTTGCTGTTAAACCTCATGTGTCTGCATTATATTGACTTGAGAGGGTAATACTCTCTATGCCTCCTCTGCTTAAGGTGAAGGGCAAAGGGTCCTGGTTGCCAGTTCTCACCACAGTTTCCGTTCTTAAGTAGCTCTGATGCTGCAATAACACAAACGTGCCAAAAACAAGCTGATACTTTCAAATTGTCCAGACCTTTTAAACCTGAATGCCTGAAACTCAATGGACTATATCAGGTGTGTGTTTTGTAAGTGACAAGCATAATCTCACGGATAACTAGATGGATAAGGAGACAATGAGCAGACCTCATTGTGAATTAGAGAGAAGAGAGAGACCCATCAGCCCTTCCTAAACCACAGGTATGATTTACAGAGCAGGGCCGGTCGCCTGCGTAAAATTAATAATAGGAAATGCGAGGGTAGTCCAGCGACTTGTCCAAGATATACTTTCCCCGGCTCTCTCCAGACCCCTGGAAAACCTGGGTGGCCTGCAACCAGGCTTCCTCTGGTTTCTGATGTTAATGTCATTGCTTTTTCTGGTTATGACAGGAGCTTCACCACAAAGCGTGGTTTGGGTCAGACAGAAAGGGGACAAGCTGTGATAGCAGGATGCACAATGGTGCAGTAGGTATATCTGGGTGTCTTGGTCCCACGGTGGGGTTTGTTGCCACAGAGAGAGGGGAGGAATGAAGAGGAGGATTTTTTAAATGCGATTGTTTTTAAGCACTTCACTTTTCCAGAAATCAGAAACCACACGGTGTATTATGGTTAGTGGATGTTTTGAATTACTTCAGCTACTTAATGGTTCCTCCTTACCAGCCCACAGAATTGTTTCATAGTGGTTTTAAAACTTTTTCTTAAGTCATTGAGTTGGATGTTGAGTAATCTGCTCTCTAAACCTACCCTTCACACTGAAGCACATAGGCTGTTCGCTTTGTGTGCATTTAATATGATGTAACATTAAGGGCAAATTAAGCATCTTACTGTTATTAGGTAAAGACCCGCTTAAAGTTGGGGGATACTGAAAAAAGAGCCTTTGTTTGTAGCATGATGGAAATGTAGTTTTTTAAATGTTTCCGGTGGAGTTTTAACCATAAAGTGAAGAGGTTGCAGGGTGTTTAATTTTCACTGAAATGAAAATGTGAAACTCAGTGTGTACATATATTTTACAAGGGTCATAAATATGTTTGTGAATATTTTTGCTCTCCTCACAAAAAGTGCAGTGTGTCCTTAAAATCCTGGCTGTCAGAGTAAGTGAGAACAGCCCTGCTGGTGTTGCTAACCCCGCTCAAGTTGGCACCGTTTTGAGAATCCCCCTGTTTTCTGAAATAACAGAGGATCTAAGGCCCATTACTCTATATACAGAGTATTGTAAAGAGGTAAGTGGGAGGCGGGTGGAACATTTTGTAAATCTTGTGTCACCAAAACCGCCGCAAGCAGGATGAATGCGTTTACTTCGCCAACAGGATATCCCCTCAGACTCGCTCGCTGCGCCGCTGATGAGGATAACAGAGGGGGCATTATTTTTGCTCAACAGCTCGGGAAGGTGATAAAGGGTTCCCAGATCCTCTCGCAGGGGTGCAGCAGTACACGCACATCCATTGAGGTTGACGCAACAGTTCATCTGCCCAACAACTGGATTTAACCCCTAAAACAGGGGCCACGGCCAACATGACAAGGGTCAGGAGGAGAAAAAGAAAAGACATCCTATGTCCTTTATAATAATAAAGGTGCAGTAGAAATGGGTGTGCATTTTCCATTTGCACTGTTCTTTTAGCTGTTTTTCAACACTGTGGTCATCATTACCTGCTGCAACAGCGTGTGGCTGGTATTGTTGTGTGTGTGTGTCATCATGGTCAAATGTAGTCCTGGAGACACTTACTGTAGCAGGAACTACCACAGAGGTCATTTTGAGTACTTTGCCAGGTGTTATATGTTTGTCTGACTTTGGACAGATTTTGTCAATGCAATAGCATCACAACAGTGCAGGATACTGTCACAAAACTTTACAGGTGAGTACCTGAGATCAAAATGGAGCTGTGGTCTGAGCAAGGACGCCGGGAGTAAGGGTGTAGGAGGTGGGGAAGGAGCCATTGGACCCCTGACTTTACGCACCAGCCTGACGCCTGGTGTGATCCCATCTCATGATGGTCTCTAGTTTGTCCTATTTATTTAAAGAACAAAGTGCAATGCTTACGAGTAGATATTTATTGAGTGTACAGTACAACTTGATAACATTCAGAGCGAGATTCCAATGCAGCTGTAATGGTCATATGGTGTGCAGAATCAACCCTTACAAAAAGAAGTTTATTCAAATGTGTATATCTACTTCTTTTAAATTTAGAATAAGAGTATGCTTTCAATTTACTTTTTATACAGAGAAGTCTAAGTGTACTTGCCACGTATATATATATATATATATATATATATATATATATATATATATATATATATATATATATATATATATATATATATAACTCACACAGTATATAGGCTTGCTATATTTTGTTTCCATGTAGACCTCTTTGAGTCATGGTGAATATTTGGAATTAATTATGTCTTGGAATAAAATTATCAGACATTTTTCAATTTCACATCTTTTAATGGAAAATTGTAGCTAAGTAGTCAAGGTACTGATTGGCTAGCTGCCATAGAAGAAGAAGAAGAAGAAGAAGGCTACTGATTGGCTAGGGGGTATATATATATATATATATATATATATATATATATATATATATATATACACACACAGTATATAGGCTTGCTATATTTTGTTTCCATGTAGACCTCTTTGAGTCATGGTGAATATTTGGAATTAATTATGTCTTGGAATAAAATTATCAGACATTTTTCAATTTCACATCTTTTAATGGAAAATTGTAGCTAAGTAGTCAAGGTACTGATTGGCTAGCTGCCATAGAAGAAGAAGAAGAAGAAGAAGAAGAAGGCTACTGATTGGCTAGGGGGTAGAAAAGGGTGTGTGAAAGACTGCCCATCAAACATGGCAACCTGTGTGCTGATAAAATAAACAGGTGATTGAGGGACTGCTCATCAAACATGGCAACCTGTATGCTGAAGAAAACATTGAGGAGGAGTGGTCTTGCTGGAATAAACGTCTGTATTGCTTCTATTTAGTTTCCGGGCTAAGTTAAGAACAGCGCTAACGCTAAACTCGCTACCTTTTCAGCCGACTTTGACTGGGTAAGCTAGCTGCAGTGCTAACGCTAAACTGCCGCGCTAACGCTAAGCTAGCTTGTTCCCGTGGATATCTTATGGTTATAGCCGAAAACAGGAGACCAACGGGCGGATCGACGGGTTGCATCTCCGGCCGGCTACATTGGTGACGAAACGTCACGTCTCTCCGCCGTTGCGAAGCAGCTGTTTCCCAGCAACCAGCCGTTTCCAGCCTCTGCGGAAAACCTGCCGTGAGTAACCCACTTCCTGTTGACGTTAATGACGTACAGCCATCGCCATTTTAGAGTTTTTGTTTATAGTTAACGTGTTATCCTAAGTGTATTTTATGGTCGTTGAAGATATTTTATTTTTTCATCGGTATAATGTGTATTTACCATGGGTTTAAATAAACTGTACAAGTAGGCCTACTTACTCACACAGTGTGTTGTGAGATATTTTCAGTGTATATTAGTACAGATCTTGTTGGGAAAGCACCTGAGAGAGTGAAAGATACTGTGCTTTTCTATTTTATGTTACATATTTTTTGTCTTTTAATAAGCCTGCCAGGAGCAATATTTCATTATCACTTTGGCATATGACTTTCCACCTCTTTTACTTTTCTTTTGTTACCAATCAGTGAAAACACAAACTCAAAGCAACGTAAATGGTTATTATTATTATTATTATTAGTAGTAGTATTATTATTATTGTTGGGTTGTTTTCAGGGATTATCTTATCTTATTTTATTTTATCTTATCTTATCCTATCCTATCTTATCTTATCTTGATAGTGAACAAGCTGAGGGTGCTGTTTATAAGGCCAGTAGGAGCAGGAAGTGAACCTCTTTCTGTTGTGTCAGTGCGTCGGCTGTGAAAGTCTGAACATTTTCAAACTGTCTCAGCACCAATGACAACAAGACAAACTCTATTGTCTCTTGTCTCTTGGTGATTAAAATGAATGATTCCTGTTTTGACTAGGAGCCCCGTTTTACTTCCCCTCTGTTCGCTAACAAGCACAAATACTTTCACTGTGAGGAGCAGCTCTCAGTCTCACTCAGAGGTGGATGGATACAGATTTACAGCACCCAAACTTCCCCAAGTTTATTTTCTGTCTGTATGGACGATGATGTTTTGTGTTTTTGTGGTTACAGCATTTTGGCATAGGTTGATAGACTTTGTGGTCAATTTTTTTGATAAATTTTGTAACGCAAAAGAAAACACTTTTTTCATGACATTTTGCAGATCTTCACATTCTCGGTCTATGCTAGGTTAGCAAACAACTAAATGTGTTTCTTAACATGAAAGTAAGCATTTTACATTGTGTGCATGCATAGGAGAGCTACTTGAATGTTTTAGCTGCTTTAAGATTGGGATTTGGGTTTAGGTTTGATTATTTTGAAATGTAATTTATTAAGACATATCTCTCTTTCTTTCTGTGACTGTGCCAGTAGTCTCAATCTATCCATGTCATGAGTTGCAAGTAGATGCAACAATGGGTCAGAAATCTGAAGAAGACAGTTGATTTTCACTTGCCCCTATACAAATTGTTTTAATTATTAGAGGTTATCAAACTGCAAAGACCAAAGTTGATTGTCATGTTGTGGGTAATTATTTTTCCTGGGGGCCACATGAGTAACTCAGATTGTTGCCAGGGGCCAAACAAATACTGTCATGCGTAACCTCTATTTTATAACTAGTATCTGGTTTGGCCATGTCTTAAAGAGCTGAGTTGTCTCAGTATTACAACTATTATCTACACACTTGCTGCAGTATAAAGTGGACAAAAAACATTAAACTAACAGGAAGAAAGATACATACGTCATGGCGCCCATAAATGCAAGGTTACGATCTGCAAATGCGCAGATAGCGTTCCACATGCAAAAATTGATGCACAAAATGCCTATGTATCATTTTACATGCAAATCATAAAATACATATTTCCAGAGTAAGTTATTTGGGTATTTGCAAATCACCCTTTTATTGTTGTGGATATAAAAATATGTGTTTGTGGATAGTGAAATATTTGGAAATAATGGTAAACATTTCTGGATTGTCTTCTGTGGCTTACAACTAATAAAGTCTTTTTATCAGTTGTAAGCACTTATGACTAGTGCTGTCAGGCGATTAAGAAAATTAATCTAATTAATTACAGGATTTGTAATTAATTAATCTAATTAATCGCATTTTAATCTCATACCTGCTAAAGGCCCCCAAATAAAGAATTTGAATTCTAGGACATTACAAAATTGTAGTGCATGACTAATCAATAGAATACACCAAGAAGAGAAGATTTGAAATCCACATTTTTATTGGTTAAGTGTGCTTTATAAATGAAATTCAAAAGAAAAAAGGTCAAGCACATCAGCAAACCAATTAGGCCAGGTGCATTTCTCAAAAATGCAATACAAATACAGTTAAATAAAATAAATAAAATAAGGCTGAGTCTCAAATAGGCACATAAGCAGACTCTCAATCAAAATGAATACTAAAGCTGACTCAATACAGCAATTCAAAATGAATAGTATAACATGCCTCTAAATAAGGCAACATCAATAGCAAGATGCCAACAGCATTTCCTTTAAAAGGGTCAGCTAACGTTACAGAAGAGAAGAAGAAGAAGATATTCCTTTAGAGGCCCCTGCTCCTCCTTGTCTGAGTCAGAGTCTGAGTGAAAGGTCCGAGTGGGCTCGCCTCGCTCTCCTGTGTCGCGTCCATCTCTGTTGTCAGTCACCCTGCTTTTGACTAGTAGCGCAGGTACGAAGTGACGCCACTGCAGCCTACGGGTCACTCAATGGGCCAAATTTAAAATGCTTGCGCATTGACTTGCCACTCATGATTAATTGTGTTAATTTTTATAGCGCGTTAATTTGCAGCGTAATTAATTAATCTAATTAATGCGTTAAACTGACAGCCCTACTTATGACACACCCTTGTTGAATGCTTGACTCTTATTGGTCAATCATAGCATTCTGCGGTCTGTTATTTCTTTATAGCAGACTGTTGCTATGTATAACAGTTCGTCGGTATGGGTGCAGTTCTGATGTCAGACTCTGGAGGACTGTTTTTGGTTCAGATTATTGGTTTCTTATGTAAGTAGCCATATAATAAGTGGGATAATGTACAGCTAGCGGGTCATTGAAGAAACCCCTTCAGGGCAATGAGAGACCTCTTCACTATGCATCAGGATGCAACATCACCCTGTCAGGTTTCTTTCACAACAATGACTCGCTGTATATTATTCCTTACATATAAGCTTCCACATTGGAGCATCACTTGTAAGTATTACAGCAGTGTTCAAAATGCATCTGGATTCACTTTCCTGAAGTTGTAGAGTTCAGGTCGAGGTTTACACCAGAAACAAGCTAGCTAACATTGTTTGTAAGGTCTGTATTCAGTCATTTTCTAAGCATTGGGCTAATTGCCTTAGTAGTCCACTTCCGAGTCCTCATGTCTCCTCTATGTGTCTGCCTTTAAAATCATACTTTGCTTCCACATTGCAAACAACTGTATGACTGTGCAGGCGCAATTAATCACACTGAATCTCTTTGGTGACCATTTCGACCAGTGCACTTATATTTTCAACATAACTGTAGAAACTTCAGCACTGATTTACTAAACGTTCAATAATGAGGTCTCTCCATCATTGCCATAACTCCCATGACTTGTCAAAGGGAGCTGCTCTCAATTATAGGGAAGGTGGTAGAACATAACGCTTCCTTTATAGCTCTGAAATCATTTCACAGGCTCTGGTAGCGCTGGCATAATTTTAAAAAGCTTGGGTCTGAGGTAGCCCATTAAAAATACTCATAAACATTAATTTTGCCAGTGGGATGTGAGATTGTGTTACCCACTTGGCAGAAATGTGTATGAAATATGTGGTTTTGCATTGGCTAAAATAGTTCCCAGTCCTCGCTTCCTTTGAAAAGTGTATAATCTAGGCTGTTTGTCAACTCGGTCTGAAGAAATTGGACGCAACCCACTCACCATGTGCCTTGTCATGATGGTGATGGCGGTCGTGTCAGCATAAAACCTTGCAAATCTGAGGGAGGTTACTGAGCCAGAGAAATGTGCTGACTGATTAGTGCGGCACATTTCATATATACTAAAGCCAGAACATAAATAAAACTGGAATGATGAGAGGCGGAAAGTTCCTGTGACGTCTCCAGCACGATGACCTGTTTGAATACGGTTTTCAACCATTATTGTTTTAGGGAAAGAACTCTTACAATGGAAAGTCATAATGAAAATATTTTTTCTGTCCCTTGCATTAATCTAATATCTGCTTGTAAAAACAGATAAAGCAAACACTGCGACGCAGCTGTACAGTTTCTGAGATAACTCTTAAACGCACATATGTATCTGATTTTCTAGATTACTTTAACTGCCAGTAGCACTGATTGAATACGTTGCTTAGGACCGATTTGGTAGGCCAAAACATAATAAGAAATTTGCTAATATGAACACGACGTCAGGCTGGATGAATGATGTGAAATTCAGTCAGGTTAAAGTTGCATAATGATGCATTTTAACACCAATAAGGTGTTGCCACATTAAATCCCCATCAGACCATTGTGAGGAAGACTGGTATAATCAACATTTTCAGCGGCGCAGATTTTACAATATATGCAGGCGGCGACCTCCAGGGTCTGAAAAGTACATTTTTTCTAATATCCAGCAGGTGGCGACTCCTCTGGTTGCAAAAAGAAGTCTGATTGTATAGAAGTCTATGAGAAAATGAGCCTACTTCTCACTTGATTTATTGCCTCAGCAAACATTGCTTTAGGGCATGGCATTTCCCTCCCCAGCTCCACTCTCTTGTCCAAATATGGTCACTTCTGGCTCCAAACAAAACAAGATGGCAACGGCAAAAATGCCAAAGTCGCGGCTTCAGAACGTCCATTGTTATAGTCAGTGGAACCAACGCTCTGTCAGACCTCCAGAAAGTGAATGAAAATGTTGAAATAACAGGTTTTTACTGTGATTCGTAACCGTGACGTAATCACTGAATTTTCGGTCGTAACCCCGTTTAAAACCCGTTAAAAAATATGGCAGGATGTCATTGGGAAGGAGATACTAGGAACAATGTCGTCCAGGAGTCTAAGAGCATTAACCCTTTCATAATGTGTTTTCAGTTCATGAAAGTTAATTGTAACCCTTTATTTTGCCTAAAAATGTCTTATCCACGCTCTTGTGTCACTTTGGGTTGCAAAAAAACAAGATGGTGACGGCCAAAATGCTCAATTCAAGGTTTCAAAACTGTAGTCCACAAACCAATGGGTGACATCATGGTGACTGTGCCCACTTCTTATATACAGTCTATGGTACTGCCATAAAGTTTCTCAGAATATAAAAACACTTATTACCTGTAATTACACTATAATATAAAATGATAATTTAAGCGATGAACGAAAGTATGACCTCTTAAGTATGAAGTTAGATGAAGTTAAAAAGATATGCTCATGCATATCCGTGTTTTCGTCTTATTGATTGATTTAAGTGTTTATTTCGAATACGAAAACTTACAACTTTTAACCCTTTCACAGTGTGTTTTCAGTTTATGAAAGTAAATTTTTTTGGTCACCTAAAAATGTCTCATTCAGCATTTGGCACAGAAAGTATTCTGCCCAAAAGTGAAAGTCTATTGTTTGTTCCATTGCAACATCAGCGCCCAGCAGCAAAGCTACGCATCCCCCATGTTAGACTGAAAGCAAAAAAACCTGCCTACAAATACCATACAAAAAACCTAAATTATTTCTCTTCTGTTGTCATATTCTACTGAATTGGCATGTGTTGAACAATGAAATATTCAAAATATAATAAGTGTTTTTGGTCAAAAATGGTGGTCGTTTCACCTCTTTGCTTCTATACTCTTTGCTCAAGGCTTCAAAACAGCAGTTCACAAACCAGCGGGTGACGTCACAGCGACTACATCCACTTCTCCTGTACAGTCAATGAATAAATGTCATGAATGTCTATATAGAAAACACAAGACTTTTCATCCACTTAAGTTTTCAAAGTTACTCACAATCAAATTACAAGCAGATGGACACAAATTATTCTCAATATGTTTATTTTTATAGCTAAAGACAAAGATGAGACAAACACAAACAGACCAAAACGAGGTATGGGTCAGTGGGGTCAAGTAGCAACATATTCTTTGGGGTTTATGGGTAATGCAGTCTTAGTTTTGACAACCAGCAAATCCAGCAGCAACATCTGTTTACTCTAATAGCACTCATGCATCATGATAAATTTGACAGACATGTTTAAACAGAAATGGTGTGTTTTCAGCATGTCACCGCAATCTTAAAATACACTTCGTAATTTGAATTTCAGGTGCTGTGATCATGCAGAGAGCGGGTCAGAATGATGTGAGGAGTCAGATATATGAGCAGTTCTGTGGTGAAAGGGGCTCGGCTTCCTGGCACACACGAAGGTACACCCTATTGATGCTCAGCCAGCAGCCCGACCTACACCGGGTCAAATTTATGGGTAGACGTTGAGCTTGTCTCTGCCACTCTGTAGGGCAGAAAGAATAACATCGTGCCTCGAGCCCGGTGATGTTTCCAGCCTGGCTGCAGATCACAGACCTGCAGAGAGTCAACTGAGAGTGTAAAAACACTCTGTCACTCTCCTCTTCAAAGGTAGCGTGTGGTCCGTAGCCTTGTTTTATCATTATGTTTGAGTGTGTATGAGTTTTGAGCTCGGCTGCCATGGGGGCGACATCATCTGATCAAACTAGGAAAAAATATCTCAATCTGTAGAATCCTAATCTTAATCTTAAATTATTAACATCTTAACTTTTCTGGGTTATTTACCTTGGTATTTCTTTGTCAGTCTGTGGCAACCTGTAATGCTGATGATAATAAAACAGGAAACAGTCACAATGTGTCATTGTCAGAATGAGGAAGTAAAGATGCTGTGGTATCAATATAGTTTTCTGAAGAATTTATGAGTTGCTCGTCACCAAATGACTGTGTAAGAACAATCCTGTTTGCATCACCAACACAGGAAGGCACGTTGTAGTTGAATAAACATTTTAAAATACTGAGACACATCATTACTAACTTCTCAGCATGTTATATATCACACCTCCACCTCTCCAGCAGACACTCTTTTTTATTTTTATTTAGTATGAAATTACATATAGTGTAAAAATGGGGAAGTACCGTTTTTTATTTTCCTGTTACATGAACCTTGGAACATGCTGCCTTCCAGCTGCTCCAGCGGCTCAACCCCAAAAGTAGTTTCACTTCTCTCTGGCTCAATTTTTCGTTTAAGTTGCAAAATAGGCTAGTGAGCTCGTTGGTACAATCACTCTCTCCCAAACCACATGTTACTCTGACTGCAGGACTTCAGATTTCACGAGGAGGAGATCCGGCTTACTCACTAGCAAAGAAATTCAGTGTTACTGTACTTTAACCCAACTACTGTTTATTCTGAGTCCCACCACATAATTACAATTACCTGAAATACCTAAAGTGGAAATCCTCAATTATCTGTAATGCTTTAAGTGGAAATCTCTTTTTGCTAAGCACTTACTGGTACTGCTGTAGTGTTTTTCCACTGCAGCTCAGAGTGAACTGTGTCTGGATTTTTCCTGAGACTTGACGTTTGACTTTTGTTAAGTGGTACTGTTTGTTTATCCTGCACAGACTAACTAAAGATGCATTTCCTTTTAACTGCCATGCCCCTTAGGCCCTCAGTATGCTCCAGTCAAAATGCTTGTGAGATCATCTTTGTCACACAGCCATGAATATCTTGGAGGGGAGACTTGTCGCTGTTGTCTTAATGATTATCACATCTCGCCCTTGTCTACGACAGACAGTGGGCAACCTCTGAGTCTGAAAAGTGAAGTCAATGCTGAAGTGCCTTAAAACTGCATTCTATCTAACAGCCAGCAGGGGCAACTCCTCTGATTGTGTAGAAGTCTATGAGAAAATGACCCCACTTATTTCTTGATTTATTACCTCAGTAAACATTGTAAACATGAGTTCATGGTCTCAATCACTAGTTTCAAGTCTTCTTCAACACAGCGTGATGTTCATTTAGTAAATTATGTTCCCATTTAGAGTCAAATAGACCATAAAGCAGGGGATGCTTTTGGGCGTGGTCGCTACTACCGTGTTGTCCGGTCTGGGAGTTGTCCGTGTTTTTGTTTTACAACTTCAACCCTTTTTGGTCACCTAAAAATGCCTTATGTAGCGTTCGGTTGTACTTAGCTCCTCCCTCTCATGTCACTTCTGGTTGCAAACAACCGAGATGGCAACTTGAAGAACTTGAGGCTTCACAACGGCAGTCCACAAACAAACAGGTGACTTCATAGTGACTACGTCCCCTTCTATGTGTAGTCTATGATGACAGCAGGTTTTTAAACCCAACTAACCCAGAACTTTTGCCTTTGGACATAGTTGGACGACACTTAATATGAATGTCAAGCATACCCCTGGCTGAAGACCACTATTGTGTTGACTTAGCAATGGTAAAGAAGCAGAAGACTCCAGCACAGAAATGAGGGGTTGTCCATAACACCATAGTTGTTGCAGCATAGGATGAAATGATTTTTGTTAGTAGAGTTGTAGAATCCTTCCTTGTAGTATTATAAATAGATACTGTACAGTGTTTTGGTGTCTGATAACTCTTGAGACTCATGAATCTGTCACCCAAACGAGGCCTCCTGGATTGTTTGATTTTTTTTTTTTTTTCACCATTACCTGAAACAACACGCCTCCACCAATGCTTCCATCCATCCATCGTCAACTGCTGGAGCCAATCCCAGCTGGCATTGGGCGAAGGCGGGGTTCACCCTGGACAGGTCGCCGGGCACATAGAGACAGACAACATAGAGACAGACAACATAGAGACAGACAACCATTCACACTCACATCCACACCTACGGGCAATTTAGAGTCATCAGTTAACCTAAACAGCATGTCTTTGGACTGTGGGAGGAAGCCGGAGTACCCGGAGAAAACCCACGCTTACATGGGGAGAACATGCAAACTCCACACAGAAGAGTCCCAAGCCGGAATCAAACCTGCGACCCCTCTTGCTGTGAGGCGACATTGCTAACCACTGCACCACTGTGCATTGGTCAAAACTTCAACAAGCATTAAAATTCCAGTCTACAATGTATATAGTATACCGACATTGAACTAAATTAAATAGATGGGCCCCATTGTCATTTCTCCACTCGCGAAAAAACAATGATACTGGCCCTTAAGGAGCTCCCATACACAACAGGTCTTGTATCTCAAATGCTGTTTCATGATGTGTGATAAATGGGTGCAAACTCACTCAAAAGCAACCAAATATTACTTTTGCACTCACACAAACAGCTAAGTTTAGTCTTCAGCATGTCTCTAAATTAGCCAGCAGCACACAAAGTTAAGTTTGATTCATGCTTGGTCACTTGACACATGACCGCCATCTCTCAACAATACATATTGTGTTGCACAACGCTCTGCATTTGTACTTTGGCAACAGTAAGTAGATTGACAGATAGATGATTAGCTGAAAGTGATCACACACACACACACACACACACACACACACACACACACACACACACACACACACACACACACACATACCTCTATTAGCCTCTTGTGCCAAGTGCATGCATTTAACGTGCATGTGTGTTTGGGGGGGGTGTTAAGGTGTCCGTGCTGGGAAGGTGGGTAAGAACAGAAGGCTTTGGAAACTTCCATAGAGTCCAAGCAGCACATTTGTCAATGTCACAGAGAAAGTACTAATTTGTAGCACAGCTGTTTCCCTCTATGATGTGTTGAAACACTTTATCAGAAGAATTGGGCTGGACCAGCTTGTGTCTCCAGCTCATAATAATGCCCCATTCACAACTTGGTAACCAGCCTGTCCGGGCCTCCCATGGCACCACCGGCCGGCCCGTATGAAGTAGCGGTAAACCTCAGCTGCTCTAATTTGTAAACTAGGCGAGAGTGAAAGTGTGTGTGGCACTGGATACGGTGGCGGTGGCGGCGGCGGCAGCGGCGGGCAGGGGATGGGAGGGGGGAAGCCCAGCAAGAAACACCATATGTTCCTGATTGACGATGATTGAGTCAAGTGCAGTAGCAGAGAGAAAAGGGTTTTCCAGCCAGTGAGAAATGTGTGTGCACTGAGGCGTTTGACGGAGGGACGGGGAGATCTCACTGGAGCTTAAATAACCAGGACAAATCGATTAGTGATGACCCATTACGCCAAAGAGTGTGTGGAAAAGCTCCTACATTTTCAACTGCACTGTCGCTCTCCTGGAAAAATGCTCTTGACACGGATATACATAAATTTCACCGTGCATGACTTTGTCTCAGCTTTTTATTCTGAAGGAAGAGTCTTTTTTTTTATTGGCGTCATAAAAATACGGCTAAAAAAACAGCTTCTGGGGAAAAATCTGATCCTCTCCCTGATGTCAAGGCTGCAGAAAGATATGAAATTTGGGTGAAAAAAAAAAAACTCAACCTTGAAGTTCCCCAAAAACGCTGGCCTGTGACATTATGGCCTCTAGTGGTACACTGGCGATTGACACAGACAGCTCAATCATTTCCTTATAGGCGTGTGCTGCCAGGTCCAGCTGGCTTTGACATTAACACCAGGCTCTGACTGACAGAGGCCCTGGCCTTGGGCTGGGCTCCCGGGGCCTCCACAGTACATTCAGCTCTCCTTTTAGCCTGTTGATTTACTGTCCCCAGTGGCCGCTCGTTGATCCATTTCCCCTCTCAGTTTGCTCACAGGGCACCCCGAAAACCGTCCTCCAGCAATATATTTGCTTTATGATTTCCTGAGGAGCCAATGAAGAAAAACAAGCCCCCGCTCACTGCACCTGTTCCAGTTAATGTGCAGCGGGCCGGTCGGCCTCCTCTGGTCTCGGTGACTGGGGAATCGCTGAGGGCCGCGGTGTCACAAGCTCCATGTGGATCTTCCATTTCCCCCCCCAATCTCCCAATCGGGACCGAGCAGCGCGGGGAACAGAGGTTTTGGGGGGGTTGGATGGCGTATTATATGTGTGTCAGTTTAACACACGCAGGTCAAATGGGGCCCACATAGAGTCTTGCTGCGTGTGCATTATTAACATGTGTGTGGGTGTTTATGTAGCGCAGCGCCCAACATGGAGCTGACATTAATAAGGGAAAGTGATGGGAACTTGCTTACATCATTTTGGACGACATGCAGATGTGACTGAATGGAAGGTCTCAGCCATCTTCCATTTTGCACGATGATGTGACCGACATGGTATTTATTTGAATATTCCAAAATAGAAAAAAAAACAATAAAATCGGCAGATTTATTTGCCCGCAGGTGAGGTTTTTACAATAAAAACCTCTGCCTCGTGATCCAAGTTAAAATGATGAGTAACATGGAAATGTGTTTTGGAAATGCAGGAGTAGAGTGACTAGGGGCAGAAAACCAGACGCTCCATGATATATTATCACCATTTGAGCTGTCAGTCGATTAAAATAGTTGTTAGTATCACACATTTTTATCTGTTCAAAATGAACCTGTGATAAGATATTGTGTGATTTATTAACTTTTTTCAACTGCAAATTATTCCATTTGTCAACATCTGTTTTATCTAATAAGATGCAGTTTTCACTCTGTTCATCTTCAGTTTTCATTGACACATCTTGAGGTCAGAGGTCAAGAGATCCCTTATCTCACCAAAATTATCCACGAAAAATGAAATATGTAGATAAAAAGTTTAAATAAATTATACAATAGATGTCACTGCAAGTTGTTTTGATTTGTATATACTGTATATAGAGAATAGGGGTGTTAATTAACCATTTAACTGATAACTGACATTAAGCATTTTAACCGATTAACGCTAGCAGTTAAACTGTTAAAAGAGATATTAATTGTATCTCCTTTAAGGAGGAAAGCTGGTCATGAGGTCACAAAAAGATGAGAAGAAGAACTCATAAGGGAAATACAACTGTGGTGTTTAACGAATCCGACTGCACTTTTACCAGAGTCTGTAATTATGATGCGACGGTGGCGGATGTTTGTGACGTCAGTCTGCTGTGGTGAAACTACAGGGTCCTGAAGATGGACTACAAAAGGCTCCGCTTCCCCCTCGTGCGTCGTAAATAGGTCTTTCAATGACAGGCTTC
This sequence comes from Pterois miles, assembly GCA_947000775.1. Classification (NCBI taxonomy): domain Eukaryota; kingdom Metazoa; phylum Chordata; class Actinopteri; order Perciformes; family Scorpaenidae; genus Pterois; species Pterois miles. The sequence continues at coordinate 4,051,788 of CAMQGK010000634.1, read as the reverse complement.
TTCGCCTGCGGTGTGTGAAAGAGAGATACCACAGGTCCTTCTGCTGCTGCAACACTTTACATCAACATATAACGAGGGATTATCTGACCAGCGGTGAAAAATATCACTTCATTACTGAAGTTGGAATTGAAATAAACAAAGGAATATGTGATAAATATTGAGTTAATTGTTCGAGTTATGCAGTAGGACCATATCGGTGTCAGCTGTACTTCCTACAACTTCTTTTCAGGCATGTAATATTTATTTATGTTTATTATTTGTTCTTTCGCAAACATGAATGCAATAACTCAACAGTCACTACATATATTTTATTTACATCCATTGGTACCAACCCTGGCATACTAGCTTGTTGGGAAGGAGGTTAAATAACGCTCCAAACTTATGCTAAATTTTGGTGAGGAAAAACTGTCATGTCCATTTTCAAAGGGCTCCCTTGACCTCTGACCTCCAGATGTGTGGATGTAAATGGGTTCTCTGGGTCCCCACCAGTCTCCCCTTTACAGACATGCCCACTTTATGATAGTCCCAGTCAGTCTGGATCAAGTCATAGTCATGTCAGCACTCTGACACACTGACAGCTGTTGTTGTCTGTTGGACTGCAGTTTGTCATGTTATGATTTGAGCGTATTGTTCATGCTACAGTCAGTACCTAGTGAGAGTTTCTGGACAATATTTGTCATTGTGTTGTCGATTGATTTCCAATAATTAATATATGCAGGTATTTGCATAAAGCAGCATATTTGCTCACTCCCATGTTTAAGAGTATTAAATAAGAATATTAAATACTTGACAAATCATCCTTTAAGGTACATTTGAACAGATATGAACCATGTTATGATTTGAGCATGTATTTATTATAAATAAAGTGAAACTAAATGGTTGTCACTGTCCACTCATATTGAACATGAATCCCAATTAGTATATGGCTGTATTAAAATAATATGCATATTATTTGTTATTAGGAGCGGCTGACTCTTAAGTCTTTTTAAATGGTGCAGCTGCAAGGAATTGTGGGCTGTTATTCTCACCTTTCCTTTGGGAAAGGATGCCCCTGTGTATCCTGTGCTAAAGGAGATACTAAATGAAGCACTGAAGCACCTTTCCTCAGCATTTCGAGGATTCAAACAGCTTTTACCATGACTGCTACTGGGTCATTTCACACCATGAGGAACCTTCCTAAACAAAAAAGGACGTTTCAACCTGTGTCCATTTAACAGCGAAGAGCAGGCTCTTATTTGACAACCAGATCCTGTTTTTTCAGCCATGCGTGCGTCCTCAAGTGTTAATAGACGCTTGAGCTATTTCATGACCCCCTCTTTGACCTTTGTCAATATCTAAACTACCAGGTGGATGCATACTGTCAGTAATCCCAAGTCAAAACGTGATATATCTAATACAGTTTTTTTTACTCATATTATCAACTTCTTAAGTGGAAGACCAGGCAGAAATCCCCTGACCTGAAAATGTGATCCGTTTAAATCAGTCTGAAATTTTCCGTTCATAAAAAATGAATCGTATTTTGCCAGAAAATTTAAACTCGTAATTCACCTTTTTTGTTGTTAAAGGTCAGGTCTTTTGTTTTTTGTTTTTTTTTTTCCCTTCACTGCCATTATTAGCTGACAGCAAGACGATTTGGTTTGACAATTATGAGGGTCGCGTCTGTGTAATTGCGTTCTGCAGAGTGGGAACAGCCCTCACTTCCTCGCAGTAAGCCTCTGAACATGGTCGATATCACCGATAGTCCATCTGAAAGCTGTCAACCGCCTCGCTGGCCCAGGTCTTCCTGTTTCCTTGGAAGTGGCCCAGTGGTGAAGTGGCCCAGTGGCTTTTAGGTCAAGAAGAGAGGTGAACAGAATTATGAGAGGAAGCATGCATGTGGCAGAGTCTGCTTTCCTCAGTCATGTGTGTTTAAGTAGTAACCTGACAGAGTAAATGTATTCCAGGGTGCTTTCACCCCCTCCCCGTCTTAACTCAAGTCGTCCTCCTGATGGCAGATGCATTGGAGCTCACCCTTGCGTGTAGTTGCTGAGTGTGTGTGAGTCCTTGTGCTTTTCCTCATGTTGTTTTTTCCCCCCTTTTTTTTTTCTTCTCTGGGCTTAAACAGTGTGTTAACCACCAGATCCCATCGCTATCAATCTTAATGGTGGTGGGTCAATGTAAACGCACACATGTGTAGGCTCTTTCTGCAAAGCCGCAGTTTAAGAATAATTCCTCCTCCCCAAAAAAAAGCGAGGGAAAATATTCTGGCCCCATTAACAAAATAGGTGCTCAGAAAACACCCCGGCCGGCTCAGAGTGATAGCTACTTCCTCAGCTTTTCCACTTCATTGATGGTTATGTGAGTTAAAACAACGAGCTTAATGGAGACTCTGGGCCCTCGGGGGGCTAATCATAGCCACGTGACTTCCTCCGGGGCTTCCATGAAAATAACTCCATTACAATGGCCTGTGATATTAATATCGGCTTTGGGAAAGTCAGGCACGGGATCCGCTGGGAGGGCCTCGCTATGAGCAAACAAAGAGGAATGCACGGCATCCGAGGGAGCGAGGGAGGGATGGAGAAACGGAGCAAAAGACGGAGAGAAACAGAATAGTGAGCTGTTTGTGATGAGTGATAGCGTATTGCACAGTCATGATGTTCGCTTTCTCTTTCTGGGAGCTTCTGTACTATATTTTTCTGATCTGATAATCATTTCCACAGTGGTTGAATACAAAACTTAGATTTACTCAGCATGGAAGTGCTTTTAATTCAAGGAAACTTTATACTATTACTCCACTTAGGGCAGGGCGATGTAGGCAAAATCTTCTATCGTGATACCGGTCATTTCATATCTCGATAAAGATGTACAGTATATCACAATATCGCATGTTTTCTGCTACAGTAATTCAATAAATCAAATCTCAATTGTGAATTAAATAAATGAAAAGTAGTATTTTCTACTTTTAAGAATTTGAGTGCAAAATGAACATAACAGTTTTCACATAAATTGTTATATTGCAATAGAAACCATATAGGATAACATTTGCTGTACAACACATCATTTTGATGATATACTGTATACTCCACTACATTCCAGAGGAAAATATTGTCCTTTTTACTGCCTGCTGTAGTTGATTTGTTATTTTTAAGATCTGACATACTAAATAAGATGAAAATTGAATTGGTGTATTTTAAACTACCCAGCAGTACATGTAGTATAACACGACCAATACTGAGAAGCAAATAATAACATTGATCTTGCAATTATCTTTCCTAGACTTCTGCTTTCAAAGCTATTTATTAAATAAATTATTACTAAACTTATAGTGATCAAATGCAGAGGCAATTTTGTAATCAAAGGGGTCCCTTTACCTCTGTCCTCCAGATGTGTGAATGTAAATGGGTTCTGTGGGTACCCACCAGTCTCCCCTTTACAGACATGACCACTTTATGATAGTCCCAGTCAGTCTGGATCAAGTCCTAGTCAAGTCAGCACTCTGACACACTGACAGCTGTTGTTGCCTGTTGGGCTGCAGTTTGCCATGTTATGATTTGAGCATGTTGTGATTGATTTCAACACATTTTTCATGCTAAATGCAGTACCTGTGAGGGTTTATGGACAATAATGGTCATTATTTTAATTGATTTTTAATAATAAATATATACATAAATTTATAAAAAGCATCATATTTGCCCACTCCCATATTGATAAGAGTATTAAATACCTGACAAATCTCCCTTTAAGGTACATTTTGTACAGATAAAAAAATATGTGATTAATTTGTGATTTATCTCCATTAAACATTTGAAACCATTGACAGCCCTGCTAATCACATACATACAGTAACTAGTTATAATTTACAGGCAGGAGTTCTACTAAATACTTTAAATTCATAATTTAGTAGGCCATTTTCTGTATCTGTAGTAAATCTGGGTTTGAATGAAAAGATTAAACAGTCAGTTGTTGTCCCTGACAGTTCAACTGTGACTAAATCGCACATATGACGTATTAGACAGTAATGGGGATATTTAACAGTCATTTTGAGGAGACAGTGTGTATGGAAGTGAGAAATCTGTCAGATCGTCCCTGCAGATGATTTGCTTTGGCCCGGCCTCCTTTTTTACCGTCTTCTCCTCCTGCCTGTAAACCTGCCATGCTGTCAGTCTGTACAGGCAGTAACTCTCCGCCAGCTGCATTCAGAACAATTAAACCTCAATGATCGCGGCGAGGAAAAGTCGCCCACCTCAGCGTTCAGTACCCACTGAAGACTCCCAGGCCTCCTCCGCTTCCTCCCATTCAAACGCATTCGCTCTTCCCACCGAACGTCGACGTCTTCTAGAGCAGCTGAACTCCTGTATCAGCCGCCACTTGTAAAGAAATACTGGATCATAAGCCAGATACTTTTTTCTTCCAGTTCCTCCTGTTATGGAAGATTTATTGAATGAAATAACACTGGCTTCACTTTTACCCCCACTTTTATGAATATATATATTGTTTTAACAGCACTTTTAAATTCCTCCTACACTCCCGTTAGGGTCACGGCGAGGCCTTCATCTCTTTGAGGATTCAACATGATAAAAGATTTCAGACATTATAATAAACTATTTGTCCTGGACAGGCCGCTACATTTTCTGCTGAAGTATGGAGATGATATGGGCAGAGAAATACTGAGGGGTATGCAGTGTACATTTTGAAGTATTTTGCTCATACTGTACATTTTGTAATCAGTAGGAGGTCAAAGTCTGATTCAGAATTTAGATCTTATGTGAAATCAAAATCAGCTGTTTGTGAGAGAGGTTTCAGCTTTAATTTATAAAAATAAATAAAGAAAACACGTTCAGTGTACTCGAGATAAAACATGTAATTGATTTTATTACAAGGCTTTGCTGAATGCAATCTACAGTCTATTATTTCTTAATCACAGACTGTTGCTATGGGCGCAGTCCTGATGTCAGACTCTGGCGGACCGTTTTTGTGTCAAATTATTGATTTCTTAAGTAAGTAGCCGTGTAATAAGAGCGATAATGTAGAGCTAGCAGGTCATTGCTGAGAAATAAACCCCCTTGCATAAAACAGAAAATTAATCAGCAGCTATATTGATAATTGTCATTTTTCAAGCATAAATTGATACTGGGGCAACGATTCAATATATTATGATTTTTTTCTTTCTTAAATCTATCATAGTATAAGGAACATACCAGCACACCAGAAATACACCATTTTAGAATAGGCAAAATACTTTTGTACTGCATGGAATAATTAGCATATATGTGTGTGTGTGTGTGTGTGTGTGTGTATCTATATATATACACACACACACACACATATATATCAAATTTAGCATGATTTTGGAGCATTATTTAACCTCCATGGTTGGTACCAATGGATTCCTCAGGTTTTCTTCTTTCTTCTGATACCAGTACCTTCACTCTGTCTTGAAAACACAACTTGAGCCCGCTACAACCTCCGAAAGGTCAAATAGAGGCTGTGCCCGACGACAGCCAACTGGATTTTGAAGAGGTTAGTTAAAAACTGAAAAACATAAAATTGCTATATTTTCTTGCTCCCCTAGAAGTTACAAACATTCACCGCCACACACACCTACAGACGGTCGGACGCTCGCTAAATTTACGCCTGGCTAACAGATTGTATGTGTGTGGCAATGGCAAGCATGTAGACACCCGGCAACGCTAGAGATGCTAACATAGCACAAACACACACACTTTTTCAGATACTCGCTATCGTTACACCGGGCAGACACACAGCTGACAACCAGCTAAACTAAACTAAACGTGAGACTGTGGAGACTTTTACTGGGAAAGTGACTGCATGTTCGCGACACTACACACAGCACCGTGGCTGCTAACACTCCTGGACGGCCAACTGGGGACAGTGAACGCAGCATCGTGGCTGCTAACACTCCTGGACGGCCAACTGGGGACAGTGAACGCAGCATCGTGGCTGCTAACACTCCTGGACGGCCAACTGGGGACAGTGAACGCAGCATCGTGGCTGCTAACGCTCACGGACGGCGAGCTGGGGACAGTGAACGCAGCACCGTGGCTGCTAACGCTCACGGACGGCGAGCTGGGGACGGTGAACGCAGCACCGTGGCTGCTAACGCTCACGGACGGCGAACTGGGGACGGTGAACGCAGCACCGTGGCTGCTAACGCTCACGGACGGCGAACTGGGGACGGTGAACGCAGCACCGTGGCTGCTAACGCTCACGAACGGTGAACTGGGGACAGTGAACGCAGCACTGTGGCTGCTAATGATCCTGGACAGATGAACTGTTGACTCAGTTGTCTGTTGTGCTCATATACTGCAACAAGGTATTTACAGTTAACGGTTAATAATCGGTTAACGAAGGTCGGTTATCAGTTAAAAACATTTTAAATTAGCATCTTTAATTAGTTGTTATGCTCAGATGGATATTGGTGGTATTGAAGGTGCCACGCCACAAAGCTTTAAATACCTTTGAATATTTCTCACCAAAGCTTTGAAGCCCAAAAAAATGGTATTCAAGACAGGCCTAAATGAATCATTTCCTCATATTGTTATACAGTAATTTGCAGATCTACTTCGAACCTCCAGAGTTGATGTGGAAATTCAGAACATTTAATCATTTAGTTTTGACCTTCAGAAATCCGGACACCACTGTGTTTCTCATTCTCGTTCAGCATATAAAGTTTCAGAAATGCAGCTTAAGTAAGTAAAGAAATCCCACTATATGATACACACAATTGTAGATTAAGTAGTTTGTTTTAAAATTAATGGTAATTAGTTGAAATACAGTGAGGGGAATAAATTTGCAAGCAGATTGAGGAATCTCCAGCAGCGTACGTTCACCACAAGCAGTGATATGGCTTTCACATCTTTCAAGTGAAATATTAGATGGCAGTAGCCAAGCCAAAGAAAAGGTCCTCCTCCAGGGTCCAAATAATTATAAGAGTGCCATAACAGATCAAACATTATTTCCTTGACCTTGTCTCCAGCTTGAGGAACAGCTCAGACTTTTTGGCTGAAAGCTCGGGCAGCAAAAACTCTCTCTGTCTGCAGGAGCTGTCGCTATGCGGAGCTGACGTTTACACAGGATTAGAGATTCATTCACCATTAAGTAAATGACCCTGTGCCGGCCAGGAGCAACACTTCTCTGGCTGTTTGGATTGTGTGGTACAGAATTCACACGGGGATTAGTTTAAAGCGCAAGTCGGCTGTTTTGGCAAAGTGCGAGTAGTACGAGCCAAAAGAATCGTTAAATGCGTTAGCGTCAACTACCTGAGAAAATAACTTTTTCCACTGGCGAGCTCTTTGAAGTGTCAGCTGTCAGCGTGTCAATGGACTCTTTTCATCCACATGTACGGTAGGATGTAGGATATTCACATATTTCTGAAAACAATGTGTTTTTCAGCTGCACAGATGCACGGAGGGCTGCACGCCACATCTGACAAAACACTGATTGTTGTCTCACATCTTAATTGAATCTGAGGAAGTTAAAGCAGAGCCAGCATCATGACGTGAGGTTGTATTTTCAGGGCATGACGCAACACTTTAAAGTGTTAACAATGTCACTTTCAAGTGTAAAAAAAAAAAAAAATTAAACAACTGAATTTAAAATAATAATTAAAAACAAACAAACAAATGAGCCAAGGTCTGCTGGGAGCACAGTCAGTTGCCTCAGGCTTTCCTGTCAGGTGTGACCTCATCAGCTCTATTGCGCCTAATGACTTACTTTCAGGAAATGCAGGCCGTTAAGAATGCAAAGCACCTAATTGATCCTTCCCTTCTTAGAAAGTTTGCAGTGTGGGAATTGAAAATGAGCTCTATGATTCACACTGGTGCACCCGACTCACTTGGCGTACTTTAAACGAGCTGCTGAATTTTCCCATTTGGCCTGCAGGGAATTACACCTTCTACCACCTAACTAAAGGCCCTTTAGACCACAGAAAGAAGCATAAAAGTTAACCTGGTCAACTGCTTACAGCTGGATGAAACAGTCCAGATTACTGGGATGCGTATAGATTCCTCTGTATTTGAACCTCCTGTCTGTTTGAGGATGCGCAGCTATAACACCGAGCTCATTTTTCCAGCCAGTGATGGTCTTATACAACAGCTGGAGGCAATTCAGAACGCAGTGAGGCCGGACACACTGTACATTTTAGACAGAGAAGCAGACACAGTAAAGGAATGAAATTATTTTTTTTTCCAAAATATGCACTCACCTTTTCGATAAAACATTTAATTTTGCACGATTATTAACCATTTATTATTGTTAAATCCATTTTTTCAGAGTACCATTATCGTGTGAACTCGATTGATGTGAATAGAAATAACATTATGGGAATCAGTTCTGTTTTCTTGTAAACAAACAAACAAAAAAATGTTTACATTCATTATTACTCAACAAATTGCATTGTGTGCATTCTTTTTTGAATACTTTAATTAATAAATGTTTTACATCCTTTTTGAATGACAAGCGGGCTTCTTCTTGGCTGCCTTTGTTGGCGCATTAATTTTAAAGGAACAGCGTGTAACATTTCAGAGGATCTAGTAGCAGAAATGGGATATAATATTCATAACTGCGTTTTCATTAGTGTATAATCACCTGAAACTAAGAAACATTGTGTTTCCATTAGCTTAGAATGAGCCGTTTATATCTACATAGGGAGCGGGTCCTCTTCACAGAGTCCGCCATGTTGCTGCAGCAGCTCAGAACAGACGAACCAAACATTGGCTCACTTAAGTTACCTGAAGGCCACCCTAGTTCTGCGACATGCTTGTGAAACTCAAAGCGCTTTACACTACATTACTACAACAATCACCCTGTCACACACACAAATTCATGCACTGATGGTAGAGGCTGCCAGGGAGGTGTGGGAGGTGTGGGAGGAGTGGGAGGAGTGGGAGGAGTGAGCGGCGGGGTACTGTGTTGGTTGCAATCTGCAAACACTCCGCTAGATAACGTCCAGAGTAGAGACAGCAGGCTGTATGTCGTGCCACCCACATATAACAAAATACTGTCAAAAATATTGCTCGTATTGCTACTAGCAGTCAAAAAACATCATATCTGTGCATTGACAGAACTGATGAATGGACGAATTGTTTCAGCTTTACACCTTTTGATTTTCACAAACTGCAGTATGTCTACTTTAGATAAACACTGCCCTTCTTTCAAGAGCATTACAACTCAAGCATAATGTAACTGTACGGAAAAATAAATAAAATAAGATGACACATTTCTTATTTCAAGTACAATTTCATACTTGACTAGAATAACAGGAACAAGTGGATGTCTGGAAAGTAGGAAAAAGCTTTAAGAAATTCAAAACTTTTAAGAACATTATGTTTTGGCAAGTGGTCTGCAGTACTGTTATGTATATTTGAGTTTAAAAATATATATTGTTGTGATTTGCATTAAAAGCATGCGTAAAAATTACTCTATGATCCTTTTACCAATGAACGTAAACTTAAACCATATGCCACTATGAAACTGTTCAGTGTGCAGTGTCCCCATGTTCTGTTTTGCATATGGCTCCCACAACTCCATCATCACTTCAGCCACCTGTCAGCTGAGCACCATCATCATCTGAACTTGGCTCACAAATAACCGCCTCATTCACTGGGGATGTGACAGATGCATGCTTTAATGTTGATGCCGATACATAGTTGTCCCATGCAGACTTCCAGTGTTCAATACTAACAGCAGAAAACTGTGGAGAGAAGCGAGAGAAGCCAGCGGTGTTATGGCGAGTGATTTAGGACGGAGCTAAGAATCCCTCTATTTCTGCCTTTTCTTGAAATGAGAGCTTTTCTTTTGTGCCACCCGAGCTGGGATTTAATTGTCAGGAAGGGGATAGATTTATTTCCCCATAAATTACACTAGTTTTCTGTGGTAGGACCTGGAGCATAATGTAATCTACACATGTGCACACATGTGCATTGTGAGGGTGTGGATGATGTAGCTGCTCTGTTTCTCCTCGATCCATTCAGCAGAACTAAGACATGATTTTTATTTATGTTTCCAAGCTTTTTCTTTAAAGGTTCTCTCTATGATCCAGAGCATTAATACAGCAGCAAACAACAATTGTCTATGTGAAGATGTAGAGTAATATCTACCTGAGCAGCAAGTGAAGTAGCTCTTTGTTTGTGTGTAGTAATCACAGCCTCTCTTCACTTTATTTACAAAGAGAGACAGGCCTTTTGTTCGTTCATGATAAGGCTGGTTATCGATGTTTTAATGATATGGTGATATGAGACTAGATATCATTTTAGATTTTGGATATTGTAGTATCGTGATTTGGGTTAAGGTTCCTAGTTTTAAAGGCTGCATTACAATAAAGTCATGTAATTATCTGAACTTAACAGACTTTTCTATTATTTGCCATTATCTACTACTTAGTCGTTATATCCACATTACTGATGATTATTTATCAAAAATGTCATGAGTGTAAATATTTTGTGAAAACATAAATAGCCAACCCTTAAATAACATGGCAGTATCGATATTGCAGTATTTCTTTGAAAATATAACAAATATTATAATATTTGTTTTTTTTTTTTCTCCGCATCGACCAGCTGTAGTTTATGCTGCACTGCTCTCATGCAGTGGTTACAGCTGATAAAGCTGGAAGCTTAGCAGCCATCCTCCTGTTCTGCCCCACGTTAACACTGTTAGCTCTGTCAGCACTGCTGCTGTTGTTTTTTCACATTCAGCCCTGTAAGCGCTGTTAGCTACAAGCCGCCGGCTCAGCCGTCACCGTGTTGAGAGCTGCGTGGAGGGAATAGTAATGCTCCCAATCTCACATTTAGCACCTTTAATTTTACATTATGGTAAACGCAAAATCAGTGCAGTGCAACAGTGAAAGAAGTCACTCTTTACAAAAGGTTCAAGGGCTGTCAAAGTCAACATGCCCAGACATGCCCACTTTATGATAATCCCAGTCAGTTTGGATCAAGTCATAGTCAAGTCAGCACTCTGACGCACTGACAGCTGTTGTTGTCTGTTGGGCTGCAGTTTGCCGTGTTCTGATTTGAGCATATTTTATGCTAAATGCAGAACCTGTGGGGGTTTCTGGACAATATTTCCCATTGTTTTGTGTTGTAATTGTTTTCCAATACTAAATATATACAGATATTTGCATAAATAAACAATGAACAATAAACTGGAGTGGACAACAAATTCCTCTGCACTCAGGAGACTGAGGTCTTTTGGAGTGCAGGGGACACTTCTGAAAACATTTTATGACACTGTTGTGGCATCAGCCATATTTTATGGAGTGGTTTGCTGGGGCAGCAGCATCACAGCTGCAGACAGGAAGAGGCTGGATAAGATTATCAAAAGGGCCAGCTCTGTCCTGGGATGCTCTCTGGACTCAGTGCAGGTGGTGGGAGAGAGGAGGACGATGGCTAAGCTGTCATCCATGATGGAGAAGGACTCCCACCCCATGAGAGACACCATCAGAGCTCTGGAGAGCTCCTTCAGTGACAGGCTGCTACACCCTAAGTGTACGAAGGAGCATTGCAGAAGGTCCTTCCTGCCTGCAGCTGTTAGACTCCACAACCAGCACTGCTCCCAGTAGACCACATACACATTCACAACCAGCACTGCTCCCAGTAGACTACATACACATTCACAACCAGCACTGCTCCCAGTAGACCACATACACATTCACAACCAGCACTGCTCCCAGTAGACCACATACACATCCACAACCAGCACTGCTCCCAGTAGACCACATACACATTCACAACCAGCACTGCTCCCAGTAGACCACATACACATTCACAACCAGCTGTGCTCCCAGTAGACCACATACACATCCACAACCAGCACTGCTCCCAGTAGACCACATACACATCCACAACCAGCACTGCTCCCAGTAGACCACATACACATTCACAACCAGCACTGCTCCCAGTAGACCACATACACATCCACAACCAGTACTGCTCCCAGTAGACCACATACACATCCACAACCAGTACTGCTCCCAGTAGACCACATACACATTCACAACCAGCACTGCTCCCAGTAGACCACATACACATTCACAACCAGCACTGCTCCCAGTAGACCACATACACATTCACAACCAGCACTGCTCCCAGTAGACCACATACACATCCACAACCAGTACTGCTCCCAGTAGACCACATACACATTCACAACCAACTGACCGGACACAAAGTGCAGTAACAACTCATATGTGCAATTATATCATCTGTTTAATAGTAGTAACTGGACAATTATTTATTAATATACTGGACATATTTGTAGCTTTATTTTCTACTATGTATATATTATTTTATTTGTATTAATACTTTTTTTTTAAAAAATCTATGCTTCTTGTTTATTGCTCTATCCACTTTGCTGCTGTAACATGTGAATATCTCCACTGCGAGACTAATAAAGGAATATCTTATCTTATCTTAAAGCAGCATATTTGGCTACTTCCATGTTGATAAGAGTATTAAATATTGGACAGATCTTCCTTTAAGATTAACAGTTAAATGTGCGATTAATTTGCAATTCACCGTGATTGTTTTATTTGACTGACAGCCCTCAGAGGTTCCATTTCATCTTTATTTTGATAAATGTGTTATTTAATGTAAAATGTTAACAGAAAAGCTAATGAACTGCTTTTTGCAGAATCTTTTTCAGTGTTATGTTTTGCACAACTAAGCATGAACTAATGAGCAGAGGAAACAATCTTTTATCTCTTCTAAATGTGGACAAGAAATTCATCTTATTGAATGACTCAGTCTCTCCTGTTATGAAAGAAGCGTTTATCCCTTAATGTTTTCAGGGCTCGATTCAGAATCTGCACAAAATTTATACCATTTCCCAGTAATTACAGCAAAGAGAGCAGGAGGCTTGATTGATGCTCCATATGAAACTGAATTGCAGACGTTTTGCCAGGTTTTTCGGAATATCCTCTCTTTTTTTCTTTCCCCGCAAATTGGTTTTCCTCCCTGACCTTACGGAGTCGCCACTCGGCATCATGAGGAAGCTTCTGCAGGGAGTCATAACGGCCGCCAAAGGCCTTTTAAATCCTCGATTTGATGGCTTGAGGATTCGGCAGGAGGATTCAAAAAGGATGAAGAGAAAATTGTTCATTCTTAAGAAAACACAGAGCATTTGCATCCCTGTGTCGGGATGAGAAGGGGAGAAGAGAAAAATGGAAATGCATACTAATTCATCATCGGCTTTACTGCTCCTCGATGGTCCATAACTCACTCTGACCATGATTCCCTTTCCCCTTCGTACTGTCGGATTCACAATCCACTACGCCATGTTTTAATGACCTTATTATAGGCAATTCTACACTGTCCAATAAAAGGTTTACACTTTGAACCGTGATCCATAGTATGACTAACATATTTTATAATATCCAATGAATTACAGAGTAATGGAATAATGGAGAAAAGAGTCACTGAAATGGAGTGAACGAGGAAATCACGCCGCCAAATCCCAAAATGATGACTCTGGTCTTCTCTGTTGTCCTGTTCTTCTTATATTAACGCATTATCAAAGTATTAATAGCAGTTCAATGTAGCTGACAGACATGACATATGAGTTCATGCTGTAACCTGTCTCGGGGCAACGTTTAAGCGCCGCTGCCATATGGCAACTCCATTCTGGAAGCGCTGCTTCAGTGGATTCCTGAAAGTTGTCTGGTTCTGTCATTGCTCATCCTACAGACAGGAGAGTGCATCTTCCCCAACCTCTATTCCATGTGGACATTATGGACGTGACTGATTAGACGGGCAGACCGGCAGATAGATACATAAATACATACATACATTATATTCATATGCTACCAACAGGCTTCAGTATTTATATTCTGAAACCTCAGCGAAAGGTTGACTCATAAATCAAAATATGAAACAATGGTAGCATTTACAACCACTTCTCATAGAGATGAACTTCACTGGCAGTATCCTTTGGAAACCGGAGCCATAAATTTTATTACTATTAAATGTTTCTAAAGGGAGTTGACAAATAGTTGAATGGAGTTGATTTTCCCCTCCTGCTCTTGGCACGGCTGCAGGGAGGAAAATTCCCTGTCTTGAAAAGAAAAAAAAAATGCACTTGCATTAGTCCTGCCAATCCATTCATCTTGATGCTGTTTGAGTGTAATTTAAGCCTTTTTAAAACGCCTGCTGAAAATACAATGTGCTTAAGGGCAGTTGCGAGCATTTTATGAGCACAATAAAATTGTCACTGCATATGGATTAGATGGATGTTGATATACGGGTATGACGTTGTTCATGTGCGCGGGTGTTTACTGCGGAGTGTTAATATGTCTGCCGCTGAAGGAGCAGCTATAGGCTGAAATTACTCCGATTTAACCCTCATTGGTGTTAATCATAATCTCTGATTTCAAAAACAGGAATGACCCTAACATAAATTTGGGGTTAAATATTTCTATTTAAATCCCAGATGCAGATCTGAAAAACAGCCCTGAAGTTTAGGCTACTCAAACTGAGAGGATTAAGATACTGTAATTGTCTGTTAAACCTTTCTCCCCAAACATTAATTGTCTAATCCCAGTTTAGCGACTCTAAACATTTTTATTGCCCTTCCAAAACCCAAAAAACCCACAACAGCAATAGTGTAAATGCTGGATTAAGCAGTGCGTTTGTCTGCTGTAACATAAGCTGAAAGTATTAGCATGCTGATAACTAGGTTTGTACCTACAGTGCAGTTTTTAACCAAGCATGACCTCCAAAATAAAACAGGATATAATTAGTTAACTACATTATTTTGTTGGTTTACAGATAGATTATAAAACGCCCCATTCAGGACTGACAGGCTACTATATCAGTTTAAGTTGTGCTCAGCCCTTTATTGGATTTAGGCAGGTTTATACTCCAGAAACTTCAGCCAAACTTACATGTGATAACTCAAAGCCCTTTCCTTTATATAAGCGAAACATCGTGTTTGAAATACAGGAAAAAAGCAAATCTATATCATGTATGTAGCTTTTTTCTATATTTAAGACCCTTTTACATGGTTCTTGTTTTAAAAGGAGTTGGCTAGAAACAAAAAAATGCAGTTTTCAGCTAACTCAATTATGTTGATGATAAAATCTGATAGCGACAGTTGTCATTTCAGCGTACAAAATGAATGCTAGAAATGATAAGCCTGCTTTTGTCGACTTCGACGTGAAGTCAAAGACTTGTCGTTTCAAACGTTACTATTATTGTTTTAGGGGAAGTTCACGCGGCATGTTTTTGTGCGCCCTGAAATCCATTATTGTCAATGTCCATGCGCATAAGGTGCACTCAAACGTGAGAGAAATGCTGTCCCAAGCGGCTGTTTTTCAGGGTGCGACAGCTGTGCCCCAAGTTACAAAGAGTGCAACTTTTTGAACGTGCACAGCCGGCAAATATCTTTTCTTTCTGTAAATATTAGTGTGCAGTAAATATATGGATAATTTATTGCAGTGCTACCCAGAGCTTTACCATCTGACCCACAGACTATTTTCCTTCCTTCACCAGTTCTGACTGTTTAGGGATGCTAATTTAGAAAAATTTTCTTAATCGATAACCGACCCTCAATAACTGAATATTGATTACTGATAACCGTTAACTGACCACATTAGTGCCTCACAACTACCGGGCGCCGATTAAAACATCTGTCTAAAAAGTGCTGTGTAAAAGTAAAATTGAATTATTTCTGTTTGGTTGTCATATTCTACCAAAACGGCCTGTGTTGAATATTAAAATATTATAAATATAATACACATTCTGTTGCTTCAGATTTTTCCAGTCGGCTGAAACATCAGAATATTTAGATATTTATGTCTTTTCATAGCACACTCCATCTGTCTTGTCAAACTAATTTCAGTTGCCATTTTCACAAAATAGCAATAAAGCTATGGCCCGGTCCTCTCTGTTAACATTTGGCAGGCCAAGCTGCCGTGGGTGGAAAAGTTATGACTTTGTAGTTACTGATGCCAAAAGCCCATATTTAAATTCAGATCTGAAATTCAGAATGCATCTCCATGGACTTTCTGTCATAAATCATTCAATCTGTGTAAAAACAGAGAGAGATGTAGAGACCCACACATTTCTAACCGTTCTCTGACCAACAGTGATATAGAATCATATCCAGCAGTTGCTCTAAAAGTCATAAAGACATCCAGGTGTGTAACAGGTGACTTTGGGTGGACTGCACTTTCATGTAAACTGATGGTTTGCTTGTTTGACAAATGCATAATTACTTGCGAGGTCACTGAAAGGACAAGCCTTCATAATTCATACAGAGCACAACATCAAGAATCTGGGAATAGACTTAACGTGGTCCTGCCGTCAGCCCTGTACTCATCCAACCACAAGATGATTTTGTGGAGAGAGAGAGAGACTTTTCCTACCATCGCTTCGGGTCAGCGTGATTTACACACATGTTTACTGATGTCTTTCAGATGGCCCCTCTCGCCGGTTATTGTCTTCCACTATTAGTTCCCAGATGAATCACCAGTGGACAAATTGGGGGATGTCTCTGCGGACTTGCGATATTTATTGAGGTTACGCATCGCTGTGGACCTCTCCGTTGGCTTCCCATTGTAACAAGGGAAAAACAGATGGCTTGCGGTCATGGCGTGTTTGGACATTGAAACACTTGGGTTTCATGGTGCCTTTTATGCTTTTCTGCACATTTGGTTTATATCTTGTTCAGAGATTATGGCAGGCCTCCTTTTGTTCTTCAGGACGTTAAATATATATTGTCATAATGTTATTCTGAACTCATGTAAGATATCAGGATCCCCTCTGTTCTGTGAGACCTCTGAATCACAGTCTGTTGACCCCTGCAAAATCGCTGATATATAACATCCTCCTGAAGATATACGATTGCTAAATACATTTCTCCCTGGCCTAGAGTTGGTAGAAATTCCTCATACCAAAGGAATTCACTGTTTCTGCGTTTATACAGCAGTTGCTTTTAATCCCCTGTTCTATTAGCCAGCTGGTAATACTCCAGCGTGTTTATTTTAATAGGGAAAAAATAAATGAACCGCAGTGATTAAAGCAGATATGTAAATATTTTGTCATGCAGTTCATGGAGCAGGGAGCCCCACTGATTACCTTTAAGTAAAGAATAATGAACTCAAAGTTAAGATGACAATGAAACTATTCTATTAATGCAACTGTGCACAGGTCTGCTTTGCAGATCTCTCTATAACTTACAGACTGTGTGGTGTTTGGATGAAAGTTTATATATAAGTCTTCATCAAGTTAAGATGAGTCTTTTTATTAAGGCTGCAACAAAGGCCCTATGTCCCGACTCTGTGTCACTACGATATTTGGGTGCTGATTCAGTATGTATTGTCAAATATTGTGATTTCATATTATGAATTAATGTGATTTTTGTTAAGTTTTTTAACACTAGACCATGGGAAAAAGATTAATAATGCACTTCTTGGGACTTTTAATTTGAAAAATATCTAAATTAATACATTAAAACTTTCAACACGTGTAGTCAGAGATGTCCTCAAGTCAACTATATTAGTCATTACTTATTCTTTTTTTCCAGCATCCCAAAAATCAAAGAATAAAGACATTTCCCTCACAAGCAAATGGCATGTAATGTTTTATACTTCTGGTTAATATAATCCAATCAATCTTATGTCCATATATGTATTTTGTATATACAGTTACCTTTGCTAACACCTTATTTTGAAAACCAGACATAGTCACACATTTATACTTCTCCAAGTCCGTCGCTAGCTCTCCCATCAGCTCCATCGGGGCTGTTAAAATGTATTTAACGTAAATATCAGTATACGGTGCTCTACAGTTGTAGCGTCGACTGATGTGACCACGGAGATGAGAGTGACGACCGGCTTGACCGCACGTTTCTGTGATCCAATATTGCATTTCCTGTCTGTGACAGAGTTAGCATGTAGCTTTAGCCATGATGTCCAGCTCTGCTTTTCCTGCAGTGTGTGAAACCCAAAGTGTGTCCATCCTTTAGTGGACCTGTAGTGTTTACCACACTGGATTTAATACATGAGGGTGCAGGTCGGATCCACGTTGTTGTGGCCAGTTGAGGTTTGTTTGAGTTGATGGACACGGAATGGATATGACGTCACTCAGATTACAACAATAAAAGTGCTAACTTCCGTCTACCTCCACATAGACTCAAATGAAGCAAATATATTGACTCTGGCATTAAAAATCTACTTCAAAATCGTGATACTAATAATCTATTTTTGCCCCGCCCCTAGGTTTCATGGTCATATAAGTATGAGCGACTTGTTGGAAATTGCCTGTTGGATGAATAGAGCTTCTGCGAGGCAGTTTTATATCCCGACTTTTTATCTATTTATTTCGCCATCAGTTGGACTCTAAGTAGATGACTCCATAAACCACTCTCTGGTGTTTTGGATACCATCTACACAACTACACTAGTATCCATCTTGCCATGACAAGCACTTGGAGCGGAGCAGATGGTGGATGTTTTATCCCCTGAACAGACACGCCCTGATAGTGATTACTAACCTACAGCTTAGAAACACCAAAACATAGAGATGTGGAAAGAAAGCCCTTGAGATCTGTTAAAAAGCATGGCATATAATTTTCGTGGTTGTCAGCGAGAACATAAGTATTTTATTTCCATATCATTTTTAATTCCATGCTTTTTACCCCCAAATGCATGTATCTCTCCAACATGTTTAAATTGAAGCAAAGTAAAACAAATGTAGCTGGATGAGGAGGAAAAAAATGCACTCGAATGAACTCGACCGTCTTTTTAAATGGCGATACCGGAGTTTGGTCCAAATCTTGAAAACATATGGAAACCCCTTTGAAGCGCACTGGGAGCAGCTGAGGCGGCTGCACAACTTCTCATTGTTTACCTTTCGACCCCCAACCTCCTTCCTCCCAAATAAAAAGGTAAATGTTAAAGCTTGCAGGGGTGCACATCGGCTCAGTTCATTACGTCCGGCTAAGTGAAGACTTCCTAATTCACCTCCCGCCCCACAACCCCCCAGGGTATCCTCTGTGTGGTTCCCAGTTACTTTCTCCCAATTAAATGCTGCAAATTGGTCTGAAAACCCAGATACCCCCCCATCACCTGACAAGGTTATCCAAAAAACAGCCATAACATGTAATGCAAGTTTTTAATCAAAATGAATTATGTTTTCCAAAGTGAGTAAGTGTTATTTCATCATTATAGCTTCCTCTCTGGCTAAATTTAAACCCTGTGCCATTATATTGTGTGGCTGGGAGATGACCCTCTGGAGAGAAACACTACAGGCGAGAGGCCTGGATGTATTTATCTTTCAGTTTTTCACCTGTCTTCAGATACCGTTTCCTTTTTAAGTTGAGCAGTAGGGATTTACTGGGCTGCTTCCTTCCGGGACCCAGTGGAATACAACATTAAACTGCAGGGAGGAGAGAAAACCTGTAGCGCACTAAAATAAAGTTATGTCAAAACCATTCTGCTCTTCCTGTAGTCTTTCCTCAACCTTGCAAGTATCCTCCAAGGGCCTGAGAACATTACAAGCCATTCAGTTTATATGAATGGGCACTAACAGACTTTTTCGCCATTTTGATATGTCTAAATTTTGCAGGCATATCCTGTGGTCCATCAGGCACAGCCTTACTTTCAATTTAGTGTCTCCCGGTGGACCCCTGTCTTCCTATTTCATGTGGAAATTGTATGGAGTTTTTATCCCTATGCACTTTCAGCTGCTTCAAAGCTGTTTTTTTTTTCACAAGGGAGATGTACAAGTTAGCATTTGAATGTTTGGCAAATCATTCACAAACAGCAAAGAAAGAAGTGGAAGTCATGACATTGTCTGTCACCTCCGCCCGATCAGTCAAAGAATAAATACATGATCTATCACCGTTAAGCTGTAATTGAACAGAAGTCTGCAAAAGTCTTTGAAAGAGGAAGAAAAGCACCTGTATTTTTATTAGGGCAGGCTTGCCTTATACTACTCTATAAAGTTCGGACATTGCCAAGGGAATCATTCCTGATGATCTTTGGAACAGCAGTGCGCCTTACTTCACACAAATCTGGCCCAAAGGGATTGTGTCCGGAAGAAATGTTTGAAAATGATGTCAATGAAAAGAATTCATTTGATAGGGCAATTAGGGCTAGTTATTTTATTTAATAGAAATTCTCTGCAATGGCCCTTTAATGAAAATGACCCTCAATTTACTTTGAAATGTTGAAAAAAAAGCAGAAAGAACATTTGACATTTTTATTGAGAAATAATTGAAACTGATTAACAGATTGTCAAAATAGTTCAGATCAGTTGAGATCAATAATCCGTTCTACTAATCCGTCTTGGTTTTTGGCTGTCACCATCTTGGTTTTTCATCATCGCCATCTTGGTTTTTCGTTGTCTCTATCTTGGTTTATTGCAACCAGAAATGACAGTTGAAGCTTGGAGACAAGTACAACTGAACGCTGAAAAAGACATTTTTAAGTGACCAAAATGGTACAATTAAATTTCCTGAACTGAAAACACTTTGAAAGGGTTAAAGTTGTATGACGAAAACACAGACAACTCCCAGAATGCTGTGGTAGCGACCTGTCAATCACAAGGTAGCCACGACCTATTTGACTCTAAAAGGGACCATAATTTACTAAATGAACATCATGCTGTATTGAAGAAGACTTGAAACTAGCGACCGAGACCATAAATTCATGTTAACAATGTTTACTGTGGTAATAAATCAAGTGAGAAGTAGGCTCATTTTCTCATTGACTTCTATACAATCAGACTTGTTTTTGCACCCAGAGGAGTCGACCCCTGCTGGCTGTTTGCAAGTTTAAAGCACTTCAGCGTTGGCTTCACTTTCTCTCTTTCTGTTAAATGATGTGATCTAATCGAAGCCGGACTGTAAACACAGTCACAGGTCTTTGGTTCAGAACCTCAGTCTGGCCTCCTGGTTTCTGCCCAGTTGTAGTAATCATATCTGCCACAGCTGCCACTTGATCAGAGATCTTAAGGATAAATAGATTCCTGGAGGTAAACGGCTTTAGCTGAGTGACGGTTCTGTCACCCATGCTGTAACGGTTATCTATTGAAAGACTCATTTGAGAAAGATCATCTAAAGTACTCATACAGAATGCACCAAAAAAGGAAATTTGCTTGATTAAAATGCTGAATGTCGTTTTATTGCCTGTGATGTCTTAATAAGACAGACCTACAAGACATACAGAATTAGTCTGACAGCTTTTAGAGATGACCTCACATCATCTTATTACATACCGCCGGTGTTTTCCTGCACATCCATGTCAGATCCTTTTCAGCAATTAGCCTTGAACTAGGAAAGACGATCGGCTCCGGTTTCCCATCGCTGCGTCCCTCGTCATCTTGGAGTACTTTGAATCTTTCCCCTTACGTCCTAATTAAGACCTTAATGCTACCTCCCACGGGGATGTGGATGCCCGGCTCCCGCCCACCACATTCCCTCTGTAGCCATCAAAACTGTTATGATAATAGTCAGCTTTGCACAGGTGCAAATTGCTTACATTTAGTCTACATTTGCTCTCAATCACGGGTGATCCTCAAAGCTTAACTCTCCATGACTTGAGCATTTGCTCACAAGGCAAATTTGCTTGGATTTCGTTAGAAAGTTTATAGAAAAGTTATTTCCATACATCTGACCATTGAAAATTTTACTATGCTGCTGCTGTGTTCACGATCACCATCATTGTTCAGTACAATTTTCAAGTAAACTTGTATTTTCTTTCAAAAAGGAGCCCAGTTGTCAGCAAACCTCAACACTTTCACATGACGGTAATTTATTCAGACCAGGTACAGCAATAAATCCACATACTTATTCCATTAAACCTCTCCTTGACCTTCTAACTGTTGAGCTGGACTGCTGCCACATAATGTGTATAAGCTACCCAGGGCAATTACAAAGACCCGGGATTGAAAGAGAGCTGTCATTAGGATGTGCTTTCACATACCAGCCTGCAGAGTTTGGCTACAGGCCAAGCTGGCAAATGGGCCCAACTCAGCGAGGAGAGTTGGGGGCCAGGCCGAGGGCCGTGGGGGATAATTAGACAGTTTTATCCCAGCTTGTTGATATAAATGTGGCCGGCTTAGCCCCCTACGCCTTGCTTCGTGGTAATGATCATGTCTAACAGGTGGCAGGCAAACAGACGGGGGGCATGAAATGGATCCCTCGCTTCCTGGCCGCGTCTCCTTTTCTTGTTTTGTTTTGTTTTCCGGGCCAATCAGAGCCGCCTTCTCCCTCCGTTGTGGTTGCGTTCGGGATTGTTGATGCGGGGGAGTGTTGGAGATTTGTCACCATCTCATCTCATTCTAGCTAATCTCAACCTCCCCTGGGACCATCACTCTGAGGGCCGGCCTCGCAGAGGGTAAAACAAAACACATCAGTGTGTTTGACTCAAGTGTGTTTTCGAGTCTGATGCAAAAGAAAGTTGACACTCCTCTTAGATAGAGGTATAGGTCCTGATCTTGTTTTCTACTTTATGACTAACATGTGCATGAGAATACTTTTTGTCCAGTAGAGAAAACGTGTTTATGGAGGCAATTCCTTGTACTCCTTTCCTCCATTCAGCTGAGCACAGCTTTGCACATCCAAATCTCTTGTATCCTGTGCAGGGGGGGCTGTGCTGTTGAGCTATGCATGTGAAGAGGCATTGGAGACCACTCAAGTCCAGGCTCCTGATTCACTGTCATATAATGGATCATTTGGGGCAGAAAGAAGCAGAAAAAAATGAAACACGTATTGAAGTTTATTACCTTGCCAGAAATGTGTGGAATAGATCCGTCCGGTCAACGATGCCCCTTTTACCTTTTTAATTTGGGTGGCCAAAGATCACAGGAGGGTGCACCAGGATTTGTCTGCTCTGTGGTTGTCAAAATGAACATTTACTGGATAATTTACACTAAAGTCTGCATAGTCTGCAAACTATTTAAAGATATATGTTTTTTGATACTGAAAATCAAACAAAATATTCAATCCATATTTGTTGGTATTTAGCCTTTCAGAAACAACATTTTTGCTGTGGTCAAAAATCTATTTACTCACTTGACACACAAAAATTGAGACTCGCAAGTGTATTAACAGGGCAGTCTAGTCTAACAACACCAGAAATCACATCTTTTTAAAACTACAATAGTCAAAATGCTATTTTGGCTCTAATGCTATTATGGTAAATTAATTAAGTCGGTACCAAAAGAATGATCAAAACATGTATCTCAATACAAGATGTCATCACTTTGATATAGATGAAACTGCTGAGTTATATTCATTAAACAAAGCTGAATACACTGAATCACTTTATTTAAATTGAAGATTTGGGAAGGATTTGTAATTTTTTCAGGGTGATGACGTCAGGGGGCTTAGCCTTTCTTAGATACAAGTACGGGGGTCTTCATGGACAATAGGTTGGGACCACTGATCTAGGGTTCTGTGTGGATAGCTGATTCGACGATGGTCTGTTCGATGACCATAGAGAGCATACAGTAAAACATCCGCATGGCTCCTAGAGCTCCCATTTGTGGTCGCTCGTGTCCAGCTGATTGCGGAGGCGAGGCTCCAGATTTAGGAGCTTGATCCCTTCTGGCCGGGCTGCAACCCTGGATTTTGTTATAATTTTCACCTTGCAAGTTGTTTTTAAAGCTTTCCCTAACCTTAACCCTAATCTTACTCTCATCGGAGGCTTAAAGCCTAACCCCAGCTTTAAAATAGAGCTGAAAAAACACATTTTATGATTGCAAATTTTTCAAAGATATATCTTTTTTTCCCTCTTTGTGGTTTGGCACTGCAAAGTGAAACCGATTTAGGGTGTTTTGTGGGCGAGTCGGGCTTTCGCTGGGTTGCCTGGCGTGACGTCCTCAGACCTTTGGGTCACTCCGCCTGTTGGTGGTGAGGAGTCGGGATTTTTGTAAGAATTACCATATGGTCAGATGTAAGAATTGAGTGATGAATGGATGTAGGGACCCGGTGAAAACCAGCCAGAGGAGGATGAGGACAGGACAGCAACTCAACTCCTACTGGCAGAGCTCATAGCTCTTAATCCAACACTCTATATTTGTTTGATTGCCCACCACAGCTGACAGCAGGTCATCTGCCTCTTCTGAGACAACAAGAGTTGTGACTATCTCATATAGCCAGCGTTACTGTTTAGTATTTTTAGTGTCATGCTGTAGACGTTTACAGAACATTTCTCGCACCTCGTTGCGTCTCCAACAGATTTTTCCTTCTTGCTCTCGTGCTCGCCGTTCTGAAAGGATCTTGGCTGGTTTTGTCGGTGACGGAGTCGGTTCAGCGGCTTCAGGTCACGGCGGCGGGAACACAGCCGCTGTGAAGCTCCATTGCACTGCACATTGAGCGTCCTGTCTAACATTTGTGTTTTGAAGCATTGAGCTTAAGTGATGCAAACAGACCCTGGGAGGCTTTTTTTACAGGATGTAATGAAGCAAATAACTAGTAGTTATACATAATACATTTACAAAGCCTCATATCACTTACGTCCACTTATGTCTTGGTTTATTGGTTTTTGGGGCTACATGAAACATGAGGTTGAGTCAGAACCATTTTAAAATTTGCTAGGATATTTTGGTTGGCTGTGGCTGCTTTTATTTTTAGTATTTATACATCTGTTGTAGGGCTGTCAAAGTTAATGAGATAATAAAAATAACAATTAATTTTAATGCCACTAATTTCTTTAATGCATTAATGCAACTTGTAATTTTTAGGTTGAAGCTGGCTCAGTTTTAAAGCTAGAGTGAGGATTCATGGAAAATATAATGAATCCACAGGTACCAACCAGGTCATACTAGCCTGTAGTCAGGGATTAAGGTTAAATAACGCTCTTTTTCATCAATCATTTTGGTGAGGAAAAGCTATCATGGCCATTTTCAAGGAACCTCTGACCTCAAGAAAATCAGTAATTCTACATGAACACGTGAAAATCAATTATATAAAGCTTTTTGTGGAAGGCTGTCAAACACAGTAATAACACATTAACTCAAAGCTGTTGTAATGCCACAAATATCTTAAGGCATTAACAAAACTTGTGATTTTTAGGTTGTAGAAGGCTCAGTTTAAAAGCTAGAATGAAGATAGTGGTATCATATGAAGCTAGAAAACCAGAGGAATCCATATTCATACTAGCCTGGAGATTAAATAACGCTCCAAACGTCAACTACATCTTGGTGAGGAAAAACTGTCATGGCCATTTTCAAAGGGCTCCCTTGACCTCTGACCTCCAGATGTGTGAATGTAAATGGGTTCTCTGGGTCCCCACCAGTCTCCCCTTTACAGACATGCCCACTTTATGATAATCACAGTCAGTCTGGATCAAGTCATAGTCAAGTCAGCACTCTGACACACGGACAGCTGTTGTTGTCTGTTGGGCTGCAGTTTGACATGTTATAATTTGAGCAGATTTTTTGTGCTAAATGTACCTGTGAGGGTTTCTGGACAAAATCTGTCATTGTTTTGTGTTGTTAATTAGTTTCCAATAATAAACATATACATTAATTTACATTAAGCAGCATATTTGTCCACTCCCATGTTGATAAGAGTGTTAAATACTTGACAAATCACCCTTTACATTTTGAACAGACAAAAAAAGTTATTAATCAAGATTAATTATTTGAATAAACTGACAGCCCTATTTTTTTTGCACTATGAATTTCAGTCAATTTCCAATCTATCGCATCTACACCATTAGAAGCAGACTAGTTTAAAATAAAAATCATGTTCCAATGAATTTCAGAGAACTAACATATAATTTGTTGGAGTAATATGAACACAACCCACGTTGCTTAATTGTATGTTGCAGAATAGGGGTGGGGGAAAAAAACAATACAATATTGAATATTGAATATCAATACATGGGCGTCAAGCATCAATCTTTTATTGAGTTTAGTTGCACTGGTATCATATGAAGCTAGAAAACCTGAGGAACATTGGTGCAAAAACCAGGTCATGTTAGCTTGTCGGGAAGACCGCTAAATAATGCTCTAAAGTTACACAAGTTTTTCACAAGTTGCTGAGGAAAAACTAACATGGCCATTTTCAAAGGGGTCTCTTGACCTCTGACCTTCAGATGTGTGAATGAAAAGTCTGAGATGAACAGAGTGAAAACTGTATCTTATTAGATAAAACAGATATTGACAAACTGTTTAATTTTCTGTTGAAAAAAGTTAATAAATCACAATACTCAGCATATCTCAAAATATTGTGATGATATCATAAGTTGGGGTCTCTTGCAGAATATCCATTGTTTGGTTCATTTCCTGCGTTGATGTCATGGTAACATTACTGCAGGCGGTTGCGCATTTAGCCTTTATCCACAATGTTATATATATATAATATAGATCTTGAATCCGACAGCTCAAAGTCTTTAAATGTCGTGTTTTGTCCGACCAATAGTATACAACCCCAAAATATCCACTTTACTACTGACATGACATCAGATTGTCACATCTGAGAAGCCAGAACCAGCAATTTTCTTTCTAAGTTAATATAAAAAAAAATACATATATATATATATATATATATATATATATATATATATATATATATATATATATATATATATATATATATATCCACAGATTTGCACCGTTGACCAATAGCGTTGTCTTGGTGATGATGGAGTCCAAAATGGAGGAAGCTATCAAAGCAAAGTTTCACCGTCTACTTTAATATGAACTTCTCCACAAAAGAGGGACAGTATAGTTTGCAGACATGAGACATGAGTCGATGGTACAAATACACAGCTTTAATACAACCCTTTGTTGAATGAAGCGATATACAATCCCTCAGGGGTGTATAAATGTCCCAGTACGAAGAAAAACAGAGAAGAAGACATTGATTGTGACTGTCTGGCTAGCTTGTTAGCTACAGTAGATTACCAGCTAGCTCTGCCAGTAGTCCCTGTGCTAGTTGATATCAGTCTGTAGAGGCCTTTATAGTACATTTTATGAATGCCCCCTGCTGGAGTACATCATCAGTACATTACATGTTGATTTATTTTCTTTTACTCATTAAAACATTCGTTTAAATTTAAATATAAAGTGACTCTAGTGGTAACCACATGTGTCCAGACTGTGTGTTTGAGGCACATGTGCACTGTAAGTAAGGCGGAGATGTAATAATAGATAAATTTCCATTTATGCTCAGTGATGTGACTGAATATTATTGTTTTCTCTTCGATACTTGTTTGTTCATAGGACATTATTTACACAGAACAGTTATAAATGACATTATAAAAACTTTGTCTGAAAAAAAGTAACTTTACACAATTAAATCTGCCGAGAGCAGTAAAATGTGTAAAGTTTAAATGTATAAGTGTAAATGTCTTTTCACATTTTGTTTGACAAAGACATTAAACTATTCATACTTCATCATATAACTATAAATGTGCAGTACGTCCAGCTGTTGATGATGTGTCAACCTCAGCTTTCCACATAGAGCTGACCTCCAGAAATACATTTTTTCCCACAAGCCCACTGGTGTCTGAACCTGCATTTCGTGCCTTTCCTTTTTTTTTTTTGGCGTAGCTGAAACAAGCGCTCTATTTCTCCACATGTGTATTTTCAGTGCTCGCCTGTGTTGAGTGGAATGTCTCCGACCCGAAGGTGACATTCATGATCATTCCCGCTCAGGCGACCGAGCAAAGGTCTAAATTTGTCTCTTTTGTCTTTGTGTCTGAATCCTGTCCAGAAGCTCTGACGTCTTCAGCCTCCAAAGAATATTGCCCCGTCATTGTCTGAAGCTACTGGCAAAATATTTATTTTTAGCTGACTTCTCCACCTACACACACACACACACACACCGTCCTATCACTACATTCATTAGCTATCCACTGACACACAGTTTTTCAACCTTTCTCTCATGTTTTGTCATCACGACCCTGCAACAATTTTCTAAACCAATTAATAGTTAAAGTCACTTAAAGGAAAAATGCTTCATGATTGGTTGATTGATTGATTTTATATTAATGTATATTATACTAGATACTGTATTTGTGTTTTGAACTGACTGAAAACGTTTGCTCTTTGAACATGTGATCAACGTTTTTCACTGTTTCCTGACATTTTGTTAACTAAACAATGAAGTGATTAATCATTAAAAATCAGATAAATAGATAAAGAAAATCATTTTTAGTTGCAGCCCTAATTCATATTTGGATGTTATTTTTGAGAAAATGAAAGGAGCTGTGCATTGACAACATGGAAATAATGACAACTCTGTATTTTATTCATGTTTCATTGTGAATAAATGTAAATCTCACAGGACCCCATCTGTCTGTCAAGTGACCCCATGTGAGGACCTGTGTGATGTTAACCTTCTCCAATATAAAAACGCAAAGAAATATGGGGTTGGAAATTAGGGATGTCACCAAGTACCAAGTCGAAAATGTGTCAGGACTCGTTTTCTACAGTACTTCAGTTACATCAGGGCTCAAAACTAACAGCGTTCCATGGATCGGGGGATGATCGAAAACGTGTTTGGGATGCAGTAAACCCATTATCGACATGTCCAGGGGAAGCACCCTATTTTTTCCTTGGTAATGCTTCATTCTGAATAAGGATGCTAATTTTGAACCAATAACCTACCCTTGTTAAGCGATTATTAATCGTTAACCAAAGATTTATGCCTCGCATCCAGCGGTGCACCAGCTGCAGTATATGAGCACAACAAACAGTCAACAGTTCACCATGAGGGGAGTTACTGTAGCAGCCACGGTGCTGCGTTCACTGTCTCCAGTTCACCGTCCAGGACTGTTAGCAGCCACGGTGCTGCGTTCACTGTCTCCAGTTCACCGTCAGGAGAGTTAGCAGCCACGGTGCTGCGTTCACTGTCTCCAGTTCACCGTCCAGGACTGTTAGCAGCCACGGTGCTGCGTTCACTGTCTCCAGTTCACCGTCAGGAGAGTTAGCAACCACGGTGCTGCGTTCACTGTCTCCAGTTCACCGTCCAGAACTGTTAGCAACCACGGTGCTGCGTTCACTGTCTCCAGTTTACCGTCCAGGACTGTTAGCAGCCACGGTGCTGCGTTCACTGTCTCCAGTTCACCGTCAGGAGAGTTAGCAACCACGGTGCTGCGTTCATGTCTCCAGTTCACCGTCAGGAGCGTTAGCAGCCACTGTGCTGCGTTCACTGTCTCCAGTTCACCGTCCAGGACTGTTAGCAGCCATGGGGCTGTGTGTAGTGTCACTGACATGCAGCCACTTTCTCAGAAAAAGTCTCCATCGCACATTTAGTTTAGTTTAGCAGGTTGGTCAGCTGTGTGTCTGCCCGGATTAACGATAGCGATTGTCCAACAAATACTGTGTTTGTGGTACGTTAGTAGCTGCTAGTGCTGCCGATGGCTTTGTGCCCGCTGTAGCATAACAGCGAGTAATCGGCAGACCAGGGTCTGCCGATAACTCGCCGATAACAGTGTGTGGTGGTGGTGGTGAGTGTGTGTTTGTTGGTGGCGTTATAGCTGTGAACGTAGCTGTAGCAGACAGTGTGTGTTCAGTTTATTTGTCGGTGAATAAATGCTACGAGGCTACAAGCTACAACTCCTCAGCTGGAAGTCCAGAGCCAACTTCCTGTATCTGCGCCGGCTCTCTCTTAAGGTGGACCAACTTTTCTCCTCAAAGTGACGAGACACTCCTCTGCATTTTCTCAGATTTTTATATAATTATTAATTTCTCTTTTAACCATTTAACCAATAAATCAGTTAAATGCTTAGTGTTGGTCAACAGTTAAACATTTAATTATTAACATCCCTGATTGTTGAAATCAGCAGGATGAGAGCTAGCTACCATTAACTGTTAGCTTGGCGCAGGACTGTGCTGGTTGCTAACAGCTAACGTTAATTAGCTCTCATCCTGCTGATTTCAACATGGGAGGTGCTGTTGATTCACATAATGATGCGTTCAGGCTCTACTCAGTAAAAATGAGAACACTGGGGTGAAGGTAGATTCTAACGTTATGATGTGCTTAAATGTGATCTTGTAAAATTTAGTTTTTGGTGAGAAACTTGAATAAATC
This sequence comes from Pterois miles, assembly GCA_947000775.1. Classification (NCBI taxonomy): domain Eukaryota; kingdom Metazoa; phylum Chordata; class Actinopteri; order Perciformes; family Scorpaenidae; genus Pterois; species Pterois miles. Next base: position 4,021,801 of record CAMQGK010000634.1, on the reverse strand, counting down.
CAGTTGTTTGAAGAGGTTATAAAATAGATAACAGAGAGGTAATCCTGGCAAAAACCAGCAAATGGTAATAACGTTGAAGTCTGTGGGATTTATTGTTTAACTTTGGTTTTTACCGTGATATCGAACTGGAATCTAGAATTACAAAAACAATACAAAATGTCTGGTATCGTGACATCCTAATTGCAAACCATGCAACAATATCTGTAACCCAGAACTATTGTCATTACAAAATATGACATGAGGCTAAAATGTGAAATGCAAAGATCTGAAATGGCAGCTTTAGTTTCATTTCTCAGTTTCTTTCTGTTTGTAGTCCTGAACTTAACTGCAGAACAACCTCAACTTCACTCTAAACAGAATGACCTCCCTTTGCAAAATGCCGTCAGTCTAAAATTATATTCAAAAGCTCAAGTTCTTCAGTCGCGTCATTCAACCCTGAATGATGAGGCTGATAAAGCGTCAAGGCCTCATCAATGCAGCTGTTTAAGTGCCTCATGTCTTCATTTAAATCTGTGATGTGCACTTGACTCACGTGTGCTTAAAATACAGCAGCGCTCCCATTAGCATGTCAGCGGTGGGAAAGGTCCTTGTGTAGAGGCTCTATTATTACAGCCATTATTATACTTCATCAAAATCCAAAGGCCAAACTAGAGATGTTGTTTCATCTACTCACAGAGAGAATCAGCGTGCCGTCAGCCAAAAGGAGGTTAACAAAGACAGGAAGATTAAATAATACATTCATCACGTTCTGAGAGGCCGCGGGCCAAGTTCATGTCAAATCCATAACAAGCAAAGTATCCGCGGCCCAGCTCATTTCCCCACACGCACGTCACACTCTGCTGGAAATCTACGTAGAGGATGTATTGATCTTACTGGTGCTTCCTTTCTCACAAACGCACAAACAGAGCAGCCGTATCACAGGCAGCGCCGCAAAACAACCCCCCCCAACACCCTCCAGCCCCATAAAACAAAATAATAAACTCGCAACTTGCCAAAATAATCCAAGCACCTTTGTGTGTCTGAGCGCTTTTGTGTGCGTGCAGCCTGTTTTAATGCACTGTTATTTGCTTCCTTTCACTTCAATAGATGAAAATAGCCCGTTTGTGTGTGTGCATGTCTGCGGTATGTGTGTGTTAGAGGTGAGATGTGTCAGAAAATGACCTGACATTTTACCTTCTGTTGTTAGTTGGTGACAACCCGGTAATTTTCTCTGTATGCCACGTTGTTTTGGGGTTGTATTTTCAAAATGGAATATTATTAAAGGTCCATAAAGTTCATCATGTCAACAAAAACTGAATTAGCAACATGGTGTTCATGTAGTTTTGTTCCCTTAAAATTAGGGGTGTGAGAAAATATTGATTAGCGTGATTTTGTGATACTAGTATGGTAATTTGTGTTACATTCATGTGATAAATGCAAATGCAGATCCAACTGCACTTTTTTTTACACTAACTTGTGCAACAGTTTTGTATCGCCTTGCTTAATCGCAGCCACTGTATCATGAAGTATCGTATCCCCGGATTCTGGCCTATACACAACCCTACCTATGACTATCACTCTTTTATTCCTTAATTATTGTGCTGTTATTTCCACAGGTGGAGGGAGTTGTCTGATAAGTTAAAATTACCAATAGGTCTAATTTGCAAAGTAACTAGTGACTAAGGTTGTCAGACAAATGAAGTTGAGTAAAAAGTGCAGTATATGCAGGGTTCCCGCGGGGTCTCAAAAAGTACAAAAAAGTCAAAAATTCAACAACTTGAATTTAAGGCCTCAAAATGTCTTAACATCTCACGAAATGTCTTAAATCCAGTTTTGGCAGGTCTAAAAAATTCATCAACATGACGTTTATTTTAAAAGACACGCATTATGTTGCTTTGTTTTTGGATTACGCTGAAACAAAATTATATCCAGACAGCGTTTGGAGCTCCGCCTACACTAAAAACTGAGATGTTTTACACTCAGTAATGAAGCATCAGTCATATAGCAGCAATGATGATATTGATGAACCTGTTTTCTTTCATATCCTTCGTACTTTCTTGCCTGTATAGATGTGAAGTAGGTCTTAAATAGCATTCATACTGGTCTCAAATGGACATGAAATGAGTCTTAAATTGCTCTGATAGTTGTCTTTAAAGGTCTTAAAGTCTTAAATTTGTCTTGTTGAAACCTGCAGATACCATAATATGGCTGCAACTGTTGTATTTCAGTAGCAATTTATCTCCCGATTATAATCTCAGTTAATCAATGAATTGTTTCGTCCATTAAATGTTGGAAAAATCAACCACAATTTCCTAAATTTCAGCAAACATGGAAAAGAAGCAGATGCTCACCACTGAGAAGCTGGAAGTAATATTATGCAAATAAATTATCAAAATAATTTCAGTTTCCCTCTGAACTCTAGCACAATAATAGTCTAAAGTAGTGATGCCCAGTATATATATCGGGCCTGATAAAATATTGGCAGATAATAGAAAATTTATATTTTTATGTAATTTTCCGGATGATGAAATTATTGCTGATCGATAATCAGCTAATAATCCAAAGCCAAGTTGCCTTCACTGACTTACTCAGGTGAGTAGAGAGCCCAACATAACACCACAAATTCACGTTCAGACGAAGACAGCACGATAGCAATTTACATACAAGTTTTTTCTATTGAACATTTGAAGAGGTAGAACTGTTTTTGTTGTCTTAACAATAGAGACGCCAGTTAGATTTGGTTAAATCGGAGCTGTGGAAAATGAAATCATCCATCTTTGCTCACTACATCTTATCATTTCTGACCCTCATGTGTGCTTAAACTACAGGTTATGAACTTCTTTTTAAAATACAGAAATGTGAAATCAGTTATGTTATCAGTTATTTTATCGGTATCGGCCGTGAGAAGCAGGTAATTATCGATCATTTGTATCAGCTGAAAAGTAAATGTCCTGATCTTGTATTACTGAAGCTTCATAATTAGACAAATGAGTTAACTATTAGCCTAAATGAATTATTATTATCATTTAGTCCTCAGTTGAAACACCATTCTCTGTAGTTTGGCTCCATTGTTATGTGTTTTGTTGTCCTTGAAGCCGCCGCGCTGCCTCTGATGATTGTGATTGTCCTCAAACAGGAAAACAGCAGGTTGTTTACCGCTCTTAATTATTACCTTGTTTTTCCAGCCTCTAATTGCAGGCCTGAAGATTATTGACTGTACTGTGCTGCAGGATTATCAACAATGAGGAAGTCAGAGCATTAAGTCATGTTATCAGTGAATCGATCAAGCACCAAATAAAGATTTAACCGGACTTATTTATTGTACAAGTGAAACTAATGCATCATCACACATTCTCCTCCTCTTTCTAATTATCACCATCATTATTACAAACAGCGATAAGAAGCCATCAACACTGTGTACAGTATATGTACTGTTTATATCTCCCCTCTGAGATGTGTATTCATACATTTGATAAGAAAAACTGACTCCTAGTGGATCCAGAAGGTAACTGCATTTGTGATGGACACTGTTTATACAGTGTGTTGGACTGGAAAGTTACCAGTGTCACACAGATAGTAGTATACTGTAGTACTTATACAGTATAGTGTTTGGAGGAGGAATCAGTACCATGCGGTGGAAGTTTATCCCACTTTATACTTCTACACCACTATATTCAGAGGTAAATATTATATTATTTACACCCATCACATTTATTTCACAGCTATAGTTGCTTTTAAAATCCTGATTATCATCCAGAACTTATGGCCAGCTGAAGCACTAAAATCATACTTATGCATGAATATATCAGCGATAATAATCCAATAATATAATAAAGATCAATACTTGATGTCCTTGTAGTTACAAAATATTGCCGTGCAAAATACTTCGATTGTTTTTCCTGTTGACTGCATGTAAATAAAGTCAACCCTGTTTGTCAAACATATTCCATCTTAAATAAATGTTTGTTAATATCCTCCAAATATAAAAAAGGCAAAAGAAATATGGGATTGTCAACCAAGCAACAGTAACTGCAACCCAAAACTACTGCCATTACAAAATATGACCTAATGCTAAAATATGAACTGTGACTGTGTTTTTATTTACATTTGTAGTAGATTCAAATGCATCAGTGATAATAATCCAATAATATAACATAGTAAATACTTTATTAAATGATGAGTACTTTTACTTTTGGAATATTAAGTATATTCTGCTGATTAGTACATAGTACATTTTGAATGCAGGACATGAAACAGACACATTGCAGTATACTTACTGTATATATTTTAACTATATATTTATTGGTTTTCAGTTTGCAAATTGCATCAAATTATTGTATAAAACTTATGTAAAACATTATATGAAAACATTTTTCCCCATAAACATTGTAGGATCTGAATACTATCCCCACCACTACATGTGTACAGTATTACATATGCAGTATGTAGTTCTCTCCCTCCTCTTTACCCTCGTGTATGAAAATAAAAACTGCTTAACTAGCGGTGGTCTGCATTGGATAGTCGTCTTGTCTGAGGATGTGTCACATTTCTCTTGTGGACACTTTATGTCCAAAATGTCAGGGCCTCCATTTTTTTTTTTTTTTTTTTTTTTTTTTTTTTTGAAAAGCGCCAGAAATGTAAAAACACTCTTGATTACAATCGCAGAGAGCTCCTGAAACACGACCCTGGGAGCGACGGAGGGGAAAAGAGTGAGATTTAAAGGGTGAGTAGAAGTGAATGCTGACTGGGTGACTTTTTGCTCTCCGTCACTCTCTCCGTACAGATCCTCGAGGCACCTGACTGCAGCGCTGGCTGCTGCTGCTGCTGCTGCTGCCTTTTAAACTTCGCTGCCTCAAAAACACTTTGCGTTTCAGGTGTTGGGTGAATTTCATCCCCTGTGCGCTTGAACATAAAGTTTCAAAATACACAAGGAGTCACTGAGGAATTGAAGATTTTTTTTTTTCTGCATTCCTAAAAACAACAAAGCATGTTTCTGCAGATGCTTTTGTTTTCTAACAGCATTATTTTGACAGCTGAACAGCCGCCAGTTTCGGCTCTGACTCAGCTTTTCCACCTCTTCTCTCTGAACGCGTCCAAATGTGCTCGCAGTCGTCGCCAAGCCGAAGCCCCCCGGCCCCGCAGAAGGTCGAGGCAGCTGTGTGTGGCCCTCCATCCTTGTTGGGTCGACCAACTGGTTAATTATCCTGCCACATGGGGCGGTAGGCGGGCAGGCAGGGGATTATGGGAACAGAGGGCTGGGTTAGCTTGTTGGTTGTAATTCAACACAGCTAGTTTTGATCCTGAACTCCGATTGGATAAATGCTATCTAACTATTAAACACATTATTTATGTGGATGGATCGGTGTTGCCTGATGTTAGTTGTTCTGTTTGTGATCTCTGCCCTGAAGATTTAGATTATTTATTTTGGATTTGCCTCAAGATGTCAGTTCATGTATTATTCAGTATAGTGACTTGCGCTGCACAAGAGATTCACAGTAAGGGATGCAAGCGCCTGCTGGGAGAAATTCAGAAAACGAGTACTGGATCAATATATTAATGCAGTGATTAGTGAGCTAACATCATCGATGCAAATTGAATATCGATATATATCATCTTTAAGATATACCTTTATTTTCAATTTACACTTAATATTTATTATTTTTATTAAAAATAATAGATTTTCATTTGGAAAGAGCTCAATAATAATATAAGTGTCCACAGTGATGCTATAATCGTCTAATCATGTCATCATCTGTCGTCTCATACGGTCTCATACACTGCATTGAATTGAGTCATATCCAAATCGTATCATTCAAATATATCATCATCCAAAGAATCAATATAAAATCGTGTTGTCATATTGTGATGTACGTCCCTAAAAACGAGTCAACACGTCATGATGTAATCCAGAAGAGCGAAACATTCCCGGCAGTTTGAAGAAGGACAGATATTTGCGATGACACTGTTGACTGTTTTCTTTTGTCTTGTTGACTGTCTTCTTTAGTTTTCTTTATTATAACAACATAACGCCATTAATCCTCTCAGCCTGTGGTTTGTTTTGAGTGTGACTTAATCAGAAACATGAATTACTCCTACTCTCTTGTTGTGCTTCTGAAGTAGTAGCTTGAAACTAGAAAACCTGATGAATTCTCTGGTCCCGACCATGTTATACTAGCCTGTAGTGAAGGAGGCTAAATAACGCTCCAAACTTGTGCTAAATTTTGGCGAGGAAAAACTGTCATGTCTATTTTCAGAGGGGTCCCTTGACCTCTGACCTCCAGATATGTGAATGTAAATGGGTTCTCTGGGTGCCCACCAGTCTCCCCTTTACAGACATGCCCACTTTATGAAAATCACAGTCAGTTTGGATCAAGTCATAGTCAAGTCAGCACTCTGACACACTGACAGCTGTTGTTGTCTGTTGGGCTGCAGTTTGCCTTGTTATGATTTTAGCATGTTTTTTATGCTAAATGCAGAACCTGTGAGGGTTTCTGGACAATATTTGTCATTGTGTTGTGTAGGTAATTGATTTCTAATAATAAACATACATGTAGATTGGCATAAAGCAGCATATTTGTCCACTCTTATGTTGATAAGAAATTGAACACTTGACAAATCTATCATTTTGAACAATTAATTAAATGTAATTACTTGCAATTAATTATAGACAGTCATGTGATTACTTCCCAATAAATATTCTAACTAACTAGCAGCCCTACTTTTGTGGCTTCAGATGGAGCTGCGCAAAGTCTGATAATTTGCCTCAAGTGATGTCACTTGAGTCGGTTGAAGCTAAAAAGTTTGAAAATGACAAGTTAAATCTGAAGGTGTGGCGATAGAAAGAAGTGAGCTGTGTAGCTCCCTCCTCATCTCTGCTCGAGGCTAGCAGCGTAAGGATACTTTAGCCTACTAGCATAACACACCTGAATCTCCGACTGAACTGATGGCAGTTGCATTGTGGGTAGTACAGGCATCAGGTTTTGACGAGGAAGAAGAATGCGTGCAATAAAAACATCGCCGACATCTCTGGTTCTGCTGCATCAATTTGTTTTTGTTGTCAGTGGAGCACTCTTTTAAAGATTATAACCTTAATGTGGTTAATAAAAAGCAAAGCCACTGTGGTTTACTGTAATTTTAAAACAGCTTTTGTCTGGGTCGCGTCGCGCCTAACAAAACGCCTCATAGCTATTCGAAATCCCTGCAAGCCGCAGCCTCGAGTGGCTCGTTGCTTAAATGAAAATGGAGTAGGGAGATATTTGCTGTCCTAATGAGCTCTAATAAAAAAAACAGGACCCATATAGCATGGATGACCACTACCCCTGCTGCTCTTATTCTCCTGCACACACACACACTGTACTCGACTGCATCTGCTGCAGTACAGTCCCATCGGCTATCCGGTTACGGCCCGCCTGGCCAGGGGCTTGCATTAATGGCGTAGGAGAGCTGTGAACAGGGAGTATCAGATGCTGTAATATGGAAATTCCTCTGTAATGCAGAGGCTGCGGGATTGTGCGATTACTTAATTCATTTAGCTGAGTAAATGTTACTGATCTGCCAAAGCACAGAGGGGATGGGGGGGTTAGTGTGTGTGTGTGTGTGTGTGTGGGAGTAGATCTGTCTTAGCGAGAGATGGTCGTATGTGTGTGAGCATGTAATGGCATGCATGTGTGGTTATGGGTGCGTGTGTGTTACGGGTAGATGGGAGTACAAATGGGGCCTCAGTAACAACAGGTCGGGTTTAAGGCTCCGGTTTCATGCGTCCGGGGAACAAACCATTAAGAAAGAGCGGCGAGCCCACCAAGCCCACACCTCCAGTACCCACATGACCTATCCCAGACGCTGATTTGTGGCTCCTGACACTTTAATTCATTGGAAAACACTAGTCAGGACCCAGGAGTTAAGTAAGTCCATTAACACTAAGCAGAAGTAATGCTTTCCAGTGCGGTGCCAGTGCTGCCACCCAGTGTGATCAAGCACGGAGACCCAGTTATTTCACAGTGGGTGAAGATTTCCTGGAAGTTTTACGCTGAGCTTGCTGACAACATGATATAAATCTGTAGTATTTATAGGTGAATTTATCAGCAATAAATAATTGTATTATTCCTACATTAGATTACACCTTTGGTAATTTAAAATCACATAATTACTGACTGTGTATTTGCTATTACGAAGGGAGTGTTGCACATAAAAGCAGAAAGATCAGTTACAGTTCTACAAGCTGATCTCATACACCGTTTATAGCTATACCGAAGATATATGTCCCGCAAAATCAGTTTGAATGTAATCCACATAACTGTGAACCAGAAAGTATAAAGAGCAACAAACGCTGCATATGGAGGAGGTGGTGGAGGACGGATGGGTCAAAAACACCAGACTTTGACTCAGGATGTGTTCATGTCCCATCTGAAGTCAACGTTGCTTCATTTGTCACATAATTTCTGTACACTTCCTGAGTTATTTTAACCCAAACCACAGTTTTCCTAAACCTAATCAAATAGTTTTGTTGCCTAATCCTAATCAGATTTTTTCTCTGTGAAGATGGGTGGTTGCACCAATTTGAAGATCGGCAGTTCGATCCCGGCTGCTCCAGTCATGTTTTTCTTTAAAAATTACTCAAACCGATTAATGCTGACATGTCGTGTAAAGTGCTTAAAGTGGTCAGAAGACTAGAAAAACGTTATATATAAATGCAAGTCCATTTACCATTTACTGTGAAAAGACTGGAGCAGAAATTGACACTTGCCTCACATGTCGCTGGACATTCGTAGGAAAATGCGCAAAAAATGAGGACTAACGTGCATGTAAAGTTCGCAAAACCCAAAGCCCACACCGAAGTTACTCCCCCCACAGAAACTCTGCTCCTCAACTGCCTGAACCTCCTCACTTGAAGTCCCGCCTTTTCTTTTATAATGCGGTGATGTCACCACGTAACACATTTGAATATTACCTGCCTAGCAGCTAGTTTGGCACAGCCTCAAATAGGGATGCTAGTTTAAAAAAAAAAAATGGAACCGATAGCCGACCCTCGTTAACTTTGATTAACTGTTAACTGACAGGATTTGTGCCTCGCATGCAGCAGTGCACCAGCTGCAGTATATGAGCACAACAAACGGTGCTGTGTGTACAAATGCAGACACTTTCCCAGTAACTTCACTGCATCGTTTAATTTAGTTTAGCAGGTTGTCAGCTGTGCGTCTGCCGGGCGTAACAATAGCGATTTTAGCGAACGCTGTTTGTGCTACGTTAGTAGCTGTAGCACTGCTGGTAGCTTTGTGCTTGCTGCCGTCACACAAATACACATATATTGCGGCGGTGTGTGTGTGGGTTTGTTGGTGGCGTTATATCTGTGAACGTAGCTGTAGCAGACAGTGTGTGTACAGTTTATTTATCAGTGAATAAATGCTACAAGGCTACAAGCTACAACTCCTCAGCTCAGGTGAGCTCAAGAGACCGAAACCAACTTCCTGTATCTTGCAACACTGGCTCAGGCTCTCTTAAGGTGGGCTAAGCTTTTCACCTTTAGGCCTTTTCCCCATTTAACTAAGCGTTAATCTGATAAATTATTAATGTTGATTAATGGTTAAACAGTTAATTATTACTATCCCTACCTTCAAACAAAGTTAGTCACTTAGCTTGTTAGCTAGCTAGTTAGCTAGAGCGGAGCTGGAGCAAAGTCCAAAGAGTTTGGTTCGGTTGACCAATCACAACAGCGAACCAGCTATTCTAGTAGAAACCCAAAATACAAGTATACACCTGAAGAGAAGCACCTATTGGTCCTCTTTGACGTGTAAAAGGAAGCAATGGTGCCATGCATTAGATATATAGCTAACATGAAGGGCTGCAACCACTGATTATTTTCATCGTCAATTAATCTGTTGATTATTTGCTTGATTAATAGATTAGTTGTTTGGTCTATAAAATGAAATCATGAAAAATGTAGAGAGGGAACAATGAGTGTTTCCCAAAGCCCAAGATGACAAACACATTGAGTTTACTGTCATAGAAGAGCAAAAAAAAAAAAAAAACAGAAAATATTCACATTTAAAAAGCTGGACTTTTTTTCCTTAAGAAAATTACTCAAATCGAGAAATTGGTTATTAAAATAGTTGGCGATGAATTTATTAGCTGACAACTAATTGATTAATCATTGCAGCTCTACTGACAAGAGAATAAAATTCAGCTTGCAGGAATTCAACACGTCCTTTTACTATGATTATCCTAAACTGAGTAATGAAGATGCGATCTTCCCACTCTACTCAATCTCTGTCCAGCTTTTCAACACAATATAAAGTCAAAGATGCATTTTATCAGCTGTTGTACGCACTGAATCCGTCATTTCCCCAAAGGCGTCTCTTAAAAAAATGATTTCATTGTCCTCTAATCCATTATATGGAGCGGCGATGTCAGCTGAGCTGTAAATGACTCAAAACACAGCTGCTGGGGAATGGAAACCGGGGAGCCAGATTCAACTCAAGCAACAAAATGGAAAGAAGGTGGAGTCGAAAAGCTGTTAAAACTATCTGACAGATTCGATACGCTCTGCAATGTGGAGCAGAATTATTAATTTGGGAACTGGGCCTGTTAAATCTATCATTCCATTATTCTAACAGCAATCCAAAGGACATTCGCAGCCTCCAGTTCAGCGGCCAGTGAGCCCGATCTGTTGATTTAACAGTAAAAAGTCGCTTTATCTTCCATTTTAAGGCGAGGAAGTGTTACCGAACCGTACTGTACAGCTTGTGTTCAGATGGAAACTTTGCAGTGCCACCCCACGGACGTACATTCTCTGCGTTGGATTAGAGATCATGATTTTATAAAACACAATTTCAGTTATGTATCTTCCAAATACTTTGATCCGAGACATTTTTTACACCTCAGCGTTAGGTGAGATCACACTTTTTCCTGCCACTTCTTCTCCTCTTTTTCCTCATTATCATCATTTTTTAGGGAGCAGTCCAGTCCCGTTAGCTGCTTTTTCTCCTCCTAAATAAAATAGTTGGAGGGCTGAATAGAGGACCCAGAGGAGGATCAAGGTTCAGTTTATTCCCCTGTAAAATCATGGAAATTACACCCTAATCACAGAGAGGAAAGGATCCCAAATACTTTCACTATATATTTGTTCCTGGCACTGTATATTAGTATATGATCAGCTACTGGAGTCAATGTGTTTTGGCCATAAAGATGTTTTTTATTCTTTTCTTCCCAGAGGCATGATGCCGATACATATATTGTATTTCAGTCTCTAGCCAAAAAAAACAATATTTTTGTCCTATTTCCATTATTTATCTGCCTCTCAAAGTCTCTCGTCAGCTCCAAATACAGATGTATTGCACATATTCTTGTATATCCACTGCTGTTTAAAAATGAAGACCTGTTAAATGTGAATGATATCCCTGAAGACTTGTGATGGATTAAATGTAGGATTTGTGTGTCAGATATGATAGCTCATTACAGAGCAGCGATCCAACTTGTCATTGAAGTCAAAAATTTGTTGGCAAAGCTGACTGCATCTATAGACTCGCAGCCCCCATGTTGAGACTGAAGCGCGATTTATTCGGCCAAAGTGACACCACACCAACCATGAACATACAGATTTTTCTAACTACACAAACGCAGAGGGGTGGAGAAAATGAAGAATGGCGAGGAGCTGTGAGGATGTCGGTGTCAAGGAGAAACTCGCACAAAGAATAAAAGAGCCAAATGTTTCCTCGTCGCGATTCCACATCAGCTCACGTACGTGCAACCGTCCTTTTCTCAGGTGTTAACTGTCTCGTTGTAAGACAAACCATGTCACTAACATTTCTGACGTCACTGGGTCAGTAATGTTTATTTCTTAAACTTTTGACAGTCTTTTCCCCCGTTAAGAAGAATGAGACACAGCACACAGTAAGAGTTTAAAATTAATCTCAACAAGCTCATTTTGCTCATCAGAGCTATCGATATGTTGACTGATACCAATCAGTTTATGTGCAAACCTCACTTAAACATTGAGCTGAACGCCAGAGTGCATCTGGGACTGATGGGGTTGATATTCTTTATCCTCTTAGGGCGCTTTCACAGGCCAACATTTAGTCTGTTTTAATCAAACTCTGGTGCGGTTCGTTTGAGCAGTTGTGAACGCAGTAATCATGCTATGGTGCGGACCAGAACAACTGGTTCAAGAAGTGAGAGGTGGTATCGGGCCGTTTCCAAGCAAACCAAAACTCAGGCTGCTTGAGTCTGATTGTATATAAAAATGTCTTCTTCAGCTTTCCATTGTTTTTAGCTCCACCCTCTCATGTCACTTCTGGTTGCAAAAAACCATGATGGTGACGGACAAAATGGCGAACTGGAGGTTTCAAAACTGTAGTCCACCAACCATCACTGAAATAACAACAAAGACTAAAGTTAATTATGTTTAATCTTCATGTAAGTAAATCAATCTGCGGTTTCAGCCACAGCCTCTAATGCCACACAACTAAACTCCTGTCCCCAGGACAAGTGAAATGTTCACTGACACTTCATCTCATAAACTAGGCAATTGCCTGTACTGCAACTCTTAACAGAGATGGGAAGGAAGCAAGATGGCTCACTCCTCAGCTACTTCCATTATCAGCGCCGGTAAAAAATACCACTTTTTAAGACTTTCCTGATCTTGCAAGTGAGTTGCTAAATTTACTAGCCAGATGTGGCATTTTACCTGCCCTGGTGAAGCTGGCAATCCTTATTATTGAACCCTGCTATATAGTCTTCTGGGTCTGGCTAGGACCATGTTGAACCTGTTCAGAATAATAAAAGTCATGTGAGATCTGGTGAAATAAAAAAAAAAAAACTTTCTTGACAGCATTTGATGAATTTAAATACTATGTAGATAACTTGAAAATTGGACTCTTCCTTTGCCAGCTTAAGCTCCTGAAACTGGCCACTCTATAGCCAGAGTCCTCGGCGGCGTGGGCCCAATAGTCTTCGTCCGTAGGCTTCAAACAGCCGGGAGCGTCCTGCCTGTGTGTTGTGGTTCAGGCTGAGAGGTTGTGGGGTCTCAAGGCAACGCCAGCGGGAATCGCAGAGGGGCACGGGAGCCTTGGAGGTCCTGGTTTTACAGCGCAGCAGTTCACAACGTACACACCGGCCCCCGCTCGGCCACGACTGGAGTTTGTCACTTGCAGATTTATATTCCTCTCTATTAAAACTCCTTTACAAGCCCACCGAGATTCCTGGAGATGTAGAGAAGGAGTGGGAAACGCATAAGGAGAGGCTTGAAATGAAAGAATAAAGCAAGTGAGACACCAGGAACAAAGCGTAGTTTAATGGCTGTGAGAGAGCTGGGGAAAGTGTGTGTCAATGCCAGTTCACCGTAATGTTGAGTCTGAGCCTCACCGATCCATTTAGTGGCAGGCCAATCACTGTGCAACTAAATCATTGATGTTTAAAGGAGTAAACCTCTGAATTTACGCGTTATTTTTACTGTGAAATTGAAGAACACGCCATGAATTTAGGAGGATCAGTCAGCATCTTTAAAGTATCTTTTAAGACCTTTAACGTAACTGAATAACTGTTATAAATACAACTATAATGCCAAGACATATTAAGACAGTCTACATCACCTGTAAACCAGGCTAAAGGTCTGACAGTCACTGCTTATATGTTACAGCTTTCAACAAAAATGAAGAACTATCCAACTGCCTGAGTTCTCTTTGGTGCCCTACAGCGATGACTATTTTTATCATTAGGAAAGCATTCACACAAATATTCTCAATATGTAGAAATACTTGGAGACAACATATACTGAACTGCATTCCTAAAGATGAACAGCAGCCGGTCCGATCCCACTCACATGGAAATATAAAAAAAACTTGACAGTTGAATGTTGAACTAAATCAGTACTTCTATTACACAAGACTCCATTTTAAATTTAAAATGCAATGTGCATATCGACCAGTGGGCAACCTCCAAGTCTGAAAACTGAAGCCAAAGCTGAAGTGCCTTAAACTTGCATTCTCTCTAATATCCAGCAGGGGGCGACTCCTCTGCAGGCCAAGTCTGATTGTATAGAAGCCTATGAGAAAATGAGCTACTTCTCACTTGATTTATTACCTCAGTAAACATTGTAAACATGAGTTTATGGTCTCAATCTCTAGTTTCAAGTCTTCTTCAATACAGCATGATGTTCATTTAGTAAATTATGTTCCCATTTAGAGTCAAATAGACCATAAAGCAGGGGAGGCTTTTGGTCAGCGCTCCCTCATTGACAGGTCGCTGCCACGGTGTTGTTCGTGAAGCCAATGCTGAAGTGCCTTAAACGTGCATTATTTCTCACCAGTCTTGGAGTTGTCCATGTTTTCACATTATAACCCTTTCACAGTGTGTTTATAAAAGTTAATAGTAGCATTTTGGTCACCTATAAATGTCTTATTCAGTGTTCGATTATAAAAACTAAGATGGCAGAACTCGAGGCTTCGTTGATTTTTTATACAGTATGCAGTCTATGCACAGGATGCAGAAAGCTGGAGCTACAAAAAGCTGGTATTTATTTTAGGGCTGTCCTCGACCCAAGGAAATTTTAGTCAACTAACACTCGATTTTGTTGACGAATCGATTTGTTGATTTAATCAACAGATCTGTGAAACAGTGTGTTTCTCCACATTGAATCACACAAAGCACCACTTTAAATCTTGTGTTTAGCAGAGATGTGCTCATAAGTTTCTTGGAAATAAGTCATTCAGCATCAAAAAAGCATTTAAAAAATGAGTAATTGACTAAAGAAATCTTAATAGACTAAGACCAAAATGACAGATCAGTCAACTAATCGACTAATATATAATACATTTAAATAATATATATTATTCTGCATAATGAGTACATTTACTTTTGGTACTTAAAGTATATTTTAATGCTGATGATTTTGTACTTTTACTTCAGTGACATTTTGAATGATGGCCTTTTACTCTGGTATTACTACTTTTACTTGAGTAAAAAGTGTGAGTACTTCTTCCACCACTGATGATCTGTACTGATTTAATCATCGTGTCATGTTTGATCATTGCTCTCGTCTTAGAGCTACCAGAAATCACGTGATGGTCAAAGTGCAAAAAATAAATAGTTTAATGAAAGCAGAATCAGCAGATGTAGGTATTATTGAACCTGCAGATTAAGCTCTGAATGCTCTCCATGTCTTCCTACTCAGTATGTATCAGTATGACACCAATTAAGAGGAAAATATTTGTATAAACTGTTAAGAGTCTCGTCTGTTGGTGTCCTGCAGTAAAATAAGCTGTTTTCAATGGAGTCTGCCTTTCTGGACTTGCTGAATGTTAGGAGTTGTAATATCCAAATGAAATTTAATTTATGTCGTCTTCTGTGGTACCCTGAACCCAGATGTATCCACATCCTCGTAAAATCACCCTGGGAGCTTTCACAATCCTGTTTTCCATCCTGTCCAGTCATTTCTCAGCGGTCCTATACGTCTCTGTCATTACAGACTGAAGGGGAGGAGATGCTTCTTTTTTCCACAACGGAGGTGGACGCTCTCTTTTGGAGATTCGTTTCAGACGTAACCTTGTGATGAAATGGTTCCCGGTTTCACATTAAACCATGGTAAAATTCCCAGCGGTTAATATTACTGGTTCATTAAAAGCATATTTGATTTCCGCACTTTGAAAAGCTCACAGTAAATACTGTCCAGTATCAAGCAAAGTTAGCAACAGTCTCCCAGACGCAGGCGAAGCATGCAACATGGATAAACTGTAGGGCTGCAACTAATGTTGATTTTTACTGTGGATTAGTCTGTCAATTACTTTCTCGATTAATCGGTTAGTTGTTTGGTTTACAAAATGTGGGCTGCACGGTGGTGCAGTGGTTAGCGCTGTCACCTCACAGCAAGAGGGCCACAGGTATGAATCCGGCTTGGGCCCCCTCTCGGTGGAGTTTGCATGTTCTCCCTGTATTAGCGTGGGTTTTCTCTGGGTTTTCCAGCTTCCTCCCACAGTCCAAAGACATATAGGTTAATTGATGACTCTAAATTGCGCGATGGTGTGAATGTGAGTGTGAATGGTTGTCTGTCTATACGTGCCCTGAGATGGACTGGCGACCTGTCCAGGGTGAACGCCGCCTTCGCGCAATGTCCCTAACAGCATAAGCGGTTGCAGATGGATCGATGGTTTATCAAATGTCAGAAAATGGTGAAAAATGTTGATCAGTGTTTCCCAGAGCCCAAGATGACGTCCTTAAATGTCCTGTTTTGTCCACAACTCAAAGATATTCAGTTTACTGTCATAAAGGAGTAAAGAAACAATATCAATAAATCGTTGCAGCGCTTGACTCCTCATTGCAGTTACTATCATTGCCTTTTAAGACTCATATACAGTATATATACAGTATGCTGTATATGTAAATTTTGCATGGGGTCATTGCATATATTCAAATGCAACACAGAAGATAATACTACTACTAATAATAATAATAATAGTATTAACAACTGTGGATATCGGTGCTTTTTGAACTTTTTGAATAATTCATCCCATCTCAATAATACTGATAACCGTGATAGTTTTGGTCACTATAAACGTGATGTGAAATTTTCATACCGTTTCATGTTTATTGTAATTTCATGTGAAATGGGCCAAATATTTGGCCCGCTCACAGTCCAACTGCAAAAAAAAGTCTAGCACATATGTACAGCATTTATCAGCAATTATAACTTCACCTATGAAGGCATAATTTACATTATTACAACTGTCTTTTACTGTATTGTCATTCATTATCAGTTTATACACCAGTTTTCACAAATGGGTGCCCACAGGACCAGTTATAGTTGTTGATAATTAATATTAATAAACAGTTATATCTGTTTACAATGTCATTACAGTGTGTTATAAACCTTTTTTTTACATTTCTATACTTCTTATGAATGCTAAATAGGGGAACTTAAAGTATAATGTTGCCAAAACATACTTCAGTTATAACTAGAATGATAATTTCAGTTTCTTTATTGAAACAAACATAATTTATTCATTTTCCAGGCACCACAGAACCTAAAGGAACAAGAGCACACCATGGTGTCTATGCAGTGTTTGCTTTGTACACTAGAGGGCGTTGTTTCCTTGTCTAAACCTGATCGTCATTGCAGAGCGTTCAGTCTCAGGCCTTCCTCTCTGTGCTGGAGATTAATGAAAGGTGTATAAATTCACAATGCATCACCTCCACCTATGTGAAGAGAGAAAGAGTTGAACACGAGCTGCATGCATATGGACAAGAGGCAGACTGAGCGTATGGAGGGCGGAGGCGTCTCCTCCTCCATTCCTTTCACTCCCTTGTTCCCTCTGTCCTTCCTTCCTCTTAAAGCCAACCACCTGCATTATGGACTTCTGGTTTTTATCAGCATTAGAAACAGGCAGATTGTGTAGGAGAGTCATGTTGTTTCATGAAGCCCCCCGATAGCGAGTCACTTCAGGCCCGTTTCCCGACCGTCCTGCAGCCCATCGGCCTCGGCGCTGTCCTGATCTGAGACCGCATGCTGAATCATCGCGTCTAAAGATAGACGCTCATTTGCAGCAGCAGCGTGTGGGTCAAGCAGTGCGAGACAAAGGTGAATCAAAAGTCACGCAGAGGAGTTATAAAAGTTCAACAGCCTGTTTTGCAAAGCTAAAGAGGGGCGGGCATCTGGCCGTCTTGTCCTCCCACCTCCCAACCCTCCTGAGATATGGTGTTTGTCAGAGTAATAAAGCTGTCCCATAACCCCATAACCTCTGTAATATTCATGATCCAAAGTTTGTACCTCGCGAGACAGCTTGATAAGTGTTAGACCCGAGTCTGTTCCCAGGCTTAACCATAACAAGTACATTGTCTGCTGGGTTACCATGGGACGAGCTAGTCCAGACTCCCAACAACGTCGTTAAAACACACTCCTCATTGGTCCAACCCTGGCGCTCGCTGCTCTGTTTACTGATGTCACAGGCTGGACGGAGCCCATAATAGGCAATGGCTCATCTCAACGTTACGAGCTGTTTATGAACGAGGTGAAAAATGACACTTTTATTGCCCGTCCCGCTGTCCTTCTGTGCCCCGGCCTATCCTACCTTGTCCTGTCATATCAATGGAGCACTTCTGCTAGAAAATAAGTCAACAAGGAGGACAAGAGGGAAACACACACACACACACACACAACAGACAGAGAGAGACTATCTGGAAAATGACAGCTTTAATGCAGTGTCTCATAAACATGCATTAATCAGAGCAGAGGGCTGGTAGGACTGCTGGATCATACAAATAAAGACAGACACTGGTGGACTGATGAGTCACACTTTGTGCTCTGGTCAAGTTGAGCCTTCTCCAAAGTCATCTAGTGTGACAATCACATACACAGCAGCAGCAACAAGAGGCATCAGCAGCATCAATCAGTCAATTCTTTACTCAACTTCCTGTATAAACAACTCTGCACTGCAATATTATCAAATCTCTCAAATTCAGAAATGTGTATTTGAGCAGCCCCCTCTTAGTCAATTCCTTGTCTAATCAGTTGTTTTAATCTTAGTCGACTAAGATGAGAGGAGAATGTGTCGCGGTAAAATGGTAAGTAAAGTAAAATGCAGTATTAAAGGTGCAGTATGTAGGTTTTGGCAACATCTAGTGGTGTGAATGCAGTGTTCAACCAACCGAGTACACCTCTGCATAACTTTGAATATGACTCATAACATAGTAAAATAAAATTTTGAAATACATTATAAGCAAGTGCAGTGAGGCTAAAATGTGTCATAAATACAGTAATATGTAATTGTATGTCTGATCCTTGCAGGGCCCTTTTTTTCTAACCATATACTTATAGTGCCTTCAAATGGTCGTATTTACCATGTTTACCGTGTTTACCGTGTTTTTGAGTTGGGTTTATATGAACACACCCCTCATGTCGTATTCACAACCTTGTAAGAGGAAAGTTTCTGAAAGCTCCGAGTTCACGACTTGTGACATGTTTGTTGACGTTGTGAAAAATGATGGAGCCCATGTTAGTTCATTTATTGCTGCATAATAAGTTAATATTGTACAGTATATTGTCATTTTAATTAAAATTTTTTTTCTTGGCAATTTTATATCTGAGGAAAATGTTGATATTCACGACCTCAATGATGTCGTTGCATTTCCTGTATTATGCTACCATCTTGCTAGCTTGCTAAACTCTGTGGCTTCTAGACTCAGACAGTAACGTTAATATTGCCGTTGCTTAGCAGCGATGTTCTTCACGACTTAACCACTTGAACACCACGCATATCGTGTGCACGACTTCCCACCTCGTAAACACGGTTAACACGACCTCATTTGACCCTTTGCAAAGAGACTCACTCATTACATAAAGGAAACACAAGAACCACATAAAACATGAAAATTACTAGAACTGGAGTTGTGGGATTGTTACACTAGTTGTGTGTCTGTGTTTCAAACAGCAGCTGTCAGACTATCAAACTAACTAATTATACAGTCTTCAAACGAACCAGTCATCCGAGCCCCGCTGGGTGCTTCCATGTTATTACATTAGTACTGACAGAGCTGAGAGACTGAGGGTGATCATGTGGGGGACATTGATGAGCGTTAATGGAAGAACATACAGGGATTATAATTATGCAACAGCTACACTGACTCTATCAGATTAAGATTGGTGGAATTCCCCTTAACTCAAACATGTACACACAGTAATAGTCTGTGTTTCTGTCCAGCAGAGTGCAGCATTCAGCTTTGCGTTTATCTCCAGCTTGAGTGGCTGCAGGGAGCTTCAGCAGCCCCACTGAGAAGCTCTGTTGTGTTATCACAGTCTGTGCTATTTATAAAAGTCCTGATTCAGCTCCACTGATGTTTCCATTCTGAGAAAAAAATTAGAAATGAGAACAAAGCAAGTCAGTCTTGGAGTAGATATCGGATTAGATTAGTTTCTTATAGACTTGCAGCTACTGTACATACATGGGTGGTCATCATGAGCAGCATCAAAACACAGACTATGTTTTATTAAATGCTTGTATTTCATGTTTGTAGAGTGCATTGTGCTGTTTGGGTGTCATGCGCTCTCGCGTTGCGCTGCTCCAGTCTTTGCTGTGTTCCTGTTGTGAGGTGACCAGTCTGGAGCACCTTCATGTTGTTAAGATGCATCATTTTTATTCAGAGGTTAAAATATTACAAAACAAGCCAAAATAAATTTCAGGAAAATGAACATGAGCTTCATGTTTCTTTTAACACCTGTTTCTCATGAGTTACAGATGTGCAAAAGAAAAATGCTGCATGTGGCCAACCAGCCGAGGCCCTCCTGCTACATCGACTGTGAACTTCAGGCTTTTGTTGCATTTTGGATCTTATCACATATTTGATTGATTTTCTTCATTGATAAAAGTCTGTTTTGCACTTCACACTTCATATTGTCACGTTAGCTGAATACTGATAGCCCTGCTAGCATCAGACAGCTCTGTGGTTTGTTCCCACCTGAATCAGATTCATTCAGCTTTAGGTCCACTCCTCATTTGTCGCCCTGTAGTGACTCCATGTTTTTCTTGTTATCCACAAATCTGATAAAAGGAAACCAACAGTGAGCTGATCTTGCTAACAACATTTGTCTTTGCAGCCAAAGCTTTTTGTCCAAAACCTATTAAAAACACCCATAGACTGTAGGTGGAGGACACATCTCCATTTCCTCCTACTGTATAAGCCAAAATATCTATATAATATAGGATACGGGAGCTGCCATTTTGAGATTTTGACATCATTTGGCACCAGAGTCTGTAGAGTAGTCGGGGCCTGAAGCCGTGGCATCGAGATCCCGCCCAACCCAATCTCTAGCCGAGCACAGCCACAGCCTGTTAGTATGAGCCACCTAGCTGCTACGTTAGCACCACATTAGCTGTTTGTCTTGAAAGACACAACAACTAACCATAATATCTCTATACTGTAACTACATTTATGATCAAACTGACACGTTCTATTACACAGACTCTTAACGCTAATGGAAAGTTATGAGGAAAGTTTTATCTCTCAATCATGATGTCTCAGCCCCTGTTTATAGCATCAATTAACTAATTAAAACTAAACTTAGAAAAAATGAACACTTGAACATACATCAGCATGATGAGAACTACGGATAATGATAGAAACTATGTTTGGGAAAAATTTATTTGACGCACTTTGACTTTTTAGTTTGAGCCATGACCCATCCGCTAACACGGGGGGGGTGTTTATACTCTTAGTATAAACAGAGCTTACTGACACCTTTACCTACTAACATCTCTTTTTCTTAAGAGTGAGATGAAACGATCCCTCTGAAGCCCCAATAAATCTGATCCGTAGGGATGCACCGGTACTGATGTTTTATTTTGATTTTGCTGTTTTAAAGTCATTCAGCATTTCATTACACTGTCTTTGAATGAGCACAAATTCATTCATACCTTTAATATAACCTTCTTTCACATTAAATTTGTTTTTTATTTAAATAGCTGCTTCAAAATCCTTCTCAGCTGCTATGGTCTACAACCAGTCAGGCCTCCTCAGTGAGAATAATGTGAGCTGTGAAACATAAATTTAAGGTAAATGTAAAAGTGATTAGAAACATAAGCTGCGTTTCCAACACATAGACTTCACGAGCGGGCTGGCCATATATCAATGGTCGCCTATCTGCCGATTCATTTTATAATGTTTATTTTTTATCCATCGGAGACGTCGTCCGCGACCGATTAACTTGTAGACCAGTGGCAGCAGAACGCTGCCTGGGACCGGCTGGAGAGCTCGGTGCATCCCTGCTGATCTGCGGTTCGTTCATTCTCATATTTACTCAAACAGCGTGGCACCAAATTTGAATTTTCCACTTTTCTCAATGACAGCTCTGCAGTCTGGTACAAATGAGTTTAGTGATGGAATCAGTATGACTCTAATCTTTACATCATCACTGTCTCAGTTTAGTTTTGGAAACACCCTCTGTTTCCTGCCCCTTCATCATGTACCGTCCTCACCGTCCTCACCACACACTGGAACAAATAGTCATACTTTCACTCACTGTTATTTTCCGTTCTCTCTCTCTCTCTTTTTAATTTTTCTTGCATTATTGTTTTACTGTTTGTGATTCCACAGGGAAGCCTCTTCTAATCCCACCTGGGTTGCTGTCCTCTCCGACGCAGCTGCTTTGCTTTTTTAATCTTTATTTGTACACTTGTTTGTCGCACAGATGAATAAAGTAAATAAAGACCTGAGCAGGCACACATGTGTTGAACCAGTGACTCCCAATTCAATCTAAAAGAAGAGCGTTGCTCTCGCGTCTATTCAAGGACAGAGTTTTGAATGAGGTTCCAGTTACCATGGAAAAAATGTACCTCTGTCCTACAAACCAAAGTGAAGCCTGCAGCAGCAACTTAATACAGCGGCAGCATGCCTCGATGCCAGGCAACACGCCGTGTTACAGTGTGCTGTTCAGAAAACAGGAAGTCTCTGATGAAATGACACGTGTGATAGATTCTCCACCTGTGTGTGTGTATATGTGTGTGTGTGTGTGTGTTTTAAATGGTCTTTGTGCTGTATCTGACAGACAGATAGAGGAAGCCATGACAACAAGATGAGCCTACTTTCATCATCCCCGCTGGTTTTCAGGCTTCGTGATATTTTAGCCTCTGTGATTGAGTTGCATGGCTAGTTTATTAAACTCTGCAGCTGTTGTTTGTGGAGGCACCAAGGAAACAGAGGTAATTGATGGACCTATTGAGTTACACTCGCTGCATATGAAACCACCGCCGCTCAGAAAGTCAAGGATACTAATACGAGCTCCAGCTTAGCTCACTGTCTGCACACCGAACAGTTAGTGACAAGCTGAGTTACTACGAGTTGCTCTGAGTTATTGCGTCTGTGTATGCGCTGCTGTGCGTGCACCGTACATACTGATGCACGCTGCCTGACTGAAAGGTCAGACTCTATTAATACTCAGGCTGTTGAACTCACTGTCTTCAGCTGCTCTCTGAACAGTGCACCATTCACAAATTGAAATTTGCTCACTGCAGTAAGCATAAAAGAGCACAAAAGATTTGACTCCCACCTGGGAAAATTATGATGCACTGTTATGTGTCTTTTAACACCAGTAGGCTGTGTTAAAAATAACACTGCTCAGTAGTAAATTAAGTTCATTTAACTGGTGGAAACTTCTGATTCAAGTCTCTTTTATTATGATTTTGCCCTTGTTCCTTGTTTGTTAATTAGAGATATCTGAAAACCAAGTGACAAACGTTCTGTATGTAAAGGACCCATTTTGTATAGTATATCTTTTTTTATTATTAAAATATTTAATCATGATTTATTCCATATTAATTGCACATTTTTTACCTGTTCAAACTGCACCTTAAAGGAAGATTCATCAAGTATGTAATGCTCTTATCATCATGGGAGTGGGCAAATATGCTGCTTTATGCAAATGTATGTACATATTTATTTTTGGAAATCAACTAACACCACAAAACAATGACAAATATTGCCCAGAAACCCTCACAGGTTCTGCATTTAGCATAAAAAAAATCATAACATGACAAACTGCAGCACAACAGACAACAACAGCTGTCAGTGTGCTGACTTGACTATGAATTGATCCAAACTGCATGTGATCATCATAAAGTGGGCATGTCTGTGAAGGGGAGACTGGTGGGGACCCATAGAACCCATTTACATTCACATATCTGGAGGTCAGAGGTCAATGGAGCCCTTTGGTAATGGACATGACAGTTTTTCCTCATCAAAAGTTTGGAGCGTTATTTAACCTCCTTCATGACAAGCTAGTATGACATTAACCTTAAAACTTAGCCTGCTACAACCTCTGAATGATTGATTTCATTAGTGTTAAAGAAATTAGCAGTGTTAGAGCGATTTTATGTTAACATGTTATTATCATGTTAACTTTCAAAGGCCTAATTGGAGCACATGTAGAAATATAAAAACGACAGTTGGTCATGGTCTAACAGTTTCTTGATGATTAGCGTCTCCATCAGCCTGGACAGCAGACTGTATATAAAGATGGATGACATGACAGCTCCCCAAAAGTGTTCTGGCAAAAATTGAATCGAAGGCAACTGGACTTAGATTTGTCTCTGAAGACGTTTTGCCCCTCATCCAAGTGGCTTCATCAGTTCGAACGCTTCAGTCTGACTAGTCCCCACTAATCTGACCACCAAAAGTGAAGCCAAAACATCTGGATAGCCCCCTGGTGGCTGCAGTATAGCTCATAAGTCCCGCCCCCTCCGTGTTAGTAGATGGGACATGGGTCAAACTAAAAAATCCAAGTCCAATAGATTTTTCCCAAAGATGGTTTTATGCTGATGTACTGTATGTGTGTTCGTTTTTCAGCTAAACAGCGACCGTGGCGCTAACGTAGCAGCTAGGTGGCTCACGCTAGCTGCAGCCATGCTCGGCTCACAATTGATACCGCGGCTCTACGGCCCGATAACTACTGCGCAGACTCCAAACGACGTCAGCATCTCAAGACGGCAGCTCCCGGGATATTTCGGCTTCACTTTTGTACAGCAAGAGGAAGTGGAGACACATCATCCATCTATATTTATAGTCTATGGTCTGAACAGTGCACCATTCACAAGTCTGACGCTGAAATGTGCTCACTGCAGTGAGCATAAAAGAGCATAAGGGATTTGACTCTGACTTTGGGAAATGTGATGCGCTGCTATGCATATTTTAACACCAAAAGATAGATCATGTTAAAAATTGACGTTCAAAGTTCACACACATATAAAAGTAAACTAGTTACACTTCAGACTTCAGTTTCTTCATTTTCCTTACTGTTAAAGTGTGTTTGTCATAATGCTGAATGTTGATGGATGATCCAGTCTCACATTGTGTGGCTTTGACTGCTTGTGTGAGCTCTTAGCAGATAAGTGCTCCAGTAAAATGGGGTGTAAATGATTGTTTTGGTTTTGCCGGGCCCCCCCACAGTGCAATATAATAGGTGGGCTGGATGTGTCATGAAGACTGTAACGGGGGGTTTCCCAGGGTAGATGGAAAGATGAGGAGGAAGAGGGGGGCTGCTTTCTCTTTCTGGTGGTAAGGAGACAGGAGGACCAGACAGCGTTCATGATACCTACAGACAGAACTTTCCACTGGCTTACTTTAGATGAGCAGCAACAAAACAGGAAGTTACCTGGGGGCTTCCAGAGAGGAGAAAAACCCCAGTATTGTAAGATTTAAAGTGTGGATTTACTTTAAATTGAACTTTCCTTTCTGTGTGTTGATTTTGTTATAAAAATCTTCAGAAATGCCTTCAAATTACTTTTTTTAAGTAAGTGAAAATCAAGCGGGTAACTTTGGGGCTGAAAAGTGAAGCCAATGCTGAAGTGCCCTAAACTTGCATTCTCTCTAATATCCAGCAGGGGGCGACTCCTCTGGTTGCAAAAACAAGTCTGATTGTATAGAAGTCTATGAGAAAATGAGTCTACTTCTCCCTTGATTTATTACCTCAGTAAACATCATAAACATGAGTTTATGGTCTCAATCGCTAGTTTCAAGTCTTCTTCAATACAGTGTGATGTTCATTTAGTAAATTATGGTCTCAATTGTTAGTCAAATAGACCATAAAGCAGGAGATGCTTTAGGGCGGGGCTACCCTGTGATTGACAGGTCACTACCATGGTGTTGTCTGTGTTTCTGACTTAGAGTTTTTGCCCCTTAGCTCACAGTGTGTTTACAGTTCATGCAAGTTAATTATAATGGTGAATGGACTTGCACTTTTCTAGTCTTCTGACCACTCACAACTCTTTATAATACATTTACACACATTAAGTTAGATCTAATCTAATTAGATCTAATCTAATCTACTCAGAATCTAATCTAATACACACTGACAGCACCAATGGGAGCAATTTGGGTTTAAATATCTTGCTCAAGGACACATTGACCGGTGACTGGAGCAGCCGGGGATCGAACCGCGACCATTATTCAGTGTTCAGTTGTACTTCCTCCAGTTGCTCCATCCTCTTGTACTACTTCTGATTGCAAAAGACCAAGATGCCGACGGCCAAAATGCCAAACTCAAGGCTTCAAATTAGCAGTCCACAAACCAGTGGGTGAGGTCACGATGAGTACATCCACTTCTTAGTCTCAGTGTTTTGAAATATTGAAATTGTAACCAAGGATGTTGCTTTTGTGGGGATAAAGCAAAACCAGACTCGCAATTAAAAGAACTTATCTGGAGCAGAAGAAAGAGAAGAGTAGCAGCATCACATCACCCAGATTCACTGGTGTGTCTTCAGATTTAAGGACACGCTCTTCTTTGTGCAGCAGCGTCCGACCGTGATATTGTCAATGCTTGATGTGCAGTATCAATATTTCAAAAACCAACAGAACTTTAACTCCAGGAACAGGTCTGAATGTACTATCTAGGACAGTAAGGTCATGTTCTCCAAGAAACTGAAAAGTGGATATTTCATAGGCAGTATTTTTTAGACTCAATATATTTAAATTTGACTTCTTTTGAGGTAAATAACTAAAAGATTTATTATTTTCTCATCAGATATTTACTCCTGGCAGTTAGACCATCTTGTTATGAGTCCATTAAACAGACATCATTTCTACAACTACTGTAGATTTTTGACAGAATAGACCCAACTCAAGACATTTACTAGCATCTCTCTCCAGAGCTTTCACCTATATCACATGGTCTTCATTTAATAATAATTTCACCCATAAAACTTTAAGGACGTCTTGGTTTATAACACATAAATGTTCATCCTTCATTCTTGAATTTTACCAAAACAATCCCAACTCAGGGTTCACTTTCATGCTTTTTGCAGAGCTTTCTCCCGCATTACATGATTTTAATGGGCAGATAGACTTGGCTCAGTAAACAGGTCAAATCTGTAAACTCCATCTTCTTTTGAGATGGTGTGATGTGACTGAAAGCTCCAGAAAACTTTGAGTCGGGACGGTTTTGTTAAACCACAGCAGACGTTTTAAAGTGTCATAGCAGGAAATGCACAGTTGTATTTACTAACATTAAGAGCCGTTTCTCACTAGTACGTTGTGAAAATACAGTGTGGGAATGTGGAAAATCAGCACGTAAATTGACGACTACCGGGCCTGGTGTGAATTATCCACACTGCTGTGTTCTGTTTTCACAATGAGTTCCCTCCTAAATAACGCTGTGTCCACTTCACAAAACAAAAACCTCTCAAGACAGAGAATGTCTAAAGGCTAACGTTAGCTACGCAATACATAAACTAATCAGACCCTAAATGTGACACTAACACGAGCTGTTGTGGCGAGTCCCGTTCCATAACCAACATATTAGGAAGTCAGCTACATTACCATCTTCATGGTATCCCATCTGCTGAGCGATCTCAAGCAATACGTTGTCCTTTA
Source organism: Pterois miles (assembly GCA_947000775.1). NCBI lineage: Eukaryota > Metazoa > Chordata > Actinopteri > Perciformes > Scorpaenidae > Pterois > Pterois miles. The sequence continues at coordinate 3,994,483 of CAMQGK010000634.1, read as the reverse complement.
TTTGGTTGTTGAGGTAGTAGAGTTTGTCATGAACAACACCAGAATAATGTTTTGGACAGAAAAAAGCCCATTTGACAGTCTGTTACCCTGAAAATACATAGAGAAGCACATGGGGAATTATTATCTAGAATGATGGCGATCAGTTGGGACGGATGATTTCATTGGTCAAACATACTGTATATTTCTGCCTGGCAGAAATCTGCTGAAATTGAGGTCTGTCCAGATGTTTTTTTCCTGCTTAAATGTTCTGTGGGGGCTGTCAGTATTCATAAGAACCCACCAAACCATCCATCCATCCATCCATAACCGCTTATCCCGTTAAGGGTCACAGGGGAGCTGGAGCCCATCCCAGCTGACATTGGGTGAAGGCGGGGTTCACCCTGGTCAGGTCACCAGTCCATCGCACGGCACATAGAGACAGACAACCATTCACACTCACATCCACACCAAAGGGCAATTCAGGGTCATCAATTAACCTAAATTGCATGTCTTTGAAATGTGGGAGGAAGCCGGAGAACCCGGAGAAAACCCATGCAAACACGGGAGCCCATGCAGACTCCACACAGAGGAATTTGAACCTGTGACCCTCTTACTGTGAGGCGACACCGCTAACCACTGCACCACCGTCCCGCCCACCAAACTCAAAAGTTTAAATAAAGTTCTGTGTGATTTTTTTTTTTTTTTTTTGTCCAGACGAAAATCCATGCTTGGTGTGAAACAGGTTTAAAGAAACTAAATGTGAGTTTGGGAACATTTCTATTGCTGTTCCATACATAAACATAAAGACATCATCACAACCAATCAGCATGATGATTTGAAAGACAGAAGCCTTAGCTTTCCACTATTTAAACAGGATCATGCAAACAACGATCTCCCACGGCCATTATGAGGCAATACTCTTGCGCTTCTGCGTGATCACCATGTTTTTTACAGCATGTAAGCGTTCAACATGATGACGCAAAAGACAGAAATCTTAGCTCTCCGCTGCAAAAGACTGAATGCTCTAGCTATTATGGGTTTTATTTTAGATCGATTTAAACGGGATCATGCTAACATGGATCTCCTGCGGCCATTATGAGGCAATACTCTGGCACCTCTGTATGTTGTCACCATGTTTAGTACTGAATGTAACGTAACATAATGATTGATGCAAAAGACAGAAATCTTAGCTTTCCAATGCAGATTGATTTAAACAGGATCATGCTAACAACAGTCTCCCGCGGCCGTTGTCGCCACGTTTTGTACCGCATGTAACGTACCGTGATAACGTCACCGTGAACAATGTGATGACGTTAAAAAACAGAAGACTTTGCTTTCTACTGCAGAATTAATTGCTGTTCTGTTTTTTTTTTAGATCTACTTAAACAGGATAATGCTAACATGAATCTCCCGCTGCCTTTCAAGGGTTAATGCTGTGGATATATAGAGTACCTTTAATGATGGCTGTATTCTCCGTACGGGAGCTGAGTCATTGTTAATGCTATTAATTCCACCTGTGCTTTTCTATACATGTACAAGTTAGACAGAGAAAGGCATGACAGATGTCCATTAGGTCATTAGGCTAAGACATAAATACCCTCATCATGAACTCACAGGTCACATAATGCTTACATTTCTTAGTCATGTCTGAATGTATTTGGGTGTAATTGGATTAGTGTGACTTTGTGATACAGCTATGCACCATGGGTAAGCTGCTATTTAAATCAAAGCTTACTGTATGTTTCCCACTGCGGTCCATGAATACATTCTGCCATCACTGTATATGAATCATGAGGCAAATTAGAGCTATTACAGCGCTGTGAATGAATACATTAGTGAAAGTGACATGTAATGTTCTGACAATAGACTCTCTGGTGGAGGAGGAGCTTCGCCTCTGCAGATCCACGCAGATATACGACATATGGCGTGGCGTCACCACACTGAGCCCTGGCCTGTCTGTTGCGCCGCGGTCAGTGTGCGGCCAATATGTAACGAGACATGACACTTCAAAAGTCCAACATGTGCCACGAGCGATAACAAACCGCCGCTGCGCTCTCCCTCTTTGCGAGCTGTGGACTCAGCAGCTCTGCGGATGTTTTTATCTCGTCTCTATGCAGAGCCGGCGTTTGATATCATTTTGATCTTGCAGAATAAAATGTTTTCTCCATTTGTGTCCTCGCCGTCCTTGTCCTTCCTCGTCCTCAGCTACTCTGTAGGTGGCATGTTTGCATCTGCTTATTTGCAGAGACATCACCATGGTGCCCATGTCATGCCTGGAGACCTCCTGTAATCTCTTTGGTGTGCTGTGTGAAATGGGCCATGACCTCTTCTGCTCTCCCTTTCTATTCGTCTCTCTCCATCCCTCACTGCTCTGCTTGTCTCTCTCTCTCTCTGTGATGCAGGAGGATAATTCATACTCACCAACTAAGAGCTGACTGCAGAGAATCACAGGCCAGAACTCATTTACAGCAAGAATGCATAACAGCGAATGTGACAGTGGATGCAGCTCATCACAGGAAAATAAGGCCAAATGTATGTGGACACCCAAACGTATCACCCAAATGTGATTGTTGAACATATTATTCCAAAACTACAGGCATAAATACACTGCTATAACAGCCTCCGCTCTTCTTTGAAGGATTTCCTTCCACAAGATTTGGAAACCTGGCTGCAGGGATTTGAGCATCAGTGAGGCTGGGCCCTGATGTTGGGAGACAAGGCCTCACAGTCAGCGCTCCAGTTTCTCCCAGAGGTGCTGGATGGAGTTGAGCAGGTCAGTCCAAGTTCCTGACCCTAACCCCGTCTTTATGCACAGGGACATCGGGTCACGTTGAAGAAGAGCCTCCCCCAAACTGTTGCCACAGCATTCAAAGCACACTATTTCTCTGACGTAAATTGCATTAAGCTGACAGTCCTTGAGTCTGAAAAGTGAAGCCAATGCAAAAGTGCCTAAAACTTGCATTCTTTCTAATATCCAGCAGGGGGCGTCTCCTCTGGTTGCAAAAAGGAGTCTGATTATATAGAAGTCTATGAGAAAATGAGCCTATTTCTCACTTAAAATTGTTTAAGTGAGAAGTAAATTATGGTCCCATTTAGAGTCAGATAGACCCTAAAGGAGGGGATGCTTTAGGGCGGGGCAACCTTGTGATTGACAGGTCACTACCACAGGGTTGTCCGGTCTGGGAGTTGTCCATGTTTTCGTCTCAAACTTTAACCTTTCATAGTGTGTTTTCATATCCATATCTTTCTTACAATAAAATATTGTTATCACACATACACCTCTGTTCAGAATATCGCAGATTACAAAAGTTCCAAGATCAGAATTTCTGTATTTATTATATTTTTATGGCTAATGAGGAAAAAAATCTCGCCTACTTAAAAGCAGTATTAGTAGATTTGTTTGGCTCTTACAGGCAGTAAACATTTCCCTATTATCACATTATAAATGTGTGGTCGTGTTGGCAGTCATTTGTAGCAGAAGCAGAGTTAACATTAGCATTCATTTGTAGAAGAATGAAAGTCCAATATTCACTCTCTTTTACCGCTGTTTTGGTCTCCACCAACTCCTGAGGGAAACATCTGGTTCTGTAGCTGCTAAATGCTCCAAAATGTTCACTAGCTCGTTCCAACCGTTGTCATTTAGTGTGCAATGCCTTTATCAGAGGTTTTCACAGGAAATGAGGTTGATCAAGAGCAGTGAGGCTGAACCAAAACAGTAAATTTGTTGCAGGGCGGAACCTCCAGGTGTGAAAAGTGAAGCTAATACTCATGTGTATTCAGTGTCTTATACTTGCGTTTTTCTAATATCCAGCAGGTGGCGACTCCTCTGGTTGCAAAATAAGTCCAATTGTATAGAAAAAAAGTCTTATTCAGCGATTGTACTTCACCTCTGGTTCCAAAAAACCAAGATGGCAACGGCCAAAATGCCGAGCTCCAGGCTTCAAAAAGGCAGTCCGTAAACCAATAGGTGACGTCACAGTGACTACGTCCACTAGACGTGTGATCACTTGAGCCGATTGTTTTCCTTCCCAGATTGTTTCATATGAAAGAAGAAAAAAATATACAAGGAAAAATATATATATATACTATAAAATATATGCTGTATATATAGATATATAATTTTCTGTTACAGAAATATTTCTTATCTGTCCCTTATCCCTTTAATCGCTTTTCATGGTTCTCTTTTGGTGATCCCAACCCCAAGGTTGGGCACGGGAAGTTAATCTACTGAAATGATCACCAGACACAAAGAAAACATGCTGTCACATTGATAACAAAACGTTAATATACATAAATAACAGTGTGATGTAGTAGTATCTACTGGTAGTGATTGAGTATTTGTCGTCTGCATTCTTTCATGTTTTTATCTGTTTCCATTTTACTCTCATTAACGTAAATCCGTATCGCCCTTTGGCATATTTAGTTGTAAAGTAAACATGAGAAGCATTATTTTATGCATGAGTTGTAAGTGCAGAGTGCTGCAGTAGTTTGGTTCAGTGAAGCCCTGGTGGGATGACGTGCGAGTGCGTCTTCCTGTGACAACGGCAGCAGCTTTGATGGTAACCAGTGCAGCAGTCCTCGGGCTCAGAGATCCTCTCTGCTTTATTTCACCGCCTCCTCTGACTGGGAAGTATGCACACACTTGATCATGTGTATGTGTGTGCACCTGTTTGTGTGTGTGGAAAAGGTAGGTCCTCCTCTCGGGCCCGCTTTGCCTAATACGTCCATGCAGGGCTCGCCGGAGAGCGGCGTGCAGCAGCACAAAGATCAGGGCTATTCTGGTGCTGCCAGCCTGCCCAGTGCTGATAGGAAAGGATTAATGAGGCGGGGCACTCATCACTTGTAATTAGAAACAACGCTAAAAACTATTTTTGTGCCTGTTCCTATGGAGAGATCTTGACCCTCAGGCCGGCGCCCCCACACCCCTTCGCCGCCGGCCATGAGGCGGTAGACGCCTGAGAAGTTGGAGTAAATATAGGCCCATAACTCCTGCAGCTATGTGACACATGGTTCAATGGAGGGGAGTGCAGATAATTCACAACTCTGGCTGTGTGCTCCGCTGGATGCTCAAATGTCAAGAGGCTGATAGAGGCTGTCTCTTAAAATACACACTGTAAGGCTTGTTTGTTGTTATTGATCCCAATAATCAGCGAGTCTCTGAGCTTCTGTTGTTTCCTGGCTCAGGCTCTGTAGTGAGGCCTCGAAATCTTTATCCCTCAATCTGTTGTTTCTCTTTTAAAATCAGGGTATTTTCACACGAATGTTTTCAATGTCTGTTGCATAGCCGAAGCAGTTACTTGATCAATTGATTAGTCGATAGCGGGGCTACAACTAACGATTGTTTTCATTTCTATTCCCAATTAATTAATTAGTTATCTGGTCTATAAAATGTCAGAAAATGGTGAAAAATACTGGATCAGTGTTTGCCAAAGTCCAAGATGACATCCACAACTCAAATATATTCAGTTTACTGTCACAGAGGAGGAAGGAAACCAGAAAATATTCACATTTAAGAAGCTGGAATCAGAGAATTTAGACTTCTCCTTAAAAATGACTCAAACGATTGAAAACTGATTGATCTTCTGAATTGATTGTTTTCCGGCAAATGTTTGCCTAATCCCACCCTCTTAAATGTGGCGTGTTCCTGCTTTTTCTCAGTTATGTATCAGTCCGAGTTGAATCTCTTGGTTTTGGGCTGTTGTTTGATGTCACCTTTAGCTCTAGAAAATTTTGATGATCATTCTATATATCAGCATGTTGAAAGGCAATAGAAATTCTCCCAATCCCTTATTTATCACCTTTTAATTTAAATATTTTTTTGATTACTGAATAATGATAATAATCGTTGCAGCCCTAGTCTCTTAGTTTTCTCTTGCTTAGAATTTAAACCTATACCTTTTTATTTTTGGTCACTCTGGCAGCTGAAACAGGTTGTGACCACAACACTGACGTATCACCCTTTAAGTTTGTACAGTGATGTCAGCATAACATTGCATATTTGCTGTTATGGAGCAACACTTGTAGTTATGTTTCTGTGCACCTGATGAATGCAAGTCCAATATTCACTCTCCTTTTAGCTCTGTTTTGGTCTCCACCACCACCGATTCCTGAGGGAAACAAACTGTCCACTATGCTCACCAGCTAGTCTCTGACTTTGTCTGCTATCTGGTGCTGGACAGCTGGTGTGCAGTGGGTTCATCAGTCATTTTTTGTGTTGAAAACAGCTGCAAGTTGATGTTGAAGACCATAAAACCAAAACAATGAACAGCAAGCGTTCACTTTCACATTACACAGTCATTTGATCCATTGTTGAAGCTGTAGTTCCTGACAGTAGAGCATGAGACAGATGATCTGTGAAAAAAATCATGTTCCTCTGCCTCCTCTTAGTGCTTTTAATGGCATTTGCGAGATTTAAACGTAGCCGAAGGAAAACAACCAATCAGAGCCGAGCTCAGTCACTTGCGAACTTCAACCAAACATCTAAATTAAGCAGCGTTGATCAAATATGAATCGATATTCTGTTACTGTAATGACTATTTCTCTCCTCAAATGTTTTCAGAAACATCTTGTAGTTTCAGTTTAGCTGTAAAATGAGAGAGTTTGGGACCCGGAAGCCATGATGAGAACCGTTGAGGAAATACCAAGCACCGCCCACCAGCCGGAGCACAGCCAATAGGAACGCTCTCTCTCTGAAATGACCTGTGATTGGTCAGTGTCTCCTATCATGAGCTAGATTTTATAAAGCCTGAAAACAGAGCTATGAGGAGGTGCAGGAGTCTAGTTTTCTCTCAGAACACTTGAATTACAACGTGCTGAAAGGTTGTTATGTTATTTTTTTGCTCAATGATGCCAAAAATATTCTGCCGACTGCAAGTTTAATTCATACATCTAAAGTATTTGACAACAATCGGACCAGTTTGTAAGCCAGCAGCCATATTTCAGGTAAATTGAGCCATAACAAAGCAAACTTTCTCATTTCTCTCAAGATGTTTCTGAAAATATGTGAGAAGAGATGGGCATTACAGTAACAGAATATTGATTCATATTTGATCAGCAGTACCTGGTTTGAAAGTTTGATTGGAGTTTGCCAGTTAGCAGCTCAGCTTTGACTGTTTCCCTTCGGGCAAGTTGAAATCTTGCAAATGCTGTAAGGAACACTAGGAGCCTTCAGAGGAGCATGTTTTTTCACAGATGTGTTAGGTATAGTGACTGTTTTATTAAAATAACTTTTTATCATATTTGCTCTAAGTTACAGACTGCAGCTGTAATGTAAGCATATTGATTATTGCAGCTTTAAACATTTAAATACAACCTGAGACATCTGGCACATTTTCACAAAGTAAAAGATCTTCAGAAACATATTTCTGCTTTTTTCTCTCAGTAGCCGGAGAAATGCGTTCCTCCACGTGGAAAGAAACAGGCAGAAAATAAACCCTCCGGGACGCCAAAACCAAACTTGAAGCCTCCCTGTTTATTTCAAAGCTCACAAGTAGGGATTACAAAATTACAGTGCTTCAATTTGCAACAGTTCGAGGAGTAGTAGGAGAAGAGTAGGAGAAGATGACAGACCAGTTGAGGAATCTTGAGCAAGTCATGCAAAAAGGTGTGGGAGAAGGCCTCCGTTATAATAGCACCCTTTGTGGAAAAAAATAAATCCATCTGTCCGTAGGTCAGTGCAAAAATAGTAATGAATATATGCATACAAAGAAAATAGATATATATTTATATACTGTATATACTTGACTACAGACACAAAGAAAGATAGAGACTTGTAGAGCGAAGCCACCGGAGCCTCTGAGCCCAAAGCAGAGACTCTTAAACAAGTCTAGTCGTAAAGAGTGCACATCAAATATGACAGCTGGGTATTGTTCTAATACAGAACCGTGTTTCCTCTCAGAGCTGTCAGTCAGGCTGTGACCTCTACAGAAAGAGCAGTGTGGGAAAGACAGACAGCACCATAATGTCTGCAAGTGTCCCTCACAGACCAGGAGCACACAGCATGCTTCGTTTTCCAACCGGAGAGTAATGTACAGTACGACGGTTACATTGTTCAGTCAGATAGATCGGTACATACAAAAGCCATGTGCCGCTGCTGTTGTAGGAACCAGCAGGTGGGACAAAAAGGTTCATTATTCTTATATAACATTGGCTCAGATGCTAAGCTCTCTCTTTTTTCTTTTTCTTTTTTTTTTTGCAAATGGTAATCACTGAATAGAAATGCACAAGCTACAAACGTGTGGTAAATGGTTATTATATACCTTTTTTTTTTTTATCATATTCAAATATATTGTGGAGCACCAGTAGACACCAATGACAACAGCAACAAAAATACTAAGTGAGGACACGTCGCCACACGTTTTTTGTTTTTTTCTCTCTTCAAACTCACTTCAATCAGAAGCTGCAAACTTTTATTCATGCTTGAAAATGTTCGCAGAGGCCTCACAAAACTACTTCATGATCGTCGGGTTAAGAAACAACCTGTTACAGTTTTCATTTGCATAGCATGGAGTTTCACATGAGGGATTTTCGAAGCTTATTGTCGTGAATGTTGGTGTTGTAAAGCCTTACCGAGTGCACTGTGTGTTTGTATTCACTATGAAAACTTCTCACATTCTCCTTCGTGTTGCTGACAGAGACGCATGTGATCGTTCTCCAGACGTCTGGGTTCAGATGTATTTTGAAGATAAAATGCTTCACACAGGGTATATTACAAAGTAAATGTTGGTTTTGGTGCTTTGACAGTGATACCGTTAGCCCTGTGCTTCATTTCATGCCTTTGTTTTCATGCAAACAATGGAGAGCTGAACAGAAACCAGACGAACTTCATGAACACAAATAAAACAGAAAACATAATTTGTGAGGAAATTGCTTCAAGTCGGCTTGGTACAATACAGGAAGAAGCTTGTAACTGCTTGTTTTTTTTGGTCTGAATTTCATATTTAAAGGAACATTGTGTAGCATTTCGGAGGATCTATTGGACTATAATATTAATACGTATGTTTTTTTTAGCGTGTAAAAAGAATCGTGTTCGGGCGCCAAGTGAGAGTAGGAGCGCCAGGTCCAAGCTCCTGGATTTAATACGTTTTCGAACATTTCAGGGATTGTTTAATACTGCCGAAACAGCACGGCCAAAGAAGTCATGTCATTGCATGAACTTTGGGCAAAACCGCCTAATAGCAGACGGGTGTTTCAAACAAAATCTCGGCAAAAATCAGTAGGACTAAATGCATTTTCAAACATTTCAGGGATGGTTTAATTCTGCCAAAAGAGCATGGCCGAAGGAGTAATGTCATTACGAGAACTTTGGGCAAAAGACCTGCGGCCCTGACAAAATGGCGGAAGGCAAGAATTGTTGTGTTTTCGTTAGCTATGAATGAGCCGTTTATATCTACGTAGGGGAGCGATTCCTCTTCACCAAGCTGGCCACCATGTTTCTACGATAACCCAGATCGGACAGACCAAACGCTGGCTCTAGAGAGAGACATTTGCGTTTTCGTGTCAGCCACCGCAGTTCTACACGCTTGGCACACGGAAAATGTTACAGTTGGTTGCAATCTGCAACCTCACCGCAAGATGGCACCAGATGTTACACACAAAAAACACAGGAGACTGCTGTTCATGTCCCGTGTGAAATAAGAAATTAAAGTTGATCTATTTGTACACATAACTTCCGTACTTCCGGAGTTATTTTACCCCAAACAATAATCTTTTCCAAAACCTAACTAAGTACTTTGTTGCCTAAACCTAACCACACTCCGTTAAACTTCAGTTTAAGGACTACATGCTCTTTTATATGTGGGAAACTTTGGGGTTTATTAAATTAAAACCAGCTACATCAAAGATGTGTGGTTTTCAGTCTAAGACAAGGCTATTTTTCTGAGCCTCTAAAATTTAGATCATTATTTTTTCTGTGTTTAAATGCTCACTTTTGATATGGTCACGCACACAGTCATCTCAAAGACAAGGTCTTTATACTGTGTGCTGACAAACGTATGCGTATCACCTGGGTGTTTTAAGAAATTTGAGAATTTCCTCTAAAACTGTCGCCAGCAGTCAAATTTGTAAAAAAAAAAAAAAAAAAAAATGAGGTTGAAATGCAAAATTCTTTTCAGCAACAATGCAAAAATCTACAGTTTGGATCAGAATGAAGGCAAAGTAGCACAAGTTGAGTATTTTTTTTCTAGCTTTTCTCCTCATATCTATCTACATGTTGCATTATGAGTCACAGGTGAGTATATTCAGGTGCATTAGGATGAGGGTAAACTTTGTGAGCGTGCATATACTCTTTACCACACCACTATTTAGTGCGGAGTGATTTACAATTCACGTTGGTTGTTCAGATTCCTCTTCAAGTGCCACCACCAGATCAGAGTTACATAATGAGCATTTTTACCTCAAGGCTTCGAATGTTCTCAAATTCTGCATATTTATCAGGAAGCGCAGCAAATACATCTGTACATTACACAGAAAGACCAAGAAGTGCTTTTGTCTGGGAGTTAAAATTCAACCTCGGCATGTTCTGCATCTGTCTACACGTGATGGTGTACCATGCGCAGGCCCAGTGGTGACACATGAATTAAGGCATTGATAGAGGCACTAGAACAGCACGTGACAGCAGCGCTCGCCTATGCGAGGCAGGAGAGCTCACTTAACTGTAGCTTAGTGTCAACGACAGGGAGTTGCAAAAAGATTAGACAAGGGGTCACGCTGCTCTACTGTACCGCCGCCATCGCACGATGCTGCGGCTGTATGTTTGAAGTCTGTACCTCAGCTCTGCTACCTCACAACGGACTAAATCATAGCTCGACATTTCGGGCATCGACACAAGCAAATGCAGCTACGCAGGGACTCAGCGGAGTTTGTTCCAACAGAGCTGGCTCATGGATGAACGGGAGCAAAAAGAACAGAGGAGACGACAGAAGCAGGCAGTGAAATCCCTCCGTTCTGTTACATTAAACATCACCAGTAGCCCTGTTTTACAAGATTCACTGATTATTTCAAAGTGTTCTCTCCTCTGACAGCAGCCATGCATTAAAAAAGCTCTTATGGCTGTCTGGTAATATATATTGCTAAAATATATATGCATATGTGGATGCAGGAATGGCAAAACAAAGAAGCAAACAATATGAATTTGTGGTTCTGATGACTGACATAAACTCACTGAAAAATAAAAACCCATTTTTTTCTCTTCTTGTACACATCTGCGCCAAATATTACAGCATAACCGTACGCACCATAAACATACAGAACTGAACAACAGTAAGTACATTAACATCTAAAATGGTATTTCAGCAAAGAGCTGGAAATGTTTCGTAATCATCACCGATATATACACATAAGATCAAGGTCTCGGTTGCATTCCACTCTGAAATTATTGCACAGTAAGCCACGGTGGGCTCATCATGGTCACCCCATAAACCCCTGTATAAAAATAGAACAACAACATTAACACACCAAACAAGTCTTCATCTTTTTTTTTTTTTTTTTTTTTTTTTGACAGGCACTGCCGTGGCCAACCCCCGCCTGAGTCTGCAAACAGAAAAAACTGTGTGCCACAGTGTGAGCGTAAAGAGTTTCTCTTGTCAGTAATTGCCCAAAAGCACATAGAATATCTTTTCCAAAACGATTCCCTTTTCCCTCATGTTTGCTTCTCTGCGGTCATGAATGGAAACCTTCCCACTGACCGCTTCCCCTCCCTGTCTCTACCTCTAACTCGTCCTCTCCTCCGGGACTTCGGCCAGGTCCAAACAGTAGGGATTTTTGGCATTTCTCATCACCACTGACCCAGAGCTTTGGCACTCCAGAGAGTCCAAGATGAGCGTGAGGAAATTCAAGAAGAACACAGCGACTCGCACACTCCAAAACCAGCTCATAGAGCAGCCGGCCCCTCTTGAAAACAAACAGTGAGAGTGAGTACAAGTGTGAGCGTCGAGTGGGTTCGTTTAGACGACGGTTTCCACACCAATCAGCTTTGGCGTGAGGATTCGTGGCGTTATTCCGTTGTTGAGGTCCTCCTCGAACTCCAACAGCTGGCCCATGAAGTTGAGGTTCGGGGAGATGATGGGCCTCCTGGCTTTGACGAACTTGTAGGCGTCCGTCATGGTCATCCAGGTGTGCTTCATCAGGTAGGCGATCACGATGGTGGCTGAACGGGACACGCCTGCCTGGCAGTGGATCAGAAGGCCCATACCTGCTTGATGTGCTTCCTCTGCAGAGAGGAACATGGAAACAATGAGAACATGATCCAGCGAATGCTTTGTTCCCTAAAGGGGAAGTTCAGTGGTTAAAACTTCTAGGTCTTGTTATTGAACCCCCATGTATCTGTAGCTTGTTTTAAAGCAATGTATCCTCATACAACAGTTCATATGATAGCGTACAAATTTAGTCCTCATTTTTCCTACAAATGTCCAACAACACATGACGCACATGTCAATTTCCACTCCAGTCTTTTCAAAATAAACTTACATCTTCACAGGCAACAACTTGGTTAGACTGAGGCAACAAAACCTCTTAGTTAGAAAAAAATTTTGGTTTGGGTCAAAATAACTCTGGAAGTGGTGTAACTTATGCAGCAAACAACTCAACGCTGACCCCTGGTTTCACATGGGGTACCAACACTGATCTCCTGGGTTAAAGTCTGGTATTTTTAGACCCACCCTTCCTCCTCTCTATGTGGTGTTTGTCGCTCTCCATACTCCTGGTTCACAATTATGTGGATTACATACGATTGATTTCACGTTATATATAAAAATTTCAGTGCATTACCTTTTGTGGGTATTAGGGATGCTAATTTTTAATTTGTAACCAATCCTTGTTAACTGGTGATGATAATGATGATGATTATTATTATTATTATTAACCAACAAGATTAGTGCGTCTCATCCAGCGATGCACCAGCTGCAGTATTTGAGCACAACAGACAACTGATTCAACAGTTCACCATCAGTAGAGTTACTGTAGCAGCCACGGTGCTGCGTTCACTGTCTTCAGTTCACCATCCGGGAGCGTTAGCAGCCACAGTGCGTGTACACATGCAGCCACTTTATCACACCATGTAGTTTAGCTGCAAGGTTGTCAGCTGTGTGTCTGCCTGGCGTAGCTTTAGCAAGTGTCCGACAGACCGTGTGTGTGTGTGTGTGTGTGTGTGTGTGTGTGTGTGTGTGTGGGGGTCGTGAGTGTGGGTTTGTTGGTGGTGTTACAGCTGTGTACTACCCAATTGTGGGCATGTCTGTCATAGAACCCATTTTCATTTATATCTAGAGGTCAGAGGTCAAGGGCCCCCTTTGAAAATGACCATGACAGTTTTTTTTGTTATTTAGCCTCTTTTGCTAGAGTTGGTTTGTACCAGTGGTACTTTAGGTAGCTTTAAAACTGAGCCCACAACCTCCTGAAGATCAATTCCAAAAATAAGTAAAAAAAAAAAAAAAAAAAAAAATTAGCGTTGAAATGATTTTGGTGTCAACGCGTTACTGTTTTAAGTTTAACAGCTTTAATGTGAATGTCTGAGTTTTTCATGATATGTCTCCTTTAAAGCTCTCAAGCAGACATTAAATCATCTTAAAGGGTAACAAGACGCTGTTAGCTTAATGTTCTGCCGTGAAAACAGTGAAAACATTTTTCATACCGATGAATTCAAACGCCTCCTCGAAGTACTGCCGCAGGTTCTGCTTGTTGCTGTCCGTGGCGGGCAGGCGCTTGTAGATGAAGAGGCCCGTGTCGTAGTGGTAGAGCGGCAGATGGGTGGTCACGTTTAGGATGTAGCCGATGTTGAAGCGCTGCAGCAGGTGGATGTCCTGAGCATCGTGCTCGTTCCCCAGATAGAGGAAGGGCAGGATGGGCGTCAGCTCTGCGTTCTCTATGTCCGGGGTGGAGGGCAGGGAGTGAGGTAGCGGCCCCGTCAGGCCAGCAGCGGCGCCGGTGTCCAAGCCCTCGTGGAGGTGCAGCGAGTGCTCGCACAGGTTCTCGTGGTTCTGCCTGAAGCAGCTAAGGCCTCCTGTGAACACAAACAGAGAGATTGTGACGTAAGTAAATACAGCGTTTTGTGTGGTTAGGCAAGCAGGCAGTGAAATTATTTAGATAAAACAAAACTGATAAAACTGCCAAGCTTCTTTTCATATTTACTCTATTTTCCCCATCATAATTGTAAATTGGACCTTGTTGGTCTCCTTACTAGGGTTAAGGGTTCAATTCCCACTGGAGCCCTCCATGCTAAAAATACATGCACTTATGCTTCTGTGCACCACATGGCACACGTTACGACTGAATAGGACAAGTAAGCTCTGCATACACATCTGGTAAAAGGACAACTGGCTATAATGAGCTGTGAAGCGCTAAAATATGACAGAATTGTCCAATTCCCAGACTACACTGTTACATTTGGCTGTAATTTGAACGTCTCCATTTGGATATTGAATCAATACGAAGGGATCATCAGTGTTTCCATTCACAGCAACTCATTTTAAGAAGGCCAAAATAGCCACTAAACAGTTTCCACCAGCTAAACCTTATGAGAAATCCCCCCTCGTTAATCTGCAGGTAAATAGACGTACTGAATGTTTAATATACTTCTCACTGGACATCTGCACTTCTCCAAATAACTGGTTTGCACCTGTTGCCAGTGATGCCAAAGTTTCCCTTCAGCACAAGCGTTGTGGGGAGGGGTGGAAAGCGTCTCACACACACACTCGGTATCAGTTCATGTATTGTTCACTTTGTAAGAGCTGACATCATGCCATGTGAGGTCATCGCACAACTTCCCCCCTGGTGACCGGGCAGGTGGGTTCACCATAAAACGGCCCGATTGTTAACCGTGAACAAAGACATTAACCTGATGTTACGCTGATAGTGGAACAGCCTCGCTGTCAAGGGGCAGCCATGGTAAAATTTACACTATTGTAGATAAAAGAAGGGGAAGTCTTTACAGGCCCTCTGACAACAAAATCCACAAGACGTTTGGGGGGAATTTCCACTGATGCTTTTCTTAAAGGGACTGTATCTAAGTTTTTACTTGTATTAGACATTTTTTTATTGCCAATGCAGGTTGTATTCTAACCTAAAAAAATAGGGTTTCCTCTGTCCGCCTGGAGACTTTTAATATGAAAAATGTAGGCCGTTTTTTCTGGGAAAACTCTGTGACGTCAAGCGTGCTCACGAGTGCCTTTACTCTCTTCTGCTCAGCTACAGGCTAACAGCATGCAGCTAACCGCTAACGCTGACAAACAACCAGCCCCCACCACAACTCAGACTCCAAGACAAACAAAGTTATAGCTTTTGAACAGCCACAGGTGTCACTGTTAATGAGCAACTTCTGATTCTTACAAAGAGCCCCTTTAAGACAAACCAATATTAATGAAGACTATTTTACAGACATTTGTATTACACATCTACATTGTTTCATAATACCATATCTTTCCTACAATACAGTATATTTATTACACCTTTGTTCAAAATGCCACAGATTACATAAATTATCACCAGGATTTCTGACAACCACATTTTACCAAACTGCAATTTTCTTCATTTTTATCACTAATTAGAAAAATCTTAAACCGCCTAAATTTGAAGCAGTAAACATTTCTATATTATTGCTTTGTAAATGTGTCGTTGTGTTGGCAAACATTTGTAGTAGAAACAGAGTAACATTAGCATTCATTTGTAGGGGCACGCAAGTCCAATTTTCACTCTTTTATCTCTGTTTTGGTCTCCACCAACTCCTGAGGGAAATATATGGCTCTTTAGCTGCTAAATGTCACTACTTTTGTAATTTGGTGTGCATTTAATAGAGCTTTTTGTTGCAGTGGGAAATCTCCGGGTCTAAAATGTGAAGCCAATGTGGAAGAACCTGAAACTTGCATTCTCTCTAATGGCCAGCAGGAGGCGAGTTGTAAAAAGGTGTCTGATTGTATACAAGTCTATGAGAAAATGATCCTACTTCTGACTTGATTACTGACTTGACTTGATACTGAGGTAATACCTCAGTACACATTGTAAACATGAGTTTATGGTCTCAATTGCTAGCTTCAAGTCTTCTTCAATACAGCATGAAGTTCATTTAGTAAATTATGGTCCCATTTAGAGCCGAATAGGCAGGGGATGCTTTGGGGCGGGGCTACTTTGTGATTGACATGTCGCTACTATAGCATTGTTTTCAGTCCATGAAAGTTAATTGTAACATTTTTATCGCCTACAAATGTCTAATTCAGCGTTTGGTTGTACTTGGCTCCACTCTCACGTGTCACTTCTAGTTGCAAAAGATCAACAGGGCAACAACCAAAAACCAAGATGGCGACGGCCAAAATGCTGAACTTGAGGCTTCAAAACAGCAGTTCACAAACCAATGAGTGACATCACGGTGACTATGCTTCTTATGGTGCCTTCAAATGAGACTTGTGTTCACCACATGGGCAGTCATGGGCAGTCATGGGCAACGTTAACGTTACTGTCCGAGTCCAGAAGCCTCTGAGGCTAACAATTTAGCAAGCTAACAAGTGGGTAACGTAATGCAGGAAATGTAAAGGCATAATGACAGAAGAGAAAGATGAGGTCGTTGAGAATATCAACATTTTCCTCATACATATTACCAAGAAAAACAATGTATGACTAAAATTACTATATATTGTTCAATATTAATGTATTATGCACCGATAAATGAACTCCCATGAGCGCCACCATTTCTCACAACGCCAACAAACATCACAAGTCATGAACTCTGAACTTTCCAGTTACGAGGTCGTGAATACGACATGAGGGGGGCGTTCATACGGTCCCAACTCGTAAACACGGTAAACACGACCCCATATGAAGGCACCATCAGAGACAGTCTATGATTTGTTGACTGTAAAACCAAACCAATGAGCTAAAGAACACAATAGAAAAACTGAGTTAATATCTGCCGAGATATTTGGAAGCCAGCATCTTTTAGCTAATATCAACAGTGAAATGGCTGAGCTAGCTACACAATGAACTTCCTGTTTTCAAATTGACCCCAAGTCTGTCTTTTCAGGTTTAACTCAGCTGCTAAATAACACTTTTCATAGTAAACTGAGAATAACAGAATCTCCAGAAGCAGCACATTGCCGTGAGATGAAATCTGTCGAGTGTGACCGTCTGTCATTAACGTCTGACTAAACTCAAAGAGGAAAACATGAAGACTGTCTCACTTTCATAAACCTCAGGCTTAGTTCCTGCTTCGAAATTACCGCCTCTGCCTTGCAAAGGCCTCTCACACCACAGATCCTAAACCTCCCGACACTACTGACATGCTGTTTATGGCAATTCTGACGGATTAAATGTAACCTGTTACTGCTGTTGGCTGCAGCAGGGCAGCAATGGAAGATTTTGTATCACGCAACAACCGTGTAATGATGAATCATGACGAAGACATGCTGGTAACAAACAGTGGAGTAAATTATTCAGTAGCATTCATACAAGCATGTTCCAAATATGTCACTATTACTTTAACAACCCCTGCCTGTTTCCCCTATAGAGAACACATATTTTAAGGAAATGAAAAATTAGTCAACTCTGAAGTGTATTAGAAGTATTAAAGGTTATATTAACATTAACATATTAACATTTTTATGTAGATAAATCATTAAAAAATAATGCTTCCTTAATCCGCAGAGCTTTTAGAAAGATGTAAAAACAAAATTGCAAAATCAAAAATTTTAATGTTTCTAAAATGGTAGTTTTATTTACATGTGTGGAAGATATCAGACATTCGTTTTCTAACAAGGCTTGTGAGCTGACAGAATAATGATGTTAGTATCATGTGGTATCTCGATCAAGTTGCGGTTAAATGGCTGAGTAAACATTCAAGTGACAACAACTCATAAAATTATAATCCAGCATATTTAAACAAAACCAACTACCAGCAGCCATAGTCCTTACTGTCAACTAATGTGTTGTCACTGGTCAGATTGTCAAAATAAGACAAATAATCTCTAGGGAGCTACGTTAGCATCTTAGTATTAGTGACGGTTGTGTCCAGTTACCCAACGTTATACAGCAACCGCTTATATGCATTAAAAAGCCTGGGACAGAATCATTCCTATACGCTAATTAAATAATTTGCTTAGTCTTCATTTTGGGTGACAACCAGGGCTTAACCAGTTTTACAATACTGACATCATATAAATCTAGAAAGCCTAACTTAGGTTAAACAACGCTCCAAACTTTTGCTAAATTATGGTGAGAAAAACTGTCATGTCCATTTTCAAAGGGGTCCCTTGACCTCTGACCTCCAGATGTGTGAATGTAAATGGGTTCTCTGGGTCCCCACCAGTCTCCCCTTTACAGACATGCCCACTTTATGATAATCACAGTCAGTCTGGATCAAGTCATAGTCAAGTCAGCACTCTGACACACTGACAGCTGTTGTTACCTGTTGGGCTGCAGTTTGCCATGTTATGATTTGAGCAGATTTTTATGCTAAATGCAGAACCTGTGAGGGTTTCTGGGGAATATCTGTCATTGTTTTGTGTTGTTATGTTAGACTAACCTTAGTTGAATTTCTGCTTTGTTTTTACTTCGCCCCTTTTATACTTTGCCTCGCGGCCCATCTGCTCTCCAGCTGGATACCTGTGCAGCCTGCTCACTGATATCATGATGGGAAAACAAATGTAAAACGGCAGCATTTCAAATATTGTGCTTTGGGCTGGTTTGTTCACATTTTTGGTAAAATGTCGACCATTAAAGCAGCAGTTGGTAGAACTGGAGCAAATATGATTTAAAAAGTTATTTTTATAAAACGGTCACTATAGCAGGAGACAGGTAATCTGAATGGTAAATAGACTCGCATCTATATAGCGTTTTGCTAGTCTTCTGACCATTCAAAGCATGGCAGCATTCACACACATTCATACACTGATGGCAGAGGCTGCCATGCAGGGTGCCAACTTTGCCCATCAGGCTCTAATCTAAATACTCATTCACACACTTGGCTATGCCTTCGGGAGCAATTTGGGGTTAAGTGTCTTGCTCAAGGACACATCGACATGTGACCATCCGAAAACAGAGGTGCAGAAGTTGAATTAAAATATGCTAAAAGATTATTGTGGAATTTTTGCCCAATGACGCCAAAACTATTCTGCCTACTGCAGATTTAATTAATACATCCAAAGTATTCAACTACAATCGGGCAGGTAAATGAGGACTCATGGAAGACAACGGCTATTCCTGATGTGAAAAAAGGACTCGTGATGTCGCTAAATGTCAGGCTGAGCGAGGATGTCTTGTATTTTGCACGAACTAAACCAGAGGAAGAAAGAGCAAGACAGTGTGCATGTTCCTCCCACTGAGACGAGCTTCACACAGACGCCGCTGCAGGATGAGAGACCGGAGACGAACCTCGTCCACCAAAGCACACAGAGGAGGACCAGAGGACGAAGAAGAAGAGGAGGAGGAGGAGGAGAAGGAGAAGACGAGATCAAGGTGCTGTGATCTTACGGCTAGACGTCGACTGGGAGGCATTCAGAAAACACTCTGAGCCCAGCCCCCAACACGACAGCTTCAAACACACACTGCAAAGACAGAAAACATGGCAGCAACCCAGCGATCTCAATAGGCTGCCTTATTTACTAACAGCTGCTCTCACTTCCTGCAAAACGCTTAATGGGTGTCATATAGAAAGCTGGTGAAGAGTGCATGCATATGTTTATGTATGAGGGTGACTTAGACTGCATTGGTTTGATTATACGTCTGGTTATACTTCAGTACAAAGCTCACATGATACAACTACAACCAGTGTGTTTTATAGGCAGCATCAGCTGACCAAAACAATAAAGGTCAACAGGCTTTGCACACATTACACACTATTACGTTACCACATATGAGTTTATATTGCCACTAAGCCTCTACCACTTCTAAATGAGGCGTTCCTTTCAGGAGTCTGACTGATGTATTCCCTCCAGAGTCTAAAGCCGATTCATCTACTACATCGACTTATATTCCTACGATCCAACTACATCGATAGCTACTCGGCACGTTGTCCTTCACGGGGGATGTATATCGATCTAAAATCCATTTGCAAGGTAAATTTTGTATTTAAGCACAACAAATGGTGCCTTCAAATGGAACTCATGTTTACGAGATGGGAAGTCGTGAGCACGACATGCGTTGTGTCCGAGCGGTTAAGTCGTGATGAACGCCGCTGCTAAGCAACAGCAATATTATCGTTACTGTCAGAGTCTAGAAGCCACAGAGGCTAACAGTTTAGCAAGCTAGCAAGTGGGTAACATAATACAATGCAGGAAATGAAAAGGCATGAAAGAGGACAAAGATGAGGTCATTGAGAATATCAAAATTTTCCTCAGAAATGTAAAATTACCAAGAGAAACAATATACAACTAAAATTACAATGTACTGTACGATATTAACTTATTATGCAGCGATAAATGAACTTCCATGGCTCCACCATTTCTCACAACGTCAACAAACACGTCACAAGTCGTGAACTCTGAGCTTTCAGAAACTTTCCACTTAGAGGTCGTGAATACGACATGAGGGGGCGTTCATACGGGCCCAACTCATAAACACGGTAAACACGACCCCATTTGAAGGCACCAAAACATTATACGGATGTATTTTTTAGCACTTTTAATAGTAAAGAAATGTTAATCGTTACTCCAGTTCACGCTCCCTGTGTATGACGTCATTGACACTCGCCAGCGGCGCCAATCTCAGAAAGACGACACCAAAACGAAGCAGGCCGACGGCGAGGAAGAGCCACGCGAGTGAGATATTTTCAAGCCATGTTTGAGGTCCAGCGTGTGGGAACGTTTTGACTTTTGCCAGATTTTTGAGCTGTCCTTTGATAAATCACTCGCTGTTTGCAGAATATGCAAAGGCCAGGTAAAATAAAACGGCAATTCGCCCAATCTTTCCACGCACCTACTGAGACGCCATGCACTTTATTTTTTGTTAAATATTAATGCTCTAACTTTTGCTTTGAAAATGAGAACAGGAGCAGCAGGTTAAACCACTGTTCATTTCACCTGAATAGAAGTTTATTTTATTTTTTGTTCAGTAATGTATCTTGAGAACTGAAGCAGCGGCTCCTGAAGTTGCACTTTTTATTACTTTAAAATAAAAGTTGTATGTGTTTGCTATTATATAATTTATCCCTGATTCCCTTACAAGAAAGACTTTGAGGAACCCTGACCGGCATGGTCCAGTATCCAGCTGTTTATTTCAGTCACACTGCTTTTTGGACAAAAAAAGTTCCTGTATTGATTTCAAGTCATTGAGTCGTATCGTATTTTATTGCTCTAGATGAGTCAAATATCGTACTTGAATCGCATCGGAACCATGAAAAGTGATCTGTGTCACATCATTGTAAATACACCCCTACTAAAGCCCATAAAATTGTGATTTTTGTCCCTTTTTGTGTCCCTTTTTTACATCAAGTCTTGACAAACCCACTTAGGCGTTACCTTTGAGGATGATGGGGTCCTTGCCCTCCCTCCTCAGCGACTCCAGGACCACGTGCAGCGGCTGGGAGAACGTCAGCCGGTTGGGGTCTATGGTGCTCTCGTCATAAACCACAATGTCTTTGGAGAAGATGCCCTTATAAGAGTCCTTGCCCTCACGACAGGAGATGAGGTCCAGCACAGTGATCTTGCCCTGCTGCAGCCGCCGCCGGCTGATCTTGTCAGAGCAGTTGATGTGCACGGCCCCCCGGATGTGGCTCTTGTTGTACTCCATGAAGGGCCGGCAGTCGATGATAACCGGCACGGGCCCCACGGGGTGTCCCATGGGGCAGCAGGTCATCCGCTTGGCCAGCTCATTAGGGTGGATGACCCTCACGGCGGGCAGGACCTTCTGGGTGCCCGGGGCGAGACTGGGGGTGCTTAATGCGTCATGGTTGCTGACCATAGGGGTGGGGGGCCCGGCATAGCTGAGGTTGGGGCTGCTGGCGCTCACCTGGCTGTGGTTGAGGCTCTGGCTGTCCTTCTCATAGGTAGTCACAGAGCAGCAGCTGGCACTGCTGCATCCACACGACAACGAGCGCGTGGAGCCCTTGGATGAGGGCATATACGTTACAAGATTGGCCGTCGCCCGGATCTTCACCACGGTGGTGCTGATGACTGTCTTGTCGCTGCTGCTGGTGGCGACGGAGTCCAGGTAGCTGGTGTCCAGGCGCAGTTGGAGTTCCTGAGGTCGGATCGGCCTTGGCAGCGCCACCACAATTCTGTCGTCAAGAGGAGATGGAGGCATGGGGAGGCCGAGGGCTGGACGTTTACGGAGAAGTCAACAAGCCGCTCTGTGGGGACGGAGACAAGACAAAACATGAGGCGAGGACAGAAAAACATCTTGGAGCAGAGTGCATGAAGGCTGACCTTATGTCCATTGGATCAACACGCAAACTAGAAAACGGCCACTGAAGCCAAATATTAGTAGTGTCAACACCTGCAGGGCAACACCCAACTTGGTGGGAAGATTTAGGTGTGACAGATCGGCCACTAATAATAAACCATCACAGTCTCCTGTAACTGAATCACTACTTAGTGTAACTAATGTGAATCATCCTCCAGATACTGTACTTGTGTGTGATGTTGAATGTTTCAACTCTGCTCTGTCTGATCCAAAGCTTTTATAACAAGAGAGAGAGCAAAAAAAAAAAAAAAAAAAATAAAATACTGCATCAACGCTACGCCGCAGTTTGGTCTCTCCCCCAACTGGAAAAGTCGAGCTAAAAAAAAAGAAGAAGAAGAAGAAGGGTGGCAATTCCTTTTGATCAGCAGCCAGAGCGTTTTAAAAGCATGTCATCCCGGCATGTTATGTAAAGACACCCGCCGAGCACTGCCTGTCCCGGCCATTGCCGTCCTCTCAGCACGGTGCAGGTTCAGCCAAAGCAGGAATCATTCACGGCCAAATTCATTGAAGAAACCGGCATGAGAACGTGCCGAGAATATGATATGGCTTTCAGGACGAGACGAAGTGATCAGATGAGCTGGAGGAAATTCAATTTCACACCGACGTTTTCAATAAAAAAAATATATATATATATATATATATATATATATATAAAAAGCGATGGTTGCATTTTAAAGATAAGGATTGTAACTTTGGCGCAATGGTGCGTTATAATAAACAGCTGGAATAAAACTCTTTGAATTAAAATTATATTATAGACTAGCTCAAAATGGTTGCAGCAATTTGATATTCCTCTTCATTAATTATAGAATGAAATCTCTATGACTGTGCATTTCCACAACAACTTGTGCCATAATTGCCAAACTTGCCTTGTATTTCTTCTTACCGGAGTGTGTCGCGGTGCGCTGTAGACGGATTTATGGTCTCCGCTCGCTGACAGCGTTGCCTCCATTCAGTCCGTCCCGGTGTTGTGGATCGGCAACATTTTTTAGTACTTTTACCCTGCTCTCCCCCAGAAATAATATTGAAGGAAGTCTGCCAGCCTACTGAAGTTGCGCAGCGGGATTGACGCCAGTGCGAGCCAATGCGCGGCTTCATTAATATTAAATTTGATCCTTTTGGTACAGTGAGGTCCGGCCCTGCGGTGGGAGGGGTTTGGTTTGGCCGCGACGTCTGCCTCTATGGCTGGGAGAGGAGGAGGAGGAGGAGGAGGAGGGGGAGGAGGCGAGGAGGAGGGGGAGGAGGCGAGGAGGAGGAGAGCAGGGGAGGTGTCGCTTGAACTGCCTTCAGTCCCACGAACGAGCAGGGATGATGTCACTGGCAGCCAATCAAAAGTCTCTCCAGGAGGCTTGAGGAAGAAGACACGGTGCCTTCACGTACTGCTCGTAAACTCAGCTTTCAGTAAAATGGAGCTCTGTTATATGAATATTAAAGAACTGACAGTAAAGCAAGTTAGACGTGTATGTCATAGTTTCAGCACATTGGTAGAAAAAGAATGAAGCCATGCACTGACTCCAGACGTTATAGAGAAGGCAAGAGTAGTTTTTAATGAAATACTGCTTATCCTCCTGACTACCAGGGAAAAAAAAAGTTGTCACATTATCATTATTTTTTTATCCCCATCTCTTTGTAGGGTAATTAGAACACTGAAAGCATTTTTTTGAAAAAAAAAAGTTTTTATTTTTAAGATATCATGTGTCCTCTGTAGTGGACATCAGAACACCATACATATGAATTGGAACCTTGACGGCAACTAGTCTGTCCTGGAGAAATGATCAAAGTTAACATAACGAGGAGTTTAACATTCCACATATTTGTCCATAACTTTTGTGTTTTTTCTGTGTTGTGCTTTGACACTATCATGTGTCCACGGTGGACATCTGATCGCAATGAGTGAAACTGAACCTTGATGGCAAACAGTTAGTCCCAAACAAAATGCCAGGGTTTAACACTCACATAACTGTCCATCATCACTTTTGTTTTGTGTTGACTTGTGCTTATTTGGCGTGATACTTCAAAAAGCAATTCCCCTTCTTGGAAACACAAAGGAATACCTTGCACTTACTTTTCCTTTTCCCATAAAATGTGCTTGCACTGACGGCGGCCATTTTGCAGGATGAAAAAGTTAAAGGTAACAAAGACCCACCCCCTTACATTTGGTATCATTGAAAAGCCCCAGGTGTCCTCTGTAGAGAACAACAGGATTTAATGCAGTAGTATGCACTTGGTGAGAAATATTCAGGATTACAAATGTCCTCCACAGAGGACAAATTTGAACTGCTGGTAGTCAGGAGGATATAAGAGTTAATCAGTCAAACTTCTTTGGTTTAGCAGCTTTCCTACAGGTTAGTGCTCATTCACAGGTGACTGACCAGCCCAAAATAAGACAGAACACGTGTGGACCAGGCAAACTATAGAAAAGACAATTTAATTTAACAATTTGTTCATTTGAGACCAATGCGTGGGAGACAATAAAATGATAAAATAATAATAATAATAAAGCAGAAATAAGAGCTATAGAAGAAGAACAACCTTTATTAGTCCCATGAGGGGAAATTCAATTTTTTCACTCTGTTGTTAATTTTTCACACAGTACATGCAGACCTGAAACACACACATGCACAAACAGGACCCATATACATGCGTCAATGGAGAGATGTCAGAGTGACAAGCACCCCGAGCAGTTGGGGGTTTGGTGCCTTGCTCAGGGGCACCTCGGCAGTGCCCAAGAGGTAAACTGGCACCTCTCAGCTACCAGTTCACACTCAGTTCTTGGTCCATGTCGGGACTTGAACCGGTGACCCTCCGATTCCCAAGCCAACTCATACAGACTGAGCTACTGCCGGCCCCAAAATAACAGTAATAGCAATAAAACAGTGTTAAGTAAAAACTAGATAAAAATTTAAATAAAATAATACAACTGAAATACAGTAAAATAAGTTATTGATAAAATAACAAGAAAATAGAATAAAATTATACAATTTAATACAATAAAATACATGATCATTAAAATAACAATAAAATAGAATAATATACCATTGAAATACAATAAAATAAGTGTTTAATAACATAATAAAATTTAATAAATTTGTACAACGTCAATACAAGACAGTAAGTGATTAATAACCGTAAAAATAGAATAAAGTTATATAACTTAAATACAATAAAATAATCATACTAATTTCCATGAAATTATCATTGTCAGCACAGATAAGTCATAATATTAATCACATGACAGTGAAAACATTTTGATATGTCACAGTAAGAAACACATGAATGATATAATTAATAACGGCTGAATTCCATTTAGCTGCTTCGGTTTTAGGGTCCTGGTGTTGTGAACGATCCCTCGCTGTCACACTGTCAGAGGACGCTTGAACAGAATGGAGCCATTGTTAACGTTATCAGTAACACCTGTGCTTTTCCTGTTATGACGTCAAATACAATGAATTCCTTGTTCCCTGTTCAATGAGCTAACCTTCCACCACGTCATTCAAATCTGTTATGTTTTTGAGATATGCTGCAAACTAATAGATAAAGAAACAGGACCAAAACTGTCACCTCCTTGGATGAGGTAATATAAGCTCCATTAAATTAAATAAAGATTAGGGACTACAAAGATGTGTGTCTTTACACTGAGATATCTCCTTTATCTTTTCATTCCCTGTTTGACATTTCCTCACTCATCTTTCTGGTCAGCTCTTTCCAAATGATTCATCCGAAGGCCTGCTGAGCTCGCTAGACGACATCTGCACCTTTATGAACAAACAGACCGCTTCTACATTTTAATACTCCCTCAGCTGCACGTCTCATATTGCATTTCTGGGTTCTTTGTCTTTCTGGTTTTCCTCAGGTTACAGTTACCACTTCAATCACTCACAAAGGGTGTACACATCTGCATGAACTCACGGTGACACATTATATGCATGTATTTTGGGACGTTTTTAGTTTGTTAATAATGTGTCAGCGCACCCTCCCAATTTTCCAACAATGCGTCGGTATGTTTTAGATAATGTACAACTTAAATGTTACAGATAAAACCATGACATACACCTGATCATACCAGTTCCTGTTATTATTCCCAATAAAACCACTGAGGTAAACTGTATTCCTGGTTAAAAGACTCTAGACACTTAAGGTAGAGTTTATTACTTCATTTCCTCACTCACACTCATTTTTATCCATTCAAAAACATCATTTGACCTCTCTTTAAAGCTCTGAGACGTACATAATGGCTCTTTGAAGGCGTAACCTGCTGTCACTGTAACTCTAATAATGAAAGAACAAAACCATCAAAATGAAGATCTTGCTCGTGCAAGACAACAGAAATGGTCTGATGTGAGATAGGGAGGTAACATCATGGTGGTAATAAGTAGGTGTCTTTGGCAGGAGCGCTATTAAACAAGTGCCAAGTTGGCCGACTGCTCAGTCCCATATGAGAGGAGGACCCATGTTGCGGTGAAAGGGTCTCGCTGGCTTCAAACCCCAAATATAATCTGAGCTCTCTATTTATCCTCTTTGGCAACTTGAAACAATGCAGGGCATGTATTATTGCTTCTATTATTAGCCCTCTGTACAGTTATTTATACATGGACACAGCTGATCAAAGCCTGTTCAGATTGGACTCCCAGCTACTCCGGTTTCACTTGTGATAGAGGGTAAAAGAACAAGCAGCCCCTTCAGAGGAGACGCAAATGTTTGGAGGGTTTTTTTCATTCAGGACCACAAAATGTGAATATTTTCAAGATACTGTTAATTTAGTGGCCAAATTGTTTAAAATGTCAGCGTTTATTCATGTAAAACCCAAAACATAAATGTAATATTTGAGCCTTTTAAAGAACAAAAAATCAAACCATAACAGGCAAATGTCAACGACACTGACACAAACTTTGTCACTTTCCAGTGAAAAGTGTGTCTTTTCAAAGTTGGTGATTTAAAAATTTTCAGATAAACTGAAGAATCCTTTATACCCGAACTGTGGTCCAGAACCGTCCCTCATGATGGTTCTGCCCGACCCAGGAGGTCTCAGACAAACTACCCAGTTTTACTTACGAAGCTAAAAAAAAAAAAAAAAAAAAAAAACGTGAAGAAAATAGCTTTTAGTCTTCTTCTTCCGGTCACATTGACATTGCTGTAAATTGGTGTGAGTGATGTTTGAAGTAGCGTCACCTGCCGAGGCGGCACGTCTAGTCATGGACTGATAAGTATTTTTCACGGAAGCTGTGTGCTTAGTTTGCAGCAAACATGTGGCTGTATTCTGATAATACAACTTGTGCCGTCACTTTGAGACGAAACATGCAGAGTTAACGTTAAGTTAAATGTTAAATATAAGTGTTAATGTTAAGTTAAATGTTAAGTTTTGTTCATGGAAACATTACTACCCAAACCAGTCAGTCCTGTACGGTTCAAAGACTCCTCCATATAATGTCATTTCCTTAATAATATGAAGTTTGGAGTGATTTTCAGTATAATAAATGCTGAAAAATAAGCGCTCTGTATGTTTTCTATGGTGATAAAATACGTCTGACAGTATTAGTTTGGCCCCCGGCAACAGTCTGGGTTCCTCATGTGGCCCCCCAGGAACAATAATTGCCCAGCCCTGTAATAAACAGTGGTGGAAATGCCCACATTCATTCATGTACTGTACTCATTTTATGCTACTTTATACATCTATACCGCTTCATTGCAGAGGGAAATATTGTACTTTTTACTCCTCTAGATCAATCTGACAGCTCTAGTTGGATGTCATGATACCAGAGATTTAGTAGTCGATACCAGTACAAGTGAAATTACACGATTCTCTAGACCCAGTTCAGTACAAGGAAAGCAAAAACAATGAACTAGTTACCACAAAATCGTTTTAATATCTTAAACACATTAACGCAGTCGGTCTTGTGAAGTGAAGATACTGGTGTCTAGAAAAACTAGAAAACTTTAGGAATCCATTGGTACCGACCAGGTCATACTAGCTTGTCACGAATGAGGCTGAATAACGCTCCAAACTTACGCTAAATTTTGGTGAGGAGAAACTGGCATGGCCATTTTCAAAGAGGTCCCTTTACCCCTGACCTCAAAGTATGTGAATGTAAATGGGTTCTATGGGTACCCACCAGTCCCCCCTTTACAGACATGCCCACCCTTGAGCATATTTTTATGCTAAATGTCGTACCTGTGAGGGTTTCTGCACAATATTTGTCATTGCTTTGTGTTAATTGATATCTAATAATAAATATATGTACATTTGCATAAAATGGCATATTTGCCCACTCCCATGTTGATAAGAGTATTAAATATGTGACAAATCTCCCTTTAAGGTACATTTTGAACAGATCAAAAAATAATTTGCGATTAAATATTTTAATTGATTGACATATATAATAGTCACAGGGGACATTTTGCAGAAGCGCTTTTATTTTTGATACTTAATGAATAATCACTGAAGAAGGATTTTGACTGTAGGACTTGTACTTGTAATGGAGTATTTTTGGATTATTGTGTGACCTTAGCTTCAGTAATAGTTAAGTTAATGTTATACAGTAGTAACGGTAGTAACGGTAGGTGTTGAAGAGTCTACTGGGAACTCAAACAGCAGATGCAGCCGGACCTGAGTGGTTATGTAAATTCAACCAGTTCTGCCTGTGTGGCTGGTTTCATTTGGCCAAATGTTTGTCAAGCCGGCACCATGATATTCTCTCTAACTGTGTCAGTGTCTGTAGATCTAATAAGGGGCTTTTTGTTCAGCACAGAGTGAATTAATAGCTACATCAAAGAAGGCAAGAGGGATTACCAAGAACCATCAACACTGTGAAAACGATTAGATAAGGGATTGGCGTTTTGATCAGGAGTTTGCATGATGACATAGTTAGTGATGATGATCAGGAACGATTCAGATGCTAACAGGTTTCCTGGAAATCATACTGGTTCATAGAAGCACTCGGTGCTAATTCAACCGTGGATGAAAGATTCACCTTGAAATTACATTGATATACTAATAATTAGCTTTTCTAAATAAGTCTTGAGAGAGATGCAGCCTGAATTATGTTCACTGGCAACGCTGTGGAGCAGAGTGATATATCTGTGTAGAGCACAAGATGGTGGGTAAAAAAGCACTTTGGTAAAGACAAGGGACAGATCAGGGTTTTGGTTTAATTCTAATAAAGTAAACCCATCCTGTTTTGTGCTTCAAGTCACTTGATTTCATCAAAATTTGACGAAGTAATCTTGAAGATTTTCATTTTAATACATGTCTGTTAATTGCTGAATGAGAAAACACAATGGTGATCGATCCCATGGCCCACTAATGAAAGCCCTTACATTTTCAGTATTATGACCTGGGTGTCTGTGGCAGCATTCCCTGTAAAAATCAGAAGCTACGTACAGTTAGTGACACGTTTTCCATCATCACCCGGCAGTGGTTGGTCCACCAGAGAGGGTCGGTGGACCTAACGCAACACACTCATTCTTCAACTCACTTGTGTGTGAAGCAGCGTACGGCTTTTTCTGATCTCTGCTAGCGTTCAAAGTTAAAATATGACCGAACAAAGAAAAGAGCAATGACTACAATGACTACTGACGATGATCAGAGGATGACTACTGACGATCACAGCAGATGATGACTACATACGATAAAAACAGATGATGACCGTTGACGATGACTACTGACAATGACGACAGATGATGAAGACAGACGATGAAGACAGACGATGACTACAGACAAAGACAGACAACTACAGACGATGAAGACAGACGATGACTACAGACGAAGACAGACAACTACAGACGATGACTACAGACGATAAAAACAGATGATGACCACTGACGATGACTACTGACGATGACTACTGACGATGACGACAGATGATGAAGACAGACGATGACTACAGACGAAGACAGACAACTACAGATGATGAGAGACAACTACAGACGATGACTACAGATGATGACTACAGATGATGAAGACAGACGATGAAGACAGATGATGAAGACAGATGATGAAGACAGACAAAGACTACAGACGAAGACAGACAACTACAGACGATGACTACAGATGATGAAGACAGATGAAGACTACAGACGATGACTACAGACAAAGACAGACAACTACAGACGATGACTACAGACGATGACAACAGATGATGACGACAGATGATGAAGACAGATGATGAAGACAGACAAAGACTACAGATGAAGACAAACGAAGACAGACAACTACAGACGATGACTACAGATGATGAAGACAGATGAAGACTACAGACGATGAATACAGATGATGACTACAGACGATGAAGACAGACGAAGACTACAGATGAAGACAGACGAAGACAGACAACTACAGACGATGACTACAGACGATGAAGACAGACGATGACTACAGATGAAGACAGACGAAGACAGACAACTACAGACGATGAAGACAGACGATGAAGACAGACGATGACTACAGACGATGACTACAGACGATGAAGACAGACGATGACAACAGATGATGAAGACAGATAAAGACTACAGACGATGAAGACAGACGATGACTACAGACGATGAAGACAGATGATGAAGACAGATAAAGACTACAGACGATGACTACAGACGATGAAGACAGATGACGAAGACAGACGATGACTACAGACGATGAAGGCAGACGATGAAGACAGACGATGAAGACAGACGATGAAGACAGATGATGACTACAGACGATGACTACAGACGATGAAGGCAGACGATGACAACAGATGATGAAGACAGATGACGAAGACAGACGATGACTACAGACGATGAAGGCAGACGATGAAGACAGACGATGAAGACAGACGATGACTACAGACGATGACTACAGACGATGAAGGCAGACGATGACAACAGATGATGAAGACAGATAAAGACTACAGACGATGAAGACAGACGATGACTACAGACGATGACTACAGACGATGAAGACAGACGATGAAGACAGATGATGAAGACAGATAAAGACTACAGACGATGAAGACAGACGATGAAGACAGATGATGAAGACAGATGATGAAGACAGATAAAGACTACAGACGATGAAGACAGACGATGACTACAGACGATGAATACAGACGATGAAGACAGACGATGAAGACAGACGATGAAGACAGATGATGAAGACAGATGATGAAGACAGATAAAGACTACAGACGATGAAGACAGATGACGAAGACAGACGATGACTACAGACGATGAAGGCAGACGATGACAACAGATGATGAAGACAGATGATGACGACAGATGATGAAGACAGACGAAGACTACAGACGAAGACAGACGAAGACAGACAACTACAGACGATGACTATGAAGGACTCATTCTAAGCTAACGACAACCCAACAATTCGTACAGTTATCTCTCAATATATTTCAGAGATAACTGAAATTTGTTATTGCAACAGATTTTTTGTTTTGAATATTTTATGCTTATTTCCTTTTTTGTGCTGCTTGCTTTAAAAATGGAAATATGCCAGACTGGCAGTAGTAGGCTACCAGTAATCTCTCAATTCTGTTGTTACAAGAAACTGGGAGAATGATTGCTGCTGAAAGGTTTACAGATGTTATACACCTTATTTTATTTCATTATGAATGCTCAACAGGATGAAAAACCTCATTTTACAACCATTTTTGCGAGATCTTGAACTGGATTGAGTCGACTAGCTTCCTTTTTATAAATGTCAGACGATGGAAAACATGACAGAGTGTGGTTTTCTGTGTGTGTGTGTGTGTGTGTGTGTAGAGATCACACACATGATATGTGATAATGTCAAACTTTGATGTAAAACACAGTCAAGTGGTTTCACCTTTTTTTTGCTCAGCATGGAAAATATGACTGATGGTGGTGCGGTATTCGCTGGCCCAGATGAAAGACCCAAACCACTTCCTGTCACTGTGCAGACGCAGTGTCACATTTAGAGCAGCACAGGAAGATCTCAACCTTATGTAACCTTGGAAACCAGTTGTCATACATACATTCATTTAGCGAGGCCCCCGGGGACGCGGTTTGACTTACAAATCAGCCCATTTACTAATTGCTGTTTTTAGTTTTTAATATGCAAAAGACCCCTTTGCTCTCAGTATTTCATCCCATCTGCCATTAACTTCATTTCTTATTCAATGCTGAGGATTTGAAAAATGGACAAATGTTGCTACTGATGGTTTCTAAGAGGGAATGGCACAGATGGGCCTACTGCAGACTCAACAGCTTGTAAAGCAACATGTCCAGCGATGGCAGGGAGGGACACTGCCAAAGATTCAACAGCCTGTCGACCTATGCCCCTTCACTTTCTGCATATTTATCAGCTTCCAGTCCGCTAGTCTGAAACACAACACAGCTTCAGATGTGTCTAACCCCTTGAAACTTGCTGGGCTGCCCTCACTGCCATTTTAAATCATTTTCATTAGCTTCATTAGGCAATTTAATTGAATGAGCAAGACCTTAACCGAGGACTGACACAGCTCTCCAAAATAACATTCTGTTCATCATTAATGCTCTGGCTGTGTGACTGTCATCGTACAAAATGTCTGAGCTTTCAGAGCCCCAGAACCAAAAAAAAAAAATGTCAGCTCAGTCTGTCGATGCATTATGGTGCCTCCCTCTGAAATACTGTCACACCACGACTGCGTGTCTTTGTTTATTTTTTGATTTACTGGATGGAAAGTTGATTTCCTGTCTAAACTTTTGTCAGAGTGATGTGAATATTTGGTATGGTGAGAAAACTCCCTAAAATACTGTAATATCAGAAGATACGAAGATCGGTGACTGTACCCAACATTTAAATTGGCAAACACATCTTAGATTTCATCTCCACACTGAGAGGTCATTATTAGTCCCCATTACACCAACATAATGTATGAAATTAGATTTGATCATGATAGAAGTACAAAAATGACTTGGTAAAAATGTGCAAATCTTTATTTAAAAGAAGAGAGAGCTCACTTTTCATGGTGTGTTGCATGTTTGCATACTGGACTACAGAGCGTTAAGGAACAGTCATTCCTAACCTTTATTTAACAAGGAATAGCACTAACAGTGAGTTATTGTCAAACATAAACCAGATAATATCAAATATGAATTATGTGAATGAAACAGAAATAATGTCACATTGTCCAGGTTAGTCACCCCAACAAATGCGAATGCATCAACACTAAAGCACACGTCACACATTCACGTACTAAGTGATCCACTGAAAACAGTGACCTAGGTTCAGATTGCACCAGATACTCCAACACGCCTGGTCTTAAACCTTCACCCCTAGCTCTGACAACCCACCTGAACCTCACTAGGTCCCCATACCATTTAGTGCATCCTCACGGTGCCCCAGGGATCAGATGGCGTCCAGTCAGGATGATCTCCCCACTTAGCTTGTCGTGTCCCTATGATGTCAGCAGCAGCGTGTCCTGTACCTCTTCGTATGGTCGTGTTCACAACAAAAGGAAAATCACACAAGTAAACGTAAAATGAGAATCAAAGACAGATAAAATAGAAAGATAAAATAGTGTTGAAAGTTAAAATAGCAGCATTTCAAATGGATAAGATGAATGTAAACAGGATGAAGAATGCATATTAGGGCTGTCAAAGTTAACATAATAATAGCATGTTAACGCAAATAATTTCTTTAACACATTAACGCAATCGATCTTCTGGAGGTTGTAGCAGCTCAGTTTTAAAGTTAGAGTGAAGGTATTAGATAATTTCCCTTCGGGGACTAATAAAAGTTCATCTTATCTTATCTTATCTTATTGGTATCATATGAAACTAGAAAACCGAATGAATCCATCGGTACCAACAATGTGAAATAAAACTCCAAACTTGCGCTAAATTTACTTAACTAGCTACCGCAATATTGTTTTAATGCCACTGATTTCTTTAACGCATTAATGCAGTTGATCTTGTAGAGGTTGTAGTGGACTCAATGTAGCTAAAGTGAAGAAACTGGCATCTACAAAAAATAGAAAACCTGAGGAATCAATTGGTGCCAACCAGGTCATACTAGCTTGTCACGACTGAGGTCCAAACTTACACTAAATTCTGGTGAGGAAAAACTGGCATGGCCATCTTCAAAGGGTCCCCTGACCTCTGACCTCCAGATGTGTGAATGTAAATGGGTTCTCTGGGTCCCCACCAGTCTCCCCTTTACATACATGCCCATTTTATGATAGTCCCAGTCAGTCTGGATCAAGTCATAGCCAAGTCAGCACTCTGACACACTGACAGCTGTTGTTGCCTGTTGGGCTGCAGTTCGCATGTTATGATTTGAGCATATTTTTATGTTAAATGCAGAACCTCTTGAGGGTTTCTGGACAATATTTGTCATTGTTTTGTGTTGTTAATTGATTTCTAATAATAAATATATACATACATTTGCATAAAGCAGCACATTTCCCCACTCCCATGTTGATAAGAGTATTAAAATACTTGACAATTCTCCCTTTAATCTCCCTAAATGTATGATTAATTTGTTATTAATCATGATTAAATATATACAATCATGCGATTAATTGTGATTAAATATTTTAATCGACTGACACAGCCCTAATGTAATAACTAAGTAAGGTAAGTAACAAATTTCTATATAAGAGGTGTAAACAGGAATGTAGTATGTATAAAGCTATCAGTGTTTTACTATGTCAGTGCGTTAAGACAGAAGCATTATTATTAGCAGTATATTTTTAAGACATTTCATAACAGTTGATCTTGTGACCCACCTCCTCCAAAACCATCTCACAGCCCTCGGGGGAGTTCCAACTGCAGGCTGAGAACTACTGAAATTAGCTGATGATTGTAAGCAGTGAAAATAAAACTAAAACAGTCATCTGCTAAAAGAACAAACGTCTCCTGTAAGTGTCGCCGGTGTGAGGAGGCCAGCGGCTGTGACAGATTACCAGGAGAAGTATAGTTTACACCTAACAATAACAGCTACATCACTGAACTCATAACAGCCCTATTTTCTCCTGAGTTGGGCCAGTCTGCTCAGTATTATTCATTCAAGTTGGCATGTCCCTTCGCCTGAGGAAGGCTGAATCATCCTCACGGTCACTTAGCAACAACCAAATATTGTTTAGTTAACGATCAAAAAAATGTAAACATTCGCTCTCATTGCTTACGTATGCACTGGCGCTTACAGTGCATAAAGTCAGTGATGAAGCGTCACTAATCGTGGTCGTGCAGGATGTGTACGTACAGTGACAGCGTTGTACTCTTGCAATTTTGGTTTACCTCATGCTCTGATGATATCTGAGATAATGATCTCAAGAATAGCAAATATTGTCATTCTCCCTGCAGTGGGAGCCCAATTTAATTCTGACCTTATCCCAGAATGGAAGCATATCATACACATGGATGGATTTACATGACTGAGGGTATTAGATGATGTCTTCTGATATTTATACCCATCGCCCACAGTGAGCGTGTGCTTATGAAACGTCTTCTTAGAGGTTATAAACCAAACTTCTCAGCCGTGACCCTCGAGTGGAGCAACTTATAAATCCCTCAACCTTTGAAGCAAACACAGGGATGACACAATATAAATAACAATGACTCTCTCTCTCTACACCCGCTGCTAATCACGTCTAAATAGCAACTGTTTCTAGGACAGGGGGTCACCTGCTGCATGGCTGAGTGGGAGCCAGGGCCTTTTAGCTCTGCATGGCCATCCCTCAGGGGGCTGAGGTTTAGCCTCTGTTGGCAGCTGCCTCCATGCTTTGGGAATGAACTGCTCTGGACTGTAACTGCAATAACAATACTCTAAATTAGTGGGAGACGATGTATAGCAAGTCAGGAATTACAGGACACAGCTTGTTGGCTTTGTTTAAACAGGATCTATTTCAATTGTTGTGTTACATAGCATATAAAAGTTCAGCAAAGTTACTCCCCCTCCACAGAAACACTGCTCCTGCACTGACGGAAACACCTTGATTGAAGTCCTGCCTTTTCTTCTGTAACATAGTGATGTCACCAAGTACTGCCAGGCACTCACTTCACCAGAATCGAGTAGGGATGTGACAATGAGGAAATTTTCCCACCAGTTAATAAACTTGTGACAACACCGGTGTTATAGATTACACCGGACATTTTACAAGAAAAGATGGCGGTCAGTATGTGTGGAGCGCTTCCTGTGATCTTTAACTTCGGGCGACTGTGTCTGTATGTCAAGTGTTTTTTACATCCCCCAATCAGCCCTGAAGTCCATCCTGGCCGCACCGATTTCAAATCGTAAATATTTAATCAGTATATCCAATCAGTACCGAATGCTAGCCAATTGAAAACCAGCTGACTAAAGAGGAAGGACAACAACTCAGTGCAGCCGTGGCTAATGCATGAGCTAATGTAACCCATGAAGTATAAATTAGAAGAAGAAGAAGAAGATATTCCTTTATTAGTCCCACGAGGGGAAATTCAATTTTTTCACTCTGTTGTTAACTTATACACGGTACATGCAGACCTGAACACACACATGCACAAACATGCAACAATGGAGAGATGTCAGAGTGAGGGGGCTGCTCCTGACAAGCGCCCCGAGCAGTTGGGGGTTTGGTGCCTTGGTCAGGGGCACCTCGGCAGTGCCCAAGAGGTAAACTGGCACCTCTCCAGCTACCAGTTCACACTCAGTTTTTGGTCCATGTCGGGACTTGAACCGGTGACCCTCCGGTTCCCAAGCCAACTCCCTACAGACCAACTTGTTGTTCATCACTAATTCTTCCGGTCCGTTGTTTATTTACACCAAAAGTCACATTTTCTCTGAAGATA
This sequence comes from Pterois miles, assembly GCA_947000775.1. Lineage (NCBI taxonomy): Eukaryota > Metazoa > Chordata > Actinopteri > Perciformes > Scorpaenidae > Pterois > Pterois miles. The sequence goes on along the minus strand of CAMQGK010000634.1, from coordinate 3,957,373 downwards.
AGACTTGTTCGTGAATGTAATCTGTTGTGCTGTTTTGACCAAATTGTTGCTCAATACACACTGTAGAAACAAAACAGTTAAATTTACCATAACACCTCGTTAGGTGTGGGGTCTCTCACATTTTGAAAATCTGTTAAAATTTTGAAAAGTCTTGTAGTGTGGGCTGGCCTTAACATATTTGCATAACAGCTAGTTTAGCTGCCCTCAACAAAGCTAGTTAGAGTGGAGCTGCAACGGAGTCCAAAGAGTTTGGTTCGGTTGGCCAATCACAGCAGAGTGGGCCAGCTGACCAATCAGAGCAGACTGGGCAGGAGCTTAAACACTGTTTCAGAGGTATGAGAAAGGTAATATGTTTTTTGAACATTAAAGCATCTAAACATGTTCTAGTAGAAACCTAAAATAAAAGTATGCACCTGAAAATAGGCAGAAAAGCTCCTCTTTAAATGACAAACTATAACATTGTGTCTTTATTGAAGAGGATTTTCAAATGAAGTGTCTTTAGTTAGTCTTCTTCCCTTCATCTCTTCAGTCACGGTTGCTATTACTGCTCATGCTAACTCCTCAGCATCCCAACATTATTCTACACAAGCTGTTGCAGCTGTCAGAAATGTAAAACGCTTCACTTCCTGTACGACAGCATGATTTTGCAAGGAAAACTTAACCAGACACCAGGTGTATGGAATAGCAAATTTTTAAAGCTTTCCTGAATCAGCTATTGAATAATAGATGTGTTCAGTTATTTAGTGACTAGTAAACAAATATTTAATGTTGGCAGTTGAAGACTGACCTTTAGCCATAAGCACCGTTTACATTGGATACATGAATACGAGTTTTTGGAGTACTTCTTTAGACTTTAAGATATTACACACCTAAAGTTTTAAACAAACTAAAATCAACTTGTATTTTTAGTTATAATGGGATAATAAAGATTATTCCACCATTAAATCCTGTGTTGTATACCAATGGAGAAACATGTTAAACCTTTTTGATGCTGCATGTGAATATGCCTGCAGTAGAGCTTCCTCCTTTAATCAGCACTGTGTAAAGTAGCTCAGCATGATAACGTCAGACTGATATCACTACAGCTGCTTTACATAAACGCTGGACCAGTACGATAAGTAGTTGCATTTGTAAAGACAGTGTGAAAATAAAGCCGCCATATCAGCCTAAATGACACTGTGTCGGTTTATTATAGGTTCACCTTATTTTGCTGAAATTAGATCATAGCGTCGGTTATGTCCGCTATTATGCAAACAGGAAGCGATGAACAGGATGTGACAAATGCGAGAAACTGATCAAATGTAGACTAAGAACGAAACACAAGACCATCCTACCATATCTGAACTTACAATCCTGCTTCCCATGTACGAGCATCTGATTTCACATGACATCATCTGCTGGCCGTGGTGAAATGCAGCTCAGTACATTTACTCTAGGACTGTATTTAAAGGACCAGTGTGTAAATATTAGGGGCATCTGTTTGCAGAAATATTAATATGTTTCCTTTAGAATATAATCACCTGAAACTAAGAATTGTGTTTTCGTTATCACCGCCATGTTTCTACGGAAGCCCAGAAGGTACAAACTAAACTCTGTTAACTTTTCCTGCTTGGACCGGAGTCGATAACATTATTCTCTCCCCTCGCCACCACTCTCTCTCTCTTGCTTCACAACTCACTTCCCACATACACACACACTCCACACACAGGCTTTGCTCCAAATGACGTACACTACTCTTACAACAACTGGCTCTATAGGCGGCCATTCATGTTTTTGCATGGGTCATCGTAGCTCTCCAACACCGTTGGCACACGAGAGAGGCTTCAGTTGGTTGCATGCACATTCTTGAGTATCTCCATTTTATACTGCTATTAGGGATGTTAATAATAAACCGTTTAACTGATAACCGACATTAAGCATTTTAAGCAATTAACGCAGTCAAACAGTTAAAAGAGATATTACTAATTCATTAAAAAGCTGAGAAAAACACAGAGAAATCACTTTAAGGAGAAAAGCTGGTCCACCTTAAGAGAGCTGGCGCAGATACAGGAAGTTGGCTCTGGACTTCCAGCTGACACACACTGTCTGCTACAGCTACATTTACAGCTATAACACCATCAACAAGCCCACACTCACCACCGCTACACACAAGATCTGTTGGAAACTTGTTGAAGTTAAGCTACAGCGGGCACAAAGTCACCGGCAACGCTAGCAGCTAGCAGTCTGATGTACTCATATCCTGCGGCTGGTGTACCACTGCATGCCGGGCACAAATCTTGTCGGTTAATGGTTTAATATTCAGTTAGCGAGGGTGGGTTATCGATTAAGCAAATGTTTCAGAATTAACATCCCTAGCTACTATACACTTGATAAAATACTGTACTTTCTACTCCACTTTTATACTTTTATTTGACACTCATAGTTATTAATTACCTTTTATGTTAAAGGTACAGTGAGTAACATCTGGTATCATCTAGCGGCAGCCCCCCGTGTCCCAAGCGTGGAGAACTACAGTGAAAATGCAAATGGCCAGTGAAGCAAGAGAGAGAGAGCAGTGGTGAATGTGTGTGAATGAACAAGTTAACGTACGTTAGAAGTTGCAGTTTGTCAGAAATAAATGCTGCAGCTCCTCAAGACCAACAGAGGTTTCTCGTGGTTTGTTTTCCAGCAGCCGAGTGGAGTGACAGCGAGGGTTAACACTGGAGCGAGTGACGTTATCATCTCCGGCCCAAGCAGGAAAAGTTAACACAGTGTTTGGTTTGTCCACTCTGGGCTACTGTAGACAAATGGCAGCCGGCTCTGTGAAGCAGTACTATACTTTTAATCTACACCATGGTATGCAAAGTATCTCACATTGGCTCCACATGACAAACTACTACATGAAAATGCTCTTACAGCTATTTGTTAGTGTATATTATATATTACTAGTGTATATTATATTTACAATAGTAGTGGTAGTAACATTTAACATTTTAAATGTTCCCACTGTGGGACTAATAAAGGAACATCTTATTTTAGCATATCTTATCTTATCTTATCTTTGTGAAGGAGTATTTTGGGCCAAGGTGAAGACTGAGATGTGAGAGTTCATGTTGGGTTTTTCCACAGTCAATAATGAACATTTACAACCAATTATTGTCATTATTTCCCTGTAGGTGTGTGAATGTGAACAATGGAAAATCTTTAACCATCATAATTGAAGAGGTGTGTCATGAACTATTAGACACTGTCCTATGAAAACCATGTACCTCCAAAACATCAGCTTTTCTTGAGCTAAGAAAAAACAGCTCTCATAAAATGTATTTTTCAGATAATCTTAATGTTTTTTTAGTGGAAGAATTGTCTGAAACCATAAAGAAACACTTAATTCTTCAGCTCTTCTAAAATAATTTCCTTTCACTGAACAGCGATGACGTGTTGATCATATCCAGTCTGGTCACGCAACAGTGCGTGAATTACATGATAATTCTTTTAGTGACGTCTGTCACTTTCTTCAGTACCATTTGTGGTGTGTTTTTTAGTGACGTTTGTGACTCTTTTTTAGTGACCGTTGTGACGTTTTTGGTGACATTTGTGACTTTTTTTTTGTCATTTGTGAAGTGTTTTTAGTGACGTTTGTGATTTTTTTGTGATGTGTGACAGGTTTTTAGTGACGTTTGTGACTTTTTTGTCATTTGTGACATGTTTTTGGTGACATTTGTGACTTTTTTTGTGGTATGTGACAGGTTTTTAGTGACGTTTGTGACTTTTTTTGTCATTTGTGACAGGTTTTTAGTGACGTTTGTGACTTTTTTTGTCATTTGTGACAGGTTTTTAGTGACATTTGTGACTTTTTTGTGGTATGTGACAGGTTTTTAGTGACGTTTGTGACTTTTTTGTGATGTGTGTAACGTGTTTTTTAGTGGCGTTTGTGATGTGTTTTCTATGGACATTTGTGACGGGTTTTGTTTGTGTCTTTTTTTTTTTTTTAAGTGACGTTTGTGGTGTGTTTTTAGTGACGTTAATGACGTTTTTTTCCATACTTATGTTTCATTGTTTATCTATGTAGTGGACTTAGCTTACATGCTTATTTGAAGGCCAACCATGATGACTTTCATCAATCTAAGCGATTTTTTGCCCCCCTGCTGGAACTGTACCTTCATACATGCATGTAATATTCATGTCTCGGTGAGGCAAAATGTGACACTGACATGCAATCCTCTGGCGGATGGCCTATCACACACTTTGGCGTAATATCGAGTTGCCATATCACCTGGATCCAAAACATTGAGCCTATTTTAGATGTTAACATGCTGTAAAAATGTACTGAAACAATGAATAGTGATATCCACCATAGTAGTTATTCTACTACCTGCAGCCACCATCAGTAACTACTTCATAACAATCTTGTGCTCTACTAACAAAAATCCTCCTGAGAGAACGTCACGTGACCCAGCGATCTTTGTTCTCAGCTTTTCTCTCTTTTATGTGAGTGTCCTTGGAAAACTAATGATGTCCTTTCATGCTCTCCTCTGTTTTCACAGACTGACAGAGTGGAAGTGTACAGTGCAGGAAAGCTGATGAGTATGCAAATGACTGAGACAGAGAGAGAGAGAGAGAGAGAGACAAAAGCAGAGAAATGAAAGCAGACGCAGTAGTGGAAAGTGATATGTGTCATTTGGTGATGTCATGCATCCAAGCGTCCAGGGTGACAGCGGCGGTGGTAACGGCCTGAGTCAGAGGATGACATCAACGCAACAAGCTGTCAGACAGGTTGTGAAAGGGCTTAGTCCCACACTCCCATTGTCCTCTGGTTTAATGCTGTTATTCAGCCCGCCACCGGCCTTACCATTTGTTAATCTGACCTAACACACAGTTAAACACAGGACAAAGACTCACAAACAGCCAATTTAAAGGCCAGCATAGAAAAACAAAAAGGCCAGCGGTGAAATGTCAGCCTGTAATACACCATCACAGCTTTTTGAATACAAAAGAAGAACCACACAGTTTTGAGTGAGGTCAGGCAACGAACATTTACTAGCAGCAATTCAGCAAAGTTTGAATTGATTAGCTCATTGTTTGGCTCTTATGTCATGCAGACTTATGTTTAATTTGAAGTGTATGAAAACCCATAGTTTCATCAGAAGTCTGGTGATATTCTATATTTTTCATATTATCCATATGAAACTGCCCTGTCTCCTAAAAATTATGTTCACATACAACTAAACTGCACTTCAAAATTACATTTAGAGGGAAACGTGTTTTGTCACGGATTACATTTGTCTTTGACACATCACAAATAGTCCGCTAAAGGCCACAGCAGGTGACGTACTACAGTGAGCAATACACAGAGTAGGTGACATAGTACAACGGGCAACTGTTAACGGTATAAAAACGAGAATAACAATCCAGAAAGTCCTCTGTCTAGCAGGTGGGGGGTATAGATGGGTCAAACCAAGCCCCAAGGAAGAGCGCTAGTCATTGATTCCAGTTTTCATAGTGGCCAAGCGGTGGTACTGCAACTTCCATGTCTATTAATGCCACTGGGCTCAAAAAGACTTTTTCCCATAGACTTACACTGGGAAAGAAACAAACGCTTGAATAGCCCTTATTTAAATCATACATAAATTAAACATACATTGAAATAAGTGAACTGTAACTTTTGGAAACATGAAAAAAGTCAAGGTGTGATTTTAAATCACACATTTTAAATCATTTTAAATCATTTTGGGGGCGGCAGTAGCTCAGTCCGTAAGGACTTGGGTTAGGATGTGGAGGACCCGGGTTCAAATCCCCCATGGACCAAGATCAACTGGTTGCTGGAGAGGTGCCAGTTTACCTCTTGGGCACTGCCGAGGTGCCCCTGAGCAAGGCACCAAACCCCCAACTGCTCTGGGCGCTTGTCAGGAGCAGCCCCCTCACTCTGACATCTCTCCATTGACATGTATATGTACTGTGTGAACTGTACTGTGTGAACAACAGAGTGTAAAACTGAATTTCCCCACTGTGGGACTAATAAAGGAATATCTTTCTTCTTTCTTTCTTTCTTAAATCAACACTTCCTGCTTTCATTTCAAAATAAACGGCAGCACCCGCTGCTCATTGAGAAGAGGAAGAACGATATGTGCTTTCACGTCACTAAACACAGCTGAGGTCTTCTAGTAGAACGGCAGTTTGATTGACACAAGGGGGGCGGAGTCACATGTGTTCTCCAGTAACAACAACATTGGGCCGCCGCTGATGTACCTGCTTGATAATCGGCTTAATGGGCTCAGACGTTGGCCGATGCCGATCATGGGAAAAATGTCGAATAATTGGTCGACCTTTAATTATCAACGTATTTTTGATACGGCAAAACAAACATAACCCGTGTTAAAATACGGTTCCCTCGAGACGTAATTCACAATGCAGTTTTGTTGTATGGGAATGTGACTTTTCAGAGGCAGGGCTGAAACCCCTGGGGTCTGATCAGCTTTAATCCATTATTTCCACAGTGTGTTTATAAAGGGTTAAAAGCTTTTTCAGTAATGCATTTAATAACCTGTCACCCTTTAGGCAATAAATGTCTAAATGACTAATTTTAGCCGATGTCAAGGTTACACAGTACTGAAAAGTTGAAACACACTATCTTCATTAACAGACATTCAGGGGGTGAGAGGAAGAGCTGATTGAGAGGAAGATGAGTAAAGGCAGAAATGTACAGACAGACAGGCTCTCCAGCTCCCACTTTCACATTTGAATATTTTATATTTTCCATCCACACAATCCCCCACCATGGAGGCCTGCTACACTGACTAGCGAGGCTTCTCTGGGGTCAGATCGAGTTCGCTGTTTGTTCGTTGCTCACTGTACTTACACAGAATTACAGATAAGTACAACGTGAGTCAGTGGGCACATATACGCTTACATGAGTCAGTGCAGTTGTACGTAGTTAACGCATCGGTTTCAGGGAAACAGTTTCAAAGAATCGACCTACCTGGTATTATACATGTAGACTTTCAGAGGATTGCACCAAGTGTGAAACTCATTTGTAGACTGCAGGTTTGATAAGTGAGCATGTGGCTGTGTCGGTGAATGATATCATCTCTCAGACTGCGTAAATATCCATTATGCTTTCTTTATATTTGAAAAAAAAAAACAGGGGGGTGACAGAATAGAAACTGATAATCTAAGATTACGTGTTTACTGAAAACTGGAGTCATTGTAATCCTCTGTATAGTCAAAACACTCTTTCAAGACAAGAAAAGGGCATAAATGAAAAGATGACATCATGTGAATCCACACAAAAGAGGCCCACATGCTGAATAAAAGCATTTCTTTTTAATCTGTCAGAGACTTTTCAACACACAGAAAACCTTTTAAGGCTGAGATAAAGACTTAATACATGCAGCATGTTGCAGGTGGCTGGAGTGCCCCCTGCTGGAAAGGGCACTAATGAACACAAACTTTATTTATGAGGCACTTTTCAAAATCTGCCAGTTACAAATTTAGAAGAAACCGAAAGAAAAAACATTTGAATAAATATATCAAACATAAGCAAGATATTTCAAAGCATGAATAAATAAATAAATAAATAAATAAATAAATAAATAAATTGGGGTTAGGCAGTATGGCATTACATCTGCAATGATTGATAATTAATAATTAGAACTAGAGCTGTGTATTGGTAAGAATCTGGCGATGTGATATGATGGCGTATGATGATAAATGGGTTACGATTCTGTATATTATGACATTGTGATACTCAAGTTAGAATCCGGCTTGAGGCTTTTGCATGTTAGCGTGGGTTTTCTCCAGGTGCTCCGGTTTCCTCCCACAGTCCAAAGACGTGCAATCAAACCAACTATATTTATGGTGAGCATTTTTTCGGTAATAGTCCTTGTATTTACAGTTAATTACCTCCGCCAAGGAGGTTATGTTTTTGCCGGCGTTTAGCTGTTTGTTTGTTTGTTTGTCTGTGTTCAAGATAACTCAAAAACTTATGGACGGATTTTGATGAAATTTTCAGGGTGTGTTGAAAATGTGAAAAGGAAGAACTGATTTAATTTTGGGGGTGATCCGGAAGAAATCCTGGATTCTGGATCACTTTGAAATTTTCGTTAACATTGGGGTAAATGGGACCCAAAAACTTGTTTCTCAATATCTCTGGTAATTGTTGCCCAAAGCTCATGAAATTCGACTCAGGGATTTACAATGTGTACTTCTATCAAATCCCAAAGGCTGATCCAGATCTGATCCGGATGGTGGATTTTATAGCAATTTATATAAAAAATGGGGGCACTCTTACATTTTGGCCTACTGTGCATTTAATATTAGAGGTAGAGATTTCTAACAAGCGGCATCGTGTAGCTGAGACAATTCAGCATCTGAAGTATGTCAACGAATTTGATCTTGCTTTAATACTTGAGGAGATAGATCCAGAAGAAAGTTACCTGAAGCCCACCATAGTTTTCCAACCTGAAACTGACGCACCATAAGCCTCACAGTGCAAAACCGTGGTCCCGCCAGCTGCAATCAGATGTACATTGCTCCTAAAGTAGTGTTATTAAGGTAAGGATGGCCTCTGAGCGAAGCGAACAGCGTTGCCAACTGTTTTGCACTCTGCTGCTTATGTAGTCTTGGAAAGGGAGGAGTGAGTGGAGGGGTCCCGGGTTGGTTGCAATCTGAAACCACACCACTAGATGCCGCCAAATCCTACACACTATCCCTTTTACCCATTCTTGATATGAAAAATAAGATTAGAGCAGCTTTAATATGGGATTTAAAACACTCCACAGAGTGAGCTGATGACTGTTTGATGACCTGAGAACCAGGACAGCAAAAGCTCACCGCAAATCTTAAACTCAAGTAGGAATGCTGCTTGCCTTTGTTAAGATATTCTCTTCTAGATAAGATATTTCATTCTGAGTCAATCGATCCAAAATCACTGTCAAGCAAACCAACAAAAAAGTTATCATCTGTAGATTGTGCCACTGCCGTCTTGCTTTTCTTAATAATTGATGCCTGCCTGGAATTCTGTTGAGCTTCTTTCTTCAGATTTCAGATCATTCAGGGGTTTTCTTTTCCCCACTTGTGCTCCAGTTGACTGGCCTCCACAGAGCTTGAAGGAAAGTCACAACATACAGATTTCCACTTATCACACTCAGGCACGCAAGAAATTGAACCTCCATAGCCTCAGGTGAATGCTCTGTCGGTCGGGGCTCTTTGCATTTCAGAGTCATTAGATTGCTGTTCTGCACTGCTTGTCTTCAGCTCAGAGGGAGGGGAGGGGGACAACATTTCAGGTCCTGAGTAATTATCAGTGATTGTCCACTGAACATATGAGATCAGACGTAAATACTAGGGCTGTCAAAGTTAACACGATAATAACACGTTAATGCAAATTTCTGTTAATAGCATTCATTTCTTTAACACAATTTGTGTTTTGTAGGTCGTAGTGGATTCAATTTTAAAGGTAGAGTGAAGATACTGGTATCATATGAAATTAGAAAGCCTAATGAATCCATCGGTACCAACCAGGTCATACTAGCTTGTCAAAAAGGAGGTTAAATAACACTCCAAACTTATGCTAAATTTTGGTGAGGAAAAACTGTCATGGCCATTTTCAAAGGGGACCATTGAGCTCTGACCTCCAGATGTGTGAATGTAAATGGGTTCTCTGGGTCCCCACCAGTCTCCCCTTTACAGACATGACCACTTTATGATAATCCCAGTCAGTCTGGATCAAGTCATAGTCAAGTCAGCACTCTGACACACTACAGTTTGCCATGAAATAAATACAGTACCTGTGAGGGTTTCTGGACAATATTTGTCATTGTTTTGTGTTGCTGATTGGTTTTCTAATAACAAATATATACATATATTTGTATAAAGCATCATATTTGTCCACTCCCATGTTGATAAGAGTATTAAATACTTGACAAGTCTCCCTTTAAAGCTGGGCATAAACTGTATGATTTTAGCCCATTTCTGGAGTCTGACCGAATTTCAGCATCAGCGTTGTTTGCTGTGCAGTGTACTGGCTATAGATACAGTAAAACATAGCTATCTTACCTCCAGGTCTCTGTGCTAAATGGACAAACCATATTGTCCACATCTTCTTAGCCACCTGCAAGTCCGTATAGCGCAGCTCCTCTTTTTTAAGACTTTCCAGCAGACAGGATGGCATGGATGTGTGTGAGCACTCAGGTCGTGGCTGATGATTGGGCCAAACAGTGTGAGCACATACAGTAAATCATGAGCTTTGGCTTTACATTGCAAATGATCTACTCATACAGACCAGGAATTTTACAACATTTCTAAAATCATACAGTGTATGCCCAGCTTAAGGTACATTTTGAAGAGATGAACAATCATGATTAACTGTGGGCAATCATGCGATTAATCGCGATTAAATATTTTAATCGATCAACAGCCGTAGTAAATATACAGTGTGTAGAAGGATAAGCTGTTTATTCCAAGACCAATATTTCATTCCTCCTGGATAAGTAGAGCAATATTCAAGAAGTCAAGAGGATCAGCTTGTGTTCACCAGCCTGATCTCTCCTCTCAGTCGGTGCACAGCAGCAGAGAAAGCTCCTGGTCTTGGCACAGAGCCGAGCGCCGTCTCCCCAGAAATCAGCTCACAGTCTTTATTCTCCTAATACATTATTGAAAGCTATTTTTGCAGCAGCACTCCAAGAACAAAGGTATTGCAGTTGTCACTTTCAACTTTACAGACAGACTTGGGGGGGTTGGGAGGATTTTTTTTTTTTCCTCTCCCTGAAGTTCCCCGAGACTTGACTGACTCCCCTCAAGCAGTTTTTGTCTTAGCATCTACCAGCGTGATGAGTGTGTCGAAAGCTTTTTGTTAATCATGCTGTTCAAAAGGGCCATCACAGGTTGGGAATACACCCATTATAGCACCAAAGCACATGTAGTTATTCACACTAGACTGTGACGGATTCTTTTGCTCCATAGTCACCAAAGTAAATATTGGACTCATTTTTCACAAGCCACACATCAATATCAAACAATAACTTTGTTCGAGCCCTTTCTCTGTCCCAACAAACACACTCTCGCATTTGCGAACGTGCTAGCTAACTAAATATCTAATGCTAGCAAAAGAAAATATGAGGGCCGTCAATCGATTCAAATATTTAATTAATCACAATTATTATCTGTTCAAAATGTATGATTTGTGATGATTTGTCAAGTATTTAATACTCTTACACTTGACTAGGACTTGCCCCAAACTGACTGGGACTATCATAAAGTGGGCATGTCTGTAAAGGCGAGACTGGTGGGGACCCACAGAACCCATTTCCACTGACATATCTAGAGGTCAGAGGTCAAGGGACCCCTTTGAAAATGGGCAAAAATTTTGCGTAAATTTGGAGCATAATTTAGCCTCCTTTGTGACGAGCTAGTATGACATGGTTGGTCCAGTGGATTCATAAGGTTTTCTTGTTTCATGATAGCAGGATCTTCACTGTAGCTTTAAAACTCAGCTTGGTTCAAGCTCCAGAATACCAATTGTGTTTATGCGTTTTAAATTAGTGGCGTTAAAATGATTTTGCATTAACTATGACAGCCCTAGCAGTTATCAGACGATTTAAGGCTGATTTCTGGAGGATTATCATTCATGATTTTATTTATTTCCCTTTCATTTGCATTTTTGGAGATGATCCAGGCGTCACATTTTATCTGCCTTTTTGCTTGTAGCATGCAGCGACTGGCGAACACATCAGTATGTTAAGTCCAAATTGCATGGCTGAATTATCACGCTTTCTCCCTCCGCTCTCAAACCACACCAGACTTCAAATGTCTCGCAGAGTTACTGAGATGTTACACTGTCACTGTGCAAGTCTGGATTTTAGGTTACAAATCCTCAGAGCCCAGCGGAGCAACCAAGCGAGACCCTGAGTCACCAACCGCAGTGTGTGTGTGTGTGTGTGTGGCGTGTGTGTGCGTGTGTGTGCGTGTGTGTGCGTGTGTGTGCGCGTGTGTGTGCGTGTGTGTGCGTGTGTGTGTGTGTGTGTGTCTGTGTGTGTGTGTGTGTGAAGAGAAGGGAAAACTCAATTAATGTCAGCCTCGCACAACAAAGCAACATCTCTACGCCAGGCACAAAATTAAAACATCTCTCCCTACACGATTTTTTTTTGATTCTGGGCAGCAAATACATTCAGTCTGCAACCTGCGTCGATGATTAATTACACAACGATTATTATGGCTGTCAGTTCACAGCGGGGTTAGTCCGGAGACGCTCCCTGAGCTAGAGGACGCATAAAGGGCCTGTTAGAGTCGTCAGATGAGCCCATAGAGATTTTTTTTTTTTTTAACTTGATAGATTTTACAGTTACAACCTTGGGGTGCATTCCCAGATGAACATAAAACATCATTGCCTTTCCTCTTCAGACTGACCGAGCTGGTAGAGGCCGTGGAGCTGCTTCGTGGCCAGTAACACCAGTGGATGTGTTCACCTTATCCTGCCATTATTCTCCCAGACCGCTGCAGTAAAAACAAGTCTGCTCTAAGTGGACACGATAAAGAAATGTTCCACCAAAATGAACGTCATGAAGCAGCTTGCTGCAGGAATGACGTATTTTTGTTGGCCAACCAGGAAGTAGCATCGTCCTGGTTCCCTCGAAAAAAAGACAATGAGCTTTTGGATTATTGGCTATATAAGTTAATACAATAATAATGCATTAACACAACATTGTTTTAACGCCACTAATTTCTTTACCACATAAGCGCAACTTGTGATTTTTAGGTTGTAGAGGGCTCAGTTTTAAAGCTACAGCAAAGATACTGGCATCATATGAAACTAGTGGGGGCGGCAGTAGCTCAGTCTGTAGGGAGTTGGCTTGGGAACCGGAGGGTCACCGGTTCAAGTCCCGACATGGACCAAAAACTGAGTGTGAACTGGTAGCTGGAGAGGTGCCAGTTTACCTCTTGGGCACTGCCGAGGTGCCCCTGAGCAAGGCACCAAACCCCCAACTGCTCGGGGCGCTTGTCTGGAGCAGCCCCCTCACTCTGACACCTCTCCATTACTGCATGTGTGTGTGTGTTTGTGTGCATGTACCATGTATAAGTTAAACAGAGTGTAAATTGAATTTCCCCACTGTGGGACTAATAAAGGTAGATCTTCTTCTTCTTCTTCTTCTAAACCTACTGAACCATCAGTACCAACCATGTTATACTAGCTTGTCGCAGGAGGAGGCTAAATAATGCTCCAATCCTTGGCAAACATTTTGCTGTGGAAAAAGCTGTCACGGCCATTTTCAAAGGGGTCCCTTGATCTCTGACCTCTATATGTGAATGTAAATGGGTTCTATGGGTACCCATGAGTTTCCCCTTTACAGACATGCCCACTTTATGATGATCACATGTAGTTTGGGGCAAAAAACATAGTTTTTGAATGCAGTATAAATGTGTTATTTGCTCCTATTTTAAAATGATGTATTTGAATATTTCTACATATTGGGGTCCCTAAACAGTCTTGAATTACATAGATTGGATATCACTGTAAAGCTGAGGCTCTTCTGGATCCAATGAGTCTAACTGTATTCATGTGTGATGATGTTAGTCCCCACAGTAGCCATTTTATTGCATTCATTGAGACTATTGTTTGAAACTTGACCTTACTGTATTAAATAACCTGTGGTGACCTCTAGGATAATCACAGCCTCATGAAACTTTACAGCCACAGTGAAGTTCCTAGCTAGATTGAAAATAAGAGGGTTTCTGAGCAGTTTACTGTGCTCTCCATCCAATCACTGAAAAATGCAATTCGTGCAGAAATCTCAAAATGTTAATCTTGTTGTTTTTGACACCAAATCCCAGCATGGCTTTTTCTATGTGGGGGTGAGGCAGTGGCAAAATCCATGTGCCACTGATACAGGAAACTGACTCTCAGTGCACCATCTTTTCCTGAACTGTCTCTGGTAACGCTGTTCACCTCGCTCAGAGGCCATCCTTACCATAATAACACTACTGTAGGAGCAACGGAAGTCAGACGGCAGCTGGCGGTACCACGGTTTTACACTCAGCGGCTCACGTTACTGTAGTTTCACAAGCATGTTGGGGAACAGCGGTGGCCTTTAGGTCACGTAAAAACGCGAAAGACTCTAGATTTAGTGTTTGGTTTGTCCGTTCTGGGCTACTGTAGAAACATGGTGGACTCTATGTACATATGAAAGGCTCATTTTAACCTAACAGGGGCTGCACGGTGGTGCAGTGGTTAGCGCTGTTGTGCTAGAGGGTCGCAGGTTCGCAGGTTCAGGACCCTTGTGAGAGGGTCGCAGGTTCGATTCCGGCCTGGGACTCCTCTGTGTGGAGTTAACATGTCCTCCCTGTGTAAGCGTGGGTTTTCTCCTCCCACAGTCCACAGACATGCAGATGACTGATGACTCTAAATTGCACGTCTATGTGCCCTGCGATGGACTGGCGACCTGTCCAGGGTGAACCCCGCCTTCGCCCAGTGCCAGCTGGGATCGGCTCCAGACCCCCCGTGACCCCTAACAGGATAAGCGGTTGACGATGGATGGATGAATTTTAACCTAACAAAAACGTGATTCTTAGTTTCAGGTGATTATATACTAATGAAAACATCATTATATTCAGTTTCTGCTAACAGATACCCCTAAATGCTACACATTGCTCCTTTAACCAAGCAGACATGGACACTGCAGACTTGTTAGCAGCCAGGACACTCTGCCCCAGACACCTGCCGCTGCCTCAGGATGCAACAATAAGCCGATGGCTGCAATAGGAACAGTTGTTGTTGTTGTTTGTGACTCTCAGTGATCCATAATTGGGTGATTACCTCTAATTTTGACAGATTTGGTGAGAAAAGATGACAAGAATCAAATAATCTGAACGTCTTGTGATGCAGGAGGTGAGATGGTGAGGATCAGCAAACTACCGGTACTATTGTCCAAGAAGCTCCTTTTGTGAAGGGACCTTTGAATGGGTTAGAGTACAATATAGGGCCCAATTTCAACATCAGCTCTAAACCGTCAAGGTGCCCTTGAAGAAGAAGCCAAACCCCCAACAGTGCAATGACCGCCTCAACTGTGAGCATCTGTGTACATGATTAAAAAATTCAAAGCCCCAGAAAAAAAAAAATAAAAAAGAAATGCTTTAAAAAGGTCACAACCAGGACACGATCCAAAGCAGTGACCAGCTCCTAACTCCATCCTCTTCACTGCTCCCCGAGTTTTGAATTTTCAAATGACATGTGTTATGTATTCCCAGATCCCTTCTGCAGCTGCTCCTGTGGTCGGGCAAGTGCTTTGGGCTTTGGTTTACGTAATGACTGCAAAGCAACACACACACACACACACACACACACACACACACACACACACACACACACACACACACACACACACACTACGGCTCACTGAGCTGCTGCATGGCCAACATTGTGGCAAGCCGAAACAGAATCATTACAAACACTTTCACTTATTAAATTGGCCTGCTGCTGGATGCAAGACTTTATTTCATGGTTCGGTTTTTAAAGGAGAGTAAAGCACAGCGTCTGAAGGCCAGGATCCTGTTATTAGAAAAAATCTACTTTTTTTTTTTACAGAAATAGATCAAAATATACAAGCCTCTGAGAAAATCAGCATTGACAGTGCTGCATATACTGCATTTAAAATCCATATAAACAAACAGACTAGCCATTCAAGGGAAAGTACTATTAACAGCAACCGCCTGTCAGTAATCTGTCCCACTTACTTGAACGTATGCACATTATGTCACTGAAAGCTCTGTTGGTTATTCTGACATGACCACAACAGACTTGACAGATATCCCTCAGGCTGTGTGTGGTGACCTTAAAGCCCCCTCTGTACAGAGGTCAAAGGTCAGCCGAGGTCAAAATGAGACTCCATTAAAATATTTACAGAAACCACAAAAACCAACATGAACACTGACATTCAGTGCCACGCTCCAAAATTAGATGGTCATGCCCTCCAGATAGGCAATGCAAAAACACAAAACAACAGCTCCATCTAGTGGCCAAATGTAGCCTGTACCTTTAAAAAAAAAACTCAAGGCACAATTAAATAACATGAAGGTTTAAAAAAGAAAATATGGAGGTTCACGTTCGACCTTGGGACCACGTGTGTGCCGGTGAATCTTTAGTTTAAAAAAATAGCTTATCACAAAAGAAAAGAAATCTACATATGAAAAACGTGCATGTGTGAAGACTCTTCATCAGGAGGCCTTTGCTGGTGCTTTTCAGTTTCTCTGACAGCGTCTCAGCTCTCTTCTTCACTGTGGATCGTGAAGACACTGTTTTCTCGTTGAGTTCTTCTCTCAGCTTCACTCTCCACTGGTCACCTGTCCAGTTGTGTACTTGAGCGTCAGGTCTGTAAGAGAAAATCTAATGAATCCATTGATTCCAACCATGTCATACTAGCTTGTCAAAAAGGAGGCTACATAACGCTCAAAAACTGGCATGGCCATTTTCAAAGGGGTCCCTTGACCTCTGACCTCCAGATGTGTGGATGTAAATGGGTTCTCTGGGTCCCCACCAGTCTCATCTTTGCAGACATGCCCACTTTATGATAGTCCCAGTCAGTCTGGATCAAGTCATAGTCAAGTCAGCACTCTGACACACTGACAGCTGTTGTTGCCTGTTGGGCTGCAGTTTGACATTTATGATTCGAGCATATTGTTTTATGCTAAATGCAGAACCTGTGAGGGTTTCTAGACAGTATGTGTCATTGTTTTGTGATTTTAATTGATTTCCAATAATAAATATATACATGTATTTGCATAAAGCAGCATATTTGCCCACTCCCATGTTGATAAGAGTATTAAAATACTTTACAAATCTCCCTTTAAAGCTATAGGCATACACTGTACGATCTTAGCCTTTTCTGGCCCAAATTTCAGGATCAGCGTCGTTTGCCGTGCAGTGTACAGGGAGGGTCGAGGACCGATTAACTCCTCCTGACCGGCCGGACTCAGATGAATTTCTGACATGGCAGAAATTTTGGTCGGCTGTCTGCAGGCTCTCTCACAGTCGAAGCAGAGCCACGAGCCGATTCCCCCCAACGTCAGAACCTAGAGTATTAAATACTTCACAAATCTCCCTTAAAGGTACATTTTGAACAGATAATAAATGTGTGATTAATTTGCGGTTAATCATGGACAGTCATGCAATTAAATATTTGAACAGATTGACAGCCCTAGAGAAAACACATATGAATTATGTAAGACTAACTAACGTTTTTGTTTTGTTTTTTTACTTAGGAACAATAATGCGGTAAATCACGATTAAATATTTGAATCGACTGACAGCCCTAATTTAAAATGGTTCCCAGAGCACATGACAAATGTGGATTTTTCTTTTTAAATGTAACTTCAAGGTTTCCCAAAACTATAAAATGCTAACCTCAAAGTCAATTTTCCTGCTAAAAGCTAAAAAAGATCATTTTACATCTTAAAACGTAAAATGTGACTTGGTGGTAATCACAAAAATGCTGTTAGCATTTTCAGATAATTCAGATGCAATGATGTCTGTTACCATGTGTCTATTGATTCTACCACTAGCAGTCGCCAGTTGCAATAACATCACATACATTTAAGGGGATATTGAGACTTACAGACAGGTTACTTTTAATGTTTATTTGCTATATTTGCTTCAATAACAGGTGTCTCAGGCTGTAACAGTGGTCAGATCTCAGAATAAAAAATAAATGAACAGATTATTATAGACCAGTGACAACTTGACTGGTAGCATAACATTTGTATTTCTTAGCCAATGTTGAGCACCTCTATAATTACAGATAACATTCAGGAGTGGCATAACAGCCACAGTAATGACAGGTACAGTAACCAAAACCTCCAGAAGTGATTTTATGCAGACGTACACCTACTTACCCGGACAGAGGATTTTTGTCAGTGATGCCTTCACTTCCATGAGCTCTGGGCTCTCCGCAGAGTCTGTCCTGGCGTGGAAGCTCGTGAAGTGCAGCGCCGGCCACCAGCCTTTTCTTACAGCCATTTTTTCAGCGATAACGTCCTTCCAGTCTTCTCTGTTTTAATACACAAATACACAGAACAACTGTTCAGTGATATATATTTTTAAAAAAAAGCTGCAGTCTCTCAGAGATAGAGCTTCCATTTTCCAAATATTTAATACATACTGTGACTGTAGTTTTTGAATAACGGCCTTTAAACACTTCCACACGTCCAGGTTGCTCCTCCAGCAGGCGAAGTCCAGCATTTCCAGAATGACTCCTAAAGCTTTCTGGGTGTCACTTTCACTTTTTTTTCTCTGGAAAACATCAATTATGGATAATTATGGAGCAGAGTAATTGTTATTAGGAGACATGGCTTTGACACTATAGGGCGGTGCAGGAATGAGACACAGCCACCTTTGCAGTCTTGTTGTGTGTACGCGCATTTAGGCGACTGTGGTGTCGTTTGTTTATAGCCTAAACACACTCTCACACTTGCGAACATCCTAGCTAACTAAATATCTAATGCTAGCAAATGAAAATATCAGGGCTGTGAATTGATTGAAATATTTAATCGCAAATTAATTACATTTATTATCTGTTCAAAATGTACCTTTTAAGGGAGATTTGTCAAGTATTTAATACTCTTACACTATTGACTATTGATTATCTTAAAGTGGGCATGTCTGTAAAGGGGAGACTGGTGGGTACCCATAGAACCCATTTACATTCACATATCTGGAGGTCAGAGGTCAAGGGACCCTTTGAAAATGGTCATGACAGTTTTTTCCTCGTCAAAATTTAGTCTCTTATTGGAGGCTAGTCTGACCTGGTTGGTACCAATGGTTCATTTGGTTCTTCTTCTTGTTTCATGATGCCAGTATCTTCGCTCTAGCTTTAAAACTGAGCCCTCTACAACCTAAAAATCGCAAGGTGACAACGTCATCACGCCGACTTGTTCGCCTTGACTCACACTCATGGCCGTGGTGTGGTTTGTTTATAGCCTAGCTATTAACTTCTAGCGACTCCATTCACACTTCAAAAATAATAAGTGGTGTTCATTTGAGGGAATTATCTTACAGAAAAAAACGTGGAAGTTGTTTATTTTCACAGAGCTTATTTTCTGCAATAATCCGAAAGCCTATGGAACAATCCCTTTGGCTTTTTGTCGAGGGAACCAGGGCGATGCTAACATCCTGGTTGGCCTACAAAAATACTTCATCCCTGGAGCACTCTATAGGACATATTATAATTAAAATGTAGACAATCACCATCGTTTTCCTATAAAAAAAAATAACATTTACACCTCTTTATATTTCCAGTTAGGCATCACTTGGTGAAAAATAGCTCAATCTCACTTTAATTCTGTGAATCATTAATTATCTGATTGTGAACATTAATTTATAATCTGCTTTTACCTGACTGAAGCAGGAGACAGCTGTATTCCAACATCAGCTCGTGGCTTGGGACTAAAACATGGAGGTCCTACGGTATAAAAAGTAAGGTTTTAAGGATGCATTAGACACAGGACTTTTCTAACTGTAAATCTGATAATTGTGAGGCACAATTTCTAGTTTAACAAATGTAATATCGGAATATGTACGCAGTGTCACAGGGATCATAACAGTTTCATATATCTCTCTTTATAATAACAATATATCAGTATAAATGCAGTGGTTTTACCTTCAGTACTTTCATCAGTTTCTTCACCGAAGCATTGTGCCTCTTTAAGTACTGGTACAGATAGACGTGGGCATTGGGATTGGGTGGGAAAGTGCTGTCATATACATAATTATTCAGGACTTTCAAAGCCTCCTTGTGATCCTCATAGAACTCCAGCATCTGCCAAAATAAAACAACGGTTACACAAGAAGTAGAGACATTTCAGTTGAATTGGGACTGAAATTTAAAAAAAAACATAAAGTTTAAAACGGACTGTTATCACAATGTATACTAGGTCTTTTCAAGAGCAGTGAATTCCTAGACATTTCTGCTGAAAACATTACTTAAAGGGATAGTACGGGTGCTTTGAAGTGTTTTCCCCAGTTTGGAGAAACAGACGGGAGTTACTGCACGGCAGTATAAAGTGATGTACTGCTGTGGACGAGGAGGCAGCAAAACACCTAAAAAAATAATGTCAGTTTAAGTGTGTGCTGTATTTACAATATATCTGTTTCCAACAGGGAACTGAAGTAATTTTACCTCGCAAAACATGGGCGCTGCTGATCTACCGGTCAGTAAGTTTGTTTGTGCTGTGAGGCAGTGGTAAACCACAAACCCCTGTGTTCTTCAAGGTAAAATTAAGATAAGATAAGATATTCCTTTATTGGTCCCACAGTGGAGAAATTCACAATTTGTTACAGTGGAGTCTGGTGGCTTTTGCCAGCGCATACAGTAGTTAATTACAACGGTTTCAGTTCCCTGTTGGAAAGGGCTGTCTGACAGCAAGGTGAACCTGCAAAAATATTATAAATATTGACTTTTTTTATGTGAGCCTCACTTTTAGGTGGCTAAACTATGTTTGACTCCCGGTCCCGTCCACAGCAGTAATTACTTGGAGGCATGTTGACTGTCATTTACTGTAGGTAATACACTGACTATGGATAAGTAGCTCATACCACCCAACTTCAAAACATCCAAACTGTCCCTTTAAATGATTAATCACTTTTCAAGATTGTTGCAGGCTAATTCAGTTGCATATTGTGATATCAAAAATAAATATTTCTTTAATTAAGTCAGGCTGTTGTGAATGAGCTCTTACCTCAACGTAACACAGTAAAAAGGGATCCCAGACGCCAGGTATTTTCAAAATTTCCTTTAGATTCATGGAGGCTTGTCTGAAGTAGTTGTGCATTTCATGGGTGCCACCAGAATTAGGATGCTCTGAAACAGTAGGATCAGTTTACAACAACATGAAATCACACCAGAGGGCATTTAGTGTAAAGATAGTACACACAAGTATGTTTCCTACAATCTGTTCACCTCTTCAGATAATTTATTTACCATTGTAGTTCCCGGCTGTGACCTGTAGGTGTCAGCGTTACATCACACAAAAACCTGCATCGTGTCTGGAACTGACGCCAGTAAATAATAGATGTTTAGGGCGTTGCACTGTGTATCACCTTACCAGTGTTGTTGGAGTGTGTGAACTTTTTGTCACACCAGATGATATAATCCAGTAAACTCTTGTAGGCATGGATCAGTTTAGTCTTCTGATGCTGAGCCGCTGACTCCTTCCCGCACCTCCAACTCTCAGAGACAGACAGCTGATGCTTCGCATCCTCGATGTGACCGTTGAGCATCAGGTGGAACGAATGTTCCAAACAGATCTGGAGATGCAAAGGAGCAGGTCTGAAATGTCTCTCAGTAATGTAAAATAAAAGGTGTTAGCACTGTGCAGTTCGGTCTACCAGCTAACATACAGTTCAGGTCATTTCTAACTGAGTGTTTAAGTGTACGCTATATTTAAAATGTTTTTGCCAGTCTATGGTTCTGACAGGGAACTGAGGCCATACTCTATGCTTTCACCAAGCAACCAGACTCCATTGAAAGAAAAAGCACAAATTTTACCTTGCAGAACACAGGGGTTGCTGGTCTACCGCTGCCTCGATCAGTTAGTTTGTTAGTGTTATTGTGTGACTTTGGTTAGTGTGAATTCGCCAAGGTCACACAATAGCACAAGCCAACTAGCCGATCGAGGCAGCGGTAGACCAGCAACCCCTGTGCTCTGTGAAGTAAAATTGCAGGTTTTTTCAATGGATTCTGGTGGCTTGGTGGAACAGATGTTCCAGACAGATCTAGAGATATGAAGGAACAAACGTCTTTCAGTAATGTGAAAGTCAGGTCTGCTAGCTAATGTACCATCAGGTAATGTCTGATTCCTGCGTGTTTCATTCGTTCATAGATGTTGTTGTAGTCTTCCAGCTGTGAGTTGGGGTGATGGTGAAGGATCTCAGTGCTGATTCTCCAAATAAGCTGGTGTACAAATTGAAAAAAAAAACAGTATTAAGGGGGTGTAAACATGCGTACAGCGATTTATTAAATTGTTTACAGAACTGATTTGTGAATTTAAGAATATGCTCTGTTAAAATGTTTACCATTTTTGCTAGTTTATTTTTTCTGCATGACTATAACAGCATGAAGTTGTGTTTTTAGAAACAGGGCTGTAAGAGACAATTATGCGCATATTTATATTTGGTGAGATTGTTTATGTTGGCATGACATAGTACAGAAGTTCTGGTTTGTACAACTGTTTTTGTACAGTTTAAATAGCCACCATGTTGTATTATGATGTTTAGCATTTTCTTGTTGTAGAGCTAGAACAGACATTTTATTATTTATAACAGGATATCCAGTAGAGCCATAAGGCAGTGTGCATGGTAAAAGGAGGTTTTTGGAAGATGCTGTGAAGGTCGGTGTGGATCGCAGCACGTTTTTATATGTGGCATATTATAGTGTTAAGTTAAAGTGTGATAATGTTTAACGTATGGAACATCAATTCGGTGGTGGACCGGTCTTGATGTAACTTTAGTGGAAATCACCTGTTGTAGCATTTTAATTGATTGTCAGATAATCCCTCATTCAAGTTTTCCCTGTCTCTTGTGATTACACTGGATCTTTGCAAAAAAAAAAAAGGTAGAATTATGTGTAGTAATTTACGTTCTTGGGTGGTCACTACCTGCATGACGTAAAACATATTACTAACGCAGACAGAACCTAACTTACCTCCTTATACTGCTGACCTCTGCCATTGGTTGTGTCTTCTAACATTTGTGTGTAACATGCCATATATTCGGCTGCATGTTGCCATCTGTGATGCAGCAGAGCTTCTCTGATCATCTGCAGACAGACTCTGGTGCTCTGGTGAAAACCAGTTTCCTTTGGTGTCTCTTAAAGTTAAAAATATATATATATTATTTAATGACATAAATGCATTTATCATAAACATTATTAACTTTTATAATTTTTGAGGCTGATGCCAATAATAATAATAACCAATATTCCAGAGTGTGATAAATACAGTTACAAGAAAAAGTATGTGAATCCTTTGAGATTAGTTGGATTTCTGCATAAATTGGTCATAAAATGTGTTCTGATCTTCATCTAAGTCACAACAATAGACAAACGCAGTCTGCTTAAACTAATACTGCACAAAAAATGTTTTCATGTTTTTATTGAACACAGCATGTAAACATTCACAGTGCAGGGTGGAAAAAGTGTGAACCTTTGAATTCAAAAACTGGTTGACCCTCCTTTGGCAGCAATAACCTCAACCACGTTTCCTGTAGTTACAGATCAGACCTGCTCAACGGTCAGGAGGAATTTTGGACCGTTCCTCTTTACAAATCTGTTTCAGTTCAGCAATATTCTTGGGATGTCCGGTGTGAATCGCTCTCTGGAGGTCCTGCCACAGCATCTCAATGGGGTTGAGGTCAGGACTCTGACTGGGCCGCTCCAGAAGGCCTATTTTCTTCTGTTGAAGCCGTTCTGTTGCTATGCTTTGGGTCATTATTCTGTTGCATCACCCTCCTCTGTTGAGCTTCAGTTGGTGAACAGATGGTCTTACGTTTTCCTGCAAAATGTCTTGATAAAAAATAAATAAGAAATTAATTTTTCCATCGATGACAGCGATCCGTCCAGGCCCTGAGGCAGCAAAGCAGCCCCAAACCATGATGCCCCTCCACCATGTTTCACAGTTGGGATGAGGTTTTGATGTTGGTGTTCTGAGCCTTTTTTTCTCCACATAGCGTTGTGTGTTCCTTCCAAACAAATCAGTTTTGGTTTCATCTGTCCACGGGATATTTTGCCAGTAGTGCTGTGGAACATCCAGGTGATCTTTTTCAAACTTTAAACATGCAGCAATGGTTTTTTTTTTTGGACAGCAGTGGCTTCCTCCGTGGTGTCCTCCTATGAACTGCATTCTTGTTTAATGTTTTACTTATTGTAGATTTGTCAACAAAAATGTTAGCATGTGCCAGAGATTTCTGTGAGTCTTTAACTGACACTCTAGGATTCTTCTTCACCTCATTGAGTACTCTGCACTTTGCTCTTGTGGTCATCTTTACAGGATGACCACACCTAGGGAGAGGAGCACCAGTGCTGAACTTTCTCCATTTGGATATGGATTGTGTCCATGGATTGGACAATCCATGGACACACAAACATCAGGGCTTTTAGAGATACTTTTGTAACCCTTTCAAGTTTCATATAAGTCAACAGTTCTTGATCGTAGGTCTTCTGAGAGCTCTTTTGTGTGAGGCATGGTTCACATCAGGCAATGCTTCATGAGAACAGCTAACTCAAAACTGGTGTGTGTTTTTTAAAGGGCAGGGCAGCTTTAACCAGCACCTCCAATCTCATCACATTGATTGGACTCCAGGTTGGCTGACTCCTGGCTCCAATTAGCTCTTGGAGAAGTCATTAGCCTCGGGGTTCACATACTTTTTCCACCCTGCACTGTGAATGTGTACATGTTGTGTTCAATGAAAACATGAAAACATATCATTTTTGTGCTGTATTAGTTTAAGCAGACTGTGTTTGTCTGTTGTGACTTAGATGAAGATCAGAGCACATTTTATGACCAATTTATGCAGAAATCCAAATAATCCCAAAGGGTTTACACACTTTTGCTTGTAACTGTATCAATAATGATATACTGGCCAATAGTCTGTTTTATGTAAAACCATTAACAGAAACAAACTTTTCTATCATTCTATAAATTTGTTTTACTAAAAAGCTGTGACTTAAGTTGTACAAAGCGGAAGATTGAAAATTAAACTCGCTGTTTGTGGTAACAATTTATGTAATGAGAAATTGTTTCTGAATTACATCTAACATCTTTGATTTCATTTCAATTCAATTCTGTAGTTGATTTTTTTTTTTGTTACAATCAGCCAACATGTGTGCACAGTATGTGTATGTGCAAAGTATGCGAGTTAGGAGCAGTTGAAAATCAATCACATTTTCTTTTGTATTGTCCGCACTATGATGAGTTACGAACTTCTGTTTTGAATGAAATGTATGTTCAAAATACAGAAATGTTTTTGTGCTCGGATGATGACAAGTTGAAATGGCTGTTTAATTTTAATGCATATAAGCTTGGAAAAAACATCCGCATGGTTTACTTGTCTAGTAGTATTTGTAATTTATGCTGCTACTCTTGTGTCTGACTCTGTCTCTTCTTTATTTTCTAAATAATGGTGTCTTGTAAGCCTGTTTGGACTGGGCATATTATTTATGCATGACAAAATAATAAATCGAATCAAATTAAATCAAATATACACTGATGACAATATATCTGCAATAAGTTAATATTGGATGATTTATGAGTGTAGCTCTATTAGATTCATTGTTGAAAACAGAATAACTCACCTGCACATATGATTGGATGAACCAGAGGGAGATTTGCTTTTTTCCCTCCTTTTGAAGAGTTGTCGTCTGAGGAAACGTTGTCATCCTCTAAGTCTTCAAGAGACCCCAGCTCTCTTTGCAAGTCATCCATACTTAGACTCAGGAAAGTGTAAGACTTTATCACTTCCTCTGGTGCTCAGTGTATGACGTCCTCCTGCAGGGAGAAAAAAAAAGTGTCAGCAGGCAACTTACAAGACATTGCTAAGTGTCATCCATCATGTCTGAACTAGGGCTGTCAAAGTTTGTTTTACATTATTATTTTCAGGACAAGACAAGGAAGCTTGAGAAGCTGGAACATGCATTTGCATTTTTGCTTGAAAACTTTAATAATTATATGATTATAAAAATAACTGCTTAATTTCCTGTCGATCAACCAATCATTTTAGTTCAGCTAATTGCTCTGTAATTAAGGTGTAACTAGGAGACAGGTAGTCATTACAGATGGCCACACACTAATACACCAGTGCTAGTATTGCTTTATGAACTTTTAGACGAAAGTTAACTTTACTTATACAGGAATATGAATATGTGTTACTTATAATGAGGCTAACTCACTAGTTGGTTAGCTTTCTAGGCACAGTTTTGATCAACAAGGACTGTACTATCCCACTAAAGAAATACCACATTGATGTAAGTATTATACCTTATATCAACGTGGTATACCTTTCGTGGGAAGAGGCAAGCTTCTTGTAAAACAAAGCTGTATCAGTTCCTACCTGCTGAGCTGCAACGTTACTCGGATGTTTCTGAAGGTAAACAACGTGCTGATGCTAAATTAACAGCTAAGCTAACCCGCATCCGTGAGCTAACGTTCAGATCAAACATATATTAAATATTCAGACTCTGAATCTTGTTGTTGTAAAATTAATGTTATGCGGCGTCTTGTATTGTCGATTAATGCGACTTCCACATGTTAGCTATTCACGCTCTTTATACATCCATGTGTCCCCGCTATGCTGTCAGCGCAGTAGCTAAGGAAGTGGAGACAAAAGCTGCGCACTTATTGGCTACTGCGGCCGGAAGAGGCGGGGCAATGAGATGTTCGTTTGTTTTTATCCTCTGTCAACAGAACCTGGTGAAGAAGTGATTTCAGAAATTGGACTTCTGACTACAAATATTTCTTAAATGGATCCCACAGTGACTGATGGCTATTAATTAGGCCTACAGCTATTGCTTGCTTTTATGTATTTGATACTCCAAAAATCTGATTTTGAACTCCTTCGGTATATTTCTCAAATATTATTTACAGGGAAAAAAATAAAAGCTCAAGAATGAATAAATGGGAGCTCCTAACAATATCAAAAACTTGGGATTCTGAGTTATGATTATTCTATTGCATCATAATTTAATATAAATATTAGTTGGTCCTTTATTTCCTCCTATATGCTGAAGTATCTAATTTGAACTGATGTAGAGGTAATCTGTTATGGTATTACAATTGCATATCTATGTATGTACGGTATATGTATATGTATGTATGTATGTATGTATGTATATGTATATGTGTGTGTTATATCTACGGAAATGTGTGTGTTATGTCTATGTAATTTGTATAGTTACATGTGCCTGCATCATATATGTGAGCTGTAAGGTTTTGTTTTATGTGTGTGCATGTAGACCTATTGCTGCAATTGGGAAAAAAAAATCTCTATCTCTCTCTCTATATATATATATATATATATAGAGAGAGAGAGAGAGAGAGAATTTTTTTTTCTCAATTGCAGCAATAGGTCTACATGCACACACATAAAACAAAACAAAACCTATATATATATATATATATATATATATATATATATATATATATATATATATAAGATAAGATGAACCTTTATTAATCCCCGTAGAGAAATTCAGTTTTTTACACTCTGTTGTTAATTTCACACAGTACACATACAGGCATCAATGGAGAGATGTCAGAGTGAGGGGGCTGCTCCTGACAAGCGCCCCGAGCAGTTGGGGATTTGGTGCCTTGCTCAGGGGCACCTCGGCAGTGCCCAAGAGGTAAACTGGCACCTCTCCAGCAACCAGTTGGTCTTGGTCCATGTTGGGACTTGAACCGGTGACCCTCCGATGTCATTAACAGCCATATATATATATATATATATATATATATATATATATATATATATATATATATATATATATATATATATATATTGGCTGTTAATGACATGATAACTAGCTTTTGTTATTATTTTCATTTCATATTCATTTGGGTTTATTGCGTTGTAACCAAATTGTTGCATCAGTAACATATTGTGTCACTAACTTTTGATCTGCCACACATTTTTTTTAGAGACAGCACATATTGATCATTCTTTTTCATATTAGGTTCCAGTTTTGTTTTTGATTTTTTTCTGTTTGCAACAAGTGCGTTTACCTCCTGTCTTGTATGTCTTTTTATAATGTTATTTCTTATTTACCTAGTGTCATTATGCTTTTTGTTATGGTTTGTTTTGTTAATATCCCATTGGCATCTATCCATGAATCTATCTATCTATCTATCTATCTATAAATAACACATTGAATGGTTTTGTTATTGATGGCTGTTAATGACATGACAATTATCTTTTATTTTACAAAACCCAAATTTGCAAATAGGCTTCATTGTGTTGAAACAGAAAGTTACGCTGGCTATAACTAAGGTATTGCACCACTAACTTTTTGATTGACAGCACATATTGATTGATCATTTTTAAGGATTCACGTTTGTTATGTTTTGCTGTTTGCAATGAGCATTTATCACTTTTAACAAACTTGAAAAACCTGCTCTTTTCTCCCTTTTATTCTAGTATTCTGGCCATAGGGCTCAGCTGTATTTGTTTAAAGATTGCTCTGGGGAAGATACACCAGCCATAATCCTCTGAGTGATGCTTCCTGGTTTTCAATCTCTGAAATCTTTTTGTGCATTTTATTGGGAGATTTCAGACTAAACTGCACTTCAGGTTGTCCCGATGAGGCTGATTTCTGCAGTTTCCAAAAGCAGATTTTTGCAGCGTCTCTTCCGCATGTGTTTTGGATGGTTTCCCCGCAGTCTCGGGGGCCAGACCCCGACCTTATATCCTGTGTCCGTGTGTCCGCGCCTCCACCCAGCCGGATCTGATCTGCTGACGTGTCGGCTCCTTCAGCTCCCAGTGCACATGCTCCAGCAGCAGTCTCGAGCCAGTCAACAAAACTGCCAGCATGGCAGCAAAACACTTTTACCGACAGGGCTTTTTATTACTTTTATTCAATTTTATCTCAACAGCAGCCTTGGAAAAAAGGTTCTCCGACTTTAAACGATGCGCCGATGAGGAGTGCAGCAGTAAGTTGTAATAACTACGAGCTCATCAAGGATGCAGTCTTCCCACATCCAGATTACTGCAGCTAGCCATAAATGCGCCTTATCTCTAGACCTGTTGCCAGTCGATATTTGCGACCTGGATAACCTCCTGTTGTAGCTGTGATGCTGTGTAGCTCTGCGCTGCTCGTTGAAAATCAGGCCAAGCTAATGTTAACGTGTGTTATTACCTTAGGGGGGGTTATTAGTTCAGACGTAGCCCGTAGTGTTGGCCGGTTGCCTGGCAGCTCCGGCCTACCCCGCTGCTGCTGGCTGGGTAGCGGCGGCTAATGCTAGCAGCTAACTAGCCACCGGCCGGCTTTGGGCAAAAGCTTTGCTAATGTTGGTAAAACTGCAGTTAACGTTAGCTAACACCGTACAGCTAGCTCCATTGTTGAGCCACATTAGCGTTGGTTGTTGTCTCTTTGTACGTAATGTTAAAAAACACAGACAGACGTTACACTAGCTTGTTTAGCTTAAGTCCTAGTTTTGAGTCAAAAACAGTCACAAATGGAGGCATTAACAGAACAAACAAAGAAAGAAAGGCACAAGAAGATCAGTTTCTTTGCTCCCCACGTAGCACCTTAAGAGGACTAAAAGCCATGATATTTTGGTTTTAGTAGCATCAGTGGCCTGTTGGTACAACCTCTGCTTGTTGGTTACCTCCCTTTAGTTTAATCAGTTTCTGTTTCATTTTGTGAACAGGTCAATAGAGCTGGAAAAGACAGAAAATAACCTGACAATCATTTTGATAAGCAATCAGTTAAGTAATTTTTAAGCCAAAAAAAAAAACCTAGGGCTGCCAATCAATTCAAATATTTAATCACGATTAAACGCATGATTGTCCATAGTTAATTGTGATTACTCGCACGTTTTTTATCCGTTCAAAATGTGTCTTAGAGATTTGTCAAGTATTTAATACTCTTACTAACATGGGAGTAGGCAAATATGCTTGTTTTATGCAAATGTATGTATATATTTACACAAAACAATGACAAATATTCCCCAGGAATCCTCACAGGTTCTGCATTTAGCATAGAAATATGCTGAAATCACAACATGGTAAACTGCAGCCCAACAGCTGTCAGTGTGTCAGAGTGCTGACTTGACTAGGACTTGATCCAAACTGACTGGGACTATCATAAAGTGGGCATGTCTGTAAAGGGGAGACTGGTGGGGACCCAGAGAACCCATTTACATTCATATACTTGGAGGTCAGAGGTCAAGGGACCCCTTTGAAAATGGCCATGTTAGTTTTAACTCACCAAAATTTAGCTAAAGTTTGCAGCGTTATTTCACCTCCTTCTTGACAAGCTAGTTTATCGTGGTTGGTACCAATGGATTTGTTCGGTTTTCTAGTTTCATATGATGACAGTATCTTAGAAATTAGTGGAGTTATTATCTTTGACAGCCCTAAAAAACAAACGTGAACATGTGCTGATTCTGTTAATCTTATATCGCATTAAACTATATATCTTTGGGTTTTGGACTGGTGGATGGACAAAACAAGACAATTACGATTACTTAACTGTAAGTGTAAGCATTTATTTTGCCATTTTATGACATGGACCAGACAGATTCATTGATAATAGGGGTGTAACGATGCATTGATCTGGATCGGTATATATTGATTCGACGAATCAATCAAATATTATAGAGGCAAAGTGAAAACATGGATACATATCTGCTTCGTCCAGAAATGCTTACTATGAATACTCAATAGGTGTACTATCGTTCAACATACTTTTGTGTGAATAAACAGTTGTATGAATCTTTTCAGACGCACTGAGCTGTAATTTACATCGTCTCTAACTGAGAGCCTCCTTGCCATTTGGAGATATGTAGCCAACCTCGTGACCAAAACGACGGTTTGTGACAATCAAAATCTGAATTAATTCCAAATATATATTACACCTAGCAAAGTGAAATCTTATACTTGCAGTTAAACTGAAGCATTATGGACGTCACAGAGCCGTTTGTCAATGTTTGTCATCACTGCCGCATTGAAGGATGCAGCAGTAGTTTCCAGCATTGTACCAGAATTAGTATGTAATTCATGTACTGCTGGTTTCACACTTCAGTTACGGACATACTAAAATATCTCACACACTGTTTTAGTGCAATAAATAGCATGTTAGTGTGGAATTTTGGACACTACAATCATCTTTAAGATGTGCTTTTATTTTTGAAATTCCCGTGGTATGTCTGTCAACATTTCTGTCCAAGCACTCCTCCTTCCTGCTGATTGTCAAATCATATTTTAGCTGTTTTTTGTGAGTTGATATAACCAACTTTATTAAATGGCATACATGATCTAGTCTCCTATTGTTTGCAAGCCACTGAATTGAATCAAATCGAAATTGTATCGTGGAAGAAGAATCTATATAATATTGGGATGAAACTTGTGATTTACACCTGTAATTGATAGCGACAGTAAGCATTAGTTGTAGATTTATGGTGCTATGAGTGGATCAAAAAATGATGTATGATTCCTTTATGTCTAGATGTATCGTCTGCAGTTGTCTGCCAGCTCTTTGCATTTTTTGAAAGAGCACAATGTGGAAAAAATAACACTGATAAAGATTTCCTCTTTGAATTAATTTTAATTCTTAGTATTTTCCTTTCACAGTGCTTTTGTGTCGAGGAAAAGCTGTCAAAGATTTCTCGGGACCAGACTGTAGGTTCCTGTCAGTGAAGAAATCAGAAACTATCTATGTATACTACAAACTGTCAGGCAGAAGGACCGACATATGGGCTGGAAGTGTACGTATACTCTGGTTGATATTTACTCACAACTGGACGACATCTAGGTTTTGTTACCTAGCTACAGTATAATCCTCAACATCTTCTCTTCTTGTGTTTTTCAATAGGTTGGAAGTCACTTTGGCTATTTCCCAGACCACGTTCTTGCAGTAAACCACCTCTATACTGACAAAGAATTAGAAGTTCCAGCTGAGGTATAAAAATATCTAAAATATGATGCCGCTTTCAAACTATCACCATCAGCAGCAGCATTTATAAACTCCCCTGCAAATACCCAGGTATATTTTTTTGTAATTTAAATTTCTGTCTTCTTTTCAGGAAACAGATTTTGTCTGTTTTGACACTGGATTTGATAAGTTTGATAATTATGACATAGATTCACTATTAGGCTCTTCACTGGAGAAAAGTGATGGTGAAAATACAGTAACATCGGACCAAATCCAACAGGACTCGCATGAAGAAACACAGCCATTAGCAGAAGAGGCAACTAACAGTGAAGAACAAACTGAGCATCACGATAATAACTCTGAGGATCTTGATAATGTCCCAGATGATCCAAGTGCCTCTTTACCTGAACTTGACGTGGCAACTCAATCACCTTCTACAAAAGTAATAGAGTCTGATGCAGCAGCTTCGCCCGATGCTACTGAAACCGCTGCAGAAGACTCAAATGTGTCAGAAAGGAGTGAAACCAAAGATATAACCACAAAATCTGAAGAGGAATCTGCACCCAGAGATGTTTCAGAAAACGAAGCAGTCTCGATATCCGAAGGTGCGCAAATCCCTGAGTTAAAAACAACCCTTGGAACAACTTTCGATGCGGTCGTCACCACTGAAGAAGAAATTACCAAGAGTGTTACCCCATATGAGGAGGAGGAAAGCGAACATGTGGATCATCATCCCGCAGAAGGCATTGAGGTTAAAGTAGAAACGCCATTGCTGACATTCACTGAAGAAACCGTGAACGCTCCAGCATCTGATGAACATCCTCCAACTCCTGACGATAAACCAGAGGCTGCAGAGGACAAGAACATGTGGACATCGTTGGGAGATTCTGTTTTTTCAGTCGTCACTGGGGGAGAGAGGACAGCACAAGATTTGAGCTCAGAGGAAGACGACGACGACGATGACGAGGACACCGAGGAAGCTGCTTCCAAAAAAACCCAGGAAGCAAAGAAAGCTGTAGAAGAAGAACCGCTATCAGTAGAAACACCGAACGAGCCGGAGAATATAGAGCGAGCCTTGGTTGATGATGGCGAAGTGGTCGGACCTGAGGGAACTTCTGAGGAAACTTTAACACCAACCGATGAGCCGATACACCGTCAAACAGAAGCAAGTACAATATCAGTGGATCCGGTATCACAAGATGATACATCTGCTACTCCTGAGACTCAAAACCTGGATATTAAAACAACAGATGAACCCACAGAGCACAAAGACGAAGAGGAGGAAGTGCCCAAAGATTCAGGGGTGAATGATGATAATGACAACAATTTTGTAACAGAGCACAGCGAGGATTTAGACAATGAACTGGACGAAAACAAAACATTGACAGATCAAGAACTAGCCGGTACCAAAACACATCAGGACCCGTTCACTGAGGAGATGCAATCCAAGGATCCAGACGTGAACGATGATGAAAAGACAGTAGATGACAGCCTATCTAATCAGATATTAGACAATGTAGTGACAGATTTAGAGAGTAATAACAGTCAACCAGAATTATCTGTGGAGGAACCGAAGAAGGAACTTCTCACAGAGGAGGCACAAGATGACAAAGAGGAACAGAAAGATGAGGAGAAAGAAGAATTACTTGAAGATGAAAATGCACTCTCGCAGTCGGACAACACAAAGTCCGAAGAACCGTCGTCTGAGACGGCTCCACCCGCTGCGTCGCCTCCAGAGCCAGAATACAGCGACAGCGTGCTGAGACTGACTCTTATTCGAGACCACTTCACAGAGGAGAAAATGGAGCGAATCCAAAAGCTTCTGGGTCTCAGGAATCTCTTCAAAGTGGAGGCCATGTTCTCTGACTTGGACATAGAACTGCAGGCTACCCGCCGCTCGCACACAGGTACCATGCAAGACATTGAAAATGCGCTGGAGGGCATTCTGGAAGCCTCCGAGAACGCCATCCTGGACGAGATTGAGAAGCTGCTGGATAGCCGGAGCGCTAAACACAACTATGACCAACACACAGACACAGATAGTCTGGACGAAGAAACTGAAATACTGGATGACTTCCAGGAGCTCGCATTCAGCCTACGACAGAAGTATTCAACAGCCAGTGACAGCACTCCTCTGGCTCCCGAAAAAGCATCAGATATTGTACAAGGTAGGTTTGCTTTTATTTTTATTTGAATATCTGGTGTAGATAAATGTTGTAGGTCTGTGATTGGTACAGTCAGGTTTTACCTGTTTTAACTTTTTGACGATTTTGGCCTTTCGCACACAACTCCAGTGTATTGCATCCGCTTATGAGCCGCAGATAAAGTGAATGCAGAATTTGATACTGTGGCACAGCAGACATGAAGCACTGAATTACCCTTTCAGGCCCCTTTCAGCCAAGTATCTTGTTTCCAGATAGATCCGGATTGTGTCCTCATCCAGTTAAAAGGGATCGCAGTTCAAACCTGACATCAGAGTGCATCTCAAGTGACCGTTTGTGATAGAATGTCTCTTCACACTGTACACGACAGTGAATTGCAGCCACTGCTAAAAAAAAAAAAAAAAAAAGAGGGCTGTCAGAGTAACGGCAGCGCCTTAACGGCAATTATTTCTTTAATGCAGTAGCGCAACTTGCCATTTTGAGGTTGTAGTGGGCTCAGTTTTAAAGCTAAAGAGGTTAAATAATGGTCCAAGCTTACACTAAATATTCAAAGGGGTCCCTTGACTTCTGACCTCAAGATATGTGAATGTAAATGGGTCCTATGGGTACCCACGAGTCTGCCCTTTACAGACGTGCCCACTTCATAATAATCACATGCAGTTTGGGACAGGTCATAAATGCAGTACCTGTGAGGGTTTATGGACAATATCTGTCATTGTTTTGTGTTGTTAATTGATTTCCAATAATAAATATATACATACATTTGTATAAAGCAGCATATTTGCCCACTCCCATGTTGATGTCAGTATTAAACACTTGACAAATCTCCCTTTAAGGTACATTGTGAACAGTTAAAAAATGTGCAGTTAATGGCGATTAAGTATGGACGATGATGTTGTATGAGCGGACGCTCAGTTTAAGCTATTTTGATCCACGACCACTTTTGTCCTTCGCCTGTAATTGCCAAGACAAAAATCTTTGTTTTACAGCTGTCATGTAGTATAGAGTTCAAATAAAGATTTAAAATAGTTTTTGCTCCAGTTGATGATGGTCCCTAGCTCTGCTCTCCTTACATTCACTGCTATTGTTTTCTCGTCCAGTAAATTGAATCACACTGACCTCCTACTAAACAAATACTCCTATTAAGGTCACAGACCACACCTGCTGTCACTAGATCAAAAAAGTTTTATGGAAACCAGATTTGTTAGGAAGTGCACGCCTCACAGGAAAACACATCTACCGAGTTTACAACCCTGTCTAACCAGAAACTTTTCACACAGACCTTGAAAATTACCCACTTGTCTAACCCCTAATTGCTTGTGTGTTGTTTTTTTGGAGTTGAACACAGATTAAATGTAAATGATGACACACCCCACACTATTGAAGACGACAGCAGCGTCCCTGAGGCTGAGAGTGACGACAACCTCACGCTAACAGATCACGAGGAAACGCCGGCGGAGACTAAAGAAGAGCAGGTGGTTTTGGACGAGGTGCACAGTGGACCTGACGTCAGCGTGGAGGAGGATGGCGGACATTTTAATAAAAACAAAGACAATCAGCCGAGCTTCAGTGCATCAGACGAAATGCAGAAGATCCCTCAAGCCACCCTGGAAAATCCCTTAGACATGGGCCTTGGTGTCGAGGTTGAGCACTCGCCATCAGGTTAGTCATCGAAAATGACGTCAACAACATTTTTATTAAGTTCATTGATCTTTTGTCTATCAAATGTTATTCCATGCAAGTTTCTTAAACATATTAACAATATTTGCCCACCTGGCTTCCTTTGTGGAGGTGTTTCCTTAGACTTTAAGAACCGTAAATGATAATTGGACCTGCATTTATATAGCGCTTTTCTAGCTTTACACTACATGATAGCATTAACACTCAGATGGCAGAGGCTATGAAAGGTGCCAGCTTTGCCCATCAGGATCTAATCTAAAAAATCGTTCATCTCATTCACATACTGATAGCTATGCCTTTGAGAGCGCTTTGGAGTTAAGTGTCTTGCTCAAGGACACACTGACACATGACCGGAGCAGCCGGGGATCGAACCACCAATCTTCTGATTTGGTGGACGACCTGCTCTACCCCCTGAGCCACAGCCACCTACTGCCACACTTTTACTCTTTTTGCCCTCAGCTTAAATTTGACATTTCTATTTAAAAATCCTCACTATTTGTGGCTTAATCAGAAGATGTAAACCTGTTTTTTTTTATCATTTTAGACTTGGATTATAAGAAAATACACCGCAATTAGGTTCAAAAATTAATTCTTGGGGTCAGCAAATCAGTCCCCTGCACTGGGATTTCATTATGTTGAAGTTATAGATGAGTCTCATTTTATTCTGTCTTTGATTCACCTGGTTTTGGGAGGATAGTTTGGTAATCACGTGATACTTATTTTGAATGCATGAGATGACAAACTGTAAAACATAATCTGACCAACTGGCACATTTTTGTTCCACCAGGATCTTTGGACTCCATGGAAGCAGTGTCTGAAATTCACAAAGAGGAAGAAGTGGGATTATTCTCAACTGGGATTGTTTACATTGGCTGCATCCTTTCAATGAGCAAGAGTAAAATTACAGAGTGGACTATTGAGGTAAGTCAAAAAAAAACATTTACTCTCCACAAACTTCCTATCTTAGGTCATAAGTTAAGAGAGGAAGAGTCTAAGATGGGATTTTTCCCAATTTGGTATTATGGCAGCAAATCCTAACTAACTTTAAGAATGCTATCTTACGTCATCCTTTCCTCTCACCTATCTCAGGTTGTGAAATCCTAAATGGTCAATCCAGCATCGCTTATCAACTTTTATGTCCGCCATCCAGCAACTGACGCTACGTTTCTCATCTGGCTAACTGTTGTTTTTCCCACTGAAACATACATTGAAAGGCGCAAAAAAAAATGGAGCAAAAACAATGGAGGGCACTTAACTTCAAGGCAGATGAGTTAGAGTTATTGGAAACATCTATAGGGAAATCTAAAGATGTCCTTTTTGAGATATTTACAACACTAACTCCAGAGATAAAATAAAGACAGTAACAAGTAAGAAAAAGACAGCCCTTATGTCCAAGGAGCAGAAAAATAGTGGAAAAGTGAAAGTTAGGACAGCTTAAAGGTTCTCCTAAAGATAGGAGAGTTTATTTAGAAAAATTTTTTTAGGATGCTTCTGTAACGCACTTTTCTGATATTAAGGTAGGATAGGAACATTGACTGTAATGGCTTTTTCAACCCTTATAACCATGGTTACCAAACAGTTAAGAAAGGATCTGCAAGTTAAGAAGTTTCTGTAATACAGCCCCAGGGCCCAGAACATTTGCTTTAAAAAAATGACTGAAATTAATGACCTAACGGGCTATTCGTGAAATAATTATTTAGTCTGTTGGCGAGTCTGTCTGAGGTCGGCCTGTGAGAATATTGGCAATATTAAAAACAGCCCCCATTCATTAAAAAAGGTAGCAGAACCCTGAACTACACTTAAAAGAAGCTGGTCTAATCTCTGTATGCCCTGAAAGGGGAAGAAGAAGAAGAAGAAGATAGTCCTTTATTAGTCCCACGAGGGGAAATTCAATTTTTTCACTCTGTTGTTAACTTATACACGGTACATGCAGACCTGAACACACACATGCACAAACATGCAACAATGGAGAGATGTCAGAGTGAGGGGGCTGCTCCTGACAAGCGCCCCGAGCAGTTGGGGGTTTGGTGCCTTGCTCAGGGGCACCTCGGCAGTGCCCAAGAGGTAAACTGGCACCTCTCCAGCTACCAGTTCACACTCAGTTCTTGGTCCATGGCGGGACTTGAACCGGTGACCCTCCGGTTCCCAAGCCAACTCCCTACAGACTGAGCTACTGCCGCCCCGCACACACTTGTGTGTGTACACAAGTAACACACACTTTATAGTTGTTCATCAGGTAACGGTGTGATCAAAATTTAAAAATGCTCTGATCTGATTTGGTCGACCTAATATTACAGTTTTACAAATATTTTTCTTAAAAGTAGAAATTAAAGCAGCAGTTGGTAGAACTGGAGCGAATACGATTTTTAAACAAGTTCTCTTTATAAAACAGTCACTATATCCTGACAGTATGAGACAGGTAATCTGAAAAAAAACGTGCCTCTGTGTCCTCTGGCGCTCCTAACGGCATCTGCAAGATTTCACAGACCGGAGGAAAACAACAAACAGAGCTGATCCAGAGTCTGTCGTCTCTGAGCAGCTGTCAATCACTTGTGAGCTCCAATCAGACGGTCAAACTAAGCAGCGCTGATCAAATATGAATCAATATTCTGTTACCGTAATGAATATTTCTCTCCTCAGATATTTTCAGAAACACCTTGTGGTTACTGTTTAGCTGTAAAATGAGAAAGTTTGACCCGGCAGCCATGTTGAGATCTGTTGAGGAAATACGAAGCACCGCCCATCAGAGCTATGAGGAGGTGCAGAAGTCTAGTTTTCTCTCAGCACACTTGAATTATAATATGCTGAAAGGTTATTATGGATTTTTTAGCCCCATGATGCCAAAAACTTTCTGCTTACTGCAGGTTTAATGAAACAAAATATAAAAGTCTCACTTTACTGGCCTCTGATATGCCTCTGCAACAGATGAGATTTCTCTTCATACTCTCCTATTTCTCTTACATCAATTTTACTTGCATCCTCCCGCAGTCACACACTCATAAAGACAGCATGCAGATCATGAGGCGTCAATGCTCACAGGGTGAACACTGGGACCTCTGTGTCGGAGGAAATTTCAACTTTCCGATTGTTCCTGAACGCCCCACGGCCCTCCCCCTGTCTTGTTGACTGAAAGCGGTTTAGGCTGAAGTTCAGCACAGCCGGTGCTGACCTGGCTGCTAACACACACAACCAGTGGGCCTTAATATTGGCACAAAATGCAGATAATTATCACAGAAGACAGCACCAAGATGGAGTATTTGCTGCCGATTTAATTTAGGTTCTTAATCGCATTTTTGTACCTGAATTTCAATCCGTGTTTGAACCTCCAGCTCGGCTAACGTCGTCTGCTAATCGGTTGATTTTTGTTAGTGAATGGGATACGACGGCTCATCTGTTATAACTGTCAGCCGTCTGTTGTTGCCAAGTCATACTTGTCACCTATCTCGACCATTTTATTTAACGCTGTCAGTGTTTGTAACGACGTTTTTTCAGACGCTATAGGCTTTAACTGCTGACGTCGGTTTACTTTGAGGCTAGCTAACGTTGACGTGCTAACTAGCTAACATCTGTCAAACTAGCATAAACGCTACTTAAGCTAGTTCCGGTCTTGTTTCAAAGGCTATCATGGACATTGACACATTACCCAAACCTGTAATGGAGCCGGAACACGTTTACATGTTTTTTCTAAAGGAGCTGCAACATGTGAGTGATCATTTTGAGCTTTTACATCAAGTATTTATTATGCTACCATGGCCTGCTGACGTGTTAATGAACATATGGCTGATGCACGTTGACTTAAATACTCCTGAATTTACTCACCAGTCATGATGCCGTTGATCTCGACTCTTAGATGTTGAAAGAAGATATTTAGCTTCCACATGGATCGTTCATATACTCGTGCATTGCTATATTGCTTTATAAGTACATTTTAAAAATGCAGTTGGCTGAACAGAAGATGTTAATCCTTCCAGGCAATACAGCGTGTTCATTTATTGTAATCCCTGCCTTTCATTACAGCTATACAGAGTTTGTTTGTTCCTATCTGAACTGCCACATGCTCAGTTCAAAGGTTTCTTTTCAGTATGGAGCAATATTCAGAGTTCTTCCTGGCATGACGAGAGGTTAATGAAGTAGTGAAATGATGGCCCATTTTGGCTGCTGACAAAGTTCATAAGTATGTCAGTCTTTTGGCAGCAAACCACCACTGTATGATGATTGATTTAACAGTAAAATAAGACACACTTGCCTGGCTTGTATTTGTAAATTTGTCTGAATTTGGAAGTAGCATTTTTATCCCTTGTCCCACATATTGAGACAATGTCCCACATTTTCATTGGCTCTAGTTTTCAAAAGTGCGACCACTGCACGACAGATGCTTTTTTAAAAAATCTGTCGTTTATCAAATGGCTGTGAAGAAAGCAGGGAAAGCTGTCATCAGGACACTGTGTTTGCTGTCAAACTGCACACACGTGGGTAAAGTGCAGGTCAACATTTCACCGTCTTTGCTACGCTATGGCCAACAGGGAAAATTACGAATCACTGCAGAGTCACAATCTTTGCAGATTTAGGCAGAATATGATGGAAACTACCACAAAGAAAAGGAAGAGCAGCTACAACGAAGAAGAAGATTAGATCTAGATAAATTCGGTTGTTACAGCAGCACAGTTACAAAAAAATTTTGAAAAATATAAACACATATACAGGAATAGAAAGAAAGAAAGAAAGATATTCCTTTATTAGTCCCACAGTGGGGAAATTCAGATTTACACTCTGTTGTTCACACAGTACATATACATGTCAATGGAGAGATGTCAGAGTGATGGGGCTGCTCCTGACAAGCGCCCAGAGCAGTTGGGGGTTTGGTGCCTTGCTCAGGGGCACCTCGGCAGTGCCCAAGAGGTAAACTGGCACCTCTCCAGCAACATGGGGGATTTGAACCCGGGTCCTCCACATCCTAACCCAAGTCCTTACGGACTGAGCTACTGCCGCCCCCTATATATAAATATAAACAATATACGGGAATAAAATACTATAAAAAGGGAATAGAATGAAATAAAAGACTGTGAAAGACTGTTAAACGACTTCTAAGTATTTATAAGCCAGTGAAAGGTGATTCTCAGGGTTTTTTCGTGAAATTTGCCAGTCATTTTTAAATTTCACATGGGGAAGAATACGTCATGAAGCAACACAGTTTGTGTGAGTCTCAAAAAGAGACGTGTCGATCTGTGGATGCATTCTGGCAAAGCATAGAGATGTTACAAGATAAGAGGCAGAATGGAAATGTGTGTTATTTAAGTTAGATATTATATCAAAATTGTAGACAACCTCTCAGCGTTGGTAACGCAAACATACTCTTTGTCCCTCATTTGGTCTGTCGGGATCTGGCCTATTTTGAAGTAGCAGGTGAAACAAGCACCATTTATAATACTATCAATAATACCTTTAATAGTTTAATACAATTCCTACAATTCCTTATTAGTCCAACAACTCTTGGTTGTGGCATTATAGGACACTACTTAGTTTTAATAT
The DNA here is from genome assembly GCA_947000775.1 of Pterois miles. NCBI lineage: Eukaryota > Metazoa > Chordata > Actinopteri > Perciformes > Scorpaenidae > Pterois > Pterois miles. Next base: position 3,916,404 of record CAMQGK010000634.1, on the reverse strand, counting down.
TATTGTATGGTAAAGCTCTGATATCTTGATAAGCTTTCTTCTCTGTGGTGTGAAAAGAGTAAGAGATTACTAATTTCTTTTGGTGGACAGATTTTGTTTAATGAACTCGCAGCATCTCAGACGAGGGGTACCGTACACGTGTAAATATTGGAAGTTGCTTGCTTTGAGGCTTAACCTAGTCTAGACTTGCTGGAGGGTTTCGCTGTGCTTTGACAAATATTTACTTGCCTTCTGTCTCTATTTTATTTTTCATAATATTATTCACACTGTAAGTTGAGTAACAAGGGTATTCACCCCTCATTTATTACGTGCCTCAACACAAAGACCTCCTGTGTCCAAGAATTGTGATTAACCAGCTTTTAGGGCCGTCTTCAACCAAAATCTTTAGTCAACACTCATATGATTTTGTCAACTATGGTATTGGTGATTTATTTGATCTTTAAAACTGAGTTTCTTCACAAAGACTCAAACAAAGTGCCACCTAAATCTTATGTTTACCGGAGATGTGCTCATAAGTGTCTTAGAAATAGGTTATTCAGCATGCAAAAAAGTATAAAAAATGACTAATCGACTAAAAAAAAAAAAATCTTAACCTAAGATCAAATGGACTGATTAGTCAAGTAGTCGACTAAGAAGGGACCGCCCTACCAGTTTTACTTCATTGTTTCTAACCGTGTCCTTCATCATTCCTCAATAACTGTGGTTGTGTTTTTGTGCCACCAGGTGATTTCATTACTGCCAGAAGAGTGGAAGCCGGGGGAAACCTTGTTTGGCTGTCCTTGGCAAGCTGTCGTCATCACTGCTTTAGTTGGAGTAGTGACCTTCACCCTCTTCTTCTGGAGGACCGTGTTGGCAGTAAGTGTTGTGATTATTGCTACTCAAATGATGTGTTATGATTTGCCAGCAAATGAATAAAATATTCTAATTGTGTGAGCTTGGATTTAAATAGGTTTTGATTTGCTTGCTTGCTTTGATGCATGGAAAAATCTTGAAATATGAAATCAGCTTTATATATTTTTCTCACTATGTGTAGACCATTCCTGACCTGATTAATCAACATTACTACATGTACATGTTGATCGTGCTGTGACAGTTATTCTAAACCGTGTTATTTAGCATTAAACTGATCTTTACTCATTGCTTCTCTAAACATTTTTAGGTAAAGAAGAGAGAATACCTCGGTAAGTTTTTACTTAGATTTTTACACGACTTTACAGTGCGTAGAAAGTGTGAAATCTAACTGATAGTGTACTTTCTGTTGTACTTTTGTGGACACAGTGGATGAGAAAAGGCTGACGGAGCAAATTCTGGCGCTCAAAAAAGAGAAGACTGATGCTCTCACCAAAATGTCTGAACTCCAGAAACAGGTGAGGTACAAATACAGTGTGATCGAATATCTATGAGCTGCATTTGAAGAAATATATGTTCGTTTTGATTTCTGGAACTTTCTTAATTGTTTTTTCTTCTTCTTTTTGTTTTTTTAAGACTGAACGCTTGAAAGAAAATCAAAAACAGTCAAAGGAAACAGCTAGTAGTACAATGAAAAGGATGCAAGACCTGGAGGTGAGCACTAAGGTTTTGTCTTTGTGTATTTACTTGTACTGTGTCTAGTGGTGGGGGGTGTACCTGCTCTACCTGTCCTACCTGTCAATAGGTGATAGATTTTGTGTCGTCACTATTTTATAAGAATTGTCAGTGACATTTCTTCATTACCTTTTTGTAGAGTAAAGTTTTGGAGGCAGAAACACGAAATGAACACATGTCTGAGGAAAAAAAAAATATGCAAAACTACTCGAAGACGAGAGGGCAAACTCTCTGCAAAACAGCACCAGGGTAATTTTAAAATATTTTTTCCTTCCTGTTACTTCTTTAGCTGTCGTCTCAGATTCATGACGCTTAATGGTTTCTGTAACAGATTGAGAAATTGGAGAAGTCAAACGAGAAGCTACAGCTCAGCAGGAAGAAGGTTCAGGAAGCTCTCACTAAGGTACAAGTCCTCGCGTAATCTTTCTGCATTGCATTGCGAGATTACACAAAGCTGCTCGTGGTTTCAGCTTCTCTTTTCAACTGCATGTATTTGCCACAGACTGCTGTTCTCCTGGATGAGGCCAAGATTCGCGAAGATGCCCGAAACGTTCAGCACAAATGTCTTGAGAAAGATTATTCAGCACTAAAAGAAGAAAATAAAACGGTATGTTGACCTTCTTATCACTGAGGTCTGTTAACAGAAATCTAAATTGATGGTTGTTTTGATCTTATTTTGTATCCGAGTTCACTGAAACAGGGTCATTTTAGATGCAAACTGTCTTCCTTCCTTCTCTCCTGACTTTCTCTCTAAATACTTCCAGCTCAAGTCTACAATTAAGAGCTGGGAGGACAAACACAAGGAGCTCAACGAGCAGATTAAAGTCTATCAAAAGTCCCAGAAAGAGCTGGAGGACTCAGTGGTGCTCAAAGATCACAACGTGGAGGTCAGGATCTTTTTTTTAACTGCTGTCACAATTGGTCTTGTTTATCAGCTGTACATGTTAGTCCTTAACTTGCATTTAAAATTTCTCCTGACAGGTGCTGTCTGAGCTTCTGGCAGACCTTGACGCTTGTGATTTACAAAAAGGTGACACCAAAGTCTTAGCTAATGGTGAAGTAGCACCTGGTTAGTCCAACTCTGTTACTGATTTAATAAAACAGATTCTGTTGTTTTTAAACCACCACATATTTGTCATCATTCACATTATAAATCATGATCTGTTCAGCATCATACTAAGTGGTTTATGGTCTTTCAGCATCTTTTTCAGACAAGAAGACAGCCATCAAGAACAGGATCAAACAGATGATGGATGTATCTCGGGTAAGATGTCTAGATAGCTTATTTATGAGGACCTATTATGCTAATATTCTGGTGCATTCTTGTGTTTTAGGTTTCTACTAGAACATTTTTACATGCTTTAATGTTTAAAAAACACTTTATTTTTCTCATACCGACTGTGTTTCAGCGCCCCAATTGTCATTTATCTGTTTTTAGGTCCAGACCACTCTCACTGTGGTCGAGGAAGAGCGGGATCGCTTCATGACCAAACTACTGAATGAGGAAAAGACTAGAAAGTCACTAGAAGGTATATCGGGTCATATTTCTGTTAATGAAAAATGACTAAAAGTCTTTTTTTGTGAAAATAGTGTAAGCATGTCACCATTGAATATGACTTTGTTCCTGACTTTCTCTAAACACACCATTGTATTTGACAACAGAGCAACACCAGGAGCTGGAACACGCCATCGCAACCCTAAAAAGCGAGAAGAGCCACGTTGAAAACCAGTTCAAGATCCTGCAGCAGAAAAACGAAATCATGGTTGAAATGTATCAGCAAAAAGAAAACGCTTTGCAGCAGTAAGTGAAGCCATAACACTTTCTTTATTAACTGCTGATGGATATGAATAACCTACGCTGTTTTAATATAATCCAGTTAAATGTATTGTGAATTCAAGCACGAGTCTTTGAAGTGTAAAAGAAGTGAAGGAACCCCATGTTGTTTTTGCGGCTTTACAGGAGACTAACGAAGGAAGAGCTGGAGCGACGCAGCAAAGAGAGTCAGCTGTCTGAGGTGGGAGGAAAAGCTGTGGAGGCCGAGGAGCAGGTTAAAGTCCTACGGCAGCGCATCAATGAGATGGAGGAGCAGATGAAGAAGACAGAGGAAGTTTATAAAGAGCAGGTAGGTATCCATTTCTAAATGAGCAGGTACAGATAAACATCTTACTGACACCTGACTGAACGTCTTTTCTTTCTGTTTTAGATAAAAGAACAGGAAAACAAAACTCACTCCAACTGGGTATGTTGCACAGATTTATTCACGTGCCAGTATGCTTTAAATGTATATTTAATCCTGTTGAAGATGGACAGTAATAAGCGGAGACATTAAGTTTCTAGTTCCCCACTAATTCTCCTTTATGTTTCCAGGTAAATGCTCGAAATGCAGAGCGAGCTCTGAATCAAGAGAAGCTCGAATCATCGAAGCTCCGCGAAAAGTAAGTGCTGGCAAAAAGTAGTTTAAACGATTCGATTAGATTAGACGATTAGATTTCTGGAATGATCATAGTAGTAGTAGTGATCAGAGAAGTAAAAAGGATTATAATATGCATTTGAGAGCTACATTCATGGCGTATTGTGAATGAAGAGGCCTTTAAAATCAATAGAAAAGCTCACTGCTGGTCCCAATGCAAACATCAGACAGATAGACAAAAGTCCCTATATCTTTCTTTATCTCATGTAAAACTAAATTATCCCACCTTTCCATTACTTTAAATCACTCCAGGATATTGCTCGCACATGTGGGCTTGATCACAAATATATAATAATAAAGTTTCAAACATCTGTGTTTTGCTAACATGCTTCTATTCATTGCACCTTCTCTTTTAATTTTTACTACACTGTATTTATCTGTACTGTGTTGATGCTGCTATGACACCCGAATCTCCCTCCGGGGATTAATAAAGGTTCATCTTATCTTATCTTATCTTATCTTAAATGTTATTTAGGAGTTTTTGTTGATCTAACTTATTTATCGACGCATTCAGCTGTGAGTGACGTCTTCCACACTGTTTAATCCATATCAGACAACTGTCCTCTCGCATTTTTTGCCTCAGAAAAGTGAAAAAGTATGACACCTCCCTCTAAACTTTGAGGTTATCTAAGTATCTGAGGTTGGACACACTGTGGAAAGCTTGACAGGCCTCCTGCACCTAGTTCCAGTGGGTAAAGTAAGATTAGATGGTGGCTGTTCTAGTCAATTGGCAACTAACCGATCAGCCATAACATTAGGTCAGCATGAGCACCCTGACTGCTCTGCGGCTATGCAGTGTGATGCACTGTGTTCTCACACTTTTCTGTCAGAACCAGCATTAACTTGATCAGCAATCTGAGCTGCAGTAGCTCTTCTATTGGATTGGACAGCACGGGCCAGCCTTTGCTCGCCATGTGCATCAATGAGCCTTGGCCGCCCATGACCCTGTAGCCGGTTCACCTCCTTCCTTGGACCACTTCTGGCAGATCCTGACCACTGCAGACCAGGAACATCCCACAAGAGCTGCAGTTCTGGAGATGCTCTGACCGTGTCTGTCAAAGTCGCTCATCCTTACGTTTGCCCATTTTTTCTGCTTCCATCTCATCAACTTCAAGGACAAAATGTTCATTGCTGCCTGATATATCCCACCCAGTGCCAGCTGCCACTGAAATGAGATAATCAATGTTATTCACTTCACCTATCAGTGGTCATAATGTTAATAATGTTATGGCTGTTTAGTGTGTTTTGATAATAGACTAATTGTTAGTGTTTTTTTAAGCAACATTTTTTGGTTCCAGATCCACAAATGGGAGGATTAGCAGTTTTTCTCTGTTAAATTTAATTATAATTGGTTTGGTTTGGACTGTTGGTTGAACAAAATGAGCAACTTCATGATGGAAAAAGGTTATCAATTTTCTCTAAAAAATACTTTGATTAAATAAAGAAAATAATAGCTAGCCAACCTATTATTGCTGCAACTAACGATTATTTTAATTGTTGATTATTCTGTTGATTATTTCCTCAGTTAATCGATTGGTTGTTTGGTCTATAAAATGCAGAAAAAGTGATTAAAAAATGTCGAGCAGTGTTTCCTAAAGCTCAAGATGACGTCCTGAAATGTCTTGTTTTGTCCACATCTCAAAGATATTCAGTTTACTGTCACAGAGGAGGAAAGAAACCAGAAAATATTCATATTTAAGAAGCTAGAATCAGAAAATTTAGACCTTTTTCTTCAAGTTACTCAAACGAATTTAATTGATTATCAAAGTAGTTGGCGATTAATGTAATAGTTGACAACTAATGGATAAATTGTTGCAGCTACACTACGTATGGATCTTGTTTGCATCTAACCAAAGGTTTCGTTTGTTCTCTCCCCCGTTAACAGACTGGCTGTACTTACCTCTCAGCTTAATGAGCGTCGCGCTCCTCTCTTCAGACCCAACTCTGGACAACCTGCAGGCCCTCGACAAGGTAAACACCATAAAGCCTTCTGCTGTTTTCTTTCCTCTGGGTCAGTTCTCCTCCTTCAGAGCTGTGAGAAGAGGGTGTTATCTGCTGTTACCTAAAAAGATCCTGCATTTAAAAGGAGGAGTATTATTGCCAGCTGTTTGTTTTCCGTTGGTAAACAGATGGTTTGATCATAACAGGTGATTCATACGGGCCCTCTCCTGTGAGTGGGGGTGCACCATCCCCTCCGCTAATGATCGAGGGTCCCAGGCGCCCTCCTTCTGCCCCAGTGGGGCGAAGAATTGACCCGTATGGTGAGTCCCAGTGGATTATTTCTCCTCGCCACAGTTGGACGTCATCCCTCCGCTGCAACCTTTTTGTCCTTAAATCTTTCTCCTCCTGCACACCTGACTTCATTATTCTTTTCAGATATTTCACCTTCTTCAGTCCTGTGTGTTTTGCATCCTGGTAGCTCTGTCTTCTGCACCCTTTTTCCTGCTTTTGTTTTTGTTGACTTTCCTTTTACGTGGTATTTTTTTTGTGTTGCTGTTGAAATGCTTCACCTTTTTGTTCTTTAAAGGCCCTAAAAACATGTTTTCTCAATCACATTATTAGTATTATTTAGAGGTCCTAACCCTCAACTGAACCTAAACCTGATGAAGCAGATTATCAACTTTATCCTGGACTGTTGCTTATTTAATGATGAACTACAGATAATTCAATTTGAAACCAAGTTTTCAGGGGCTTTAAAGTCATCCAGAATGCTTCGTTCCTCTGACTGTTGTCCTCGGGGAGTAGATGACCAATCTTTGCCCTTGTAATAATTTGTTTTCTCTTCGTTTGTTTCTTACAACTGTGTCTTCCCTGGAAAACTGCTACAGGCAGAGTCTTGAGGGATTTCATTCATCATTGCATCTTCTTTTCTTCTCCCCTCAGGTCCACGACCTCCGTCAGACCCACACGGTCGTTACCCTGAAAACAAACTCATGTCTGGGATGGGTACGTCTTCTGCAGTATTTCAGAGAGTTCCCTTTTGCTTTGAAGCTTCTTACAACACTGTGCTGTTTCTCCTCTTCCAGACATGATGGGCCCCCGTAGCTCATCGCCTGCCAACATGGATGCATCTGTAAGTCTTTTTCCTAATCAGATCAGACTCTTTTTACACGTTTACCTGCCCTCCTACCATCATGAAGGCCTATAGCTCCGACCTACATATGTATGTCCTTTGCTGCTCTAAAACAGACACAAGCAGTAGATCCACAGATAAAAGCAGAGACACAGGCTGAGGTCTCCACAGACAGTCCAGAGCCAGTGAGTATAAGAGGTTGGCCGGTCCGGGTGTGAAGGCGTATGCAAGCACGCCACCGTCTCTTCCCTAAAGCTGGATTTGGATTTGGGAAGAGATTCAAGGCGTTTTGCTTCACTGGGGCTGTCTTAACTTTTTGGGCTGAGTGTTTGGTTTCACCGGTTCTCACAGCACTGAGACAAGCAGAGAGTCTTCTCACCAAAATGAGCTAAAATGAGTCTTGGAAAATATTTCGGCTTGTGAATGTTGCAAGTAGGGCTGGGCGATATGGTTTATAAAACATTTTTAGGCTATATTGCAATGTATTTACTTTTTTCTCCAAAATATTATTAATGTTTGATTTAACCTTTTGATGCATATGATCATGCCAGCATGATCATTATAATAAACTAATCTGAACACTGTGAGGTGATGTACTGTCATATTGAAGTCAGACTGGTCTTTGGAAATGTATCATTATTAAATTCATTTATTAAATATATGTTATTGAGTTTGACTAATTATTCACACAATTGAAATTCAATTTTTTCTCAAAAAATAGTTTTCAGACTTATTTTTTGTCATAAATTTTTAGAATATTTGTGATTTTGTTTTATTATTGACAGACCGACTGACTTCAGTTCAATTTCACTTTTTCACAGAAGTGATCTCCAGATGTTTTACTTGACTTTCACTTGACATTGAGTTTTTGTGCAATTTCCCATCAAATTCAATGGACCACTTTTATTCTGAAGTCACTTTTATAGTATGGATTTGTATGTATGTATATACTCAACCAGGAGAGTGTGTCTTTGAGAGGGAGAGAGCTGTCTCATGCCAGCAGCTTAAAAAAATGACGTAACCATTAATATTTGTATATGATGTTTGTGATATAGTCATTTACCACATCCCACGTAGAACAAGCTGTAGTTCATTGAGTATTTTTGATATATCGCCCACCCCTACTTAGAAGTATGTGTGTCAGAGGTTTGATTTTTCATCCAGATAATCATGGTGTGAGGTTACCGGTCATGTGATTTGAGCCCTGGCTAAATGCACTTTTTGCAGATTGTGTGGTTCGTGGATCTTTTCACTGCATGACTAAAATTGTAATCCATTTATACTCACTCACAGGACCAACACACACACACTACTCTATCTCAGTATCATCTGTGTTTTTCAGGGACCTGGATCCTTCCTAGTGTCTCCAATCAGGGACTCGCCAGGCCCCACGGTTCAAGGACCTCCCCCTGGGCCTGGACCCCATGACCAATTCCCGCCTCCTGGACCCCACAGCCGCCTGCCGCCTCCTTACAGATCTCCACGACCTAGCCTCTACCACCTTCCACCAGGTCCTCACGGTCCTCCTCCTCCTAATGTACCTCCTCATCTTCATGGGCCTCCACTACCAGCCAACGGGCACCCAGGTATGCCGCTGCCTGGACCAGTGGGGGGAGAGTTTGGTCCCCGACCCGCCAACGGACATGCATTCCTCCCCAGGCCAGGTCCTGGACATGTCACTGATCCTCGGGGTCCACCACCACACTTCCGTCCCCCTCCACCTCATCCCTTCGGACTGATGCCTCTGCCACATGGTACGCTCTGCCCTTAATTTTATTTTCAACATATCATCAGTTTGTGTTGTCACTGAGTAGTGCTGGGAAGCTCCAGTGTTGTGTTGGTACATACCAGGTCTGGACCCGAACATATGTTGGCTTTTCAGGTCATTGAGTAGAAGGGCTGTCAAAGAATATTCTTAATTCAAATATACAGTATATATTAGGGCTGTGAAACTTAACACAATAATGTGTTAACACAAATTAATTTTACCGCTACTAATTTCTTTAACACATACTAGCTCATCGTGAAGGAGGTTAAATATCGCTCCAAACTTACTCTTAAATTTTGTTGAGGAAAAACTGATATGGCTGTGTTCAAAGGGGTCCCTTGACCTCTGACTTCCAGATGTGTGAATGTAAATGGGTTCTCTGGGTCCCCACCAATCTCCCCTTTACAGACATGCCCACTTTCTGATAATCCCAGTCAGTCTGGATCAAGTCCTAGTCAAGTCAGCACTCTGACACACTGACAGCTGTTGTTGCCTGTTGAGCTGCAGTTTGTCATGTTATGATTTGAGCATATTTTTATGCTAAATGCAAAACCTGTCAGGGTTTCTGGATGATATTTGTCATTGTTTTGTGCTGTTAATTGATTTCCAATAATAAATATATACATAACATTTGTATAAAGCAGCTTATTTGCCCACTCCTATGTTGATAAGAGTATTAAATACTTGACAAATCTCCCTTTTAAAGTACATTTTGAACAGATAAAAAATGTGATTCATTTGCGATTAATCACAATTAACTATATTAATTGACAGTCCTAATATATACAGTATATACTGTGCGTAAACAGACCTTTCAGCATGAAAATCATTATTAAATTGTGAGAACTGAACGCACACGACAGAAGTCACACATCACTTTCATGAATTTAAAATTTAATATAATGTTACGTCAAGCTGAACAATGACTAATTCAACAACAGTCGTAATGAAGGCAGAGAGCTCTGCCACAGAGTGACACCATGATCGGCGGTCGAAGTGTCCTTGAGCAAAATACTGAACCCCAAAGGCTGAGCGTGTGAAATTATTTAGATTAAATCCTGATGGGCAGGTTGGCACCTTGTATGGCAGCCTCTGCCAGCAGTGTGTGAATGTGTGTGAACAGGTGAATGAAGGGTAAAAGTGATATAGTGTAAAGCACCTTTCGTGGTCAGAAGACTAGAATACACTGTATAAATGAAAGCCCATTTACCGTGTCCTTACAGCAAGTGTAGCTTTATGTCATGTAAACAGATCACATACCAATCAGCTGTTCGCTTGAGATCAGACTATAGACGTAAGCACCTCAAAGATGGGTGAGTAGTATTTCTACTTGCTGTCTTCTTGGACCTTTTAAACAGGAAAAAAAAAATTATATTGTGATATTTACTGGAAATAACATACAATACAGCAAGCAGGAAACTGGAAGGATGGCCCCTTATTTCGGTCTTTGCAGTGAAATGATGGTGTCGTATAGATAACTCCTAATTTCAGCTTCATGAATCAGCTGTTCTGCTGTCAAAACGAGCGATGGGAGTAAATAGAAACAGGGCGTCTGACGAAAGTTGCTGCGATAATCAGCCAGTCAGGACACCGTGTCATGGACATAATGCATAAAAATAGTCAAACAGTTCAAACCTTTAACTTGAATAAATATTCAGATGTAATATTTGGAGAATTTGACAGCTCTGTTAACACTAACAGGAGTGAGTGGGAGAAAAGTAATTAATACCTCATCCTTCCAATTAAATTGATAACTAAGTAGAAGCTTTTGTTGTGAATGCACGGCTATGGCTATTTCCTGAAAGCAGTAAGTACTGCAGACAGTGTACATACTGATCTTCTAGTACTGTGGATGTTTTTCAGCCTGTCTCACCCCATGTCACTAATATTTCAATTGTACAGGTGTCCGTGGACCTATGGGACCACGTCCACCTGTCCCTCCTGACATGCGCTACCCAGGACCGCGTGACCACCCCAGCCCACCCATGAACCTGCCTCCAGGGGCTCCTCCACACCCTGCACACGGTCACGCTCCACCCAACGCCCTCCATAACTCCCACCCCGGCCCCGGACAGGACCTGCATGTGAAGCAGGAGGCCCCTCAGGACTCAGCGAGGCCACCGATGGTCAAGCCTTAAAGACGCCACCAGCTACGGCAGAGGACTTGAATTTACCCCGAACCAGATCCAGTCAAAACAAAGGTCATGATTATTTTCATATTTCAGTTATTGAATAAAACTACAATAATGATTATTTAAAAAAAAAAAAAAAAAAAAACATGGTCCTTAAATTAAAACATCAATAATGTTGTGTCTGAAATCAATATGAGTTGAGAGGGTTGCCACTTTTCTAAACCGCTTATTGTGCAATAATAATTCATTATATGCCAGAGGATTTTCATTTTTGTTGATCTTTTAAAAAATATCTCTATATATATATAGCAATGATTTTTAAGGGGCAATTTTTTTAAATGTCATTTCCTGTGGAAATTATTTTAAAAAAAGGAGAAAAAGGAGCTTCTAGCATTTCAGGAATACCACAATTTCCCAAAGCTGTTGCTTTAGAGCCGACTGTAAAGCAAAATGTGTAATTTGATGGCCAGATGTATAACTTATTTTACTATGTTGGTAGAACTTTTAATAATAAAGAATGTAAAAGCTGTCAGTGTTATGTTACTAACTGGTCACAGTTCCCTTACAGCGGATATATTTTACACTCTTTATACTATAACGTGTATCTTAAGGCGTTTGCTTTATTTTGAAAAAATAAGGCATACATCTGTGCTACTGCCAAGACAGAAACATTCATAATGTTTATTAAAAGTCAGTTTATGTGTTATGTAAAAACTGCATCTACCATATTTAGCTTAGTGTATAGAGTGACACTGGTAGCATTTCATTAATTCATCAGTTATGTCCATTTATTTTGCTTTTTAACTGACTTCGAAAGCCTTTTGAAAAGCATGAAAAATGGAGGTCGTAGCTCTTTTTGAAGAGGATGTGATCCTCACTTAGTAACCTTGGTAACATTCAGCCACTAGATGTCACACTCTCCCTCCCCCATTCCTTTATCGTCACTTTACGACAAGTCGATGCCAGACTCTTCCCATCAAACCCATTTATCCGTTTTTTCCACACTAACTGAGGCGATAAACGTTTTATTATGGGCCCACAAGCCTTGTTAGAAGTGGGAACCAAACATCAGATATCCTCCGCAGAGATAAACAAAACATTCATTTTGGACCCGCCAACATTTTTTAAATGATTAATTCACAATCATGATTTTCATACTTTTATTTAGCACATTTTCTAAAAGCTCTGTGAATGTATTATTTTAAACATTTGTCTACATAAGCATGTTATCAGGAAGACCTTTAATAGAGCATTATAACATGTTAGTAACATTCAGGGGCTTAATATTTGCATAAACCACAAATTATCCACCAAATTGCTTCATTTGTAGTTTATTAGAAATTAAAAGCATTGTAAATGTTTGATACACTTCCCCTCAAGTCTGTCAACAAAACCACAACACCCCACAGGTTTCAGTCCTACCACATCATCGTAGCGCTCCGTATGTACACAGTTACTGTATATTCATCAGTTAGTACATCTTACAGTTAATTTACAGTCCTGAATATTGTGACATTACAAAAATAAAATCTAAAAATCAAACATTACGATGTAGGTGTTTTAGTGAAGACGAACATCCGCAAAGTCAGAATGGAAAGAAAAAAAAATGTTACATGCAACTTTATTTAGAAGAGAAAAAAAGCCCTTTAATAACGGTGAAATTTCAAAATAAAAGTAGCGATTCTTAAAAAGTCAGCGTGAAAGCACAACTGTCTGTCTGCCCATAAAGATGCGTCCTCCAGACACAGCAGGCCAAATATAACGGTGAACATAACACATCTGATCTGCAACGTAACACTATTTTGAAAAGAAACACTTCCTGGCAGGTGACAAACCCGAACACTGCATCCTGTGCTTGCTGAGAAAAACAACTGGTGTTCAACATCTGGGCCAGATGCTCACACTGAGTACAGAATCATGCAAACCATGCTGCAACCACTTAACTCTTTATGCACGTATAAAACTGTATTTAAACAAACTAAATCCAATATAACACACTGAAGCGTGAACACTGAACTGAAATGTGGCGACTGACACGAAGTAGTAATCTCATTGAGTAGACAAATCGTACTACCACGCCTTTTAAATACTCTGAAAATGGTCCGAGCATTTCAGTGCATCATAGATTAACACCTGCTGTATATTTAGCCTGTAATTTCACCATTTACCATTAGAAATGTCAGCGCTGAATTCAGTACTGTCTGTGACTAAACAAACCATTTACAGTTTATCGTTTACATTTACAGTTTCCATTTTATGACCCCTTTAATCAGGGTTCCCACGGGGTCTGAAAAAGTCTTAAAAAGTCTAAAAACCAGATTTAAGGCCCAAAAATGTCTTAAATTCTCACGAAATGTCTTTAATCCAATACTGATATGTCTTAAAAATTCATTATCATTACTTTCAGTGTTTGGAGCTCCACCTCCACTAAAAGCTGAGCTGATCTGGATTTTACACTCCGTGACGAAGCATCAGTCTTGTTGCAGTAATGATAATACTGATGTCCCAATTTTCTTTCAAATCGTTTCTTGCCAGTATAGACATGAAGTAGGTCTTAAATAGCATTTATAGTGGTTAAAAAGGTCTTTAAAAGTCTTAAATCTGACTTGTTGAAACCTGCAGATACCCTGTTTAATGTAACGGCTACTCATTAAGCAGTGTGCCACCTCAAACTTTAAAGACGTCCGACCCACAAAACAGCAGCTCTGATTGGACAGACACACGTACCAGCTGGCCAATCAGAGTGCGAAGGATTCAACGGCATCCAGCTGTGAGGTTGCAGGTTGCAACCAAATGAAACTGTAGATATAAACGGCTCATTTTAAGCTAACAAAAACACAACTCTTCTTATTTTCAGGTGATTATACACTAAACAAAACATGCTTATTAATAATATTATTTTCCATTTCTGCCAATCGATCCCCGAAATGTTACAGACTGGATCTTTAAATTAAAGCTGCATTAATCAATATGTTTAACAATGAATGACTACATGTAACGTTAATAGCTGATATTGAAGAAAGCACAAAATGGAAACTGTAAATGTTAAAATGGAACAAATTATGAGGATATTTCATGTATATAATCAGCAGACACGAATAAATGGATTAAGCTGATTTTAATAGCCTTTTAAAATTAATTTCACAAACTAATGTTATCAATCAGTAATTAATCATTTAAGCAATAATAAATCAAACTGAATTAATTGTGGAATCTGATCCTTTTGTCACTACATGTATTTTGACCTCTTTTTATAATGCAGATTTTATCTAACCGGCTTGTAATAGCTTTTTTTATTTATCTATTTAACTGATGGTAAGTAAACACAATAATAGTCTATAATTATTAGGGCTGCAAAATTAATCAAATTTGATTACAATATGGCCTAATTTTCAAATCGCAAGAGGCCAATATTTGTTAAAAGCTAAATGTGTGTTAACTTTGCATTTTAGATTAAATATTGTGTTTCTGTAAAGACGTCCTGTCCTACACATCGTGTTATTCAGACTACGTTTGGTACAGATCCCTGCAAACATCACACCATAATCATTTAACATGTCTTTCAATGAAAACTAGAATAATGATTTAAAAATGCTCATTCCCTCTAATATCACCAATCGCATCACACAAACAAATTACCACACAAACTGGCAGAGTTTGGGAGCTTCTGGTGGTTTGACGGAGCAAACAGTGATGTGTGTTATTCATTAGTGGCTTTATAAACTCTGTCATGACCTCACCAATGAGTTCTCATAGTTTAACAGCTTTACAGCTGCTTTTCAGTCCAAAATATACAACAGTGACTCAAATTAAGCACCGGCAATAACTGACGTTGTCCCCCAAAATCAGTGAGCTAAGGAAGACTGGGGAGGAGGTGGTTGAACCGTTTTAACGTCATATGAAAGTCCCGCAGCTGCAGCTAGTTAAAAAACGTTTTGGAGAAGTTTTTCCTGCACAAAAAAAACAAAGAATACAGAAGTCGGAGCCGATATTACTAATGTTTGACTCCTTTACTTTCTTCAGAAACTCGTGGAGGAAAAAAAAAAAAAACAGACTACAACCTTGATTCGGTATTGCTGGATGTGTTGAGGTGGAGCTCCACGTTTCTTAATGTAGGTGTTAAAAAGAGGCGGTTCACAGTTCAGGGAGACTTAGCTGTCCTTGTGTAACGTCTGATGTAGGTGCAGATAGAGTTGTTTCTTTGTTAGAAGCTGCAGTTTCTTCCTCTTGAAGTCTGTGGGCTTCTTGTACCTGAAATTCAAGAAGGTACAGTTATAGTGAAGGAGTTAAAGTACCTCGGGGTCTTGTTCGTGAGGGAGGGGACAATGAGATTGGCCGGAGAATCGCAGCAGCGGAGCAGTATAGCATTCGCTTTAAAGCACCGTTGTGACGAAGACAGCTGAGCTGGAACGCAAAGCTGTCGACCTACCAGTCAGTCTACTCTCATCTGAGGGCTGGGTCATGACCCAAAGAACTAGAACCCAGGTAAAAGTGGCCAAAATGGGTTTTCTCAGGAGGGCGGCTGGCGTCTGCCTTAGAGACAAGGTGAGGAGCTCAGCCATCCCTGAGGGACTCGGAGTAGAGCCGCTGCTCCTTTGTGTTGAAAGGAGCCAGCTGAGGTGGTTCGGGTATCTAGTAATGATGCCCCCTGGGGCATGACCAGCTGGGAGGAGGCCCCGGGGAAGACCCAGGACTAGGTGTAGAGATTATATCTCCACACTGGCCTGAGAATGCCTCGGGATCCTCAGTCAGAGCTGGTTAATGTGGCCCAGGGAAAGGGAAGTTTGGGGTCCCCTGCTGGAGCTGTTCGCCCCGCGGACCAACCCGGATAAGAGGCTGAGGATGAGTTAGTTATAATGATTCATGTCTAGACACACAAAGGTGAATCCTTCAAATCATGTAGATGTCCGCTGACTCACAGTTCGATGACGATGGGGCCGGGTTTGATCTCGTCCATTTCCATGAAGGCGAAACATTTAGTGCTGGTAAACCTCTTCTTAGGTTTGTAGTGCTTGAATTCAAAGAAGATAGCTGCTCCTGGAAGAGCGTATAACAGGTTAACAGAGGGTTAACATACCAAATATACTCAGAGAAAAATGGTTTGGAAATTAGTGTTGTGTGTTGTATTTTACATGGTTGGAAAGCCTGGTGTTGGTGTTGACTCTTGTTTTGAGCTCCGCTGATAGGTAGCAAATCATCTGATGTCAAAATCATGTCAGAGAGGAGATGAGGAGTTTTGTTTTGAAACCAGATTTTGAACTGAGCCATGTTGGTTTCGAACAATCTGACTTTTCAGAATGAAACAGATCACTTTGTGATCCTGTGGTCTGGTCTTGTGCCTGATTAGCACCTGAAGCTCAAAACAAGAGTCAATACTAAGAGTATTTGTTGGGGGCTATTTTCAGACACCTATTGACATAATTTCCATTAAATTAAGGCGCCATTGTAACAAGATTATCAGTGTTATTCACCCGTCAGTGGTCATAATGTTTAGGCTGATCGGCGCACGTTAAATGCAGTATGCCAAAAATACCAGGATGTCCTACTACATCCGGCCACAGTTTGCAGTACTCAGGCCAGCTGCCTGTTCTGACCCATAATCCACTGTGCACCAGATATATGAGCAAGACGGTCAAAGTTCAAGGTGCAATGTGATGAACAATGTCCCAGTTGTGTGCACACAGCATGCAACAGTCCGCACTTTGTCAGGGCAGCTGCAGTACGTACTGGGAGCGTAGTCTTAGTTTGTTTTTTGTTAGGACCAGATATATGTGTTAGGAGTATCTAGCTACATACATACACAATACACGGCTGGAGAACTGTGTAGGAATGACCATAATGTTTTAAATATTTTGAATTGAGAATCAACTTGCAATCTTTCAATACCAGTCAGAAGACCAACTTTTCTGTAATTTCATCCCGACCTCAGCTGGTCAACATCAGACCTGAGCTGAACAGCTTGATGGTTAAAAGGCAATAATAATAATAATAATAATAATAATAATCAAATCATGTTCTAGACTGCATGTGAGACACAACAGGGATTCATTGTGAAGCATTTGCAGGGCGCCATCTGCTGGAAGGTCAAGTCTGTTTAATTTCAACGTCACAAGAGTTGATGGAAATTCATGCCGTCTCCTCTTTTCTGTTGTGATATATTATAGGAAATAAAGCTGAAAGGAATTTATGTTTTTTTTGTTTGTTTTTATTATTTTTAATGAGGCAATGTTGTTTCAGTTCAGTTTTTTTCATTTTTATTTAGTTTCAGTTAACGGCAATTTGTTCACAACTTGTTTTCGTTTTGTTTTATTTACATGACTTTGGTTTTACCTTTTGGTAGTTTCTCCACATGTCTCTGGATCTCCACATCCACACTGAAGTGAATGTAGGTGTCTTCCTTCCTGGAGGCCACCGGTGTGTCCTGCACCGGGTTCACGTCCACGCCGTTCACATCTGCAAACACAGAAACACAGAACTTTGGTTCTGGCAGAACGAACTCGTTTAAACTCAACGATCCGAGCAGATGATTACCTTTAACGCTGATGGTCATGTACGGATCGATGCACTGACCCGCATCTTTCAACCCAATTTTCTCAATCTTCAGTGTAAGTAGTGTCATCCCGGGCTCTGAGGGTAACCGTGGCAACAAGGTGCCTGTGGAGGATGCAGACAGAGGGTTTACGTTCATTCATCTTTCTGTCTATATATTAAAGCTGCATTCATTGATTTCTTTTTTAAACACGGTGTGTTTTCAGTTCATGAAAGTTAATTGTAACATTTATTTAGGCTAAAAATGTCTTATCCAACCTCTCGTGTCACTTCTGGTGGCAAAAAAACAAGATGGCGACGGCCAAAATACCAAACTCAAGGCTTCAAAGCTGCAGTCCACAAACCAGTGGCTGATGTCACGGTGACTACATCCACTTCTTGTATACGTCTATGGTGCTGCAATAATAGTTTCTCAGAATATAACTATCAGGACACTTACTTAAATATTACCTGTAATTACACACTATAATGTAAAATTGTAATTTAATCGATGAACGCAAGTATGACCTAAATATGTTAGATGAAGTTAAAAAGTAGTGGCTCATGCATATCCGTGTTTGCATCTTACAGCTATTAACCCTTTCACAGAGTGTTTTCAGCTGATGAAAGTTAATTATAACGTATTTTCAGTGTTCAGTTGTACTTAGCTCCACCCTCTAGTGTCAGTACTTGCTGCAAAAAAAACAAAAAAACAAGATGGTGACGGTCAAAATGCCAAACGCAAGGCTTCAAAATGGTACTGACATCATGGTGACTACTCTTACATACTCTTATATACAGTCTATGGCTTCATCACTGCCAGATTTACAGATACAGTAGCTTGATTTTTTTTTTTTTTGTCATTTACAACACAATGTTGACATATAATCAATCACCTTAAAAAGTTATGTTGGTTGGACTACATTGGAAATTGCAGTTTGACGGTTAGTATAACTAAAAAAAATTCTTAACAATAAAACTAAATAAAATAACAATAACTAAAAAATAAAAGAACAGCTGTTTCTTTACTCTCCAGCAGAGAAGTAGATGTACATTTAACTTTGAATAAGACTTCATGTCCACACTGGCAAGAAAGGACTGAGGATATGAAAGAAAACTGGAACATCAATATCATCATTGCTGCTGATGAATCATTACTGAGTGTAAAGTTCAGAGTACCTCAGTTTTAGTGGAGGTGGAGCTCTAAAAGCTGTCTGGGTGGAGTTTTGTTACGCCGTGCTCAAAAAAACACAGTTTAAAACCAAGATAATGCATTTCTTTTGACATGAAAGTAATGTTAATGAATTTTTAAGGCCTGAGATTTGAAGACATTTTGTGGCCTTAAATTCAGGTTATTGGGTTTTAGACTTTTGGGGGCTTTTAAAGACTCCGAGGGAACCCTGTAAAAGCACATCTGTCATGCAGGAGAGACCAGATCCAGATGTTGGTTGATAGAAGCCGTACCTTGCGAAGCTGCAAATGAAGCAGGTGGGAGGGAATGAGCGATGAAGCCATGCACAGCACCGACAGAAAGAAACAAAAAGACATACAGTCAAACTGCCCTCCAGAACAGGACAACGTGACCAACGTGACACAGCCAATCAACAGCCGGTGAGTTAACGGTCGGGTAGATAGGTGCACAGTACCGGGGGCTCGCGGGGGGAAAGCCTCCGTAGAACCGGCTCCTGCTGCAGCATCCTCCTCCTCCAACTCCAGGTTCTCCTCCTCACCTGGAGCCAGGATTTTCCTGACGGAGAGGGGAACAGCAGGTTTAATCACATCAGGATGTTCTGTGAAATATACTCAGAACAGCAGCAACATGAGCCGTTTAGTGATGGTGATGGTGTTTACCTTAAGGGCACCGGCTGTACGTCAAAGGGAAACTCTTTGTTGTAGGTCAGAATATTTTGAATTACTGTAGACAAAAGGAGGAAGATCAGAGCATCCAGTCACAACAGGAGGATTAACAAGCAGACAATCAGCTCCCAGTCGATGCACTTACTGGTTTCCAGTTTCTTCAGCTCCTCTAATGTGAAGTCCTCCTTTGACTGAGTGCACTGCAGAGGAGCACACACATTTTCAGAAAACTGTATTTTTTTATTTAAGCATCCACATTAGACGCACATCATTGTGCCTTGAGTCCTCTGGGCTACAAGTATATACAGACACTATATAAAAGAACAGACAACTTAGGCTAGCCAGATACACAATAAGAGAAACTGAGGACAAAGTGGTACCAGACATAGCAGTGTGACAAAGTCACTTTATTATATAAAGTCACACTAAAATCAAATGGTAAGAAAATAAGCTTTTGCTTTGAACTTAGGCTTCAGTAAGCTGAAGAGGAGTACATGTTCTAGTCTTTTTTTAACCCTCTGAGACCCAGTTTTTATCTTTTCTCGGGCTACAGGGGGTCTTTAGAGGCAGAGAGCAGGTCAGTAGTAGCTGTCACATAGAAGTGGTGAACATCATCCGAAAGCTGGAAACATGAAGATTAATTTGAGATACAACTGTGTGTCAAGTTGTTCTAGTCATAAATCAGAAATAAACATGAATTCATGAATTATTAAAAAAAAAAACTGAGTATATAAGGGTCTAGAAGATTATGATGGAAGCATAATGACCATCCTCGTGCTCTATTATGTCTCATAAGTTGTTGCAGCAATTTTTGTGTTGATACCATTTGATACGCAGATTTAGTGCTAAACTTAACCATTTTTACCACTTGACAACTGATAAAAATGATCAATAATCCCTCCAAAATACCACATAAAGACACCAAGAATTGCATTTTTCTGTTATTGGATAGTGAGCTCTTCTGTTGTGTGAACTGCCCAGAAACCCTGTTAATGTCAATCTATCCAGTAAAGCCATCCATTAGATACCCAGTTTATGTAATTCAAGGACCCCAGTGTGCAGAAATATTCAGATAAACCATTTTAGAATAGGAGACAATAACACATTTGTACTGCATTCAAAAAAGATTGCTTTTTGCCCCAAACTGACTGTGATTATCATAAAGTGGGCATGTCTGTAAAGGGGAGACTGGTGGGGACCCACAGAACCCATTTACATTCACACATCTGGAGGTCAGAGGTCAAGGGACCCCTCTGAAAATGGCCAAGACAGTTTTTCCTCACTAACACTTGAATTCTGAGCGATATTCAGCCTCTTTCCTACATGTTAGATATGTGCATGAGTGGTACTAATTAATTCCTCAGGTTTTCTAGTTTCATATATCTGTAGCTCCCTCCAGCCCTAAAACTGAACCTGCTCTCTGAAATACAGTGTAGTCAGCCGGCACCACGGGCCTGTTAGGGGTTAAGGCTTTATATGGACTTTATATGTTTGAAATGTGCCTGTCTGTAGCAAAATACTACTAACATTAATTACAATTTCAGTAAAAATAGAGGGATTTTTCTCAACCAGAATTATATTCTCAGGCAGTGTGGAGACAATTAGTTTCATCACAATATGATATTATAATGATTATTTGGACAACAATACAATATTTTTGATATCACAATATCTGCCACAATACAAGATCATATCATAAGCCCATTCAATACAATCAGATTTATGTCAACTATGTCCAGACATTTATATGAAAACATATCAAAATAAAGGCACATCTTAAAGATTAATTACATGTATCAATCAAGATCAATATATCGTTACACCTCTAGCAGATAGGAGATAGAAATTTACAGAAAATTTCAGTTCAGTGCAAACTTTGAGAGCGCTGATTTACGTGAAGCGCGTAGCTTCGCCTGTCCTGCCTTAATCAGGCTGTTTGATGAGGGTTAAATTGTTAAAAATCTGAAGTGTGGTGTGCTGAGAGGGGTCGCGTGTCCTGTTCGGGACACCAGTTTCTAGGCAAACATTTCTGAGAAGGTTTGGACTCTGACCTCATTATTTTACTTGCTGATCCTCATGATTATGTTGTTTTTATTTGACTGCTCTTTACATAAATTGGCTTGGCTATTTCTAAAACCTCCAGATGTGAATATGTTACGTGCATATTTCAATCAGACAAAAACAATGAGACAAACCTGCAAACTGGCACTTCTCATCTCCAGGCATGTTGCAATCTTTCCTAGAGTTTTCTTTAAAAGGGAAGAAATAAAAGCACTTGTTAATTCATGCAGACCACCTGACTTTGTGTCCAGAGGTTGTAGAGGTGTAATGATTACCTTCTGCTCCTCTGTGAAGTCTAATGAATTTGTTGACTGGACTTCTTTCTGCAGTTGTCTCGCTAAACTAAACACAGAAGTGAGTTAATGCTTTGCAGCAAACTTGTAAATGGTGTTTATTTGCACCCCCTTCTGGTCGACAGAGGAAGGTGTCAGGGTCTATATATCATATATAATAGTGTAATTTCAGATAAAACATCAATGAGAAAGCAGATGCCATGTTTAAAGATGTGTAAAGAGTTGTTATATTGTGTGAAAGCAGGAAACATTCCTCAGTAAACAGATGAAAACCCGTCCATAACAATGAGAGGGTGTGGCTGACTATTTCTCAATACTCTGAGGGATTATTGGCCCCGTTTCTGCACTGCGTGACACATAATGAAACGCATGCATTTCTTTCCATGACAGGCTTTGTGAAAACAGACCCAAACTGGTGCTGAATGAGGTCTGGGCTGCAACATCCACACAAGCGCTGCTGCCTCTGCAACAACTGCCACATCACGTCATGGATGGGTCGGGTTTGTTTACTGCTGAGAGGGAGCTGAGTGACAGCTCCGACCAGGACACAACTTCTAGCGCAGCACCATCCATCCAGCCGCTGAGCCCTGCGTGCTGCGCGTTTACGGGATTTTAAAAAGAAAAGGCAGAATACATGCATGCCGCTCCGGATCGTAGAAACCAGCTGTGCTGGAGAGGCGGGATACACATGTTGAATGCAACTTACATTTGGTACTCATCAATAGCCTCCACTAATTGTCCCCACGAGTCAAAGTCTGTGCCTTTCTTAAAACTGGCGTGCCATTTCTGAATAGTCTTGTTGACATCAGACATGTTGGCGGGGCGGATGCTGGCGGCGCTCTCAGGGCAGCATAGCCGGGGAGGAGGTTCATCTACGGGGCGTCAGCAGCAGCAGCAGCAGCAGGAGCAGCGTCGTCCGCCCGGTTATCTGCTGTCCGGAGCCGCACAGAGACTCACCAGTGGTACCCGGACCAAGCCCTTTCTGTCTGCTCACCCTAATGTCGCATCCGCAACACACAGGAAGTCCCGCCCGGAGCTCCGCGGCGCGCTCGTTTTGGGACGCGGGGTCGCCCGAGTGGGCGGAAACAGGATGTCTGGTGACAGTGAAACGCTGCTGCGGGAAAATATGGTCGTTCAATTATATTATATTATATTATATTATATTATATTATGTTATGTTATGTTATGTTATGTTATGTTATGTTATGTTATGTTATATATGTGTGTGTGTGTATACATTTATATTTATATAGCTAGAGTGATGTTGATATTATACCAACCATGTCATACTAGCTTGTCTAGGAAAAACTGTCATGGCCATTTTCAGAGGGGTCCGTTGACCTCTGACCTCCAGATGTGTGAATGTAAATGGGTTCTCTGGGTCCCCACCAGTCTCCCCTTTACAGACATGCCCACTTTATGATTTAGTCAAGTCAGCACTCTGACACACTGACAGCTGTTGTTGCCTGTTGGGCTGCACTTTGCCATGTTACGATTTTAGCATATTTTTTATGATAAATACAGTACCTTTAATCTATTGTTTTTATAGACAGATGCATTAAGCAACATTTTATCTACAGCTGTTGTGTAGTAGAGTAAATACTACAATATTTCCCTCTAAAATGTAATAGAGTAAGGAGGGTAAAATGGAAGTACACAAGTGTGTAACATTTCATTGCAAATCTGTTATTTTTTTATTTTAGAACAGGTTTAATATGCATTTACTCATTGAGTGATTTCTATAACTAAGCACTATTATATATTTTTAGATTTGTTTCTATCTATTATTTTGTCTTTGTATGTTTTAAATGGGCTTTATTTTCTTAAAAATGTTGAATTCTACTTTTGTTATTCCTATGTGTGTTTAAACATGAAATAAATGATTTATATGTGACATCTGCATTTTACACATTGTCAGTTTGTCATTTCTTACTAGATTACAAAGGTGATTTTAAGACACTCTTATCATATCCTTATTGCAGCAGGGTTATGGGACGGTATGATTTTTATTAATATTCATAAAATAAATGTCAAAAATGTTAATTTTAGTGGCAACAGATTGATGACTGATCCGTTCAGCCCATCTAACGCCTGTATTTTGAAAACAAACCAAGCATTTCCGGTTTCGCTGTGTCAACCTCCGCCTTGACACCGCAGATAGCAACATTAGCTATGGAGGAAGAGCGCAGCTAGCGACGTGTTTTCAGGTCGTGTTAGCCGCTGACAGGATGAGATAAGATGGATACTGTGGCGACGGACTCGTCTGCAGCAGAGGAGGACGACTGTTCAGACTCGGAGGTTTCATGTTTGATGAGAGTCGGAAGAAACTCAGAGTGGCTCCGCTTGTTCGAAAACACGGAGGTGCACTTTGCTAATGCTAGCAACCTAGCCGGCTAGCTAGCCAGCTGACTTTACTACAACTTTCTGTTAAAACTTGCTCAAGTTCACAATTCCTCTCTAGAATAAATTCCTCATTCATGGTTCATGTTTTTCATGCAGTTTTGTCGCCATTTAAGTGTATTTGGATGTTTTAAGGAGCTAAAAGCTACAGCAGCAGCTAGGTGGCTAACTGGCTCTTTGACATGTCTGTTTTGACTGTCCAGATCACCATCGGACGTGGTCTGGACGTGACCCACCAGCTGCTGTCTCCAACCTGTCCTCTGATGATCTCCAGACTGCACTGTACCTTCAAACAAAGGGAAGATGGCCAGTGGACAGTCACAGACATGAACGTAATATTGCATTATGTTTTGTTTTTTATATTTTATTGATTGTGCTATATGAACAAATGTACATATTGTCTAATAAGTAAACCATGAAGTTTGTATATATTGAAAGAAAAACAATACAGACTAGACAAGTTATAAGTAAATACCTTTCTTTTCTGCATGCTGTCTTATACACCAATCAGCCATAACATTATAACCACCTGTCTAATACTGAGTAGGTCCAGCACATCCCACAGATGCTCGATTGGATTGAGATCTGGAGAATCTGGAGGCCAAATCAACACCTCAAAGTTGTTGTTGTGTTAGATAGAAAAGACACCATGACACCAGGATGTCTTCATAGTTGTCCTCTGTTTATACTCTGACAAACACACAGGTAAACAGAAGCTCCATGTGAAATCTACTTGCTCCAGCTCCTACACACACAAATACAATACACAAAATGGAAGTTAGCTTAATACGCAGCATTAACTCTTAAAACAACTTTTTTTAAATGCCATCAATATATTGACAGGTTGGAATAGACATAACACAAAATAGTATGATAAGTAGTGGGATCGATAAGGATAATAAATCAGCCAAAACAAATGACACCCACCTCTCCCACAGGATAACTGTACAAAAAGGGAGCGGGACAAAGGGGATTTATAGTACCACAGAAGAAGAAGTGGAATAGGAGGGGCTCTGAACTGCACATATTCTGGAGCTTGGAGATTCTCCCAGTCAAAATAAAGTGTAATCACATCCATTTTGTGTAATTATAAAAAACAGAGATTAAGATAGACATAGAGTATATAAAGACCCTGTTACATATACAGTAACTAATAAAATTAATGCCCCTCCGATAATAGCAAAACTGAATATTATTACCTTTGTGAAGGTAGAATTTATGGCTGAGTTGTTGTATGTCATTGCATTAGATTTTACAGGTGTACCAGATAGAAAGTAGATCTGCAACTAGCGATTATTTTCATTGTCGATTAATCTGTTGATTATGTTCTCAATGATTTGATTAGTTTAATCTATAATATGTCATAAAATAACAACCAGTGCTTCTCAAAGCCAAAGATGATGTCCACAGATGTCTGGTTTTGTCAACAACTCAAAGATGTTCAGTTTACTGTCACAAAGGAGGAAAGAAACCAGAAAATATTCATATTCAAGAAGCTGGAATCAGAGAATTTAGGCTTATTTTTCTTTAAAAAATTACTGAAATAGTTGATCATAATAGTTGCCGATTAATTTAATAGTTGACAACTAATTGATTAATCAGTTTAGTTATAATATAAAGTGGTATTATGTTCTTGGTATTCTTTCCTTCAACTGAGGCTGATGAAAATGTTTCGTTGTTTTTCTCAGAGTCTTAATGGCGTGTGGGTGAATGGAAACCGAATACCCGCTGAAGTAGCCCATCAGCTGAGGCCCGGAGACTCCATACAACTCGGGGTTCCTGTGATTGGAACAATAGTGGAGTTTGACTACATTCTCGTCCAGCGGCCCTTCAAAGACATTAAACTCCACTTGGCAAAGGGACACAGAGACGGCGTTAAAGCAGCCGCCGTTCCCAAGAAGCCCAAGAGGAAGTTGACTGCGGAAGAAGTTGAGCCGTCTACCTCAAAGCCCAAACTCTACCGCTATTCCTCTGCAGACAAGTCGTTTGCGAAGCCCTGCCCTCTGTTGCCAGTGAGACAGCAGCAGAGGCTCAGTCACACCCAGCCAGAGGATACTGGACCCAGCAGACAAGTCCAGGAAGTAGACCAGCCCTCAGATGGCTCCTGCACTACATGTGACCTGGACAACTTGCAAATGTAAGTTTGGGCCTCTCATGTGTTATCATTACATGCAATCTTTTAAATAATCCCAAAAGGCTGTTAGAAAGTTTGCTTGTTTTTTCATTTAATGTATGTTTGCAGGTACAGCCAAAATATCCTGATGCTGAGGGAGCAGGTGGACAACACCCAGAGGCAGGTAGCCTCGCTGGGGGGGAGCCCCGGCAGGCTGACCCGCTCAGAGAGGAGCATGTCAGGGAGCTGCAGGGTCAGCTGGCGACGCTCAGAGCCAAGATGCACCGGATGGAGACATTAGAGAAGTCCTTCAGTGAAACTAAGAGGCAGCTAGAGGTGAGAGGTCCTTCTGTAACGCCTTTCATAAATTTAATATGCACCAACAATTTAAACTCCAGTTTGCAGTTTTAAACATTGTGCTTTCTGTTACTGAGTCAATTTACCGGTAGTTGTTTTCTTTAAAAACATGCACCATGTATTAGGGCTGTCAATCGATCAAAATAGCTATTTGCACATTTTTTATATGTTCAAAATGTACCTTAAAGGGAGATTTGTCAACTCTTTAATACACTTATCAACATGGGAGTGGACAAATATGCTGCTTTATGTAAATGTATGTATATATTTATTATTGGAAATCAATTAACAACACAAAACAATGACAGATATTGTCAAGAAACCCTCACAGGTACTTACTTCAGCATAAGAAATATGCTCAAATCATAACATGGCAAACTGAAGCCCAACAGGCAACAACAGCTGTCAGGGCTTGACTATGACTTAGGGCTGGGCAATATATCAATATTATATCGGTACTGTGATATGAAACTAGACGTTCTCCTAGACTTTAGCTATGGAAATGTCATAATATGGTATCAGTGTTGTCTTTTTCCTGGTTTTAAAGGCTGCATTCAGTTCATTACAATAAAGTGATGTCATTTTCTGGACATACTAGACTATTGTAGCTGTTCTATTACGTGGCTTAGCCATAATATCCACATTATTGACGATTATTTGTCAAACATCTACAAGAAGCACAAACTGTCAACTCTAAATATCGTCATTGAGGTGTTTGGTCGAAAATATTGTGCTGTTTGATTTTCTCCATATTGCCCAGCCCTACTATCTATTGCTTCAAACTGTATGTGATTATCATAAAGTGGGCAAGTCGGTAAAGGGGAGACTTGTTGGTCCCCATAGAACCCATTTACATTCACATATCTTGAGGTCAGAGGTCAAGGGACCCCTTTGAAAATGGTCATAACCTCCATTGGATGACCAATGGATGCTTTAGGTTTTCTAGTTTCATATGATAGCAGTATCTTCACTCTAGCTTTAAAACTGAGCCTGCTACAATCTCTGAAAGATCAGCAGCATTATTATCACGTTAACTTTGACAACCCTACTCGGTATGCACCATGACGATCTATAAGATGACACTAGGAACAGTAGCATTGTCGTCTTTTTTTTTTTTTTTTTTTTTTTTTTTTTTTTTTTTTACAATTTTACAATTTTTATGTGACTCGTTGGTGGAGACAAAATCCTCTCTCAATGAAATTATAACCTGAATGTTTAGGCACAGAAAACACTGCAACAAGAGGAACTTCTGAAAAAACAGTTGGATGAAGCCTTGCAAGAGGTATGTAGCATAAAACTGAAGCTTTTATTTATTGATACTCCACATGTACAAGCAACCAAATACAGAATTTATTATGTGAAAATGTCATGTATAAGCATATTTAAGGTGTAGTCTATTGGAGTGCTCTTCATGCATACAAATGATTTTTTTAATAGCGCATTAATTCGTCGAACCTGTTTTCAACGTCCTTAGCAAAAGAAAGTGATAGACGAACTCGCCCTTTCTCGGGAAGGCTTTGAAGAGATTCTCTTGGCTAAAAACAAAGAGCTGGAAGTGACAAAGGTATGACAACTTTTCTAGTCATTTAACCATGTTTTTTACATTGTTCGGCATCAACAGAGCTTTATTCATTTATTTGTGTTTTTCTGCAGGAGGAGAAAGAAAAGGCCAGGGCCCAAAAGGAGGAAGTAGTTACACAAGTGACTGAAGTTTTGGAAAACGAGCTTCAGTGCATCATCTGCTCAGAGCTCTTCATTGAGGTATTAAGAGTCAAAGCTGAAATACAGCAATTATGACACAGTAAAGAAACTATACACAGTGGTCAGGAAAAAAGCCAGAAATTTACAACTTTTGTTTTCTTTTTGAGGTGCTTTAGAGAATAGTAGGTTGAATCTTCAATTAGTTTTATTTTATTTTAGTCGCGACTGTTTGGTTTCATTTTAGTTTAGTTTGCTAGTTTTAGTTTCATTTCAGTTTTTCAAAAAGGTTTATTTTTATATATTAAGTTTTTTTAAGTTTTTGTTCGGAGCAGTTCTAATGTCTCAGAGATATGTTGCTTCACATCCATACAAAATACATGGTTGGAGAACTGTGTAGGAATAGCCGTAGTAATTAATGTTTAATCTTCACGTTACTTTAAAGAAGCAATGGTGGCACAGCGTCATCTCCTGTAAGGTCAAATCTGTTCAATTTCTGTTGTCACGAGAGTTGACAGAAAATTCACAATGTCTCCTTTTTCCAGGAGTGATATATTAGATTTTTAAAAAATACAAATAAAATGAATTAACATTCATTTTTATTTTATTTCTATTAGTTTTTATCCAGGCAATATCATTTCAGTTTAGTTTCTCTATTTAGTTTCAGTTTATTATCTATATTTTTGACTGCTTATTTTCATTTGAATTTACCATAAGTACCCTGGAAGATAAGACACAAAAATATGAACACTTCTACAATAAAATAAACTCTGAATATCTGTATTGATATCGTCTACAGGCGGTCATCCTGAACTGCGCTCATAGCTTCTGCAGTCACTGCATCGAGCAGTGGCGCAAAAAGAAAGATGAGTGTCCCATCTGCCGACAGGCCATCCAGTCCCAGACCCGCTGTCTGGCTCTGGACAACTGCATCGACAGCATGGTGGAGAACTTGAGCCTGGACATGAAGTCGAGGCGACAGACGCTCGTCACGGAGAGGAAAGGTGAGAGGTGCGTTATCGGCCGTCTCATTAGTATCCTACAGTTAAAGATGTGAGAGTAACTGAGTAACACTGTCGACATTTGCTTTTTGTGCATGCTACGGATCCTAATAATGTTTAACCAATAACCGACATTAAGCATTTTAACCAATAAACGCTATTGGATTGGCTGAGGAGTTGTAGCTTGTAGCCTCGTAGCATTTATTCATCGACAATAAACTGTATACACACTGTCTGCTACAGCTACGTTCACAGCTATAACTCTGTGAAGTTACGCTACGGGGGGCATGAAGGTACCGGTCAAAAAAACACCAAAGTTGATCCGGGCAGCCACACAGCTGACAACCTGTTAAACTAAACTAAATGTGTGGTGGAGACTTTTACTGGGAAAGTGACTGTATGTCTGCAACACCCCATGCAGCACCGTGACTGCTAACGCTCCCTGATGGTGAACTGGAGACAGTGAACACAGCACCATGGCTGCTACAGTAACTCTCCTGATGGTGAACTGGAGACAGTGAACGCAGCATCGTGGCTGCTACAGTAACTCTCCTGATGGTAAACTGTTGACTCAGGTGCCTGTTGTGCTCATATACTGCAGCCCTGCATCGCTGCATGCGAGGCAACGGTTAATAATCAGTTAACGAGGGTCAGTTATCAGTAAAAATTTCTCAGAATTAGCATCCCTAGTTTATGCCAGCAGGTGAGCTTGCAGCATGTCCCCTGGGGATCCATGCTTGTCCTCACTGATGCCTCCGCGCCGGAGACATTTGTGGCCAGAGGTCCATTCTTGTGAATGCGATATCTCAGGAATGTCTGGAGGCAGTTTCTTCAAATTTGGCTCAAACATCCACTTGGACTCAAAGATGAACTGATAAGATTTGGTCAAAGGTCACTGTGACCGCACAAAACCCGTTTTTGGCCATAATTCAAGAATTCACTAATTATGGCAATTTCACACAAATGTGTAACAGGATGAAATGATGATATTTTGGATTGACATGGATGTAAAGTGCAACTTGACTGGTTGGCGGAGGCATACAACCACGAGGTGGTAACTCTAGTTTTGAAAAAGTGTGAAACAATGCAAAATAGCCTCAATTACACAAGAACAATTTGTACATTTTTAAGACCTAGAGTGAGAATATTAAACGAAATATGTTAACATGATACTGGTACCTATACCTGCAGCAGTTATCTGGACGTTAGGTTTCTTAGGATCTTTTTCCACCGTGATGAACTTGGTGGTTCTCGCCCTCATATTTCAGCTACAGAGCACACATCAAACTACAGTATGTGTCATGCGACAGAGATGTAGTACTCCACCAGGATCACTCTCATGCACTAGTTGCCACATGGATGACCCATATAGCATTAATATCCGACTGACACTGTACTTACTAGCAGTGGTGTGCCATGCCACATTCATCAGATCGAATGACTGCAGAGCCTCGACATGTGAGGGCGAGCTCAGTGACTAATGTTCCTCTCGGTGTCGTTGAGCAAAGAGCTGGACCATCAGCTGCTGAGGTGAAGCTGCTCAGGCTCTAAAGGAAATGTGTTTTTCAAGGTGTTTAAAGAGTATTTACACTCACTGCTTCAGCCTGTTTCAGATTGACAGATGATTTTAAAATGAGCTTGTTGTTGGAGCGAGGGAAGGAGAGGTCGGGGTGGAGACTGTGGAACACAATGAACATTTCAAACACAAGGTGGCAGTACAGTGAGGCTGATTCATATCTTTTCTTTCTGTTGAATGTAATTATTTAAGAAACGTGACATGACGCCTAAAATAAAATTTAATTACAACATAAAAAGCCAAAAAGCAGTATGTAGCTTTGAACTACTGCTACTATGAATATAATGTGTGATGGAGCTGAAACTGAGCTTACATTCTCCAAATAAACAAAGGTGGAAAAATAAAATGTATGTGCCGCACTTAGAAGGCTATTGATCAGAAGATGGATATGAAATGTTTGACGTGAAAGTAAGTACAGGGTTCCTGCAGGGTCCAAAAAAATCCAATAACCCAAATTAAAGGCCTAAAAATGTCTTAAAATACCACAAAATGTCTTAAATCCAAAGATCTTAAAAATTCATTAACGTGACTTTCATTTCAAAAGAAATGCATTTTCCTGCTGTTAAATGTTTTGTTTTTTGATAACGCCGAAACAAAACTATAACACAGAACCAAAAGGGAATAGCTGTTCTCCCCGGATAGGAGGGGAGAGCCATAGACAGAGTAGGGTAGTCCAAAAGTATTTAGAGACAAACTGACGCCATCTTTAATCTAGAATAATGTTTCTTTAAAGTAAAGTCAAGGACTTGAGAGTGACTCAGAGGGAAGATGCTGCAAAGAGAAACGATTTCTTTCTGTGTTTTCCAGCGTCTCTCTCTGCTCAGGTGATGGTGATCCATGATGATGATGATGATGATGATGACGATAGCAGCGGGAGTAGCAGGAGCAGCAGGAGCAGCAGGAGCAGCGGGAGTAGCAGGAGCAGCAGGAGCAGCAGGAGTAGCGGGACTGGCAGCGGCTTTGGCAGTGAAAGTGATGGCAGCATGTTGTCCATAGACAGTAGCCTGAGCTCTGTGGTCTCTGTATACACAGACAGTAGTGTCCACTTGGACTCCAGTCCGTTCTACATTGGCTACTCTGGCGAAAGTGCCGATGAGGTTGAGGATTAGCCCCTTTTCCTCCTGTGGGCTGTAATGTGAGTTGGACTTTTTTTGGTGTTGATGTTTGCATCTCTCTCACCTGGCTTGGTCCGGTTAGAGCGCTAAGTTTGGTATCGTCCATTAACGAGATTCAGCTAAGGTTTACGTTTTTCTCTTTGTAAAATAATCAGTTTTCTTTTTGTCTTTATTTTCAACAAAAGGAATAAAGTTTCTTCCCACGCATTTTCATAGGTCCAAGCACTGATTCATTGTGTTTATGTTTCGAAGGAACTAAGGCCTGTACAACGAAGCAGGATTTGTGGTAAGCGACTTCAGAGTTAACCCTGGGTTTTCAGTCCTACGACGGTGGTTCACTTCTCACCGGGGTAGATCACCTAACCTCGTCTGGAGCAGGAAGAACAGTCGGCTGTATGCTGTGGGCGCTTACCGCTTTGGATTATGTTTTTATACTTATTTATTTGCTCCCAAGTCCGTTTCACATCCAGAGTCTGGGACGCAGCTGAGAGAAGGTTGAAATAGTTCGACACACCACGTTGTCAAAGGGTGTAATGAAATGTAAACTATACTGTACATCCATTGTAATTTGAAAGCTTTTTGTAATATCACTGCCCCATCTAGCCGACTATATCTGACTTTTCAGGCCGTTAACTTACAGGTCTCATATTGTAAAAAGTGAGATTTCCAAGTCTTTTATTGTAAAGTAAGTTTAAGTGCTATATGAAGTCTGTGAAAGTATTGAAACGCTCAATCCAGGGAGAAATACACAGCCAGTATTCAGAAACTGTGCCTTCAAAACAAGCCGTCAGGATTTCTGTCCCTTTGTGATGTCTCAAACCTACAATATAAAGACCATTTCACAGTTTTAAACGCCAACATTGTAAATGTGTCTCAGTTTAGTTCCAGTTGCAGTGTATGTGAAATGTGTTAAAACTGAGTATTTCAGACAGAGTATAAATACATGCATATTCAGGCAGACAGTATGAGGAAAATAAAGGTTTTTATAACATTATCACACGTAAACATGTTCTAGTGGAAACAAAAAATACAAGTATGAACCTGAAATTTAGCATAATATGGGACTTTTAATAAATCTGTTAATTTACGCATTTACATATCGGCAGTTTTTCCTGCTTTTGACAGCGACAACGGTGTCACTATTAGTCTTGATTGTGTGTTTAACTTATAGGTATTTGTCTAATATTATAGTTTGCTCTTGGTTTGTATAATGTGTCGCTCTGCTGACAGTAGATTTGTCCATGTTTGTGATCGGTCGTACAGTATATCTACATAGGGAGCGGCTCCTCTTCACCAAGCCCCCAGGAAGAGCGCCGGCCGTTGATCCCAATGTGGTCGTAGTGGCCAAACTGTGGTCCTGCTGTTTGTCACATGACGTCATCGGGTCTTAAAAGACTTTTTCTCATAGACTTACACTGAGAAAGGGATGCCTGTAACAGCGGATAATTTTCTTAGAGGTAAACCAACTCCACAGTATGAACACTCTAATAACCTTTATGTAAATCATTCGGTCCTAAAAGTTGTAAAACGTACTAGTGGCTGAATCCAGAGTTACTTCCTTCCTCTGTTTATGTCTATGGAGACCCAGACCGTGACGACAGCGCAAGCCGTGACATTGGAACCCCGTGACTGTGACAGAGTGGACGTCACTGTGCATATCGGACATGCACAGCAGGGCCCAGTAAGATCCAGAAGATCTGAGTACTTTTCCAGACCTGGAAGTCTACCCATTGACTTCATGCACCACTGAGCAGCTTTCATAGGAAAGAACGAGGCCCCGCCTCCAACGCTGGATCCAGTTCTCTGTATACATCCATGCTTTTCACGGAGCTGGCCGCCCTGTTTGGACAGTAGCCCAGAACGGTTTTACCTGGTTGCCTGAGAATCGAAAATATGCAAAAAAAAAAATAGTGGTGTGGTTTTTTTTAATCCATTATTTCTGTGGTTCTGGAGGTGGATTTCCCCTAATCTCTTTATTAATCTCTTTATGAAGGAACAACCTGCCCAGTGTCATGTTGAAGTTTCTTTTTAAATTAGACCACCTGTGTAAGAATAATGAACAGTGATGTGACGATACTGTAATAGCAGAAACATGGTCAAATACGTTGTTGTTTATGTTTCATTCAGCGATGCCCTGCTTTCCGTTCATCCACATGCCCGTCTGGGAGTTGCCTCTCCTGCTACACCAGCTGTAACGCTTTGCTGAAAGGCTCCTGGCTCGAGCATTAATCATTCCCACTGGCATCTCTCCAGAGTTACCTCACGTCTCGCTGGCCCTCCTGACTCGTAAACAACTGAATGCTTTCACCTCAGAAGACAAATGTTCAGTAAGTTCACTTTAAGGTCACTAGTTAGCGAAAGAGGAGCTGTAACCTTGTTTAGCTTCTACTTTGTTAAAGGAACAGTGTGTAACATTTGTAACATCTACATAGGGAGCGGGTCCTCTTCACAGCCGCCATGTTGCTCCGCCATGTTTCTACAGTAGAACAGAATGGACAAACCAAACACTGTCTCCAGAGAGAGCCTTTCACATT
This sequence comes from Pterois miles, assembly GCA_947000775.1. NCBI lineage: Eukaryota > Metazoa > Chordata > Actinopteri > Perciformes > Scorpaenidae > Pterois > Pterois miles. Next base: position 3,881,843 of record CAMQGK010000634.1, on the reverse strand, counting down.
TATCGCTACCTGATCGTAGTTATCAAAAAAGCTTGTGAAACTGCGATAACGTTACCACAGAGTGCAAAAACATGCTACCGCCAGCTGCCGTCTAACTTCAGTTGCTCCTAAAATAGTGTTATTATAGCAAAGATGGCCACTGAGCGAGGCGAACGGTGTTTCTATGGTTTTGTACACTGCGCCTCATGTTACTGCAGTCTTGGAAAGGAGGAATTAGTGAAGGGTACTCAGTTGGTTGCAATCTTCAACCACACCACTAGATGCTGCCAATCCTACATATTGTGCCTTTAAGTAAGGCTATTTTCTTCAGTCGGTGTGCAAAACGAAATGAAGTTTCACATAAAATAGGGTGTCACTTTAAAAAACGCTTGTAATTTATGCCATTGGTGATAAAAATTATTACAGGGCTTTGTTGAATACTCATTTCTGATCACAATCACAGCGTGCTACAGTCTGTTATTTCTTTATAACAGTCTGTTGCTATGTATAACAAACCCTTGCTAAGTGTAATAACCCGTTGCGACGTATAACAGACTGCTGCTATGGGCGCAGTTCTGATTTCGGACTCTGGTGGTCCGTTTTTGGGTCATATTATTGATTTTTTTAAGTGAATAGCTGGATAATAAGTGGGATAATGTACAGCTAGTGAAATAAACCCTGACAGGCCAACATGGTTTATTTCACAACAATGACCCACTCGCTGTACAGAATCTCTTACTTGGCAAGGTTGCTATTTGGAAAATAAAGGTTGTAATGTCAATAACTTCCAACAACGTTACACGTTTAGATCTGCATGTCAGCTATAACTACTGGAGAGGGCGTCCCATTTAAAAATAGATATTACATCTTGGAAAGAAACTCTTTATTTCTGTAAAAAAAATCCTTCCATCTTTTGGTAACTACACACTTACTGTGTTGCCAAGCAACTAATGCAACAGCTCCTTGGGCTCTGAAAGCAAATGGACGTGTGACGGCATCGGCCTCAACAGTGATGGGAAGCACTCAGTCAGATGATAGTGTTGTCTCTGCTTGTACTTGTGCGGCAGAGGACTAGACAAGCTATAATTGTGTCATAAATAATCACTGCATGGATTCAGAGCTCCAATATGCATGTGAGATAACGTGCACACAGTGAGACGAATGAGCCAATATCCTGCTGCATTGACAGGTTATTTAAGGAGTGTTCTGGATCCCTGGTCTCATATGTGACCGTTCCTAATAACACCTAGAGGAAATATGTAATTCTGAGACACTGAGAGTTTGGTTAGTTTCCAAAGAGTATAGAAGCAGAGAGACAAAAGTCTGGTGTAAAAAAGAAAACTTTTATTCAAAAGGTGCTATATATATAAGGGTTGATTGATTGATTTAAACATGACTACATTTAGGCCAGCTAAATAAATAAATAAAGTGTTCACCCAACACAATTAGAATAAGATTTACAGAAATATAGATAAAATATGAAAATGACAGTACAAAATTATAGTCTTCTCCAGGAAACAACCCATTAATTTGTTGTTTTACATACATACATCATGGCAAAATGCTGATGGGTGAACCTGTCCACTTCTTGCTTTGGTGCAGATATAGTTGTGCCCAACACCGTGACTCTACCCAGAGTGCACTGGAGCAGCAGCCCACTGAGGAGGTTTGCCTCCTGCGCTGTGAATGGCTGATGTTGCGGCAGTCCATTACAGCCGGAGTTCGAGGGAAGCGTGTGTCTGTCAGGACGTATTACATGAGGACGACAGTGATGGACGGCCTCGGGGCTACAGTCATACAGTCAGAGCCTCTCCGTCCAAACCTCCATCTGAGTGTTGGAGCAACTTCTAAAGTCAGTAGCAGCCATCATCTCTCTCTCTCTCTCTCTCTCTCTCTCTCTCTCTCTCTCTCTCTCTCTCTCTCTCTCTCTCTCTCTCTCTCTCTCTCTCTCTCTCTCCCTCTCTCTGTCTCATCTCTTTCTCTCTGTCTCTCTCTCTCTTCATCTCTTTTTCTGTCTCGTTCTTTGTCTCTCTCTCTCTCTCATCATCTCTCTCCATCTCGCTGTCTCTCTTCATTCTCTGTCTCTCCATCTCTCTCTCATCCATCTCTCTCTCTCTCCCTGTCGCTCTCTCCATCTGTCTCTCTTTGACTTTGTCTCTTTCTCTCTCTCTCTCTGTCTCTCTCTCTCTACTTCTTTCTCCATCTGTCTCTCTGACTCTCTCTCTCTGTGTCTGTCTCTGTCTCTCTCTCTATCTCTCTCTCTCTCTCTGTCTCTCTCTCTGTCTCTCTCTCTCTCTCTCTCTCTGTGTCTGTCTCTCTCTCTATCTCTCTCTCTCTCTCTGTCTCTCTCTCTCTCTCTCTCTCTCGCCCTCAACATGATAATAATAAGTGATGAAAGTAGTTCACGCTGTAAAACTATTGGTTGATCAACAGAAAAATAATCATCTCCAGTATTTCAGTCGTGTTTGATGTGCAGATTTGATGCTTTGTCATATTATAATAAACCAAATATTTTTTAATTTTTTTTCTGTTGATCAGACAAACAAGCTGTTTGGACACTTCACACTTGGGTTCAAATAATATAAACTAAAGCACTAAAGCAACATACAAATCTCTGTTATGTGGCTATATCGATAATAGATATTTTAATATACATGCACTTTCTGGCCAGTCTTAACTTGTGTCCATCCATCCATCCATCGTCAACCACTTATCCCGTTAGGGGTCGCGGGGGGGCTGGAGCTGATCCCAGCTGTCAGTGGGCGAAGGCGGGGTTCACCCTGGACAGGTCGCCAGTCCATCGCAGGGCACATAGAGACAAACAACATGTAGACAGACAACCATTCACGCTCACATCCACACCTACGGGCAATTTAGAGTCATCAATTAACCTAAATTGCATGTCTTTGGACTGTGGGAGGAAGCCGGAGTACTCGGAGAAAACCCACGCTTACACGGGGAGAACATGCAACACAGAAGAGTGTCGAACCTGATCGCAGGTTCGAATCCGGAGGCGAGAGTACTAACCTCTGCACCACCGTGCAGCCCCTCTTAATTTGTGTGTTCTATATAATTTTGTCTGAAGATGGGGGATGGTGAAAACCATATTTACTGCATTATTCAGCTCTTTCTGTGTTACTTAATAACAGCCAAGATTCTCATAAGGTACTGATTTCTCCCCTCAGATACTGTAGCTGTGCACCTGCTTCGTGTTGTCATTGGTAAGAAAGATGGATTCACTCCAATATGCTCTTATCCAAAAGCTCTGTGGTCCATCTGCCAGCTTTGAATCCAAATGTTCCTCACAGCATGATCGGGCCGATCACTGCAGCAGCTCCAGCACACAGTCTCCTGTAACACTGATGTACACAGAGCTCAAAACACACTCACCCAGCACTCATACCAATGAAAAACTGCTAACATATTACTGGAACTGAACACTAATTAGGCCGCTCTCTTTTATTCCTGCATTAAATAATTCATATTTAACAATGCCTTAAAGGTAATTTGTGATGAATAGAATGAACTGGTATTAAGGAAACAATGAAAACAGTTTTTTCTTCTTATGTTTATAGTGCCTGTATGGAAGTCATGCAATATTCAAGTAAAACAGCTTGTGGTTTCCTGATGTGACTATTCCATACAATGTACAAATTTCCTCCCATACGTTTTCTACAAAATGAATTATTATTCAATTAGTTAATAATCTAATTATTACTTTCACATAGATACATACAGCACACACTGTTATGTACTGTTTGTGTCTAGCATAGCAAATATGGACTCTTGTGTTGCATTCCAAAACTTGGAAAGTCGGAATTTTAACTGTAAAATATATACAGTTCACAATTCCGACTACAAAACTCACTATTTCTCAACCCTTTGTTTTAGAGTATATATTATCCTCTAAACGCAGCGGTAAAATACTGTATATGCTTTAACTTGTTACAGCGTGTTTATCGAAGTAGACTCTTGACGTAAGGTAGCGGTCCGGGCTGCGCGTATCAAATTTCCGAGGTTTCAAAAGTAACCTTGAGTGCGTTTTGTTACCGTGGAAACCGTTTAAGCCCAGGACCGGCGCACCGCAGGCAGACGTAAACGTTTGAACGGCCTATGTCGTGTTGTAGGTATGAAACTAGCTTAATGCTATAAACAAAACAATTTGACCATTTTTTTACCACTTTTCAACGATTCACTTGATAGCCGTTGTACTGACATATGCATAGTTTGTCTAACATCAGCGTGGAGGGTATGCTAGTCATTAACATATGTTAGAAACTGCTGTTAGCTAAAACTGTTACTGCTTGTAGCAGCTACTGCTAGTTAGCTAGTAGCAGCATAATGTGGCAGCTTGTTGACGTTAGCCAGTTAGTTAGTTAGAGTCCAGTAACCGTTTATTTAGGCGTTAAATGATGTAAAACAAACTATCATCAGAATGAGCAAGACTGTATCTACAACTGCTGGTGCTGCTGTTAATGTGTAAGAAATGTGAGAAACATTGCATTTAATGTTTCTCCTTTTTAAGCAGAGGATATTTTACAAAAAAAACCTTATCCTGCTGGAGCCGACCTCAACCCGGCTGAAGACCTGAGAAAGATGAGAAGGATCATTGCTGAAGATCCAGACTGGTCCCTGACCATAGTGCCTTGTTTATCAAACCTCTGTCTGCAAAGCATTGTGGGAAACTTTGAGGGTATGCTCTTGTTTTTTGTACCATTATTATACACACTTATTTATAATATAAATTGAGCTTTATGCAAACTCACCTATTACAGAAAAGCCCATATTTGAAGCCCTTACACCCATCCAGAGAGACTTTGTACAGGAGAGACTGTCGACCTCCCTGCCCCTGCATGTGACAGCCAACTTGATCAGTGATGGTGTCTACTGGAAGCGGTGTTGCGAGCAGCGGTGGGAGCTCTGTGACGTCTCTCATTACGGCCACAGCTGGAAACGGATGTTCTTCGAGAGGCACATGGAGAACAGTATTGAGCTTTTCATCCCAGATGTAACAGAGCCAAGGACGGTTCTAGACATGGTACCCCTTTGTAAGAACTACGTCAGGAGGCTGGACATCTCCCAACTCCTGCCACCCATCAAGGAGCCCCAGAAGGAGGAGGTGGAGGAGCAGGAGGAAGAGTATGGCTCAGAGTTGGCAAGTGACAATGGGTACGACGGGCCGTCTATGGACCACTTTGACTTTACCATCCTGCTCCACAAGCTGACAAATCTGGAGGAGCTCCATTTAGTGTACAGGGTCAAACAGTGTGGCATGAACTTTGAACAGAAGATGTTTGAGATGACAGACAGAGATTGTGAGTCCCTCGCCAAGGCCCTTAAGTCCTGCAAGACTCTGAAGGTAAATATTGATTTTTCCTCACTGGTTTATGGCTTGATGCCTTTTGTAGTTCCTTGCAAAGTACAGAGTTGTTGTAATTCAGCATTTTCTTTTCTGTTAAAAAGCATCATTTACAGACAATTTATAGTCCCCGATGTCACAAAACAGGAAAATTGCGAACAGCTAAGCCTCTGGCTGCAACCTCAATAAGTCACTATGTACATGATATGGGAGCAAGAGTTGCTATTAGGTCTGCAACAAATTATTAATCTGTCGATTATCATTTTATTTAATTGTATAGTTTATAATATTTTAAAAACTAATGAAAAATGACCACCACAATTTCCCAGGTGGCAATTCTGAATGCTTGTTGTACCCGACCAACCATCTAAAACCCAAAGATATTTCAGTTACAATGATTAAAAAAATGGAAAAAAGCAGCGAATCGCCACATTTGAGCAGCTTATCACAAATGCTGTGTGATCAAATATTTTCACGCAGGGCCTTCTTAATTTTAAGGGTTGTAAGACGACTTGTTTAAGATAACATATTCCTTTATTAGTCCCACAGTGGAGAAATTCACAAAATATATATAGAGTTGGCCTATATCTCAGCATTTTATTCATTTCTGTGATGAAAACTGAAAAAAAAATATTTTTAAAGTTTGGATTGTTATTTAAGATGTAAAAAGGGTAAGGGCACAGCAAAGACATCCTCGACCTGCATTAGAAAAATATGCAGCTAAAACAACCAAAGAGCTGATAGAGCAATGGTCCAACAGTTAATTTGTCAAAAATTATTATTAAATATTATAAGTATGTATGATTGTCACATATTCAAAGAAATACATAATACTGACAGAGAACTAGATATATTCAAAAGTTCCTAAAAATAACAGGAAAACTCAACTCTGATGTAAGATTCAAATAATCTGCTCTAATCATTGAAATGGATCATTTTATACAAAGTTCCTGCAGTTATTGTGTTCATCATTTGGGTTAATTTTTACAGTTTATCAGTTGTTCTGTGCTGTTATTGTTATGCATTGAATATAATATGAAATATTCATAAAATATGTCACTTAGTCAGGGGTCGTCAGTTTAATTAATGATAGAAGAGGGGAGCTGCCGCTCTCTCTCTTCCTTCATTCACCATTCACTTGCCACATGCACACTGGCTCTGCTCCAAATGACCTACTCACCATTAGATGCCACCAGATCCTACACAGTGGACCTTTAAAAGTTAATTGATTCCAATCTTGTAAAAGGGAGGCCACTGATGTAAAGTCCCTCACTGTTATGTGTTGCTGGCATGTAATAGCGTTTAAATGTGGAAAGTTTATAGTATGAAAGTCAAGGGAAGTTATTTTCATGTCCTGTGCCCTATGACCTCTGTGCTTAGTGATTCAGGTTTTTGTTCTACTCACCTCACAATCTTCATATTATTTCTTCTACAGCTTCTGCGGCTCCATCAAAGCCAAATTGAGGATAAAAAGTGTCGTCTGCTGGTGAAATACCTCGTGGACCATCCGTCCCTGAAGGAGCTCGACTTCTCTCACAATCTGATCGGAGACAGAGGAGCCCGAGCCATCGGCAAGCTGCTCGCCAGGAGTAAACTGGAGACTCTCAGCATGTGCGACAACAATATCGGAGGCCCGGGAGCCAAAGCTATTGCTCACGCCTTGTCTGAGAACTCCACCCTTCTGTCGCTCAATCTGCGTCTCAACCGTGTGAGAGATGAGGGTGGACAGGCTATTGGCAAGGCCCTGCTGAGCAACAACACCCTGCTTCACCTGCACCTGGGAGGCAACATGGTATCGGGGCCTACAGCCATCGCTCTGTCTAAAGTCCTGGTTCAGAGTAACACCCTGAAGAGCATCAACCTTTCCTGCAACAGCCTGGGTGTGGTAAGTAAATTGTTATTCTTACTTCCAGTGGGAGTAGAAAAATTGGTCTACTTTAAGAGAGAGTTGGCGCAGATACAGGAAGCTGGCTCAGGACTTCCAGCTGAGGAGTTGTAGCTTGTAGCCTCATAGCATTTATTCGCCGACAAATAAACTGTGCACACACTGTCTGCTACAGCTACATTCACAGCTATAACGCCACCAACAAACCCACATTCACTGCCGCCACACGCACATGGTCTGATGGAAACTCGCTGAAGTTACGCTACAGCGGGCACGAAGCCACCGTCAAAATTAGCATCCATATTCTGTTCCTGTAAACTGTGTTTCTTTTTCCATAAAAGTGAGCACATCAAGTTATTGTTTTGAATCAGAGGAAGCACTTTGAAACACTGAGTTATTTTAAAACACTGGATTTCTTTTGCAAAGCTACTGCCTGTATAGACATAGTAGAGTGAAGGTAACAGACAGAATAGCCCGAAAGTATAAGGCTTTTTAATTATTCATAGATATGTGTGGAAAACATGCAATAATGGAAAGCTAAGTAAGTGTTGTTTCCCCGTGAGAGGTAGATCATATTTTCCCCTTCTCACGCTCTCTCCTCCTCAAGACTTCACGGTACAGTATACGTCTGACTGGAATACACAGCGGAGGATCAAAAATCACCCACATAGCAGAATTGCAACGTGCACTACCATCAATATCTGTGACCTTGGTCTGCTGTTCACAAAAATAGAAATGTCTGTTTCAGACAGAACAATAAAACACAGATGACACTCACAATAAGCAGTTTAGAAAGTGTGGGCTGTTTTCAGACAGCAAGAGTCGCCCAAGGGTGATATTTCAAGGTTATGAAGACAGCATGCAGCGATGAGGTGAATGTGGACATGCGTCAGTGCCAACTGTGTTTACTCTGTGTGTTTGTGCAGGATGGGGGTAAAGCTCTGGAGGAGGCGATGTCTCACAACACCAGCATTACAGAATGTGATATCCGTCTGACGGACGTCGACGAGCAGAGCGTTTCCTTCATCAACCAGGTGGTTTGGACCAACCAGAGTTTAGAACAGAAGAGACGTCCTCGAGAGAGTAAAACCAAGTAAACATCAAACAGCTTCTTTTTGAAATATAAACCCATCTTTATCAGTCATTGATTTTTGCTTTATCATATTCAGTTAGCCATGGAGCATGACCACTTTATGCCAACTCAAATTAAAGAGCGGTTCTATCTGCACTGTCAGGATTTTTTAATGGAAACGCCCACTCAGCTGTAGCAAAAAGCAGCGATGTAGGTTACCAAAGTTAGCTAATCAATATGGTTATGAATAATGTGAGCCCTAGCTGAGGTGACGCTGTGCTATGTTTGGAAATAACTGAAAGGTTTAGTTTGGATTTGTTGAAGTGGGGTTGTGTGTATACTCCTGCATTCTGAAAAATTGATGTTTTTGTGAATGGAGTCTGGTGGCTTTGGAGCGAGCGATGTAACGGCTTCAGTCCCTCGGGAGCAGCAGAAAAATGTAATTTAGCCACCTAAAAAAAAATCACTATTAGTTTAAGTGTACACTATATTTAGAATATTTTCACAGCTAAACTTAGCCATTTTACCTCGCAGGACACAGGAGCTGCTGGTCTACTGCTGCATCGATCGGTCAGTTTTTTTGTGTTATTGTGACTTTTGGATCTGAACTAAGGTGGCGTCCACACAGCAGTACGTTGCTTAGCTTACATGTCGGTTCTCCTATCTTCTTCTCCAAACTGGGAGCATGCTGATCGGCATCTAAGCTACTGTGTATGACGTTAACACGCTGACTATAAGGATGTATATATTCTGTACATACAGCAGCGTCATCATGCTGAAACCTACGTCAGGTCACGTGGGAAAATGGGCTTGAGATAACAGCATTTTGATGTTAAAACATAAATACTTTGACCAAAATTTGAATGCTAGTATTTAAGGAACACCACTGGGAAGCTGCAGAATGGTATAAAAACTGAAATAATAAAAACTAAAATAAAATAATAAAAAGTACCTGATTTTGAACAAAATACAGCATATAGCCCGACTGCTCACAGCAAGTATTGCTGTAAGAGTGAAGATCTATCTACCTTTTGTCAGCTTCACATTTTTGTGCCCATTTTGAAATTAGATCTTGTATATATAATGTCCACAGATAATTGGCACAATAAATATTATAACATAACACTTCTTTTTACAATTAGCACTTGAAGTAATGAAGGCACTTGCAAATGGCAAAATTTTAACCATACTTTTGTGTTTCATTTTTACCACTTCATTAAACTTATTTTTTCTTTTAACAAAATTAAGTACAAACACTGACGAGGAACATCTTAGGTAGATAATAATGAGAATAAATATGAAACATAATTTAATCCTAATCCTCTGAAAAGGTTTGAATTGAAATCAAACACTATTACTAAGCTTGTTTTCAACATATTTAGTCAAAGCTGAAATATAGAGGAAACCATGAAGTGCATCTTTGGATGGATGGGAAATATACCACTGAATGGAAAATGCTATTGACTCTTCCAGGCCATAATTCATAAATAGTCACTGATTGGTTTAGGTTACACTCAAACAAATTGCTCCTATTTTAATTATACAATTATTATCCATCTGCAATCGCTTATCCCGTCCGGGGTCGCAGGGCTGGAGCCGATCCCAGCTGACATTGGGTGAAGGCTGGGTTCACCCTGGACAGGTCGCCAGTCCATCAGATTTATTTTACTATATATTTTATTTATATACTATATAGTTCAACCCACTGACTGAAAAGCATATAACTAAAAAGATATTAAGAATAAACCAAATAAAAACATTTAAAATGATGTGATTTCACACCAGGACGGCTCGGTCATCTCGTCTCTTGTTGCAGCACATGTAAAAACTACAAGCACGAAAACAATGATTAAATGTGTTATCAACAAATATTAAGACATAGACCATAATCCAGTTTACAATACGCAAAGCATCACATACTGACATTTTCTTTCACAGTTGTCATAAAGTAAATTTTGACTCATATTTCAGTGAGCATTTCAGTTTATTGAGGAGCCTTTTTTTAATTTTGATACACAGATTTGGTTTTCAGTCCTTATGTAACATCAAGGCAACATTGTGGTGGTGTTGGAATACATACAGACTTGTGTTGATTTTTTATTATTATTTAAATCTACTGTATATCTACTGACTAATAATATAATAGTAACACCTTTGCGAGGCAGCAACAAAACATCTTTACTGTAATTAATCTTGCAGAATCACTAGTTGTTTTCTAGAATCATATGAAGAGAGGCTAAGCTATTCTGTAAGTTGATGGTGGACATAAAACAATCTACATATGATCGAATACTGATATTATTTAGATCAGTAATCACTATCAATAATCATTCAACCGCTTTCCTTAAAAAGATTTGTTTTTGTGTGTGTGTGCGTCCAATCCTAAATCAGTCAAATCATTCCTCAATTAAATAAGGGTGTATCAAATATTTTTGTTTTTAAAAATGTAAAAATGTGTTTAAACGGAACCAAACATCATTCAGAATAGTAAATGAGAAGCAGCACAAAGATGCTGCTGGCTGTGAAACATTTACAACTGATTGTATTGCCATTAGTGACTTAAACTCACCATTTAACATCTGCACATCAAAAACGTTCCCGCTTCAGTTTCCCTCTAAGAGCGCGCGGCACATTCAGCTAAACCACATCCACATTCTAACCTCTTGTCTCTGTTTTATTTACAGTACAAATCTTTTCTGCCCTGCAGTCTTGAAAACCCACAAAAATCATGTAAATATAAAAAGACAACCCCCCCAGAGCATTCTTGAGTGAAAGAGTACATATCATAACAACCTAATCTACTTAATATACATGATAAAGGGTTCAGTGCTTTGCATGACTACATATTTTATGCTAACAGTCATCTATGGAGGAAAAATATCTCATGAAGCTTCCGGTCCAATTTCTAACCATTTTGAATGTATTGTTTTGTCACTGTTGTTACGTAAACATTGCACCGGTAAACAGTTTTCTGCTCATACACATGCCTATGTATGGGTCACAGTGAAGCCATCTGAAAGGCTGATTGTGAATGAGTGAATGTGATGATGACTTCAGTATAAAACAGTGACTAAAATCAAAAAGCATACACTACATAGATTTTACATCCCCTCTGGAGTTAGCATGCTCTTCCTTGTGGTTTCCTTATGTGTCACAGTACATGGACTGTACGTAATTCGCTGCCTTCTGACCAATGCATGCTGGGATATTATCCAACCTTTCATGAGAAACCGAATGAATTAATGAATGAATTTCAATCCCTGCGTCTCATTTGGTTTCCCACATGTTGCTCAGAAACCACACATTATCCATTAAAGGGATAGTCTGACATTTCTGGGAACTGCGCTTATTTGTTTTCTCGCTGAGAGTTAGACGAGAAGGTCAAATCCACTCTCAGATCTGGTCTGTGCTGCATTTGTCAAGGTTGGTCTTTATTCGCGGAACAAAAGCTAAGAAAATCGACCCCATTGTGAAAATTAAATACGGCGCTATTTCGTGGTGGAATATTTGTGTTGTGTGTGAAAGTATTTATGACAAAAACAAGTTTGAGATTAGATAGATTTTACCCTTTATAAGATAACATCTTGTTGTTTCAATAGTGATGAAACAAACAAGATAAAGCATGTTGAACATTGAGCGTTCAAAGTGCAGATAGATGGATTTTGTTCAGACATAGTCAGGCTAGCTGTTTCCCCCTGTTTCCAGTCACTGTGTTAAGCTAAGCTAACCCACTGCTAGCAGGAGTGTCATATTTACTGTACAGACATCAGAGTGGTGTTGATCTCCTCATATAACTCTCTGCAAGAAGACAAATTAGCATATTTCCCCCAAATGTCCACATGTGAACTATTTCTTAAACATTCTTGGAGAGATCTAAATGCCTAAGTGTCACCTGGAGTCGGCTGCCAACAACCAAAGACAGTCTTCACTGAATGGAGATTTACCCATCACTAAATTAAAATGGGTTGCACCACACAAACTAACTCTTAGGTTGAGATCAGTTGTTAGTAGAGTTGCAATGATTAATCGATTAATCACTTAGTTGTCAACTTTTAAATTGTTCGCCAACTATTTTGATAATCGATTACTTGGTTTGACTAATTTTTATTGAAAAAAAAGTCTAAATTCTCTGTTTCCAGCTTTTAAATGTGAATTATTAGATATTTATCTGGTTTCTTTACTCCTCTATGACAGCAAACTGAATATCTTTGAGTTGTGGACAAAACAGGACATTTGAGGACGTCATCTTGGGCTTTGGGGAACACTGATAAACATTTTTCACCATTTTATAGACCAAGCAACTAATCAGTTAATCAAGAAAATAATCAACAATGAAACTCAGTATATGTAACTGTACCTGGACTAAACTAATTTGTTAATAAATGGTCTATTTACAGTATATTGAAGAGTAACAGTGGTATTATGGCTATGGTCAATATCTATGATCTGACCCTTGATTGAAATGCTGTTTTGTCTTAAATATGACTAATTTTAAATTGTTTTTATATTGCTGCTGCTGTCTTTTACTTTTTATCACAAGTATGTGTATGTATTCTTTTAACCTTAAATTAAAAATGAATAAATAAAGAAATTTAAATAATGAGTAATTAAACTTTACAAAAAATATCTCTGTATACCACAATTTACAAAATGCTAAATACTAAATGGCAAAATAACGGTTAGATTTTATAACATTTGGAAGTTTTATTACCAGTGTTTAACATTACAAAAATCTTTACTTGCTAAAACATTTCTGAAGTTCTAATGGTGCAACCCGATTTAATAAACCTCTAGTGTGAAACTAGCCAGTCGTTATCGAAATCCCGGAGAGGAGCAGATGTCCAACGTCTTTCTTTGTTTTCAACCCCCACATTTAAAATTAATCTTTGCTTTGATCACTGCTGACCTTTGCTGAAGCCTTTGAAAAGCAGAATAAACCTGAAGTTTAGAGAAAGGAGTGACGACCAGGTTTTGGGATGTTGCTGCAGAGTCTTTGCCCTGAATACTATCCTGAGTTTTGGGGGCTTGCATAGATGACACATGAGTTGTAAAAACAGTTCAAAACCATTTGTTTTGCTGAACTGTCCGTTGTTGAATGAGATGTGAGGTTTCTGTGTTTTTATCGTGCCCCGCCCCTTTGACTAGTTTCAGCGTATTATCTAATATTGCTATGAAGATCCACAACTCCAAACTTGACATGGAATGTAATGAGTACGGCTAATTGGTCACGATTTACAGCACAAGCTCATTATTGTGAAGATTTGTAATGGTTTTCATGGTCTTAAAGGAACAGTGCGTCACATTTGGGGGGATCTTTTAGCATAAATTGAATATAATATTCATAACTCTGGTTTCCATTAGTGTATAATCACCTGAAACTAAAAATCTGTGTTTTTACAGCAGCCCAGAACAGACAAATCAAAATGTCTGTTTTTATGATACCTGAAGGCCTCCGTTGTTCACAGACACAACTGTGAAACTGCAGTAACTTGAGCCGCAGAGTGCAAAAACGTGGTAACGCCAGCCGCCATCTGACTTGCGTTGCGCCTAAAGTAGTGCTAGGCGAACGGCGTTCATACGGTTTTGAGCTTGGCGGCTCACGTTCCTGCAGTCTGGGAAAGGGAGGAGTGAGCAGAGGATTACTCAGCTGGTTGCAATCTGCAACCACACCACTGGATGTCTCCAAATCCTACACACTGCACCTTTAATGGTGGCGAATCATCTGTCCATGCCAGTTTATATTTCACTGCAGGTCTTAAGAAATGAAGGCTGGTCTGTACATAAAGTTAACTTAGCAAAATTTTTACTAAATCCCGCATAATATTTGTTTTATTAAACTTCTGGCGTGCCTGATTTTCATCCCTTTCTCAATTAAAAATGTATTGTTGCACATCGCTTGGCTGTAAAGTCAAATTCACCATGACTAAGATACTGTGTGCACTCTTTTTTTCTTTTTTTTTTTTTAGGTCTTTAAAGTAATCCTGTCATATTATTAAATCTGACACTATCAGTAGTGAATCCAGGCCTCTGCCTATTTCTAGCATCCTTGATGGGCGGCTCTCTGGCTGTCTCCCCGATATGCATCAGCAGCAGCAGTATACATGAGAGCTCTGTTATATTATCTGAAAACATTTAGGGCCTGACTCTTAAAACCTTGTGTATGTTAAACAACACTGTTTCTAATATGCAATGCAGCATTATGAGTGTAAATTCAACTTGTTTAAATGGGAAAAATGCGCAAATGAGATGACTTTAGTTATGATAGCTTATGGTCTTTACTAACAGTTGATTGTGAGGCACTTAAATAAGGAGGTAGGCTCAATAGAAATATTGCCAAATATTAAAATTAAATGCATCTTTCAGATTTTAGCTGAGTTGACGCTGATCTATTAGTGTCATGGTGAGGTTTATTACTAAACGGTTTGAAGACGTGTTGTTGATTCAGTGTGAAGTTCTCGTGTCCTTTAGCCCTCCTGTGCTAAATTATTCATCGGCTGCTATATTTAGCGAGCCAGTAAGTATAATGTCATCACAGCCAAGCCGATTTCAGCTAAGTTGATATTCCAGTGTCTGCATCATTTATTTTATGCTATGGAAATGTAGTCATTTTGAAATGGATTTCCATGAGCACTGACTTTGAATAAAGCTGGTATCAAAGAGTTTCACATGCAGATGCTTAATTTTAGATTTGGGCCTTAGTTAACTTCACTTAATCAGAGCCATAAGATTTTGTTTCAGCAACAATATTTAGTCTTAATTATGCTTGGACAAGGAGGCTGATATCTTTGCATTTTCCACTCAAGTCACCCATTTCGCGACTCACTCGATGTGTGAGTCAGTGATTTTCTCATTCATGTGTCCGTTAATTGTCATATCCACAGCTGAGTCAACCCATTCAGGCTTCAAATACTAGAAAGTGTTACTCATATCCTCATGTGTGACTAACATGTACAAGTATGGCATTTACAGTAGGATGTGACTTCCCTTGGTATTCCTTGGTTACTTGACTCTATCTTGTCCTTATGGACGCTGTATGTGACACTTTGGCAATTTGGTACTTTAAAGCCACATTTTATTTTAAACAACAGTCTCTCGTCGATCACATGAAGTGTGTTTTTCCCTGACTTATAAACTAAGACTTTCCCAGATATATGGTTTCCTGTTTGTTTGTTGAGAAACGAATCCTTGTTTGGGGTAGAACCAGAAGTCAAAGTTATCCCAGTTAGCCCTGTTCCTGTGTCAGTTATATTCTGTGCTCATATAAGTCTGTGGGTCATAGAGAAGTCTCCACACAGGAGCCATTTCTGTGCAGGGAGCGGTGGTCGTGGTTGAGGCAGCCTTCGTTGCGATGCACAATGAGCACTGGGAAGTACAGAGCGTCCTGGTAGGCTGGAGGGCTCTCCTCGCTGCTCTGCTGGCCTGACAGACAGCGCGTGCTCTCGCTGGGGCAGGACCGCTCGTTCAGGCTGCCGCTGCTCCTCCACAGGCAGCTCCGCCTGGAGCCGTACAGCCGACCCAGCGAGAAGCGGCTGGCGCTGAAGGGGATGCGGGGGCTCCCCGTGTTGCAGATGCTGAGGGCGCTGCGAGAGAAGATGGAGGAGCTGCTGATGGCGCGGTGGCAGCGTTCGCAGTTCTGCCTGTAGCTGCCGAAGCCTCCACATACAGAGTAGTTGTTGCAGCTCCCGGAGAGCTGAGCCAGATCCATGAGAACGGCCTCGGAGTAGCTGGGCACCAGCTGCTGGTTGGAGCGGATGTGCCACTCCAGCTCCGTGCTGTCAATTGTGTTGACTCGCGGGATGTGTCTGCAATGTGGCCGCTCTTCAGACGGCGTTACTGGCACATAGTCAAAGCCAAACAGCTTCTCTACGTGGTAGTGTACACAGGCAGTGCGGTACTCCGTCAGCACCCGCAGAGGCCAGGAGAGGGTGAAAGCAGCTGCCATCCAGAAAGTGGAGTTGGCTGCGTACCAGGGAAGGTGATTAGGGTCAGAAAAGGCAATCATATACTCCTTAAAGTCTACATTCTTCAGGTGCATCCCCTCACGAGCCTCCATGTAATCATCCAGACCCTCATTCTCTGTGAAGAACCTGGCCCGCTGGGTCAGGTAGGAGTTCTCGGACTCCACATTGGCAAAGCTAAAGCACTTAGTGAACCTCAGCCTGGTGATGGGGAAGTCCTCCAGGCCCAGCAGGTGCTTTGCGATGTCCTTAACCCCGCAGTTGCCATAATCAAACTCAGCCTCAGCCACGTGGGTGTTGACTCGCTCGTGGTAGACCTGCGTGGTGGTGTAAGCGTCTCCATTACGGTAGCGCGTCACCTGCCGCGTCCTCCTGATATAATGGTAGCTAATGGCCTTCCACCAGATGCAGGGCGTGGCCTGCTGCATTCGCTGGATGCGCTCCGCCACGCTGTCCACGTCCACCTTGTACTGCAGCTCGTTCCTGGTGTAGCAGTGCCAGCACTCCACCAGGTAGACCACGTAGAGCATGACCAGGAAGGCCAGCGGGATGTAGATGTAGCCGTTGGAGCAGGGACTGTCGTGGTACATCATAGACTTTCCCTTGTAAGCGCTGTCGAAGGAGAGTCGCGTGACCTTGGTCACCTGGCACCAGGCCATCACCCCGACACAGCCGTACATCAGCAGGGACAGCAGCAGGCATTTCCAGTGGGTTTCCTGACACAAGGATTTAGTCAGGGACTGTTTCTGGGGTCGCTGCTACAAAGAAGATGAGAAAACAGCAATAAGTCAGTAGAACAATACTGTCAAAATATTTTATTTATATTATTTCCTAGAAGTAAATGGGACATCTGTGTGGGTCAGAGAAGTGAAGCCAATGCTGAAGTGCCTTAAACTGTCGTTCTTTTTGATATCCAGCAGGGGGCGACTCCTCTGGTTGCAAAAAGAAGTCTGATTACATTGAAGTCTATGAGAAAATGAGCCGACTTCTCACTTGATTTATTACCACAGTAAACGTCCTAAACATGAGTTTATGGTCTCAATCTCTAGTTTCAAGTCTTCTTCAGAACAGCATGATGTTCATTTAGTAAATTATGGTCCCATTTAGAGTCAGATAGACCATAAAGCAGGGGATGCTTTAGGGCGTGGCTACATTGTGACTGACAGGTTGCTACCACAGTGTTTTAACTTTAACCCTTTAACAGTGTGTTTTCAGCTCATGAAAGTTAATTTAAACCATTTATTTCACCTAAGAATGTCTTATCCACCCTCTCAAAAAAACAAGATGGCTTCAAAACTGTAGTCTACAAACCAGTTGGTGACGTCACGGTGTCTACGTCCACTTCTTACATACTGTTTATAGTGTTGCCATAACAGTTTCTCAGAATATAATTGTCAAAAACACTCAAAGCAATTGGGGACATATTACCTGTAATTACACACTTCAATAAAAAATTGTAATTTAATCGATGAGCACAAGTATGGCCTGATTATCTGTTAGGTATGAAGTTAGATGAAGTTAAAAAGTAGTGGCTCATGCATATGAAATATTTAAAGAAATATTCTGCATCGTAAGTGCTTTTGCATAGTTTATGCATGAGCCGCGAGGCAATTGCTCACGCCGAGGTCCGTGCTTGTTATGATCAAAAGACTCACCCACTCATAATCAAATTCAAGAAAAAAAATATGATTAATGCAAAATCACAATGTTAAAGAGGACCTATTTTGCTTACTTTCAGATTCATACTTGTATTTGGGGTTTCTACTAGAACATTTACATGCTTTAATGTTTAAAAAACGCTTAATTTTTCTCACACCGGCCTTTCTGTAGCACCTCTTTTCACCCTCTGTTTGAGCCCCAACCCCTCCCACAAAAAGCCTGGTCAGCTTTGATTGGTCAGCTGGCCCATTCTGTTGTGATTGGTCAACCGAACCAAACTCTTTGGACTCCGCTCCAGCTCCTCTCTAACCAGCTTTGTTTTAGGATGAGCCAAACTAACCGCAAGGCAAAATGCATTTCTTGGTGTCATCACCATGTTACAGAAGAAAAGGGGGCGTTCAGTCAAGGTGTTTCAGGCAGATCAGGATCAGTGTTTCTTCCCTTTGCTGTGGACTTTGGGCTTGGTAACTTTGCAGAACTTTTTTATGAATAAAAAACTATATAACACACTAATGGAAAGGAGGAAACATGATAGAAGTAATAGGCATATAGTATATACGCTGATGTCAGTAAAGAGCACTGGTATGGTATGTGGGTATGCACATGGCCATGGTGCATGTGTTTTTATATACAGTATATATGATGTATATTTGAGAATAATAAAAGAAGTAAAAGAGCAGAGATATTCTGAGGGGTAGATTCTCTATTTTAATGTCAAGCCAGCCAGAAAAAAGCAGTCGTTTGACTCTGGCAGCATAAACCTGGTGCCATCCTTTATCACCGCGGGGCACAGCGAGCCCCAGTGCCTGCATCAAGAGCTGTAGTCACGCCTTTTGGGAAATGCCAAACCTGGCAGGGATTCATAAGCCACAGGAACGATGAATTGTAATGACATTCATTAAAAGAATTTGCATAACAGACATCGCACTAGGGCAGTACTGTATGTTGTACTGTAGCGGTACAAAAACAGTTAAAAAACAAAGGTTATCCTCTCAATCTCATACATACAGTAGGACAGCAGCCCCCCCCCTGCATACATGCGACCACAACCAGCATCACTGCATTGATGTATTGAATTCAATATGTCAGCTCAATGCTCTTTGAGTGAGCATAAATAATAGATGTTTTTCCTCCATAATTATCTTCCCCCACCTTGGCCACATGCTCCCTGAGTCCCTCACCAAGCCAAGACTACACCCCGCAGGGTAAAAGGGATTAACATTGAAATTCTCCCGTTGAGATACTGCAGATGGAGTATTTACTCAACTAGCATCCTGTACACGCTCAACAACCATAATCAATACAGCATGACATACTTTGTGGCTCATGTTACACTTAACAGCCTCTGTTTAAGTAGCAGGAATAAGGACAAACAGCCGTGTGGAAAGAAACGTTTCATTGGAAACTAAGCATACCTGTTACGTGGTGGTGTCTGATTAAAATGTGCTATTAAAGGAAAGAACTGCAGATATGTAAATGAAGGTGTCACTCGTAAAATTCGATTACACGCCAGTTTCACCCTTGATTTAAGGAATTAAATGATGCTTCATGAACAGTGAGCTGAAGCTGCTTTTCCATTAAAAACTCCCTGCTTGAGATCATAACGCTGCTCATCGGGCATATGGATGGCAGAAAAGGAAGGAAGTGACTCACTACATCGACACAGTGGTGTTGACATTTTTGATGCATTACACAAAAGCATTCCTGTGGCCTGGTTGACTAGCATGAAAGACCTGTTATTAAGCATAAAGGGGGGAGAAATATTTCACAAATGTGTCATGCAGGGACACCCAAAGTAGATGAGAGAATTAAAAACTGTATAAAATAACTGAGCTTATGTTTCTGAAAGAAGTGTAATTTTAATGTGATCTGCTGGATTTAAAAGCTACTTTTAAAGTGCACAAATTCAGATTTGTATTTGCAGTGGTGTACATTTACTGAAGTACTGCACTTTGTACTAAATCTTGAGGTACTTTACTTGAGTAATTCTATTTTAATACTGCTTTATACTTCTACTCCACTGCAATTTAGAGAGTACCTGTAGCCCCACAATCACCAGCTGCAACATTACAGTAATGTTCACAATAATGTATTAACAATTATAATCCAGTAATATTTTATACATTATTCTGAAATGAGCCATTCTGCATGATGAGTGCTTTTACTTTTGATACTTAAAGTGTAATTTGATGCTAATACTTTTGTACTTTTACTGAAGTAAGATTTTGAATACAAGACTATTACTTGTAACAGAATACACTGTAGTATTGCTACTTTTACTCACGTAAAAGATGAGTACTCCCTCCACCACTGTGTACTTGATACCGTTATGGTATGAAATTGTGTAAAAAGCATTCGAGGTTCAGTCAGCTGAAGGCTCTATTATTATTATTGTTGTGATTTGTTTGCAATTTTGGTGTTTGTATTGTGCTAGAGCTGCAATCAGTTAGTTGTTTGGTCTATAAAATGGTGAAAAAATGTTGATTAGTATTAAATTAAACATTAAATGCGGAAAATAAAAGGCTTTTTGAATATTACAGCATGTGAACATGTTCTAGTAGACACAAAAAAATACAAGTAAGAACCTGAAAATGAGCATGATAATACAGCTTTAAATTTCTAAATTAACAGAGCCTTAGAACAGAAAGTTGTTGTTTCTACAGGACATAAAAAAAATCCATAAAACGGCCTTTAATCGATATTTTGGAAAACAAATGTTTCAGTCATAACCTTCAAGACTGAAGAGGAGCTTCAGTTCATTCAGGAGAGCTCCGCGGTGCCTTTAACTAAGTGCCTCTCTCTCTCGTGGACACTTTCTCTTGACATAATAAGACCAGTGGGGGTTATATAAAAACCCTCTTGTGTAATGGATATGTAACTTATCCAACATGTGTGTTTGAAGGGGAGTTGTACAGTAACAATGAGGAAAATAATATTACATCTCTTACTCGGGCAAAAAATTCCTCATGAATTTCTATTTCCCTTTGAAGGAAACATTTTGATGTGCGTCTCTGTGTTTTAATGGTGTTGGTACAAACTGGGGATGTTGACAGCGACAGCATATGTTGGGTTTTTTTAACATTTCACGCCGGTCCTCACAGAGAGTTCAACTCACTATGTGGAGCAAGACTTCTTCATCTTTAAAGTAACAAACCCCCATTAGATTTAGGTCCCGTTAGGAGTTTTATTATGGAAAATAACTGTGTGGAAGAAAACAGACATTTATATATCCTCTAACTGTAACAGTGACAGTAAGGGCTGGGTAGTATGATGATGTATATGGTCAAAATTATTTAAAAAATACATTAGATTCAACTTTATTGTCATTGCACATATTACGAGTACAACCAAATGCAGTTACAAATGAGGATATGTGTGGTGTACAGTATGTACATAGGCATATACATATATACAGATTGTAGTTAAGGTGCAAAGGATCGGCAGGTTATATGCTGGTGAATAAGAAGTTGCATACTGGTGAGATGTATTAAAAATGTATGAGTATTATATACAATGAATGCAAGTGGTGTTATACTATGTCTAAATGTCTATCATATATACTTCTCTATATTGTTTCTATCCTGATAAAGGCTAGGTCTGTATCTGTGTTTATTTTTTTCTATATAATTTCACTAAAAACTTTTCATGTTGCACTCAAGTTCAAGTATTTAATTCACTAAAATAGGCTTTAGCACATTCATATAAACTACTTATTTATTGAATTATTTATTCATGTATTTATTTATGTATTTCCTTATCAAGATATGAAATATGTGATAAAAGATTTTATCCATATCGCCCCGCTCTAGTGACGGTGATTATTAGACTGTTTCGGTTTCCTGACGACCCGTTTGGATTCTTTTCCAGGACCTACAAGAGGTCCCCGAACCCCATTTTTGGAAACTTGTCTGGAGAGGAGATAAATAGGAGTAGATACATGCACGCTCACACTGTCGGGTGCGCGCTTGGACGCACAGGTTCATATTAGGCCATAATACAACTGTTTTAATAAAACTAATTCCCTCGCGTTTAGTGCGCATTGGCACGAGTTAAACCCTAATCTCCAAAAACTAATGATTACACTGAGATTATGGGGATTCCACTGTGATGCCAATAAAATCTGCCACACTAATTAAAGGCTGCTGCTTGATGCATTTGTGTGAGAAAATTGGCCTTCTCATCGCAAACAATGCGTCCTCCTCACCTCCTCCCGGGGGCTGTCCGGCTCCTCTTCGGGGACGGTGGTGGTGCTGCTTTCACTGGCCGTTGCAGCCGATGCTGGGGACATGATGACAGCGGTACAGAAACCGGGTCATGGATCTCCTGATGGGATGGGGGTTTTCCAAATCAGGGTGAAAAATAAAGAAACCGAGAACCCCTGTGCGCGTCATCCAAACGAAACCCGTCCGGCCGGATGGAAACGCTCCAGACACGCATCATCCCAGCATCTTCTTCTTCTTCCAGGTGGGCAGCCGTCGCCTACGGGAATCCGGCCGTTGTGCCTTGGAAGACGCGCAAAAAAATAACAGTCTGAGACTCCTCCCGTGATGCACCGACTATAAGATGAAGACTGCTGCAGGGGGATGCGGTGTTAGGAGATGGTAAAGGCTTCAGTCAGCTCCTCTCCCTGCTGGCACTGCCCATGGCTGACAGAGAAGCTGTGAAGCAGGACAAAGACGACAGGCAGCCGCACGTGTGAGCAGCCACACCGACACCACAATGTAAATAACACACACACACACACACACACACACACACACACGTCCCTGTTCAAGTCAATCACAACACAGAGGCGGTGCTGCAAGGGGAGCCCACCCCCTGCATCCCATTAGCTGCATGACCTTCACTGCATGGACCAATAATAATCATAATGATAAGAATAAGACTACTAATAATATTATTAATAATACACTGATATAATGTTAATAATATAATGGTGGTAATGATTATTATAATAATAATGCTAATAATAATATCCCCTTTAAAATATACTGCAAGAAATAATAAAAAGAGTTGGTTACTACACAAATATAGACTTATGCTGGGCATTTTCTATCAAAACATAATAGTCAACCCTCACAGTAAACTCAATTTTATCTATAATGTACAAAGTACAATAGGCGTGCAACAATTTTTGGATGCTCATTAAGAGACATTATTAATGCATGATTATAAGATATTCCTTTATTAGCCCCACAGTTGGGTAATTTGCAGTGTACAGCAGCAAAAGGGGATACTGCAACAAACAGGAAGTGTCAGTAAAAAACAAGCAAAAACAAGATACAACACAGAAAAAAGGGGTGATGATTAAAAATAGGAACAATATTTACATTATATACAGATAGAAACAATGTACACATTATTGACAATAAATAGACACACAATAAATAAATTAACACAATTGCACAAGTGGAAAAATACACGTATACATACGTGTATATATATATATACAGTATATGCATACTTGCATACTGTATATAGTATGTATGTGTGTATAGCAGTAAAAATGTAGGCCTATTTAACAAAACATGTTGTTGCAGTGTACTTATTATTTTGTTATTTTCATTCTTTAAAAGTCACCAGAATGACAACAACAGACTCTTTGAACCTCAAATTTCTTAAGGTTGGCAAGTATGGGGACCCACTCCCTCATTCTATAGTAACAAAAACACAACAATTCTTATTTTCGGGTAATTATACACTAAAGAAAACATATTTATTAATATTATATTCCATTTCTCCCAATAGATCCCCCTAAATGTTACACACTGGTCCTTTAATGCTGTTATCCTCTTTAATATTGACAGACTTAATGTATCTTCAAGATTACAGACTGTGTTTTTTTGAAAATAAGAAAGTAGAAAAATGCATAAAATAATATTGTACATACTTGCTATTTCTGTTTCTCCTTGTAAACGGCACTATTTACACAGGAACCCTTTACCTTACAATCCTGGCCCATGAGTCCTTGTTTATCATAGCCCACAGTGTGGACATTGGACTGGACTGCTGGCATAAAATGGAAAAAGTAAACAGTAGATGACATGAAAACAGATGGCAGCTCTTGGCAGCAGTAAAGGTTTCAGTATTGTATTATACTGTAGACTATATTTATGATGAATCTGGCCCTCAGCAGTGGCTATGTAAGTGAGCCCTCTAACGGCAAAACCACAACAAGCCTTTTCAAGACGGAAGAGGAAACAAGAAATGATAGCTGGGTTATTCCTGAACTTTTGGGAGGTCAAAAATTGTAACTTTAAACTCTGCTTACATGCATTATCATTTCCTGTATACAGGCCTCTGCCCAAGACAGAAAATACAGACAAATCAGAACATTTCCTCCCTTCTTGACTGAGATAAATTAAGTTGTTGTTTGAATATATCAGTGGAAAGGTACTGGTGCTCCTGCACAAGTATGCAAATCAATGCATGTTGTGGAGTTACGTAATACTGTATGTCAAAGTGCAGACTCATAGCAGCACGAATGATCATTCAGTGTCACTGTCACATTAAATTGGACAAGATTAAAGGTGCAGTAGGCAGATTTTTTGGCATCTTTGGGCAAAAAATATATAATAACCTTTCAACTTATTGTAATTGAAGTGCTCAGAGAGAAAACTGGCCTTTTGCACCTCCTCGTGGCTCTGTTTTCATGCTTAAAAAAAATCTGGCCTGTGATGGGAGACTTGGAAGACACTGGCAAAGCTAGCAGCTAGCAGTTGCTAACATAGCACAAACACACAGTTTGTTGGACAACTAAATGTGCAGTGGAAACTTTTACTGGGAAAGTGGCTGCATGTCCGCAACACTACATGCAGCCCTGTGGCCTCTAACGCTCCCGGATGGTGAACTGAGGACAGTGAACTCAGCATCGTGGCTACTACAGTAACTCTGCTGATGATAAACTGGTGGCTCAGTTTGTTGTGCTCATACACTGCAGCTGGTGCACTGCTGCAGTTAATAATCAGTTAACCAGGGCTGGTTATCGGTTAAGAAATAATAGAATAATAGAAAAATATATATAGTTTAATTAGTTTTAGATAGAGACTTTTGTATAAAAACATCCAGAGTGTGTGTTATTATGATTTTTGTCATACTGCACATGCGATAATCAAATTTTGGCAGCCCCAGGGCGGACCAATCCTGGCGAATCACCTGAGATCTTTGGCACCCCCATAAATTTGAATACATCAATGGAAAGATACTGGCGCTCTGCACAAGTATGCAAAACAACTATGCATATCTTGAAGTTATGTAATACTATATGTCAAAGTGCAGATCGACACTGCTTTTGCCCTTATAGACAGAAGCTCATAGCCGCACTAATAATCATGCAATGTCACTGTCAAATTAAACTTAATAAGTATTATGTAAACCAGCTTGTTCAGGTTTTGCAGCTTCTTCGAAAAGGGCCTGAAATCCCTTGAATAATAAAGCGCGGTTTCATGATGCAACCAGTGCTGCTGCAGTAGAGACTTCCGGGTATGACTTTAAAAAATAAATATCTTGTGTTATTAAGGAATGTAGTTTACTTAAGGGAGACGCTATTTCTTGTGTTATTTTGGTGAGCAAATTAATAACAACTGTATGGTTGTTTACACAGAGCGCTAGTAACGTATATAACCCACTGAAGTCGTGATCATTATTAAAAATGCGGTTTTATTTTGAAAAACGCGTCGCTTCCGCCTGCACTGACTGTTGGACCGTGACGCTCGCGCTTCTCCCGTTGAAGTCTGTGTGTGGCGCGCGCGCGTGTTATCTATATGTGTGTGTTTGCCGACGCGCACTGGGGATTCCCCCGCGTGACAAAAACAGCTTCGCCTTTCACATGTCAACTTATCGCCTTTCATTGCTCGTCTGCCCTCCGCCTGGAGCTCATGCTGGTACCGGATATCTAGACGACGGGGCGGCCGTTTCGCCTCCTTTTCGCTCGTTTTTAACCGTTTTCCCGAAGTTCGGAATGGCCGTTGAAACTTTTTAATCAATCCCCGATCGATTAAAAGTCGAAGGCCCGCCGCTGTGAGGTGATGTATTATCGGTTAGTGGCATGAAACGGAGCGGCTCGTTCCTCTGGTTTCACAAAGGAGCGGTGGTTTCCTCGGGTGTCAGCAGGCTAGCCTCGGAGTCACATCACCGAGCACGGAGCGGCGACAACACCCGCTAGTAGCCGTTAAATCCTCGGCGACGGAGGGAGGGGGAAACCCAGCGACACCACCACCACCACCATGGCGAGCGACGACTGTAGGAAAGACGACTTGTTGGAGGATAACCGCACAGACTCGGGTATTGACTCGTATCGCTCCATACTGAAGTCGTCGGAGGAGCCCCGGGAGCCGAGCGCCGACTTCAGCGGGCCGAGGGACAAGTTCTCCGCCGGGGAGGAGCGCCTGGACTCAGCCTATGGCTCCTCGTCCATCACGGTGGAGAGTCTGTCGGAGATAGTGGGGGGCTGCACGCTCTCCAGCGCCAACGAGGAGCAGAAACAGGTCTCTGAACTCTCTGAACAGGAGGACTTGCTCACAAGTATCACTGAAGACGGAGACACGTATGTTTTTATGTATTTTCTCAGTTTATTATGTAAAAACTAGTGTTTTCTGAGCTTGCTTTGGCTCGCTGTTGCACTCTCCTGCTGGGAGACGTTTAAACATGGTGCCTTGCATGTTGTCTCAGGTTTTTCCACCAATAATATTTGCTAAAATTGAGGCATTTACTCTTCAATTTACCCCAGAATTTTTTAATATTACCTCTCTGAAATTTATTCATTTTAACCAGCTTTTTCAGCAATAAAGTTTGCTGAAAGAGAGGCAATTTACCCCAGACTTTTTATTATTAGCTCTCTTTAATATTAGTCATCTGAAATGTATTTTATGTTAACCAGATTTTTCACCAATAATATTTATATAAGGAGTTGTTTTTTTTGCAGTTCACCACAGATTTTTTAGCATTATCTCATAAATGTATTTAAAATTGCTCACCCTCCCCACCTGCTTTCTTTTAACATCATCTGATGGTTTTTTAATAATTATTTGAATCATTAAAGAATCTGTTTTTTTCTACTAAATTATCTATCATTACCTTTAAAATGTCTTGTTTTGTCCGGCCAACCATCCAAAACCCACAGATATTTGGTTTTCAATGATATAAAAGCAAATATTAGCATTTGAGAAGCTGTAAGAGACTATTAGACATCTTATTGCTTGAAAAAAATATATTAAATGATTAATTTTCTGTTGTTTCAGCCCTGCTTGTGGTGGTGGCCAATAAATTCCTTTTTAGTCTACTAGAGATGATTAAAATCCCTCATAGATGGAAGTTAATGGAGAGTTCAGTTCTTCATGTGATACTGGTTTTGAAGGGGATTTCATAGCGGTGTGTGTGATACTGCAGACTGTTTTTTGTAATGAACTTGTCCTTGCCATGAATGTGGATGGACTCCTGTGAGGCGTCTCTCAGTGAGAAAGCAGAAGTGAAACAGATAGGCCTGGACTTCCCCATGCAGCACAGACAAAGCACATGCTGTGAAGGCAGCAGCAGTGTGGACGCCGTTTGATCCAAGAAACTAGTTGATCAGGATAGGACAGTGTGTGCATGTTTTAACTGGTGGATCCCACAGTCCACCGTCGTTCTCTCTCTTTTGATTCCTACCACACTGACATCTATAACTGTCAGTTACCTGTCACAGTAGCTGCTCATTTCTCACTTTGCGTCAATGAAACTACCAGTACTGTTTTTTTTTTTTTTTTTTTTTGCTCACAGTCCAAACAGCCCAGCCTCCACGCACAGCCTGATCAGCCCATGTTTCTCGTGTGAGCATTCATCTTTTGTTGCTAAGTCATCAGTCTGTTTTGGCATGAATGCAGGCGTGCTAATGACTCCTGCAGCCTCTTGGTAGTGTAATCCAGTGATTGATGTAGTCCCAGCATATCTACAAGTATTGTTGTGTCTCCGACCTCTTTTCATTTCCGCTTGCTGGTTGTTGGGGCCACATGGTTTCATTCTCACACCCTAACTATAGATACCTGGGAGGGGAAAAAAAAACACCTGAAACACTCACCACACTGTGCTAATTAGACTGAGAGAGAATCATGCAAACATGACTTTTTTCCCCCGTGGGATTTTTTAGTTCTTATTCATTCAAGTCTTACTCAAACCAGGAAGTCCCTTTCACAGTAAGAGGTTTGCTCACAAGGTTAAACAGTTGGTTGGGCAGATCTGTTAGTGTGCAGACATCATCTACATGTGTTGATACTTTCCCTTGACACACATTATCAGTACGCTTATACCAATGCTGGGATAATTTATTAACAGATTAATTTACATTTAAGACTGACATTTTTATCAGAAAACTGGCTTTCCTTAACTTCATTTTCCAGTTTATGGTTTAAAATATACAGTACATAAAACAGTGGTGGACTCAGGCTGTTGGAGGGGCAGGGGTGGAAACAACTCCAGTTGCATGTGGTGGTGCACCAGCACAGAAAGTTTTCTTTAGGGCAGCCTGTATGGTATCACATCTTCCAGTTTTAAGGCCACTATAGAGGGCACTTTTTATGATTTCTCTACTGGAACAGTAGTCCACACAGGGCACTATATCAAGTTTTCTCTAGAGGAAGGGCACCCATAATGTTTTCTCCACTGGAATGGCACCGTAGAGGGCACTTTATAAGTTAAGATAAGATAAGATAGTACTTTATTGATTCCCAGCGGGGAAATTCGGGTGTTAAATTTATCATGCTTCCTCCACTGTAGTTCACTCTAAAGGGAACTTTATTATATTTTCTCTACTGGAAGGGCACCCTAGAGGGCACTCCATCATGTTTTATCTACCATAAGGTCACCTAAGACGGCACTTTTACTGCGATAATACTGAAAAATGCTCAACACATTTTCCCAGAGGCCAAAGTCAGATTCAGATTGCTTGGTTTTTCCAAAAAAAAAAAAAACAGTCCAAAACTGAAAGATGTTCAGTTTACTTTAATTTACATTGACGGAAAACAGCCAGTCCTCACATTTAAGAAGCCAGTTCTATCTAGTTGAAATAATGCTGAAAAATGAACTAATAATCAAAGCCGTTTCTGATCAATTTTGTGTCAACACACTTATTGTTCAGCTCTAGTTTTTTTCAGTGACAGACTGCACAGCTACTGTAAATGAGCAGTTCCTTCTTTTTAGAAAGTATTTTGTTATGTTTCCTCAGCAGTTACACAGAATTGGTGTTGTTGTGGTTTATTCACAATACTTGCAAGAAAACCAAAGAATCATCTTTATCTTGATAATATTTTAAGTATATCACGATTGTGTCATATCGTGACTTAATCCTTGACTCCAACCCATAATATAATGAGGGTTTTTTTCCCCAATGAAATATTTCTGAACACATTTTGAATGATTAACAGGACTTTATTCCACAAATATATTAACCTGTAAAAAAAATCTAACAAGAATAATAAAAAAACAGATAAGAGTTTTTTTTCAGAAAGTGAAACTGTTGTGAAGATTTCCATTTGGTAATCATTATTGTTGAGTCCCCTGAATTAACGCAAGATAATACAAGTAGATTTTATTGATTGACCAGTTAATATGCACAAGTAATATATCATCCATTGCACCGTAATTGCAGAGAGGTATGTGTTAAATCAATCAGACAAATGGAGCTGCAACAATTAATCGATTAGCTGTTAACTCTTAAATGAATCGCCAACTATTGTGTAAGAAAAAATAGTCAAAATTCTCTGATTCCAGCTGATTAAATGTAAATATTTTCTGATTTCTCTACTCCTCTATGACACTAAACTGAGTATCTTTGACTTGTGGACAAAACAAGACATTTGAGGACGTCGTCTTGGGCTTTGATCGACATTTTTCACCATTTTCTGACATGTTATAGACTGAACAACTAATCGATTAATTGAGAAAATAATCAGCATATTAATCAACAATTACTAGGTGCAGCCTGACAGACAATACACTATTATTCATTTATTATACTTCTGGTGATGATTAAATGAATTATATAGCTGCATTTAATGGCTTTTCTTGGATGAATTAAAGGTTAACAAAAACAACATTACCACAATGAGCCACTAAAGTAATTAAAGTTGAACCAGTCAAACTAATGTGTGTGATATTTAAGTGTCTGTACAGTGAGACGTTGTGGTAACGTTTGATCCCACTCTGTCTGTCTGCTTGTCTGTCTCTGAGTGGTTAAATGTCATTTAAACTCTTTGAGAGCACAATAGCTGCAGAAACATACATGTTACAGTGCACTGCGCTTTAATAAAACAACCGCTTTATGACTAGAAATCAACTCCAGCATTTGACATTTAAAGCAACTCTAAGCCAACTTTGATTTGAATCCGTGTAAACAGACGAGGCTCTTTGTGTTGCTCTAGTTGAGTCTAAATTAAGCATTAATGCTCGCTGCCATTTCCTGCTTTTTGCACACATTTGTTTGCTACACCTTCCCACTCAGGGTTTGAGGTTAGTGTGTTTTTGTTTTGCTTTGTCAACTGAAGCCTACAAGGTTGCACCTACTGATAGCTGGTTTTAACATGCTTTGCCCTGTGCGCTAAAAAAAAAATCTTATATTGCTCAATACCCCAACGACTAAATCTTGCCATTCAGCCCACTGGGTGTTACATTTTGAGGGAGTCTCTTGAGATGAATACCTAGGAAAATTATGTGGCAACATTTACTATCTCTTGCTGAAAGGCACTACCACTGAACTGCTCTACTGCTGCTTTTGTGGGGGATGATTGCTCAATGAAAGATAGAGTAAGTATGCAAGTTTTTGCAAGCACGTCGATTAAAGATGTTTGTTTTTCTTTGCCACTTCTGCAGACTCCTGCACTTAGCAATCATCCATGAAGACGAATTAATTGCTCAACAGTTGATACAGCTTTTCCCAAAAGAAGTCCTGGACATCCAGAACAATTTATACCAGGTAAGTGCAACACAACTCTTTCCACTACACAGGCAGCTTGTACTGGAATTTTTGATCCAAACTGACTTCCTCATAGTCAGTGTCTTGATTGTGGAAACAGTGGCATTATTTATATCTCAGTACTTCCAGAGAGCTGTTGTTCCTCTTTAGTTGCAGTCCGTCCTCTCTCAGGGACGTCACTGTGGGTGGTTCCAGCGTTAGCTCATAAGGGACTGTGAATGGAAACTCCCCTCCTCTACCTCCTGTAGAAATGGAACCACAGGGAGCTGTGGAGTGTATCCTTGTGTGTGGATGTGGGTGGAGAGGAGTTGTTCCAGTCCTTCAAGATGTCAGACCAGAGTCTCTTGCTAGTGTAGAAACCAGAAACTGACAGAACTGTCAAAAGGAAACATCTGAAGCTAAGACTCAGCACTTCATGCGGTGACTCAGTTAGCCTGAGCCATTTTGGTTGCTTAATTTCCTCTCAGTAGTCATACTAAGACCTCACACATGGAGACATTACCAAGAACTACTCTTCTACAGGGGTTTAAAAGAAAATCTCCCCTCAGACATTTACATCTGATTTTAAAAAAACAGCCAGAGATGAGAGATTGTTGTGCCATTTTTTTGTAGTTTTATTGTGTTGCAGTGATGCAATTCAGTCTTATTAAATGATATTCAGATATATTTTAATAATTGTTTTGGACAGAAGGTGCAGAAGGTCTGTTTATTTATAGGTGGAAGTGACAGCTGAATTCAACAGGTACAGGCCTGTTCTCTGGTAGTGGTTCAACAGCATTCTGGGAATTGTAGTAACTGAAGTAGAAGCGGCAGGGTTGGAGAACAATGGCTAGAAAGAAACATACTTAATTAGGGCTGCAACTATCAGTTATTTTCACTGTTGATTAATCCGTCGATTGTTTTCTCGATTCATCACAGGTAGTTGTTTGGTCTGTAGAAAATGGTGATCAGCCCAAGATGATGTCCACAAATGTCTTGTTTTGTTCACAGCTCAAAGATATTCAGTCTACTGTCATAGAGGAGTAAAGAAACCAGAAAATATTTACATTTAAGAAGCTCCAGTCAGAGAATTTTGACTATTAGTTTCTTTAAAAATTATTCAAACCAATTAATCGATTATCAAAATAGGCGGCAATTAATTAAATGGTTGACAACTAATCGATTCATCGTTACAGCTCTATATTGTATTTTCTGTTAGCTTGTAAAGAAGTGTAAAACTAAACGGATAAAAAACAGAAAACAACTATTATTTTTAGGATATTCAACATGGCTTATCAAAATAGTGTGATTAATTTAATAGTTGTTATTATAGAATAATGAATATACATTTTTGGATTTATCTCTTTGTGGATAGAATGTCAAAATAGTGGGATATTTTCTTTGAATTGTTTGTTTCATCCAACTGAGAAATCCAAAATAAAAATGAATTAAGTAAGTAAAATAAAATCTGTAAAATCTGTCCTTCTCCATGGCTGTGAAAAATCCAAAGATATTAAATTTACAGTTATAATCAGAAGAAAACAGCAAATCCTCACATTTAAGATTGTAGTAAATATTTCTGCTTGATAAAATACTTTAAGGAACAGTGTAATATTCATAACTGTTTTCATTAGTGTATAGTCACCTGAAATTAAGAATCGTGTTTTCGTTGGCTTAAAGTGAGCCCTTCATATCTACATAAGTGGGTCTTCTTCACAGCGTCCGCCATGTTTCTACAGTAGCCCAGAACGGACAAACCAAACACTCTAGAGAGAGACTGTCACATTTCACGTGAGCCACAGAGTGTGAAACGGTGATACCTCCAGCCGCCGTCTGACGCCGTTTTGTTGTTCCTAAAGTAGTGTTACTATGGCACGGATGACCTCTGAGTGATGTGAACATCGTTACCACAGTTTTGCGCTCAGCGGCTCACATTACCTCAGTCCTGGAAAGAGAGGAGTGAGCAGCGGGGTTGGTTGCAATCTGCAACCACACCACTAGATGCCACCAAATCGTACACACTGTATTTTTTTTTAACTTTTTTTTTTTTTTTGCCAATTAATCAATCCATCCAGACTAGTTAATTGTTAAAAACATTCTTGCACACATTTATTGTGATGAATAAATTGCATTAATGTGACCAGAGAGATGCAGTTTTTTATTATATTACATCTCCTTTGTCCTCGTTGATCCTCAGAGCCCTTTGCACCTGGCCACCTACCTGAACCTGACAGGTGTGGTGAGGGGCCTGGTGGAGAAGGGGGCCAGTCTGGAGCTGCAGGACCAGGAGGGCAACACAGCGCTTCATGTGGCTTGCCAGCACGGCCAGACAGAGTGCGCCACCGAGATGACCAGAGACATTTCCCCCAGCAAGCTGGCCCCGGTCCTCGAGATCCAGAACTGGAGAGGTGAGGAAAAATACTTAACTGCTGCAGGGCCTCTTTATTGCTGTTATTTAAGGGGAATTTATGTGTCTGCTTGTGTGCAATATTATTTTGTCCGTGGGTAGCTGAATTTGAACTTCCCAGATTATGCAATTTAGATTTTTAGTGTGTCCAAATGTAACATGGCCTTGTGATGCATTTAAGCCCAGACTTGTCTTTAATGTTGTTTGCTCTTTAAAGGAAATGATTAACTTGGTTGCCATTGCTCAACCAATGTAGCATTAAATGAAACATCACATTCACACGCCAAATTCAATTTTGTAAAGTCTAGTTTGAGACAAATTAAATGGGGGTGTGACGCTGTAATTTCTGATCCCACAGCTTTGTTTAGAAATAGCAACAGCGGGCTAGCACAGATGTGGTGGTGTAGGTGATCTGCAGTATGTCTTCATGGCCTCAGTTTGGTTTTAAAACTTACATTTTTGGAATTGATTTTTCTAATCTCTGTCGCCCTCAAAATGAGCCCCATGTTCCACATTTGAAACAAGGTGTGTACGTTTCAGGTCTCGCCTGTCTTCACTTGGCTGCTCTGAACAGGCAACATCAGATTATGAAGTTCCTGGTGAAAAAGGGAGCAGACCTGAATATCCAGGTTAGTCTGTGAAACGACTACTTACATTACTGAATCATTGGGATTATTATGGTTTTTAATAACAACAGTCTACTTAAAGGGAAATTACCTTTTTAAATAAGCTTCAAATTGAGCCAGTGAACTTGTACGTGCAGCCAGCTGACCCTGACTTAAGATTTAAAGGATAGCTTTGGTATTTTTAAACATGAACCCTTTTTTCCCATGTTTTTGTGTCTCATGGTACCAATGAATTTCTGAAATTGGTTCAGTATTGAGGGAGAACACTGCAGCCACTAAATGTGCTGGAATATAATAATTCAGGGCAACCTGGCCATTTATTCCCACTCGAAGTGCTTGTTTTTGCCACCGACAGGCTTTGTCATTATAAGAGTCTGACAACATTATGGAAATCTGGGGCGACTGTTGCTCAGAGGTAGAGCCAGTTGCCCACCAATCAGAACGTCAGCAGGTTGATGTCAAAGTGTCCTTGAGCAAGGGACTTAACCCCAAAGTGCTCCTAAAGGCTGAGCCAGCGGTGTGTGAATGAGTATTTAGATTAGATCCTGATGGGCAGGTTTGCACCTTGTACGGCAGCCTCTGATATCAGTGTATGAATGTGTGTGTGAATGGGTGATTGTTGACAGATAGCGTAAAGAGCTTTGAGTGGTCGGAAGATTAGACAAATGCTGTATAAATGCAAGTCCAAGTACCATTTACTGTAGAAAGGACCCTACAGAGAAATAAAACAGTTTCTCTTACGTTTCCTGTTTTTGTGTCTTTCTAGGAGAATTGTCGTTCTGAAATCTTGCGTCACATCCACATTGTGGAAATCATCTAAATACTCCGCCGTGACCTTGAAAATCTTTAAAATAAGACAAAGCTATGCTTCCTGTACTCCAGCACAACTGCGACGCAACAGTGACACAACAACACTTTTGGCAACAAGTCACATGACATAATAACAAATAGAAAGTGAAAGGTCAGAAATGTATTTCTCTGTAGGGTTCTCTCCATAATGCTGTCAGACGCTTATAATAACAATCTGAGCCTGAACACTTTTAGTGAACGTACTATTACACTGATGCTGCTCACTTTCCCTCACAGCTCGTTTCACGGCTGCCATCTACAGCGCTCTCCCTCAGTACTGGACCAATTTCAGAAATTGTTGTCCCTATTTGACTCATAAACATGGGGAAATAGGGTCCAGGTTGAAAAATACTGGTTATCCTTTAAACAAAAGTTAAAATGTCCCCCAAATTCCCAGAAAAAAAGTACAATATGCGATAATATTTTAGTGTACCGTGTATCGCACTATAAGGCGCACTTAAAATGGGCCAAGTGTTTAACTCAGACACTGATGATGAAGGATTTGATGGGTTTGTGGAAGAGGAATGAACTGAAAAGTGAGTGTATTGTTTTGTACTTCATGTGTTACAACTGAAAAATGTTGAGAGTTATTGAGTTAAATGAATTGAATAAAGCTTGACTTACCTGACTGTTTTGTTTCGCTTAATGCGCCTTATAATCCGGTGCGCCTTATAGTGCGAAAAATATGGTACTATTAGTGGATGTAAACTGTACCCGGTTGCCCCAAAGGATTACATTACAGCTTGTTTAGTTACTGGTGGCTGCAGCGCTCTCCCCAAATTCTGGACCAGTTTCAAACATTTTTGTCACCATTAGTCAGGTAGGCTCAAAGAAATGGGAAAATAAGGTTGAAAAATACTGAAATTGTCCTTGAAACTACATGTTGTACATTGTCTCATTCTTCATATGTTTTGAAGAAAAGGTGGATGAGAAAACATTAGTTTGTTTAACGAGTCTCTGGGTCGGGTTTCCCTGCAGTATCCCTCATATGATCCAGCAAATGTACCAGTATTTATAATCTCACTTTAAACTGTTTACAGCTCCTGGCCTTATGTTGTGTTCTTGTCTATAAATCTGCTGCACCTGTGCAACGCTGATAGTGATATGAGCTGAGCTCAGGGCTTCCTGCAGGAGACATAATTAGATTTGAGATATGATTAGGCTGGGCCGGCCAGCCACTCTTAACTTTCTATTGATGGAAGGGAACATGGCAGTCAGTCCCGAAACTACCCCAGACATTCCTCTCAGTTTAAATCACCAGATAAACATATCACCAGGCCTCACATCCCGTTTATTAGGATTTTTATTAGTATGTTCTGTGTCCTTTTCTTCCAAGCTTGCAGAATAGAAAATTAAAAGAAATATGAGCATACTTACAAAATAGAAAAATATCAAGCTAACAAAAGTATTAAATTAAATTGACCTGCTGTATGGTATTTTTGTAGCTCTGGACTATCTCGTTACTATTTTCCGTCTCCGCCCCTCGCAGGAAGGAACCAGTGGAAAAACAGCTCTTCATCTCGCCGCTGAGCTGCACGACGTCGCGTCGGTGAACCTGCTGCTCAGCAGGGGAGCCAACGTGGACGCCGCCATGTTGAACGGCTGCACGCCCCTGCACCTCGCAGTGGGGAGACAGGACGCCGCCATCGCCAACCTCCTCTGCCAGTCCGGCGCTGACACAATGCTGCGAAACATGGAGGACGAGACGGCGTTGGATCTGGCCGACGGCAATGATGACGTAAGTTGTTTTGATTGATGGTTACAGGTAGAGTTCAACCGATATGGTTTTTTATGGCCAATGCTGTTTTTTTTTTTTTTTTTTTTACCAGAATCAGGACAGCCAATGGCCGATATATGATGCTGATTTTTTTTTTTTTTTATATATCTTTGGCTGGTTTTCTTTTTTTCCTCCATCTGATAAAAAATAACAGCTTATTAATAACAAATGATACGCAACATTTCTTCCTATAAGTAATCATTAATTGAACAACTCTTATAGTCTGTCTCTCCAATCTGTATTTTGTGTCTGGACGGTTTCTTTCTTGACACAAGAGGTGGAGTCATGTGTTCAACAGCAACAACACTGGGATTCAGATGCTCCTGCTTGCTTATCGGTTTGATATGTTCAGGCATCGTCCGATGCTGATTATGAAAAATGTCAAAAAAATCTGCTGGATTGATCAACCTCTAGTTACAGTACATCAGAGGACCACCATACATATTTAATAGCTTATTCCTCTGTGCTGTAGAACTCCATTGTTTTCCAACCACTATAAAAAACACATCAGTGAGTTGTAGTGTTCATTTTAATGTAATCTTAGTCCTGTGTTGTGATTTTAAGTTTTTATGATATTTAGTCAACTTCACCTTGTTTTTTTTTTTGTCAAGTAATAGTTAAAAGTATGGGCACTTTGGTCTTATGATAATATCTATATTGTTTTTAACTATTTTATTATATAGTTAGAGTGAGAACTGTTGATATTTTCTTTTTTGAACATTTCAGATAATCTAGTTTAACATCACCTTGTTTCTTACTGCAAAGTCCTGTTGTTGTCATTGTTAACTTTAACTTAAGTACAGTAAGCCTAAGTAATAGTACGTGTCCTCTGGGGTGTTTTTGGATGCGAGGTATCGCCTCACTTCCCAGCATTGGACACTTGATTGGGGGCAGCATTAGTTCAGCCCGTTGGGACTTGGCTTGGGAACCGGAGGGTCGATGGTTCAAGTCCCCATATGGACCAAGTGTGAACTGGTAGCTGGAGAGGTGTTGAAGAGTTTGCCTCTTGACAAGGCACCAAACTGCTCATCAGGGGCATGTATGTATTGTATGCATGTATGTATTTCGGGTCTGTGGAAAAAATAACAGAGTGACACCCGCACACCCCTGATTTGCATAAAGTAGCGTAGACCTCAGCAGCCAACCAACGGTCCATCTCTTGAAACGCAATGCCACGCTACCAGAACGCGTTGTAGGCTGCTTACATAGACAGTGAATGGGAAAATAAACAGTCTATAATATTTCATCTCCTCTTTTTTGTCAATGAAAATAAGGAGAGGTTTTGGTGTTTTTTATTTTTTAAACTACATTGTAGTCTTTTTTTCAATCAATATTATTGCATGCTGATATAGTCACAGTCAGTGTTTAATGAAGTTGCGTCACCGTTTCATCTTGTGATGTGATGACACGGACGTTTGGCCACTGTGGAAATTTGCTTCAAAGCTTGGCGCTCTTCCTTTGAGCTTGAGCAACACTGGGTGACATGGTCCTTCATTACATGAACATGAGCACTTAGTTTAGTCAGAGTCAATCCTACATGCATTCCCATTAATACTCAAATGTGTATCAATACGCAGGTTAAAATAGTTCCCATTAAATGCATTATTTCCGCCTGTTTGAGTGGCATTTTCTAAAAACCACAGTGCCCAGCTGTTTCAGGAAACTGCTCAGCCTTTCTAGAAAATGTAAGTACAGTATATGTTTATCACTGTCATAAGGTATTAGGACCTTATCCTTATAAATCTCAATACTATGTGACAAAACAAGTTTAACAGCATTATTTTAAAGTCACCTTTACTTCCTTGACTTCAGCTGCAACACATGCAAACACGCTGGGTTATATTAGATATTTTGTTTTTCCTGTCATCTGGTGAGG
This sequence comes from Pterois miles, assembly GCA_947000775.1. Lineage (NCBI taxonomy): Eukaryota > Metazoa > Chordata > Actinopteri > Perciformes > Scorpaenidae > Pterois > Pterois miles. The sequence goes on along the minus strand of CAMQGK010000634.1, from coordinate 3,843,474 downwards.
AGAGCGATGGATAATTAGAGAAGCATCAGTAAAATGTGACTTTCTGCATCTTTGTCTTTCAGATTCTGGCTCTATTTCCTTTTGATGACATCCAGATCTCCGGGAGGTCGGTGGTCAGTGTGAATTTTTGAGCTGAATCGTAGGCTTAACAATAATCGTGAAAGTGTCTGAAGCTTCTCTGCGGCTTTTGATTTAAATGAAAGAAAAAAAAAAAAAAAAGCTGCATTTGAGCTAAAGTTTTCATTAAATAGAGCCTTTATTTGTAGTACATCCTGATTTGATCTGTATTTATCCATTATCTAGACAAATATGCGCACCATATAAATCTTACTTTCCACTGACAGAGTGATTCTGCTTAATTGAACACTGATATAAAAATCTGTTTCTGAGTCATTGGTTCAACTATTCTGCTTCATTTCACGTAACTAAATGTGAGTGCCAAACTTTCTATCAAGATGGTTACCATCCAAAGAAAATTCTACCTCTTTATCACATTAAACTATCTTTAATGGCTAAAATTTGAACATTCAAATCATGGTTTTCACGCTGTCTCAAACTTCATCAGTGCTATGATTGCGTTTAATTTCGTGGCCTTTCATTGTAGCCACAGAGACTATTTGAGGAGGCAGAACAAAATGGATTTACTAAATGTGTGTGTCCAAAGAGACCTGCAATCCTACAAAGACAAACTAATCATATCCTGCCATTTGTAAGAAAAGGAGTAACACAAAATGCAGCTTCATGTTCTTGATTTTTTTTTTTTTTTTTTTTAGGTTTGCTTCTTCATGTTAGGAAGCAGTTTTCTCTATTTATCTCATTAATCTGCAGTAACTGTTCCTGTATTTTGGTGTGTAATTACACTGCCCTGTCTAGTTAATGTAAGCAGTTTATTTTGTAATAAAATGGAAAAAAAACTCACTGAATATTGTACTTTTTTCTGGGGATTTTGGGAACATTTCTTTAAAGGCTGACTTCGGTATTTTTCAACCTGGACTCTATTTTCCCACATTGACAGGCTCAGATTATCTTATTTTATTTCAAAATTTATTAGAGGATAAACCCCTTGAGATGCACCATCTCATTTTCAAGGGGCACAAAATGCAGAAGTTAAACATTTAAACATGTGAATAATAAAGATAATAAACATAAAACATAAATGCAACTAGAAAACAATCAACATAACATTAACAAGGACATGCACAAAGGCTCCCCCTCCATCTCATCCCAAACTACACCAACATCATATGAACATAAATGTAATGTTGAAAATATCTTCAGAAACTGAAAAATTATACGTGTCTGACAACATTATGGAGAGGACCCTCCAGAGAAATTAACGTTTTTCTTACCTTTCAATTGATCTGTTTATCGTGTCCAACTTCCGCTCAAGAAGAAGTCTCATGAAATCTCAATATCCGTACACTCAAATAAATACAGCCATCAAATTCAAAGACCTCATCCACATTGTTGAAACCATCTAAATATTCAGCCATGACATTGAAAATCTTTTAGTTAACACTAAGCTACTGTACTCCAACACAACACTCACATTTCCACCATGGATGTATTCCACTATTCCGCCGTTGTCTTCCAGCAAAACCTCACCTCACCAGATTTTAGAACGAGACTTCTCCTTAAGCGAGACTCTTTCCATAATATCACACATAATAACAATCGGAGCCTGTCATGGCAAAAACAAGCACTTTTAGTGGAGGTAAATGACGGCGCCAGCTTGCCCCAGTAGCCCCGTATAGCAGCCTGTGAGCAGCTGTCGTCTACAGCGACTCTCCATCAGCACTGGAACCATGTCTGTTGTCCTTATTAGTCGGCTAAAGTTGGCCCACACTAAAAGATATTTCAAATCTTAACACATTGAAAATGTGAGAGAGCCCACACGTAATGACCTAAATTTAACAGTTTTGATCTTACAGTGTGTGGAGAGCACAGAGAACACACGCTAACAGATTCATTCACGAATAACAAGAGTCCAAACCAGAGTTTCCCTTTAAGAGCTTCAGTAATATGTGTGATATCTGTTCACACCCAGATGAACATTATCAAATATTATGTCTGCTCTAAACTGGTGGCTCCAGGTTTATAAAAGAGATTCATAAAAGACATGCAAACAGACAGAATATAAATTTTATGTCATTTTAGTGAAAGGAGAGGTTAGGTAATATAATTTAGCTCACCTGTAAAGTCTGTATTTTTTAAATTTACCACTACCGCTGTGATTTGTTTACTGGGAATACATCCTACTGTATCATCTATTTATGCAGTGAACTAATGACAAAGCTCTTTCATGAAATCGCAGAGTTCTGCTCTTTGTTTCCTGTCAGCTGCTGTTGTCAGGTGTATCTTTTGTTTTCCTGTAAGTGTTTTCTTCCTCGTGGCTCCTACAACACAATGATTGTGGAGCGGCTGGAAATTCCACCCAGCTGCATCTCTTCTATAAGCACATAACAAAAAGCAAAGCAGGGCGGATAATAAGATGGCGACGTGTCAGAAAGGGACATTAGCCAGAATAATTCTCAACTGTAATTACACTTAACTTAATCTGACGCTATGATTTATCAGGTAAGCGGTGCTGTGATGGCGGTGGCAGGTTCGTGTGCCCAAACAGGAGTTATAATGGTAACAGCTTCTAGACAGACAAACGTCTGTGGTAAACAGCGAGAACACAGAGTTCTGAAACTATACCTACTTCCCCATTGAGCCTATGGCCTGAAGCTATTCCTGTTATACAGTATAGACAGTGTACTGTCGGTCATGCTGCTGTTGCCATGGGGCTGTGTTTAAAACAGAGAGGTGTTGTGAAAAAGTTAGATAAGCCAGTTTCACTTATCATTAAGTGCTCTATCCCGGTGGTTCCCAACTTGGGGGTCAGGACCCCCACCAGGGTTGCGAGATCACTTCCGGGGTTGCTTGATGGTTGTGGAGAAAAACATAAAATAAGATGTTAAAAATAAAAAAAAAAAATAGGGCTGTCAAAGTTAACAGGATAATGTGTTAAAGCAAATTTTGCATTAATGCAATTTAGGTTGTAGCGGGCTCAGTTTTAAAGCTGGAGTGAAGATACTGGTATCAGATGAAACTAGAAAACCCAAAGAATCCATCATAACAACCATGTTATACAAAGGAGACTAAATAAAGCTCGAAACTAGTACTAAATTCTGGAGAGGAATAACTGTCATAGCTATTTCAAAGGGGTCCCTTGACCTCTAACCTCCAGATGTGTGAATGTAAATGTGTTCTCTGGGTCCCCACCAGTCTCCCCTTTACAGACATGCCCACTTTACGATAATCACATGCAGTCTGGATCAAGTCATAGTCAAGTCAGCACTCTGACACTCTGACAGCTGTTGTTGCTTGTTGGGCTGCAGTTTGCCATGTTATGATTGGAGCATATTTTTTATGCTACAGTCAGTAGTTGTGATGATTTCTGGACAATACTTTTAATTCTTCTGTGTTGTTAATTGATTTCCAAAAATAAATATATACATACGTTTACATAAAGCAGCATATTTGTCCGCTGCCATGTTGATAAGAGTATCAAATACTTGACAAATCTCCATTTAAGGTTAATTTTGAACAAATAAAAAACAAGATAGCAGTAATATAATTTGCCTTAGAATAGATTTTGTTGAGTGTGTTTGTGAGAAAAGTGTGCGTGTACATGATTTCCGGTGGGTCGGGGCAGAGAAAAAGTCACAAAACACATCAAAAGTCCACAGTGCTGTTAAAAACAAACAAAGCTGTGATCACAAACAGAGCATTAATATATTGGCCTACATTTACTGATCAGAACATTCACAAGAATCCCTCAAAATCAGTTAGGGGGAGGTGTAGAAAGAGGTGTCTACGGTGGGCAGGGGGTTTGCAAACACCTACTTGATTATTCTGGGGGGGTCTCGACTCGAAAAGGTTGTGAACCACTGATCTACCCCATATTGTCCCTCTCTAAATGAGCCACACATTGTTTTATTAATGCATCATTAATGCTGTGACGTCTTCATGTTAGTGTCCAACACTGGTGGCGTTAGTTGTGTCTTTTTTTGTTGCATTTTAGTGTGTCACTAGTAATCAACAACACCTCTTAACATTTGATCATTTTTCTCTTTTTATAAGACTGCCATGCAGATTAAATGCTGCTTTCAGTAACATAGGAAATAACATAATTGTGTTGTGGGCTGCGTGGTGGTTGCCTCACAGCAAAACGGTCGCAGGTTCAAATCCGGCTTTGGGCTCTTCTGTGTGGAGTTTGCATGTTCTCCCCGTGTTAGTATGGGTTTTCTCCGGTTTCCTCCCACAGATCAAAGACATGCAGGTTAATTGATGACTCAAAATTGCCTGTAGGTGTAAATGTGAGTGTGAATGGTTGTCTGTCTCTATGTGCCCTATGATGGACTGGCGAACTGTCCAAGTTGAACCTCAACTTCGCCCAATGCCAATGCCTTTGTGTGCATCAAGCAAATAGAATGCAGTGAAAATGTTTTTGAAAGGCTAAACGCCAACAAATATGGATAAGCTAAGATTTTGCTAGAAATAGTTCCTTTTGAAGTAGTTTTGGAGACTTTTGTATAAATTATCCATTAAGGTTGTTATTTTGATTTTCGTTAGACATGAGCAAATCTAACTTTGGCAATTTCAGGGCGGACGAATCCAATCTCTGGCGCCCCTTTAAGGGGGGCATGGGCCCCAGGTTGGGAACCGCTTTAGGTCAAAAGCAACGTTTTTAACCCGGTGCTGCTGCTGCCTCCCTCTGCTCCCCAGAAGCTGAAAGTCACAAGCTTTTAAGCAGTGATATAAACAGAAACTAGAATAAAATAAAGCAGTAAAGCAAAGGTCAAACATTATTTAATTATGATGAGTCATAAAGTTGATTTTAAAAAATGAATACACTGAATCACTTTATTCAAACTGAGGATTTTGTTTGAAGATGTTTTAGCTTGATGATGTCTTAGATACAGGAAAATCGTTCAGGAACCACAGACATCATTATCCACCTTTTGTGTTTGCCTATGTATCTACATTTACCTGTGTAGTATTTATTTCTCTGATTTTATATTATTTGGCTTTTTTATTATTAATTAATGCATCATGTGCAGCACTTTAGGTTGTTTTTTGTATGAAAAGTGCTCTACAGTTGAACCGGTGCAGTTACTCCTCCTCACCGCCAGGGGGAAGCACCGCCGCCGGAGGCGCTGTTCTCCGGCATCCGCTGGTGTGGAGCACAGAGGAGGGGAGGGGGGCGCCTTTCCTGCTCAAGTGAACACATCGGCCATTGAGGATAAGTTGAAGACATCAGAGCTAAAGGCGGCTAGTCCGAAAGAAGACAACCCCTAATTATTAAAATATCGTTACCTGCCGGATCCGGGCGGCTTCATGCTCTCCGACAGCGGGGACGTTTGAGTCTGTCGGCGGGTGTGCTGCGCCAGGTGTCGGGCCACGCAGAGTGGGGAAAATGCCATCTTTTTCATGGAGGTAACGTTAGAGACCGACCGGAACGTTAGCTCACTGGAAATATGTCACGAAAAGGATGAGTTATAGGTGTGCACAAGCTCGGCTCAACAGTTGACTCATACTTGTCAGCGTGCCGATGAAGTCAGTGAACCGTAAATATGTTATTCACAGTTAAAATGACTGTCAACGTGTTTTTGAAGTCTGCAAACATCCTGCTAGCTACAGTGGACCTGAACCGTTTGTGTACATAAACCGGTGTTACAACAAATCCTGTGACCCTAAGAGGAGCTAGCTTAACTTAGCTTTACATTTATACTTCAAATCTTTAATATTGTACTATATTACTTGCTTTGTTTTGATAGGTGTCAACAGAAATGGTGTCCCTGTAGCTTCAAAATGGCCATAGGTGTTCACAATTTTTTTTAACCATTTTAATATACAGATATAGATAAGGAGAGTCATAAGATGTGATAGTAAAACTGAACCGTCTGTGTACACAAAGAGGAGCTAGCTTAAGTTAGCTTCACATTTACACTGCAAATGTTTAATAATCTACAGTATGTTATTACCTGATTTACTTTGATAGGTGTCAACAGAAATGGTGTCCAGTGAATTGTGTGACCCCAAGAGGAGGTTACTTAGGTTAGCTTCACATTTACACTGTAAATGTTAATAATATACATTATTACCTGTTTGATAGGTGTCAACAGCAATGGTGTCCACCTAGCTTCAAAATAGCTCTAGGTGTTCACCAAAAAGTGGCTACCCTTTAATATACAGCTATAGATATGGAGAGAGTCACATAATTTGATACTAAAATTGAACCATTTGTGAACGTGAACTGGTGTTAAAACAACTTCTGTGACCCAAAAAGGAGATAGCTCAAGTTAGCTTTACATTTACACTGAAAAGGTCAATAATATACGTTATTACGTGCTTTATTTTGATGGGTGTCAACAAAAATGGTGTCCACCTAGGTTTAAAATGGCTGTAGGTGTTCACAAAGAATTGTTACCCTTTAATATATAGATATTAGAGAGTCACATAATTTGGTAGCTGTGAAACTAAACACCTCTAACTACTGTAGATGCACCATATTTGTTAACACTAATCAAAGTACTATATGTGATAACGTGATTAAAAACATTGCAGTGGTAATATGGCTGAACGTCCTGTACAGATCACAGAATGTAGTGCAACACCGGTCTGGGTTTTCCCTCTGTGCTGATGTGTTAACTGTGAATATCTGTATTTATCTAGCCAACGCCTACAGATAGGTGGTATTATCAACATAGCTGTTATGGGGTCATCTTGTTCTCTTTTTTTAACGCTGTGTTTTTACTCCAGATTATCTGCAGTCAGGTATTCGTAGACATCAGCGTTCTCTCCTCAGGTACATATTTTGCAGCTCTCTGTGTGCTTGCGTATAGCAGCCTAGTCAGTGCAGGGCATTCCTTCGTGTAATAAGTTGCTTATTCAGAGCCCAGGTCTCTCTGCAGTGGACTGCAGGCCACAGTCGAGTCCCACACAAAGAGGCTCTGTGTGAGTCAGGCCCACCGGCCCCCTGGGAGGAGGCCCGGCCTCACTTTGAATGGGATACACACTCAGTGCCACGACAGCAAGGACCACACCTTATTGCATCGGAAACTAGTATTTCATGACAGATGTGCTTTAGCTGTCAGTGTGGGGGTGGGTAATGATGCTCATATCTTTTTTTCTGGACTTGTTTAACAGGTTACTGTTGTTTCTGTGAGTCCATACCTTCCATGCTGTGGCCTTTGTTGTGCATGAAGACCAGATAGCACAGGTAGCACGAGTTGGCCAGTGAAAACTAAGCCCCTGGCAACGGAGCTGTGGTGTGAAGTGATGTTGGCGTGGTTTTGGCTGCACGGGGTATTGCAGCTTCCGTGTTCATCACTCGATGCATCCTGAAGTCCTGTACACAATTATTGGCCCACAGAGGCTTTTTTGGTGGATACACAACTTTCATAAGACTACTTTGGGTGCCATCTTTGAACAAGTACATTAGAGCAGGGACAAGACACTGATACTTGGATGCCAGTGTATTGTGAATTTAAAATATCGCGATTCAATATTATGATTAAATGCAATTTTTAACTTTTTTTAATGCTAGACCATGAGAAAAAGGTTGAATATGTACTCCTAGAGACTTTTACATTGGAAAATATCTAAATTAATACAGTAAAATGTTTGATTATTTAGCATGTATGTAGTCAGAGAGGTCAAATACATCAGTCATTTTCAGGATTTATATATTACATTTATATATTACAAAATCAAAGAATAAATACATTTCTCTCACAAATTAGTGGTATTTTCTTTTCATTTGTAAGGGACATGTAATGTTTAATACATTTCCATATGTGTATTTTGTATATACGGCTCCCTTTAACGCCTTATTTTGAAAACCAGATGTAGTCACACATGTATACTTCCTCTAAGTTCTCCAAGTCCTTGTCTAGTTCTACCATTAGCTCTATTCTCATGTTCAGCTCCATCGTGGCTGTTTGACTGTGTTTAACATAAATGTCAGTATATGGTGCTCTACAGTTGTAGCGTCGGCTGATTTGACCACAGAGATGAGTGACGGCTGGCTTGACCACACGTTACCACAATATGATAACGTGTTGTGTTTGTGACAGAGTTAGCATGCAGCTTTAGCCGTGATATCCAGCTCTGGTTTTCCAGGTAATGTGTGAAACCCAAAGTGTTTCTATATTTGACTGTATGTGTAGTGTTTACCACTTTGGATTTAAAGTGAGGGTGCAGGTCGAATCCACGTGGACCTGCCGTCGTTATTTGCTTCGTCGTATCTGCCAGTTGGCGTTTGTTTTGGTTGACGAATAAGGAACGGATATGACGTCACGTTGCTCTGACTACAACAGTAAAAGCGCCTTCTACCTCCATGTAGACTCAAATGAAGCAAATATATCGATTCTGGTATTAAAATCCTGAAAAGAAAAACTGCAATACATAGGGTAATTATTTTTTCCCACCCCTAATCGTTACCCAGTTGATAATGATCCACACTGATATGATAGGGTCATGTATTGTCTTGGTGTATTTGTAATATTAATCGTATATTTCAGAGAGAAACCCATCTGAATTTGTCAAATATTGAGTATTTTTTCTGTTATGTGTGTAACAATGGGGCTGATGTGGTGATATACCATGTTGTGTTTTCCTGTAGGGTTTGGCCTGCACTTGTGCTGCTTCTCTTCCCTTCCACTGTGGCTGCCCAGGAGTCGTCACTACTGGAAGGCTGGCAAGATGTGTGGCCCTTCCGCTTCCTCGTCAACATGCTGGGATACTCCACCATCATCATCCCTGGCTACTTCCTCATTAGCTACTTCAAGCGCACCAATTACTTAGAAACAGGTTTGGGCTTGTGAGATACTAACATGTAATTTGTAAATGCTTGCTAGTTAAAGTAGACAAACTTGTTGCAGTTCCTTCCTGGCCACCTTGATATCAAGCTCATTCATTATGTTTTATGTATGTTTTCTTTCAGGTAGTGGGATTTGCTTCCCTTTCATAAAGACCTGTGTGTTTGGCAGCGAGGCCAAAACAGGTCTGTTGGATGACGTGTCCATTGCACCCAGGAACGAGGGTGATTCTGGTTCGTCTGTCAGACAGGTCATCAAATTAATCTTTTGTGCTGCTGGACTTCAGGTGGGGATCCTACCATAGAGTATATGTAGTCTAATCTCTATATAGTATATATGTTGTTTTCTGCTGTAGGAGGTGTGGAGGATGTTTGTTTTTCAGTTAACTTTTCTTTCCGTTCACTTGCAAGGGAAGTGCTGGGACACTGGTGCAAGCATCACAGGATAGGCCTATCTTAAAGTTGCACTAATCAATATTTTATATTAACAATGGACCAAATTAAAGACCGAACAATAGTGGATTTTAAATGCCGGTATCATAATGATTGGAGCAGCAGATTAATTATTATTGATTGTAGAGGTGTTTGTGTGTACAGTAGTGTGGCAGCGGTGCTGTCTTGGGCACTGAAATGGGGGAGATGGAGACAGACAGAAGAACATGTCAGCCCTCTGCACGGCACCACGTAGCACTGATGGCTTTCAAATGTTTCTCACCGAACAGGGACAGCCCTATTTAACATGTTAGATGTGTTTCCAGTCACTTAACTCTGCAGCAATGGTTGCAATGCTGACACAATGTCTCCTTTGCTGTTGTAGCTGATGGGGGACAAGAAGGTAGGTCTAATGTTGACTGCTTTTTAGCAGGTGTTTTAGGGCTGCCACCGTGGTGCAACCTGCAGTGCCACATACTTCTCCCACTCGGCTGCGTACCGCTGTTTGAGGTGCTGGAATAAATTAGTTGTGCCGCTGCTTGAGATTGTTTTTTTCTTGATGTTGCTGAGGCGAGTTTTTCTGGGTGATAAACTCCTCTAATTTTTACACAGCTGTGTTGAATACTTGATTCTGATTGGTCAATCACAGCATTTTACAGTTTGTTTCTTTATAGCCGACCGTTGCTATGTATGAATCTATGCATGAACAGACTGGTGCTATGGGTGCAGTTCTGATGTCAGACTCTGGTGAAATATTGTTTGTCAAATTATTGATTTGTTAAGTGAGCTGTGTAATAAGCAGCATAATGTACGGCTAGCTGATCATTGTTGTGAAATAATGCATTGACCTGTCAGGGGTTATTTCACAACAATGACTGGCTTGCTTAGTGCATGCCGCCATGTTGATATTTCACGTGTCAGAAGTAGGGATGTTAATAATTAACCGTAACAGACATTAAGCATTTTACTGATTAATGCTATCGGTTAAAACAGTTAAAAGAAATATAAATAATTAAGTAAAAAGCTGAGCAAAACTCAGAGGAGCAGCTCGTCACTTTAAGGAGAAAAGCTGGTCCACCTTAAAAGAGTCTGAGTCGGAGTTGCAGATAGAGAAAGTTGGCTGAGTGGAGGAGTTGTAGCTTGTAGCCTCGTAGCATTTATTCAGGTACAAATAAACTGTACACACACTGTCTGCTACAGCTACGTTCACAGCTATAATACCACCAACAGACCTACACTCACCGTCACCACACACGCGGTCTGTCAGCCACTTGCTCAAGTCACATTGCGCTGCACTTGTGTGGCACGAAGCCGCCAGCAACGCTACAGCGGCTAATGTTGCACAAACACAAACACTGTTTGTCGGACAATCTCTATCGTTAATCCAGGCAGACACACAGCTGACAACCTGCTAAAAACTAAATGTCTGATGGAGACTTTTAAGGGGAAAGTGGCTGCATGTCCGCGACACCACGCAGCACCGTGGCTGCTACAGTAACTCTCCTGATGGTGAACTGAAGACAGTGAACGCAGCACCGTGGCTGCTACAGTAACTCTCCTGATGGTGAACTAAAGACAGTGAACGCAGCACCGTGGCTGCTACAGTAACTCTCCTGACGGTGAACTGGAGACAGTGAACGCAGCACCGTGGCTGCTACAGTAACTCTCCTGACGTTGAACTGAAGACAGTGAACGCAGCACCGTGGCTGCTACAGTAAGTCTCCTGATGGTGAATTGGAGACAGTGAACGCAGCACCGTGGCTGCTACAGTAACTGTCCTGACGGTGAACTGTTGACTCAGTTGTCTGCTGTGCTCTTGAATGGCAGCTGGGGTACCGCTACATGAGACGCACAAATTTTGCCAGTTAATTGTCAATAATCGGTTAACGAGGGTCAGATATTTTTTTTATTTTGATGTTCATAAAATGTACCAGAATTCACGAATATATAGGATATTACTACTAACATTCATGTAATATTACATCACAACGTCTGCTGTATTAGTCATGTGTGTACTATGTGTTTATTTGCTTATTGAGCAGGGAAATAAGATTGGATCACAAGTGGTCACTGGAGACATGTGAAGACACATTTTAATGCCAGTTGTGACCAGACCTATTTAAAGCTGTTCACTTGTGATCCAATCTCTCAGGATGCATGTTAATGTCAGGTCTGAACAGAGCCATAGTGACATAGAAATAGTATTATGTTACAAAATAATCTAAGCTCACAAGTCAAGCATTAATTTTCTTATTCTTAGGCAGCGTACCTGACATGGGGAGTCCTGCAGGAGAGGGTGATGACGCGTTCGTACGGAGCCACGACTTCAGAAGAGGAGGGGGAGAAATTCAAGGACTCTCAGTTCTTGGTCTTCATGAACCGTATCCTGGCTCTGACCGTGTCGGGCCTGTGGTGCATCCTGTTCAAGCAGCCTCGCCACGGAGCGCCCATGTACAAGTACTCCTTCGCCTCCCTCTCCAACATCATGAGCAGCTGGTGCCAGTACGAGGCGCTCAAATACATCAGCTTCCCCACTCAAGTCCTGGCCAAGGCCTCCAAGGTCATTCCCGTCATGCTCATGGGTAAGATTGTCTCCCACAAGAGCTACGAATACTGGGAGTACTTTACCGCCGTGCTTATCTCAGTGGGTGTCAGCATGTTCCTGCTGTCCAGCACACCCAGCAAGCACCCGTCCACCGTCACCACCTTCAGCGGGGTCATCATCCTCATCGGCTACATCGTCTTCGACAGCTTCACCTCCAACTGGCAGGACAACCTGTTCAAGTACAAGATGTCGTCGGTGCAGATGATGTTCGGGGTGAACCTGTTCTCCTGCCTCTTCACTGTCGGCTCGCTGCTGGAGCAGGGCGCCTTCTTCGACTCGCTGGCCTTCATGACACGCCACTCCGAGTTTGCCTTTCATGCCGTGCTGCTGTCCGTATGCTCGGCGTGCGGCCAGCTCTTCATCTTCTACACCATCAACCAGTTTGGTGCTGCAGTCTTCACCATCATCATGACCCTGCGACAAGCCATCGCCATCCTCCTCTCTTGTTTCCTCTACGGTCACGCCGTCACCATAGTAGGTGGATTTGGTGTCGCAGTAGTTTTCTTGGCACTTTTCTTACGGGTGTACGCACGCAGCCGCATGAAGTCAGGCCGGCGGTCAGCGCAGCCTCTCGCACAGAAGGTGTAACACTCAAACTGGGAACTGAGACCACGTTTTCTGTGGTGCTTTTTTGTCTATTTGTGTGTATCTATTGGGTTTGTTTTTTACTGTTCTTTTCCATTGGTTTTTATTTTTCTTAGCAGTGGTACAGAAAGGGATTTTGCAGTTTTGACTCTTACACCAAGATGCCCCCAAGGGGTCCATGTGATTTTGTCAGGACAGAAGTCACAGAAGTTTTGAGTGCCTGTAAGATTGTCTTATGCACGACTCCCAAACCATAAACTCAGCAAACTGCCGCTTCACCTCTTTCACAGTTTAACAGTAGAATATTTTTCCTAAACCGCCGTACGTGGCTTGTGCAGCCAATTACAGATTACTGTGACCCTGAAAAAGGTATGTGAGCTTTATGGCTAAGCATTCATTTTTAAGTGTTAATGACAGTACCCCTTACTTAACGGAGCAGTGTGTAGGATTAGAGCCAAGTATTGCTTACAATGCCAGCATTAATACCAGTACCCTGAAAGTGATACGATGCCAATATATCATTCAATACCCATCATGTGAATGGAAGATGTGTGTCCAGCTCAAAGCCGCTCCACTCAGATCAGTCCAAAAAAGAAAGAAGCTTTGTTGTACTTTAGTTAGGGCTGCAGGCGACCGAATGTTTTTTTTTTTTTTTTTCTTACTTTTTTTACATTCAAAGCTTCTATTGAGGTTTTTGGGTGAAGCTTTGAATATTTGTCGTCATGCTGACGCCATCACCATAAATCGGCCTCGAACAGAATTCTCAAGTTTAAATAAAGTGGTTCATCGGATTAAGTGAGCCAATGTTTTTTAATAAAATCGACTTTCTTTAATGAATAGAACTCAGCGGGATTCACGCTAGACTTTTAATGATCCTACTACTGGACATCTGTTTTAAATAGCCATATAACACTACGTTTAATACAACTTGAAAACAAATAATACAAAGATGCGGTATAAAAAGAAAATAGTAGGATGATTTCATTTGTTAAATCCAAAATAGTGTTATGTGGCTTGTAGGGCTGTAGACTATCGAATAGTTTACGTCATTCGTAACGTTGACATTCAAATTATTAATAATACTTCACCGAAACGTTGCGTGCAGTCAACTTTCTCCCTCTCTAAAGCAGACACTGACTGCAAGCATGGCGCTCCTCGTCTCTGCAGTTGTCAGTCTGAAGTCCAAAAGTCCAAATTTATTGAAGAAACATACATGTAATTATTACTTATATTATCATTATTGTGGCTTGATCCAAGCCACTGTGATTTTCATTGATTTGATATTCACTGAATCTGATAAAACGTATTAGAAGCACAGTGGAGCAGAAGCATTTCAAGTTTTGTATAATAGCCATGCATTATTGAAGTTGTCTTGGCAACATAGGTTACAGTATTGGGCTATTAGAGATGCTGTTAATTGATTTATTTGGCATATATCCCAACGGACATTTTGTCCGTTGATCATTTAATCTGTTGCCCAATTACACGTGATAGCGGCTAAAAGCTGGCATGCTAACGTAAACCCTGCTTGTCAGTTTTGTTTGATTGCCACTAAACCGCCTCGTGTGGTGAGTGGGTGAACAAACAGTTTTTGACTGCAGTGATAATGTAGTTTTTGAAAGGCTAAATGCCAACAACTATGGATTGAAGCAGATTTTTTTGTTGGATAGAGCCCTGTTAAACGGTATATCTATCTTTCTTCAATAACTGTTGAGTTTTGGACTTAACAACGCTCTGGATCACATCTGTCCGAAACAATCCTACCCAGCCTCTGATGCATTCTGGGTCGGGCTCGCTTCAAACTCCTTGGTTGCAATCTGCAACCTCACTACATGCTACTAAATCCTACATACTGGTCCTTTTAACTTTATCCCAAATATTTGAACATGTCCGTCACCTTCAGTAACAACGACACTTTTTATCTATTGAGTCATATTCCAGCCACGATAGCCAGATGCTCACAGTCCTCCATGTTGGAGAGCAGGGGCCGTTATGTGTCTTAATGTGGGATTTTATCTTGTAAACATAGCCTGAAAACATGGTGCACACAGTATTGTTTAATTTAAGGTATATTAACATGTTACAGAGACTACCCTCTGTAATAGAGGGTGGTAAACAGCAGTTTGCGTAATAAAGAGTGCACTACTTCAATGTCCTTTTTTACCCCAACGTCAGTGAAACAGTTGCTGCTGTGGGTACTTTTTGCACGGCATTATTTTAAGAGAAATTTCTTTTATTGTCATCTCAACACATATTTTACTTAATGTTTTAACTTCAGGCTAAAAAGTCTTGTAAATATATCTCTTAGTCATTGTTTATTTCCAACGTGTCTGTTGTGTACTTTTGTAAAAAAAGACTGCTTCATGTGTTTTCACCGTTACATGTGAATGTTTGGAAGAGTACTGAATGGATGATGATGGCGATGATGCTCATCGCCATCATAAAGATAATGGGGGGAGGTTGCAGAACAGAATGCATACAAGGGAAATGCAATGTTAGTGGTACCTTGTTTTTATCATTCTACTATTTCCTCTGGTAACTGGATTAATAATAAAACATTAAATTAACTTAACAATATGAAGCAAAGAGGTTTGATTTGACAGTTTCACATTGCTTGTGCTTCAGGATTTGCATCATGGTCGGTGTTGTTTGCTTGGCAGGTAATACAATAATCTCATTTATGTAGCACCTTCCATACACAAACTACAACTTGCATGCAATTTTAAAGATGACCTATTGTGCTTATTTTCAGGCCCACTCTGTTGTAATTGGTCAACCGAACCAAACTCTTCAGACTTCACTCCAGCTCCACTCTAACTGACTTGGTTTTAGGGTGTGCCAAACTAGCCGCCAGGTAGGTATTATGCAAATGTGTTACTTGGTGACATCACCACGTTACGGAAGTAAAGGTGGGACTCCAAGTGTTTCAGGCAGTTCAGGATAAGTGTTTCTGTGGGGGAGAGTAACTCCCTTTGGCCTGGACTACATGCACAAAAATATATATATAACACACTAAGGCTACAACTCCGCTAACACGTTTTAGTTTTAAAACAGAGTTTTATACAAGTTCACTGGGCATACACAAATACCAGAAGCAGCACTGGACACAGGAATTGATGCAAAGTACTATATATAGCTAGAAATAGCTTTCGTCCTGCGCATGTAGGCAGAAGTACTGTATAAAATGCAGAAGTTAACTGCACAGCAGCTGCAAACATAGACAACAAGGTCAGCAATGCTTAAAACATGTTATCCAAGTTGAACTTAACCAGTGGTGGTCGAGGCCGATGTCAGTTGTTTTCTTCAGGAAAAGGTTCATGTGATGAGTCATGACGAATCAGACACATCGTGACTGAACGTGGGTGTCTGCGTTATTGTTTTCAAAGTTCTCCGTTTCCGTCCATCCAGAATAAAACACAACCCCGGAGGTTTAAAACCAAAACGGGATCAGCAGCGTTTTCAAATGTCTCCGTTTTAGGGGCTTGAAAACACCAGAGTAGTGTGGACGCTAGTCATAAATGTAGCATAAGTTTTCAAACCAAAACGGGGATGTAGCCTTAATGAAAGTTCTGGCAAAAAATTGAATCGAAGGAAACTAGACGTAGATTTGTCCCTGAAGACGTTTCGCCCCTTAACCAAGTGGCTTCATCAGTTCGAACGCTGCAGTCTGACTAGTCCCCACTAGTCTGACCACTTGGATAAGGGGCGAAACGTCTTCAGGGACAAATCTAAGTCCAGTTGCCTTCGATTCAATTTTTTGCCAGAATGAATGTGACCTGGATGAATGAGAACCTTCACAGCCTTAATGAAAGGGGGGAAAAAGCCCAATAATAGGTCTCTAACAACAGTTGAACTTTAAAATATATCCATAAAGAAGCTTGTAAAATAACAAAATGGTAATAATGACAAAAATAGTATTTCAAAAATGAATTCAAAGATTTTTGCAGAAGGATACATAATTTAAAAACAAGCCTAAGAGTCTTCGGCCATGCTAGTACTTTTGGCTGTAAGACTCATTGTAAACAAAACCAAACATTCAAACAGATTTAAAAAGTATTGGACAAACTGAAAATCTGACATGATGGTGGCACCACATGAAAAGTCAGGGGATCACCAAAGTCTTTATGATTCATCCTCTGAAAGTATGTACAAAATGTTATGGCAAACCATCCAACAGATGTTGAGGTATTTCAGTCTGGACCAAAGGGGGATGGACCAACAGCCCTGCAGTGCTAATGTACAAAGTTAATGTGGTTAAAAGCCACGCTAGTAGCCACAGATTTTAGCTGTAATTGATTTACGGACTTTTTAGGGAGACCTGTTAACATAGTTTCTCTCTTTTCAACCAATAACTAAAATCTCAGTTGGATCAGTTGCTGTAAGCTCCATAGATGTGGGTCAATAGGTGCCTACTACACCCACTAGTAGATCTGATCATCTATTCACACAGTAGATCACTAAAAGAAGGTATAAAAGAAGACAACAGCGACCTCTAGTGACCATAGTAATCATGAGCAGAAGCGGAAGTCAAGCGCTGAAGTATCGACATTGTGAAACATAAGGTGTAGATGTTGGATGGGACACAAAACAGGGTTTTCACCCTGGAGACCAGAGTTTACATCCTGTGTGAGACCAACAATGTGTAGCCCTAAACAAGATGACTTTCCCTAAAATTAACTGAGTGGGTGTTTTTACCTAAACCTAAATAAGTTGTAGTTTCATTACATAAACCTAAGGAAGTTGTAGTTTTGTTGCATAAACCGAAAGAAGCTGTAGTTTTCTTTTGTACACTTAAAGAAGTTGTAGTTTTTATAGCCTAAACCTAAAGAAGTTGTAGTTTTGTTGCATAAGCCTAAAGAATTTGTAGTTCTGTTGTTAAACCTAAAGAAGTTGTACTTTTTATTCCCTAAAAAAGAAGTTGTACTTTTTATTCCCTAAATCTAAAGAAGTTGTAGTTTTTATTGCCTAAACCTTAAGAAGCTGTAGTTTTTTTGCCTAAACCTAAAGAGGTTGTAGTTTTGTTGCCAAAACATAAAGAAGTTATAGTTTTGTAGCCAAAACCTGAAGAAGTTGTAGTTTTGTTGCCAAAACATAAAGAAGTTATAGTTTTGTAGCCAAAACATAAAGAAGTTATAGTTTTGTTGCCAAAACATAAAGAAGTTATAGTTTTGTAGCCAAAACATAAAGAAGTTATAGTTTTGTTGCCAAAACATAAAGAAGTTGTAGCTTTGTTGCCTCAATCTAAAGAAATTGTTGTAGTTTTGGTGCCTAAACCTAAAGAAGTTGTAGGCTTGATAACAGATTGGGTGAAAATTTGGGTTTTGCATAAATTGGTGCCATTTTCAAGGGCCTCCCATCAACACGACCAGCTTTATAGAGTAGGGTGACCTCTGCAAATATGCTTTGCTTGCTGTAGGTTTTCCTCTCCGCCATCTCTCCGTAGTCTCTCCAGTCTTATCAAGAAACGACAACATGTTATTTTCGAAACAAATCTGTTCAAATCTGCTCTTTGCATTCGCCACTGATTCATAAGCCAGACCACTATTATGATTCACTGAACATCAAAATGAAGGCCGTGTTTGACTGTGAAATGCCAGAAAACGTTTCCCCCTGGTTTATCAGTCTCACAGCTGCTCGATGGGGGAATTTCCCCGCACCTCTCATTTCTCATCGTCCTACCATATCTGGTTTGGAGTAATGCGCCACGATGCCAGCGTCTGTAGCGATCTTTTCAATATTGCAAATGATAAACATGCGATATGGGGGGTGAGCGAGGCCGCAGATATGCAGACCTCTGGTTTCAGCCACCAGTCACTGTGGGCTCTCGCTCTGACTGCAGGGATGAGTGTTTTTATTGTAACTTTTATTGGCCAGCATCAGGATCTGACTGTTTTGGCAATGCCCGGCATGACTCAGGAGCTTTCCAAAACCATCTCTGTATTCCGGTCATACCTCACAGAGCAGCTGGACTGCAGGAGGATTCATGGCTTTGTCATAGGCAAGAAAAGTTAGACATTTTGGTTAAAATACTTAATAGCTTTCTTGCTGAGAGATGGAGAAGAAAATTGGTGGATTGAACACTTAGGCTACATGTTTGGATGCTAAATATGAGGCTACTGCTAGATAATTTAGCACAAAGACTGGAGACAAGGGAAACAGCTAGTCTGCTTCAGTCCAATGTTAACAAAATCCTCCAACTACTTCTTGGACATACTTACCAACCCTTCCGATGTTCCCAGGAGACTCCCGATTTTCTTTGCCCTCTCTCAGTTTCCTCCCAACATGACAATTTTCCCATTTTTCTCACGATTTTCACATCTTTTTTTCCTTTTCGTAATCTATTTCTGGCAATGTCCATAATGTATAAGCCTTACTGTTTCCACCTGGACAACAACACAGCTACATCAAATATCGTTTCCTGGGGGAAGAGAGCTGCTCGCGGTTTGAGCTGCACTCGCCGCTGGGTTCAGCCAAGCCCTCAGAAAGAGCGGCAATTGTTGATCCCAACGTTGGTAGTGGGCAAACGGTGGTACTACAACTTCTGTGTCTGTGGTGGGTACGCTATGCAAGCTGTTGGCTTGCTGCATTCTTCAGTTGGCTGTAAGCATCAGTAAAGCCATCTAAGATCATGTGATCTTTTCTTTCATTTTTATTAATTCATGCAGAATAAAACTCCAGTTATTCTTAAAGAAATGTCCACCACGAGTCTGATTTGTGGGTGCAACATATGCGAGTGATGAGGTCATATTCGTGTTGAATGTGGCATCAACGACACGCGACGCAAACTGGAGTTCAACTATGTCCTTATCATGCGATGGTCACAAACCGCAATATGCCCTACTGCAATTTTTGCAATCACAGTATTTGTTAATATTACAAAATCTGTTGAAGGAGAAATGTGTCAAAATACCATTTTAAATGAAATATTGTGGCGCTGCAGAGATGTCCTGACCGACACATCATATCCTACAGACTTAAGAAAACATCATCAAAAATATCATTCCCTCTAATACTGCAAATCATATCGCAAATGCAATATCAGTTAAAATAATCACAGTTTGATGTTTTTCAAAGTCGTGCAGCCCTCCGTATGACTGTGCCAATACGCTCCAAACATGATGTCAGTCTTCTCATCTAACCATCAGCAGGAAACCAACTAAATGTTGAACATCTATAGATTGTTTTTTGGGGTCTAAACAAGCAGTATTGTGACCACAAGACAGCTTTTCTGACCTTTAGGCCGCCACCATGCACTCCTTTACTGTACATGTGGAACACAAACACAGTGTGACCATGTGCAACTCTAATCATAAAGGTCGTGGGTTTCTGCATTTTATACCTTATGTTTCTCTTCATCTTGCTTCCTTCCTACTCGGTGTGTGTGGGTGTTAATCCTGTTCATTTACCAAATGCTGTCAAATATGAGAAGTAACACTAAGCCTGATGTGCGCAACAAAGCTGTTTCAGATCATGAGTATTTTTTTATGCATTGTAAATGTCATGGAAACGTAATCACTCGTTTTTGCACACAGGCTTGCAGGATGGTGTGGTTGCAGCATACACTGTAAAACCAAGCTACACCTTTTTATCTCGTGTTATCTGCAGATCTTCAGTGATAGAAAACCACACTTGTTTGTCATCTGAGGTTTAGACACTGAACTCAACAACAGCTCTTTTAAAGTAGGACATGTTTTCTTCCAGTTGACAAATTTTGAAGCTGACTTCATGGCATTTCTACGAATGAGACCCACAACATAGAGACAAGAGATGACAGGATACAAAGGTCACAATAAGTGTGACACTGCAAGCAAATGTTACGCACCAGCTCACTGAAACACCAGGAACCTCCCCCTCAATTAATGCATTTGTGGGTTGAGAGCAGATTTACACACAGGAGTCATATGTTTCCACAGGAAGTCTTTTGTTGAAACAATGGCAAGTGAGACCAGATGCACCTTTCAACTTCA
The DNA here is from genome assembly GCA_947000775.1 of Pterois miles. NCBI lineage: Eukaryota > Metazoa > Chordata > Actinopteri > Perciformes > Scorpaenidae > Pterois > Pterois miles. Next base: position 3,823,016 of record CAMQGK010000634.1, on the reverse strand, counting down.
TGAGGGAAACCTGCAGTGACTTTTGATTAACTTAACCAGGAAATTTCCACCAGCTGAACCAGACAGAGGGCTTTACTATAGACTAAGGCAGCTCTTTAAAGTCACCAAGCCAGATATTTCCAATATTTGCATTTTTAGTAATCTAAAAAGTTAGGGCTGTCAATTAATTAAAATAATTCATTGTGATTATTTGCACATTTTTTATCTGTTCAAACTGCACCTTAAAGGGAGATTTGTCAAGTATTTAATCCTCTTATCAACATAGGAGTGGAGAAATATGCTGCTTTATACAAATGTCTGTATATATTTATTGCTGGAAATCAATTAACAACACAAAACAATACCAGATATCGTCCAGAAACCCTCACAGGTTCTGCATTTAGCATAAAAATATGCTCCAATCAGAACATGGTAAACTGCAGCCCAACAGGCAACAACAGCTGTCAGTGTGTCAGAGTGCTGACTTGACTATGACTTGATCCAGACTGACTGGGACTATCATAAAGTGGGCATGTCTGTAAAGGGGAGACTGGTGGGGACCCAGAGAACCCATTTACATTCACACATCTGGAGGTCAGAGGTCAAGGGACCCCTTTGAAAATGGCCCTGACAGTTTTTGGCCATGAGCGTTATTTATCCTCCTTCCTGACAAGCTAGTATGACATCATTGGTACGAGGTTTTCTAGTTTCATAAGATCAATTTGACATCACTATAATTTCTGTATTAAATAACGCTGCAAACTTTCATTAAATTTTTGCGAGGAAAAACTGCCATGGCCATTTCCAAAGGGGTCCCTTGACCTCGGACCTCCAGATGTGTGAATGTAAATGGGTTCTCTGGGTCCCCACCAGTCTCCCCTTTACAGACATGCCCACTTTATGATAGTCCCAGTCAGCCTGGATCAAGTCCTAGTCAAGTCAGCACTCTGACACACTGACAGCTGTTGTTGACTGTTGGGCTGCAGTTTGCCATGTTGTGATTTCAGCATATTTTTTATGCTAAATGCAGAACCTGTGAGGGTTTCTGGACAAAATCTCATTGTTTTGTGTTGTTTATTGATTTCCAATAATAAATATAAACATACATTTGTATAAAGCAGCATATGTGCCCGCTCCCATGTTGATAAAAGTGTTAAAAACTTGACCTTTAAGGTACATTTTGAACAGATAAAAAATGTAATTAATTTGTAGTTAATCACAATGAGCTATGGACAATCGTGTGACTGAATATTTTAATTAGTAGTTTACTAGTTGCTATGGTGAGGATGGCCTCTGGGCAAGGTGAACGTTACCACGGTACCGCAGTCTTAGAAAGGGAAGAGTGAGCGGAGGGGTACTCAGCAGGTTGCAGTCAGCAACCACACCGCTAGATGTCACCAGATCATACATACTGTCCCTTTAAAAGACAGACTCTTGTGAGTGTTTCAGGTCAATATAATGATTTGTTTTTAAAATATAGGTTAAAACTATTTCTGGACACAGTCTTTATAGTGTCAAATAAACTTACATTATATAGTTAAACGTAAGTATGAATACAGTGATTTAGTAGACTTTAGTAGCTGTTCTGGAGCTTTCGATCATATGACTATCAGGAGCTGAAGTCTGTCCAGTTATCACGAAAATATAGTTAAAATCTTTTTCTTCTTGTCCATGTTTTGTTTTTCAAACTACATTCTTGTCAGCTGTGGTTTCCACGGTCAAGAATGAACTTTGACACTCAAAAAACATGTGTAAAGTGTCTAAATTCACAATGTAAATGAAGGTAAAATACATTATTCATTTTCCTAATGTAGCAGCTTCTCTTAGATGGATGTCATTTCTTAATTTCTCTTCCATTGTGCCAGTGATTTGTAGACAGTAAATTAAGAAGCTGGTCAAGTGAAGGAGGCGTTGGAGGTGTTCAGAAACATGATGACATGTTTCTGAATGACACCGCTGTAGTTCCCCACGATCACTCTGACTGTAGTGAGTGTGAGCGAGTGTGTTCAGGAGGGTCAGACGCCCACACACGACTGTTTTTACTGCCGAGAGCAGAAATGCTGCGGCCGCCCACTCAAACTGATACGAAAACGCATGACTTCCAGGAAAACTATATATCTTACATTTCCCCCAAAGAGTTTAGCTGACGATGCCTCACACTTTAAAGAAACTCGTACGTAGTCAGTTTATGGCTGTATTATACCATAACCACCATAAAAATAACACATTTGTGAATGAACAAGTATTTCCAACTGTAAAAATTGCAGAAAAGTAAGATTTAAATTTTTCAAGGCTCAGTTCTGAAAAACTTTGTCACATTTATGACTTTCAACAGGAATTATTTGCAAATTTAAGTTAAAATAGGTCCAAATTTTCACATCAGAAGCCAAAATGATGACATAGAAAGTCAAATTTATTATTATTATTATTTTGACTTAAACTCAGGGAGTCAAAGTTAAAAGATATGAAAGCTATGCATATTTAATGTGAAAACAGATTTTCATTTTTCAAGGCTCAATTTTGAGATAATTTGGCACATTTATGAATTTTTATGGGGATTAAATCCAGATTTTAAGTAATGTCCAATTTTTGACATAGTAAACCAAACTTATGAGATATTTAGTTGAATTTATGACTTTTTAATTACTTTCATTTTGCAGTTAAATGCAATTCAATTTGTATTTTGGGCTGATTTTGTATAATTGTGATCATTTTCAGAGCGTACATCTTTACACCAACAGGAAGAAGACGTCTGGAGGTATTTATAGGTCACTATGCAGAGATTTTACTGTCCCACTGGACATCAAACTGGACTGGATGTGGCCCCTGAACTAAAACAAGTTTGACACCCCTGTGATAAGGAGTTTGACATTTGTATGACATGTTTACGTGACACCACATTTCTGATGTCAAACATCTGATGCACTTTAATCTGATTACAGGTCAAACAAGCCAGTGGGGACACGGTGCAGTATATGGTGTGTTTATGCAGGTGAGTTTACGAAGGTGTTTCTGCTCTTTTTGTGGTTGGTTTCAAAGAAACGTTACCCTGCACTTGACCCACATGTGCAGTTTGACAGCGAACACAAACGCCGTGATGACAGCCTTCCCTGTTTTCTTCACAGCTGTTAGATAAAACCCAGATCTTTAAATAGCGTCTGTCCTGTCGCCACTGAAAATGTGGGGCATTGTCTCAGTATGTGCAGCCCCTCGTGAAGTGGGACACCTGGCCACCCTACATGCATTACCTTTTTAAAACCCTTTAGGGGGTTGTTGGAGCTCCATGTGAAGCAACTACCTTTTTTTTTTCCATCAAACTGTTCCCAAGTTATTTCAACTTTTGTAGAAAGTCGCCTCACAGCAAGAGAGTTGCAGGTTTGAATCCGGCTTGGGGTCCTTCTGTGTGGACTTTGCATGTTCTCCCTGCGTTAGTGGGGGTTTCTCCAGGTTCTCCGCCTTAATTGCTGACTCTAAATTGCCTGTAGGTGTGAATGTGAGCGTGTCCTGGCATTGGCGACCCAATGCCAGCTGGCATCGGCTCCAGCCCCCCCGTGACTGCAGATGGACAGCAATGTCTCAAATGAGACTCAAATAATCCACCTGATACAAATATACTGTTTATGGGACATTTCTGTGAAAACCTTCCCTGCAACTGTAACTTTGACTTACTACTTGTAACATAAGGAGCATGTCCCCACCTAGTGGTCACCGGGGAGAATAGTCCAAAACATCAAGTCAAATCTTCCCATATCTTAATTATAAGTGAAATAAATAGTTTAAATACTGTAAGGAGACACAATATGGCTATGTTCCAAATCACTCTGTAACATCAGTAACGCTTTAATCCAACTCTAAGTATAAGATTTCACTTTAAGGGCGATATATACTGATCAGCCATACCAGTAGGTCAGCAGACACCCTGACCGGTCTGCAGCTACGTAGCCTCATACGCAACAAACTGATGTACTGTGTTCTGACACCTCTCAGAACCACTGACAACCTTCAGTGATTTGAGCTACAGCAGCTCTTCTATTGGATCGGACAACCTGGACCGGCTTTTGCTCCCCACATGCATCAATGACCTTGTTGCTGGTTGACCGGTTTTTCTTCCTTGGACCACTTTGGTGGGTCCTGACCACTGCAGACTGGGAACATCCCACAAGAGCTGTAGTTTTAGAGATGTTCTGTCCCAGTCGTCTAGCCATCACAGTTTGGTGCTTGTCAAAGTCGCTCACATCCTTACACTTGCCCATTTTGTCTGCCTCCAACACAAGGACAAAACATTCACTGGCTGCCTAATATCCCACCCACTGCCAGGTGCCATCGCAGGGATTATCACTGTTATTTAGTTCACCTGTCAGTTGTCATGTTATGACTGATTGGCGTAGATCTTCATTCTCACATTTTTCTGGCATACTAAATAGTATAATCAAGCGCAAATATACACCAGACAAAAACATAAGGTATTACATCTTTAATTTTTTGCAAAACAAGACTTGGAATACAGACAAGCCTGGACTCAGGCAAAGGAATCATACAGTCCTCTCTCCATGCAGCGTGCAGTGTTGCACATGAGCAGAACCTCCCCAAACCCGCCACCAGACCTGATCTGATAATGGAATGTACCATTCCCATGTTCACACATTTACCGCTCCAACATTTAAAACTCAGTGCAACAGGGTACTCGTTTAAAACATCATGTGTCGTCACCATGAACTTATACAGCAAAAACCAAAACTGCTTTTCTTAAAAAGGTCTTGCAGAGTAATGCTCTGGACGCAAGAGCAACACTGGTCCACCACACAACATGAATGACTTTGTTTTGCAGTAACTGCGGTTTTAAAGGATGAACAATTGAAAAATGAGGCTAAAGTGTTAGAAATCTGGGAGGGGCAGGGTTGGTTTAATCGACTTCCTCCATGCGTGAAGCGTCATCTTCGCCGTCGCCTTCTAGGGGAGGAATCTCGTCTGGGATGGATGTCGAGGTGGCCTCCTCTGTGGGGACGTCGTCGTCATCAATACCTACAGGTGCAAGAGTCATTTGTGAGATGTCAATACAAGTTACAGGCATGAAGAGGACAATATTAACCTGCTGTGTGTTCTTACCCAGTCCGAGTTTGATCATTCTGTAGATGCGGTTGGAGTGGGTCTGTGGGTCGTCCAGGGAGAAGCCCGAGGACAGCAGCGCGGTTTCGAACAGCAGGATGACGAGGTCCTTCACAGCCTTGTCGTTCTTGTCGGCGTCGGCCTTCTGCCTGAGAGTCTCCACGATGGGGTGGTCGGGGTTGATCTCCAGGTGTTTCTTGGCCATCATGTAGCCCATGGTGGAGTTATCCCTGAGTGCCTGGGCCTTCATGATCCTCTCCATGTTGGCCGTCCAGCCGTAAGTGCTTGTCACAATACAGCAGGGTGAAGACACCAGTCTGTTGGACACTGTCACCTGGTAGAGACAGCCGGCCGTTAAGACTTAACATGCATAATGTCTGAACAGCAGGCTGATGTATTATAACATTTAAGTTAATAAAAAAAAAAAACATGCAGAACAATCATGTTAGAAATAAATGCTCAACACAGCAGCATGGCCAACACATCTCAACTGTCTGACTAATTTCATATGCACACATTTTGCAGTAAAATATTTAAACTGGTTAAACTTTAACTCATGTCAAATTGTCGTTTCACATTCTGTTAAACCAAACAGGAAAAAAAAATAAACAGGCATCTGTTAGATCACACTCAGAAGTTGCACTTTAAGTTCTTAACTGCTCTACAATCGTGTGGAAAAAACATCAATTTAAATGTCATTCAGGACACACTTCTCCTCCTTGCAGCTGTAAAAAACTCACCAGAATACAAATTAGGACCAGTTAGGGGACCTGTTTCCAAACAAAACATTGTCAACTGTAGTTGTGATTTCATAAAAGCCTAAATCCTGCAGTATGAAGGGAAATTTAACATCAGTATTTCCTCATTAGGGTTACCAACCTTCTCCACTTTCTTGTCTAGGATCTCCTTCATGAGCTTGCAGAGGCTCTCGAACTTCGCCTTATCCTCCTCCATCTTTTTCTTCTCCTCCTCGTCCTCCGGCAGCTCCAGACCCTCCTTGGTGACAGAGACCAGGCTCTTGCCATCGAACTCCTTCAACTGCTGGACGCAGTACTCGTCGATGGGCTCCGTCATGTACAGGACCTCGAACCCACGCTTGCGGACACGCTCCACGAAGGCAGAGTTGGCCACCTGGTCCTTGCTCTCGCCTAAAGAAGTCAAGTAAGTGAATGACTGTCAGTGTTATCCCGACAGATTTAAAACAGTTGGCTTTTAAGTAACGAACTTAAGTAAATTTAAAAAAAGAAGAAAAAAAAAAAGGCTTTTCTAGGAGAAAAACTCACCAGTGATGTAGTAGATGGACTTCTGGTTGTCCTTCATGCGGGTCAGGTACTCTGTGAGGGAGGTGGTCTCATCTCCAGACTGGGAGCTGTGGTAGCGCAGCAGCTCCGACAGCTTCTTGCGGTTTTGGGAGTCCTCGTGGATGCCCAGCTACAGGTAGACAACCAAATTATGATTACAGATTCATTCAAAACAAATTCCATACACCAGAAACCCAAGACTAATGGATTACCCAGCTAAATTTGGAAAAGATTCATTAAATACTCAACTATTTCATGTTGCCTTGTGAATTACTGATCTACAGCTTTAAGTGACTAATCTACTGCAAGTGAGCACAGCACCAAGTGTGGAATACACAAGAGTTGTGTACACAGAGCGACGCTTAACTGCATGAGAATGGTTGATATACAAAACTACAACTATTCACCAGCTATGTGGTGTTTTTATTGGCCAACAACAAGCTATGACTAGACTGCCTTAGAAAGCTTGAGAGTACACAGCTAGATTAAAGAATAAAAAGGTAAACCTGATGAATCCATGGAGATGCACTGAAGACATAAGGAGTGCATTATGAAGGAAGAGCGCTCATTAAAAACTCTTTAAAAGTCAATGCAGCACTTAAGCATGTTTATTTCCAATACCTTGATGTTCTTGGAGAAACCTTCGTAGAACTTCTTGTAATTCTCCTTGTCCTCAGCCAGCTCTGCAAAGAGCTCCAGACACTTCTTGACGATGTTCTTGCGAATGACCTTGAGGATCTTACTCTGCTGCAGCATTTCTCTGGAGATGTTCAGGGGCAGGTCTTCAGAGTCCACCACACCACGGACAAAGTCTGGAGACGAAGAAAAAAACAAAAAACATGGCTTATTGGAACCATTTGAGCGTTAGTATCTATCAAAGGTGAATTAACAGACCATGTACTGATGTAGAAGAGACCAAGTCAACTTACTCAGGTACTCTGGGATGAGCTCTTCACAGTTGTCCATGATAAAGACTCTCCTGACGTACAGCTTGATGTTATTCTTCTTTTTCTTGTTCTCAAAGAGGTCAAAAGGTGCACGGCGGGGAATAAAGAGCAGGGCCCTGAACTCGAGTTGGCCCTCCACTGAGAAGTGCTGCGAGGAAGAAAACAATTCAACTTAGTTTGACTTCACTTTCAGCCGCTGTGCCATCTGAAGGGCTGATTTTACATTTAACCGTTTACCTTGACAGCCAGGTGATCCTCCCAGTCGTTGGTCAGACTCTTGTAGAACTCGCCATACTCCTCGTTTGTGATGTCGTCGGGGTTCCTGGTCCAGATGGGCTTGGTCTTGTTCAGCTCCTCCTCGTCGATGTACTTCTCCTTGATCTTCTTTTTCTTCTTCTTGTCCTTGTCTTTGGAGTCCTCCTCGTTGTCAGAGCCCACGTCCTCGATCTTTGGCTTGTCCTCGCCCTCCTCTTTCTCCTCCTTCTCTGCCTTTTCCTCCTCTGCCTCGTCGTCGCTGATCTCCTTGTCACGCTCCTTCTCCATCTGCGAAACAAAAACAAAAAGCGTTTAACTTCACAGATATGAAGACAGTTTTAACTGGCTTAAACTAAAAAGCTAAATTGCAGTACTTACAAACAGGGTGATGGGGTAGCCGATGAACTGAGAGTGCTTCTTTACAATTTCCTTGATCCTCTTCTCCTCGACGTACTCCGTCTGGTCATCCTTCAGGTGCAGGATGATCTTTGTTCCACGACCAATGGGCTCGCCTGTCAACGCAATTATACAGCCGTGAGCACACAAAAGACAATGTAATGTTGGGGGATAGGAGACCCAGACTTCTCTAAGTGTTAAGTCATTAAAGGTTTAAGTATCATTCATTAACTGTAAGTAATACTTAATGCAATCATTATTGAATGCCAAAAGTTAATATAATGGTTGAACCATTCCGTGATATCAAATATAATAAAATAAGTTTACAGAGGGTTTAGGCCTCTCAAAACAGTGGCAGCAACTAGTTGAATGATGCAAGCATGTCATAAACCTACATAAACAGCAAAAACAATAGTTGTCATAACGCTATCTCGACTGCTTTGATTCTGTATTTGTGCCAGGACACGTACCGTTGTCGACCCTGACTGTGAAGGAACCTCCGGCAGAGGACTCCCAGGCGTACTGCTCGTCGTCATTGTGTTTGGTGATGACGACCACCTTCTCGGCGGTAAGGTAGGCGGAGTAGAAACCCACACCAAACTGACCGATCATGGAAATGTCAGCTCCAGCCTAGAGGGGACAATTATAGACAACTTTTATAACTTTATAGACAACTTTATAGACAACTGGGGCGGCAGTAGCTCAGTCTGTAGGGAGTTGGCTTGGGAACCGGAGGGTCACCGGTTCAAGTCCCGACATGGACCAAGAACTGAGTGTGAACTGGTAGCTGGAGAGGTGCCAGTTTACCTCTTGGGCACTGCCGAGGTGCCCCTGAGCAAGGCACCAAACCCCCAACTGCTCGGGGCGCTTGTCAGGAGCAGCCCCATCACTCTGACATCTCTCCATTGTTGCATGTTTGTGCATGTGTGTGTTTCGGGTCTGCATGTACTGTGTATAAGTTAACAACAGAGTGTAAATTGAATTTCCCCTAGTGGGACTAATAAAGGACTATCTTCTTCTTCTTCTTCTTCTTTAGGATGTACCAGTCAAAATAGTCTTTCCAGCTTAAATAGTTTTGAACGAGGACTTTCAGCATTTCAACTCGTGAAAAATAAGGCGTCAGAAGGCTACAGCTACTTCGTCAATGCGCCGGATGCAGATTTGAGCAACATTTAAGTGATGCGATTTAATACCATGTTCTTGTGCCATTTAGTCTCATCTAGATCATGTTCCACTGTAGTACCTGCAGGGCCTCCATGAAGGCCTTGGTGCCAGACTTGGCGATGGTACCCAGGTTGTTAATCAGGTCGGCTTTGGTCATGCCGATTCCAGTGTCGATGATGGTCAGGGTGTGGTCATCTTTGTTGGGGATGATGTCAATTTTCAGATCCTTGCCAGTGTCCAGCGTCGTGGGGTCTGTCAAGCTTTGATAGCGGATTTTGTCCAAAGCCTGGAAAAACACATCAAGGCTTTAAGAACCATTTCGAAAGCATGCAAAGTCAAAGTCTATTTAGAAACATTACGCTATATGCATCATCAAATGCCAACACAATAAGGGGAAAACAGGTGCAGAAGTAGAAGCAAGTTACTGCCTTTCTTGGTGTTCTGTGTCAACCAAAACAAACTGCAGAAAGTAGAAAATAGCAGAGGGTCTGCGTGGATATGATGTACACCCTCACATGTTAAATCCAAAGTGCTAAACACTACACATACAGTTAAGTTAGTGCCTGCTAACTCTGCCATGGCCAGGAAATGTTGTATTACAACATGTGGTCAAGTCGGCCATCACTCATCTGTGGTCAAATTGGCTGATGTTACCAATTTAGCGAACCCTAAATGCTGACATTTATGTTAAATACTCACCAGAAGAATTAAACACTACATGGCCCTTGTAAATTAAAAATGAAATGCTGCTTATTTGAGAGATAAATGTCGCTATTGTTTGAACAATAGCCAGCTCCTGCAGACTCACATCAGAGGCGTTGGAGATCAACTCCCTGAGGAAGATCTCTTTGTTGGAATAGAAGGTGTTGATGATCAGGGACATCAGCTGAGCGATCTCTGCCTGGAAGGCAAAGGTTTCGGTCTCAACCTCCTCCTCTTGGTGCATTTCTTCAGGCATCTGCACACAAAAAATAGTTTAAGTGGCCATTTAAAAAAAGGGGGTGATAATCAAAACAATGACTCATCAGGAGACAACCTTGAAAGACTAAAATAGCCGTTAGAGTGAGGTTCATCGCACTTAAAGAGCACAAATTCTTTCGGTTTCGTTAGACATAATATGGTATCATGATGTGATGATGTCCTCAGGCTGGTTTCCTAAACTGGGACAGCTGCCAGTGTTGCTACAAATCGGCGGAAGTAGCCATTAACCAACATGGCGGCGACTGACAGACAATGGACTCCGCAAACACGTGCTAAGGGACGGCTACAGACGCAAATAAAGATACCGCTAAGAAAACACGGTGCTGCGCGTTAACGTGTACTTAAAACGTTGTTATGACGTTTTTAAGTGTTACGTTAAAAGTCAACGGGTGACCAGCTGCAACATGGCGTTACCATGCAGCGGCCTTATCCACAGAAGGCTACGGAAAAGCCAAAATAACGGCTTGCCCTTTAGCGTTATAGCATAAATAGGACACCACACGCATGTCAACCAAATCAGGTATTTTATACGAGTTACGTACAAATCACCTGGACGTTAACTGATGTTATCAAACGCGTTACCTGTAATAGTTAAATGACGCGATTTTTGTGTGAAATGATGGTTTTCTTCGGTGATTTGGTCGTATGTGGTGTGTTTTCGCTGCGCTAAATAAACCGAGTTGTCATCCTTACCACACCTGCCCCAGTGCAACACAATCCCGGCCTAACCGTGCGGCGCAGTGCCGCATTTATATAACCGCTAAGCATCGCGACTTGTTTCGGCACACAGAGATCCCGCAATTTAAAGGCTTAAACATTATATAACGCGTGGAAATAAAACAGAGGGTAAGATGCTAGCTGTAGCCCACGAGACAGTTATGAAGCTAAGGTGATCGTCGTGACTCATGGGCTCGCATCGTGCCTACATCCAGCCAGTTTAATTGGCAAAATGCATATTTTTTTAAAAAGGCACAGTGTCTTCCGTGTGTAAGCAAAAAACTCGCGTCCATACCTTGTTTATTTCGTTGACTTTTCTTGAATAAAATGCAACCAATATATAGTCCCTTCTGCTCTCTGACGCAGGGAAATGGAAAGGGACTTCCTTTTAACAGACCGGAATTTTTATACACAATCGTCTGTGTGCGGCCGTATCCCTCCGCGGTGCACCATCATCTACCACTGGAACTAGTCTGTGGGTCGAACACACAAAAGTGACTCTAATATATAAACTTCATATTAGTGTTGACATGAGCATATACACATTAGTGAATACGCTATATTACTGACGTTATCTTGCAATTACATGACCTTGAATTACTATGCAAGTGTTAAAATGTCGGTAGAATCTCTCAGCACGAAGGATGTGCAGCCGTCTGAAATGATAGTAAGAATTAATGTGTTTTGCGCATATTTTGCAGTCGCACCTAGAAGCACCTGGTGGTAACGGTACACCTTGTATCTTGGAAAATACTGCAATGTACTACAAAGTCAGGCCTTGTGTCCACTAACCAGCGCGCCATGGCTGCCATCTTGTGGCAGGTTATGCCAAAACATAGCATTAGATAGACACTGGAAAGACCAACATTTTTATGACGGACTAGACTTTATAACCGCCGCCATATATGATTGAGGCAAAACATATCAGCTCAAACATAATAAACATATTTGGTGAAAAACACAGTTACGTCCTTTATTTTATTGCAACGAGTGGGGATCTTTTTAATCGGACGGAGGAATATTTGAAAGCGGTGAGGTGTGCTTCGTTTCTTCTAGCACTTTCCACGAAAAGAAACCCGCCTAAAGTGACGTCACTGGTTGTCAGATGCAGCCCTCGCGGCACAGATGTTGTCACAGAGTTCCAGTACCTACAACAGAAACACCATGGCAACCAACCGCCAACATTCTACCGCGTAACATATCATCATATACGGCTATTATGGCGCTGATGTGACTATTCCTACATTAAAGATAAGACATTAAAATTTTACAGGTAAAAGATGTTACTGAACGCATCAGGCCTTCAGTCAGTTAATCAATCAGTAATATATACACCAATGCACTCAGATGACACACTTGGTACTTTATTTTAAATATCCTTTTACTGACAAATAGAAAAGTGAACATAGACCAAATACAAAAGCAGATAATGCCAGGGGATCAGAGCGCTGGGAAAATGTAAGGAAAGGAAAAGGTGAATAAAAACAACAACAACAACAACAACAACGAAGGAATTGGGCTTTTGGAATAAATGTGAACTGCTTTAATAATCTGCCAGTTTCTAATTGTTAAGTTTTCAATCATAACCAAATGTGTTCGGTAACTTTAAATCGGTAACTTTAAATGTATAAAGGGGGGTATTCTTTCAAGCTATATTATGGATATAATATTTTGCTAAGATATTGATCACATGAATTATATAAATTTCATCTGCCCACAAACTGTTTTGAGAAGTTCTTCCGCATCAAACCAAAAAAGGCAGCATGAAAACAATCTAGAAACACGTTCAAACGGTCATCTATTGTTAACAGCTGAACTTATACAAATATTAGCTTTAACAGGACCTCCTTGACTCTATTGGAATTAGTGACGGGAAGATGGCGGTCCATTGTTTTCTGGTTAAATAAAGCCAGCAGTATTTATATCTGGGAGTAGAACTGTGTCCAGGATGAGTTCTAATTAAAGCGTCAATACACTATAAACTGCTTTAATAGTAAGGGGCACATTCACTACTGGCAGTAGTACTAAGATTCTCCAGCTCCGCCCAACGGCCACGTCCCTATACACAAAACAAACGCCCTTGTAGTCTCCTAGGTAGTGCGCATGCGTAGATGCGTTTGAAGGCCCGTGACCTGTCGGACTAGCCAGCGTGCTAATCCAACATTCGGGACGTTACAAAGATTTTCATAATTAATAACTTTCTGAAAGCTGGTTTTATCCCTCTGTACGGCACCTAACTCGGGGTATGTATCGGGACTTTCCACGTTTATTCCTAACTCATATTGAGGCCGGTTAAGTGAGTTTTGTTTGTTAGGTAACAAGCGGCTAATGTTAGCTTAGCCTAATTTAGTTGTGCCGGGTACGGTAGCGTGCTTAGCGCTAGCTTTAGCTAACGAGCTAAATTGCTGTTTTCCTTGTTTTGTTAAGTTAAATATGAGTTTAGCTATTTGGTGACGGCACACAGTGCCTTGATAAAGCAAAGTAATAATATATCAAGTTGGGGATAATGCTATTAAGCTATCAAACGTTACTCCACTGAGCAAAGCTATCTTCAAGTAGCGTAAGCATTACAGTTGGATAGCAGGTCGGAAATCGGAGTCAGGTTTGTGACACGATATGGCAGTGTTTTCCTCAGAAGTTAAAACCCGCATATGTGTAGAGCGTATTTCTAATGTTTGGGGGACGCAATCCAGGTGTGAGTGAAACATCTTGTTTAGATAGACTGCTAATGGACACTGTTTATTTTTCAGGTTGGTCCATTCACACCCAGAATGTCCTTTCCCCCCCATTTAAACCGGCCGCTGTTGCCCCCTCCTGGGATGCCTCCTCAGTTTGCTGGCTTTGCCTCAGGTAAGCACCCACCTGCCCCACCATAAATGTGTGATAACCTCTTTATTGTACACAATGTTAAAAATACAATTTTTAGAAGGGACACTAACTCTGCCACCTCAGATTGTAGAGAAACATACAGTGTTGGAAGTTAAAGTAATCTACAGATATTAAGCAGCTGCTTACAAGCAAAGTATTTAATTCCAGGCTGTTTTCTGTCTAGTTAATGTACATTTCTTTTTGACTGTTCCAGGTGCTCCAATGATCCCAGTTCACGTGGGCATCATGACTCCCACCTCTGCAGTAATGGTGCCTTCTGTGCAAGTGATCAGTAAGCCTGCAATCCATAAAAAGGAAATACTGCGAGCCAAAGACAACAATGAGAGCAGCGGCCCCACCACCACAGTGTTTGTGGGGAACATATCAGAGAAAGCTTCAGACATGCTGATCAGACAGCTACTCGCGGTAAGGAACAGGAACAGATTTAGAAATATTACATGTATTAGGTCACACAGTTATAGAATATTTGTGTAATTCAAAAGAACGGTCTTCTGAGCATGGATATTGCATCTATGATTTCTTTGATATTGCACAAATATTACTCTTATTATATATTCAAGGAGTAAAATCTACCCCCGCCATGTTTAGTTTTTTAATAGATATAGTTATCTTACAGATCACAACACAAATCAAATGACAATTACTGTTTTTGTAATGCTGATGCCATATTCACCGATCAGCCTTAACATTAGGAGAGCATGGACATACTGACTGGTCTGCAGCTACGCAGCCCCATACGCATCTGTGATGCACTGTGTGTGTTCTAACACCTTTCCATCGGAACCAGCATTAACTTTTTCAGCAATTTGAGCTACAGTAGCTCTTTTTTGGATCAGACAACACAGGTCAGCCTTAGCTCCCCACATACATGAATGACCCTGTTGCCAGCCGCCCGCCATCCCACAAGAGTGGTAGTTTTGGAGATGCTCTGATGTGGTCTAGCCATCACAGTTTGGCCCTTGTCAAAGTTGCTCACTTCCTTACGCTTGCCCATTTTTTCTGCTTCCAACACTTCAACTTCAAGTACAAAATGATCACTTGCTGCGTAATATATCCCACCTACTACCAGGTTCCATTGTAATGAGATAATCAATGTTGTTCACGTCACCTGTCAGTGGTCATAAGGTTGTTAATGTTTTGGCTGATCGGTGTATATTAATATCATGAAATCTGATTATCAAATTGTGTATGGGCAACCTGTTGACAATGAATTCTGTGCTGTGGCTTTTTTTTTTTTTTATAATATTCCCTTCTACATAGAGCTGTCCCCTGTTTGTCTATTAATTGACTAATCAGTCGTTTTGCTCTGAGTCGACTGAGTCAATTAGTTGTTTTTTTTAATCCCGTTTTCATGTTGAATGTTAAACTTTTGAGCACATCTGTGGTAAATATCAGATTTAAAGTGGTGCTTTTGTGTGATACTTTGTAGAAACTCAGTTTTACAGATCTGTCAATTAAATCAACTAATTGATTAGTCAACAAAATCATATCAGTGTGAAAGCTATATTATACTTTGTACGTATGCAAGAGTCTGCTGGGGTCAGTGTTACGTAAATTTCATCATCAGAGGGTGTATGCTTTGCATGGACGTCCATGTACTGTCCCTACGCTACAAATGATAGTGTTATGATCTGCTGCACACGTGTGACGCGCCCTCCAAGAAGAGTGTATAAACTCTAGACTACTACTATAAGGTACTACCATAGAGTGCTGCAGGGATGACGTACTTTTGTAGGTCAACCTGGAAGTTAGCATCGCCTTGGTTCCCTTGACAAAAAGCCAACAGGATCTTTACATTGGGTTTTGGATTAGTACAAAAAATAAGCTCTGAGGCAAAGAAGAAGAAGTTTATAAGAAGTTTATGATACTTACATGTTTTGTTCCATAAGATAATCTCTACAAATGAACACCACTTTTATGATTTTTGAAGCACGAATGCAGTTGCCAGAAGTAAAAAGTACTAGGTGTAGTTCGTTTACAGCCTAACCTAATGTTATATGGCTATAAACGCCACGGTTGCATGAACACGAGTATACAGGGGTCTGTAAAGGCGAATGAGTTGGCGTGATAGTGTATTGTAGTCTCATTTAGCCATTTGTTAGCAACCAGCTTTTTAAAGACTTACTAAAGCTTCAGAATACATGAATGGGATATTTACTGATGCATTTTATATTGTAGAACAAGACAGTAAAATCTTTTCAGCTTGTGTTAACCATAGACCTTATTTCAGACATCTAACTAAAAACCCATTGACTTCCAGATAAGGGTGCTGGAAGTGCTAAAATGCTAACTCATTTCTGGGTTTTAGGACTCATTCCTGTAGCACTCTGTCCCTGGTGTCCACAGCTGTTTGTGTACTGTTCAGTAGTGTAATTGTGGCTTGAGTCGATTCATAATTTCTTTGATGGAGCCCTACTTGTACCTGAGTCGTGAACTCTTCTTCCCTTTGTGCTCATGTTACAGAAATGTGGTATTGTTCTGAGCTGGAAGAGAGTCCAAGGAGCCTCTGGCAAGCTTCAAGGTATTTCATAATTCACACATTAAGCTTCATTGGGTCAGGAAATGCTTTCATCCATGCCTAACTTGGGTGATCATCTCTAA
Source organism: Pterois miles (assembly GCA_947000775.1). Lineage (NCBI taxonomy): Eukaryota > Metazoa > Chordata > Actinopteri > Perciformes > Scorpaenidae > Pterois > Pterois miles. The sequence goes on along the minus strand of CAMQGK010000634.1, from coordinate 3,806,680 downwards.
AACCAACCAGACTTGACTTCATTAATTTGTATTTGTTATCCCATTATACATGACCATAGATGAACCTGTCATCATGTCTATTTGCATTTCAATATCTGTTGCAGCCTTTGGGTTTTGCGAGTACAAAGAGCCAGAGTCCACATTGCGAGCACTGCGGCTGCTTCATGACCTGCAAATTGGAGACAAAAATCTGTTGGTGAAGGTGGACGCCAAGACTAAAGCTCAGCTGGACGAGTGGAAGGCCAAGAAAAAGACTGCGAATGGGGTATAATTCTGTTTTAGGGAATTACTGGTGATGAGTTTGAGCATCGTGTCTGTATTCATGGCATCAGGAATCGATTTAGCCTCGTATGAGATCTCTGAATCGCTGCCCACATCTCAGATTTGTTAAGTGATTTGTAAACATTCTTTTTATTGTAGTGAAACTGAACTGGGATGTTTTTCTTTACTGACAGAATAAAAAGGCTGAAGATGGAGGAGATGATGAGGAAGAGGTTCTAGACGAGGAGACAAAGAAGAAGGATCAGATTGTCAAAGGTGCTATTGATGGTTTGATGCGGGAATATGCTGCTGAACTCAACGCGCCTTCACAGGATGAGGACTCCCAGCGACGAAAGAGAAAAAAGGAGAAAAAAGAAGAGGTATACCAACTTTTGTTAACTCCTCTCTCACTTGTACCGTTCTTCTTGCTACTTAAAATGTGAGATTTACTTTTTCATTGGTTTTTCTCTCTTTAGGACGACATTAACACTATTGATATGGAGGAGGACAAAAGAGACCTGATTTCCAGAGAAATTAGTAAATTTCGAGACACTCACAAGGTAAAGTGTCTCCTTTGATCTTGTAGTTGACATTACAGGTTTTGGACAGCAGCTGCTCACATAGTTCACTCCTAAAGCTTGCACATTCAGTCAACACAGTTTTTTGATCTCAGTAACATGCATACTACGCTAAAAATTGGCAATCCTTAAAATTTATATCACCAAACATCTTAATTTGCCCCATATTATATGAAATGTTTCATGTTCAATGTTCAAACACCACAAATAGGCAGACAGTTAGTATTTTTGGCACCTTTCTCAGGCCTGATTTGACACCTGTGACAAACATAGTGAAACTATAGGTGTGACTTTTATAGATCCATTCTTCATTCATCACACAATGCATGGAGACGATGTAAAGTTACTTAAAAGCTAATCTATTCATTAAACCCCACCATTATGATAGTGATCATATGGTGACTAAAGCAAGATGAATCTCAGAGCTTTGGAAAAAGTTGCGAGGATAGGATGTAAGTATCAGCCTTTATTTACTATATACATATATTGGGCGTCCCCCTCTTGAGGACTTGCATAGGGGCAACTGTACTGCACTTTTGTGTGTTGGTCAGAGCTTATGATGCTCTTTATTCAGCCAACTATTTGGCAATATGGACGTTCCTCCCAACCTGTTGACCCTCATTTTGTGACATAACTGGTGGTGCCCCGAAAGCTTGAGTCGGTGAACCTGTGCGAGTCCTCTGTAAATGATGGTTTGTCTTAATGGTGTTCATGTTGAAGCACAAGGACTCTTGTCAATAACCACTGCAGTGACTTTGGCTGTAGCTTTTTATTATGCTAGTGTGGGGGAGGGGGGCGCCCTCTCCACAGCAGCACGCTGATCTGAAGACTGACGAGGTACGTGCTCTCTGTGTGCGTTATTGTGTGACTTCTCTCCTCCATCTCTTGCTCTCCGTCATTCTCTCTGCCTTATTTTTCTTTTCTGCATTATAGATCTGTGAATTCATGTATGTATTTCAAAACTGCACAGAATGAAACTCAAGTACACGGCCCATGTTTTCTACTTTATCTAAGAGAACCCTACGGATGTTACTGTGAGGAAGTTTTCCCACCGGTTAATAAACTTGTGACAACACCGGTGTTACCGATTACACCGGCTGTGTCTGGCCTCTCTGCAGATTTCTACCCAGCGCTACTCTGCCGTTTACCGGCTCTAACCGCTCCGTCCTCCTCATGGCGATTACCTCATTGACTTATAGAATTGGTTTTAGGCACTTTTGCTTTTCACTTTGCCACCAAATCCTCAGACATCGTCTTGACTGTCAACTCTCTCTCATTCCGTGTGTGAAGTCTGACTCCGGCTACTAGCGTCCATCATACAGCTGCTGTGAAAAAAACACTCCTAAAGACAACAGTGAATAAAATCTGCACCGTCTAGTGATGGCCAAAGCCGTTCTTTTTCCTGTACTGAATCGTTAAGTCAGTTGTTTAGTGCTTGACTGGCGCTCCGACTGCACTGCACATAGTCCCATTCACTGAACTGAAACACAACTTTGAACGTTGAATTCAGCTTGCTAACTAGTGAACAGAGAATTTAGTTGGATAAAGATACGTTTGCAAATAAAAGGTATATGCAATTAAATGTCAGGTTGAATATTTTTATTATACTGAAATGAAAATAAGAACAAACGGTTTCAGAAGAAACTGAAATTTACACAACTTTTTACCAAATTTGTTTCTATGTGCAAATATTATTTTCACATTTGCAGGCCTCAGGTGAAAAACAGAAATGAAATCTCTGCTCATGAAGTCCGTATTACACAGAAGTATTTTTTTGTTATGTACATGGTGTTATCAGCTGTGTATTTGCTGTCTTAAACACAACCCACGCCGTACCTCCTGCAAGTAAATGACTCGAATCGCTCAGTGAGTAGCTGGCTGTACGTTCGCTCGCTAGTTGAGAAATGAACGACTCGTTTCAGGAAGTGATTCAGTTCAGTTTGATCACCCGAAACATTAATTTTTTTTTTTTTTGAATGAATGAATTGCTCGCGAATGACCCATCACTCTAACTGTCAGACAGACTGTTTGATTCTTATAGCAAAATTATGATAAAATATTTTGGGATCAAGTATTTATTTAGCAAGCCCTGGTAGACAGTCGACGGAGGTAAGTAAAAAGACATAAAACAGATGCAAAATTAAACAGCTGATATGATTTGTGCTTGAGTCAATGCGCATTAGTAATATTTAACCAGAGCTAAAGTTAAATAATTGCTGCTAATGTCTTCCATCTTCTTTCTCGTGTCATAAGTTTCCTTCTCTTGAGTTGCATTACACCCAAGGCTTTTAGTTTTATCAGTTTCTTGCTGTGAAACCACATGACTGTGATATAGTCAAGCAATTTACTTAAAATCAAGTTAATTTTACTTTTATATTTCTGTGTAATAATTACCCTAAAAGCAATGGGAATACTTTAAGCTCAGTATTGAGTTTCTTTGTATTCAGTGCTCTCATTCGGTTTTAACTGTAAACACATTAAAGTCAAAGCCTTGTGTGTAATGCCCATAAAGGCAGATTTGGGAAGCGTGTATGTTTGTTTGTAATGAGTCGTGAAGAGCTGCTGAAGACTTCTGCAGGGGTAAGACCGCTTCTACAATTTCATTTATCTGTGCAGAAATAACTGATGTTCATTATGTTTCATTTCTTGATTACCGAATGACATGTTACTTATTGAATTTAAGGTTGTTAGTTCTGATGATGATAATGATGATGTTTAAGCAAGACAGAATCCCATAACATTTTTCCCTTGTATACCGTGTGACCTGCTTTCCTCCCAGGCCTAACTTAAAAGGCTTGTAGGGGCAGCGAAGGGCTGAATCCATAGTTCAACACCTGTAAGTCACAAACAACTAGTTCAACAAACGACTGACGCCTGTTTTCTGTTTTTGTTTTCCTTGTTCTGAGAGGAGGACTCTTAAGGAGAGAAAAAGCTTTGTCTTTTGCGGCGCCTTTTTCTCATTATTGAATGCCTCATGTTCCACAGATCTTTTTGACCATTAAAGTGGTTTCCAGTTACATTTTTTTTTGCTAAACTGTAGTTTAATACTGCAAGTTTGAAGTAGCAAAGTATTGCTTTAGGTGAATAATGAAGCTGTCTCTCTGTGAGGGAGAGCTTTTTGATCTTTCCAGGTTTTCCCAGCTAGGATTCCAGCTTCTTTTACAAGCTTTGCACTGATTAGTATAGGGCATGTTCCTGTATGAAACCTATCAACATCTGGAAACCACTTGATCTGTGCACAGTAGAAAATTGACTGCAAAGACTCACTTGATCTCACGTGGCGTTGGCTGAACCCGTCTGTGTTTTGTTCTGCAGAAACTAGAAGAAGAGAAGGACAAGAGGGAGAAGGAGCGGCTGGAGTTTGAGCGGGAACGCAGGGAGCGGGAAAAAGAGCGAGAGCGGGAAAGAGAGCGGCGGGACCGTGAGAGGGAGAAGGAGCGAGAGAGAGAACGTGAGCGGGAAAGGGATCGAGAGCGTGAGAGAGACCGAGACAAAGACCGCCGGACCAGAGAAAGAGAGCGAGACAGAGACTGGGAGAGGGACAGGAGCCGGGACAGGACCCCCGAACGCAGCAGATCCAGGTGGAGGAAAAAAAAAAGCCTCATATCACGTCAGAGCTAGGGCGAAAAAATAGTATATACCATATTTTTCGCACTATAAGGCGCACTTAAAATCCTTAAATTTCTCAAAAATCAACAGTGCACCTTATAACACACGTGTGCACCTTATTGAGTAGTAATGTTTCCATTAAAAAAACTTAACATTAACACTTACATTTCCTTCTTTGGTTGCATGCAGCTTTGTAAATAGGCCTTGCTGCTTTAGCGTCTTAGCTAGCAGCCACTCAGCTGTCCTCTCTTCCTCATCTCCAGACAGGTTCCTGTATTTCATATTTTGTCTCAAAGTAACGGTGGTATTTGTAGTTGTATTTTTTGAATTCAGCCATGTTTCTTGCAAACTAAGCACACAGCTTTACCTCCAACCTCTGAAAAAAAATACCGTCAGTCAATGACTTGTTAAAGGCGTGCTGCATCAGCAGGTGACACTACTTCAAACATCACATCAATTTACATCAGTGTCAAGTGTGACAGGAAGAAGCATACCAACAATACTATGACCACTTTCCTAAAATTAGATTTTACGGTATCTTACAGTATTGCAGTATATCACAGTATGATGAATTGTAACATGTATACACAGTATACAGCCCTACTGACTTTGTATGATAGAAACATTCAGCGTCCTCCTGGCCGATCTGCTCCCTCAAATGGGCCTTTTGCTTTCTGTTATGATGGTGTCTGTCTGACATATAAAGCTCAGGACGGACAGACACCCAAAACAAGCTTCTCCTTTGTTTTCTACTGTGACATCCTCAGCACTTTTCTAAAAAAGTTCATAGATTCTCGACTAATTGGGAACAATTGAAAAAAAAGACGCTGGCACTCAGAAAAAGGCACTGTATGGACACAGGCCCTTATTTCAGACTTTACAATACCAGTTTTGAGGCAAGCCAGGTTGTGCGATGATTCTAACCACTATGATTCATTCACGTTCATTGAACGTTTTGATGTAGTTGGTCTAGGACCACTGTTTGAGTTGACGACAAAATGAATCCAACGTCGTACAGTGTATCAAGGTTTAATGTTCAGAAAAAATCTTCCACAGCTGCTAAAAGCCCTACACACTCACACAGGTGTTTGCACACTGAGAGATTAAACCTCTTGTCAGCACCATGTTGACATAGTGTATATAGACCACGCTTAATTGACATCTTCCTGTCTCAACTTAAAGTTAACACGTATATTGGTTCCTTTTTTGTTTTTGCAGGGAGGTGAGTCGAGACCGAGACAGAGAAAAGAAACGAGACCAAGAGGATGAAGAGGAGTCGTATGAACGTAGGAAGCTGGAGAGGAAACTCCGAGACAAGGAAGCAGCCTATCAGGAGGTAGGAAAGGTTGGAGGGGTTAACTGGGCTGTGTCCAAAATCATTGCCCCTGGGTCATAAGTTTATAAATGTATAAAATTATTGGGAACCCCCAAGATTAAGAAAAAAAAAAAAAAAGATTAAGTGCAGTCAAGTCAAAATGAGACAACCCGTAAATCTTTAAGCATCACTGGAGCACTTGAATTAACCTTGTGCACTCCTTGAGGGCGCTGCCACCCTCAGCCAACTTTTACAGACTTTCAGAGGCTGTAGCAGGCTCAATTTTAGAGCCAGAGAGAACATAGATACTGGTATCATATATCATGAAACTAGAAAGTGTAATGAATCCATTGGTACCAATCATGTCATGCTAGCTTGTCAGGAAAGAGGCTAAATGTTGCTCAGAATTTAGGCTGAATTTTGGGAAGGAAAAACTGGCTTGGCAATTTTCTAAGGGGTCACTTCACCGCTGACCTCCAGATATGTGCTATGGTACCCATGAGTGTCCCCTTTACAGACACGCCCACTTTATGATAATCACATATCGTTTTTGACATGCAGTATATATGTGTTATTTTTGCCTATTTTAAAAATGGTGTGTATGAATATTTCTGCATACTGGGGTCCCTAAACGGTCTTGAATTATATAAACTGGGTATCACTGTAAAACTGAGACTCTTGTGCATCCAACGAGCCCACCTGTATTCATGTGTGATGATGTTAGTCCCCACAGTTTCCATTTCATTGCATTGAGACCATTGTTTGAAACTTGACCTCACTGTATAAAGTGACCTGTGGTGACCTCTTAGATAATCACAGCCTCATTAAAGTTTACAGCCAAAAACTAGAGACCTAGAGCATTCAGTGGATGGATGGCTTTCCTAGCTAGACTTACCATAAGGGGGTTTATGCAGTTTTCAGAACAGAAGTGCATCTCTGCAATTCTTCAGAAATCAAAAACATTTTTGATACAGAACCACAGCATGGCTTTTTCTCTGGAGTTCCTCAAGGTCTTAGTGTCTTAATGTATTTACCACTAGTTTGGAGGGATTATTGATCATTTTTATCAATTCTGGAGTGGTAAAAAAGGTTAATTATATCATGCTGCAACAACATATGAGACATAATAGAGCATGGAATGGTCATCATATACTTCCATTATAATGTTCCAAACCATTATACACTTTTACAATTTATTTTAATTAAGTCATTATTTCTTTCTGAATTATGACTAGAACAACTTGATGCACAGTGCTGAGCTGCATCTCAACTTAATCTTCAGGTTTCCATCTCTATGTGACATCTAAAGTTGATCTGTAAACTTGACCCACTGCACCCTCTAAAAAAGACAAATATGGGTCTATGGTAAAGCTGGGTTGAGTGGAAAAGGTTAAAATAACAATGCATGTATTACTCTCATCTATTATCTTGCTTGATGTGATGGCTCATGATTGTATTTGATCGTGCCTTACCTGATACTGTTGTGACGACAGCGACTAAAAAACTGGGAGCTCAGAGAGAGGAAGAAGGCTCGGGATTACGCCAAGGAGGCCGAGAGGGAAGATGAACGCAGACGAGAAATGGTGAGAGCACACTGAATGGCTGCTGATGTTCACAGAGGTGTCCTACTCCACAACCCATCGATGGGTTTGAAAGGCATGTTAAAAAAAAAAAAAAAAAGCTAAAATTACATAATTTGTTATAGCCAGAAACTGTAAAAACAGAAATTATCACCCGACAGTCCTTGAACACATCGTGTGTGAGGAATGCTTCTGTCAGGAAAAGTAAACAAATCTGAGCCGATCAAAGTCATTTTATTCTGCATGTCTCATTTAAAATTTCACCATAAATCAACCGTTGGCACCGACCATATCCTGTAAAATACATAAATTTCAGCGCTCCTCAGCGCAACTGAAGAAGCTGTGAATGACTCCGCTGAAACCAGCGTCACATGATATAAACTCAGTGAAACGTTGATTGAACTGCAGGCTGTTTACAGCGTAAAATACAAAGTATATTTAATATTGGTAACACTGTGGGTACTTGGAACAATGTTGTGTATATATAGATTATAATCTTTTCCAATTTTTGCAAAAAATTAAATTTTTTATATGATTTATGGCATTATAACTATTATACTGCTCAAAAGGCGTTTTGAGTAGTCCCATCTTCTAGCCATGATTGTGCTGCAGAGGTGCAGAACTTAGATATTGCGGTGAAAAACAAGGCCACAGTGAGTAAAATGTGACAGGAGCAAAAAAAAAAAAAAAAATGAAACTGCTCGGCGTTCAGAGGGTCAACAAGCCAGAGTATCACCTATTTTTACCAGAAACCTATTAAATTTAATTAATAATTTTACTACAGAATGTATTGAGCTGAAAGTTACAACTTGAACGTGGTTGTCACGGAGGGATATGTTTTGTGTTAATACCTGCTTGCCATTGTCTTTAATTGAAAAGCATTATGAAATGTGCATAAGTTAGTGTTTCCAAGATGGAGCCTTTCATGTGTTGTTTGTGTTTATATGATTTTATTTAATAAGTCAGACATTAAAATTTGTGAGCAGAAATGAATGCATTATCCTGAAGAAATAGCATGGTCCTGTGTGTCTTCAGATGAAAGAGGGCAAACGGTTGAAAGAGTTTCTTGAAGACTATGATGATGACAGAGACGACCCCAAGTACTACAGGTGAGCAACATTAAAATGCTACAGTACTGTCTTTACTTAAAAATAAAAGCACTTGTGTTTATATAAGTGGGATTTGCATCTGATATGCAGCCTTTAAATACCTTAAATTTGTAGATGCATGATGTTGATGACGTATAATCAATTCAGTGTCAGATATCTCGTGAATTTTAGCTAAACATATTAAGACTGAACTTATCTAGGTATTCATTTCATTGTTCAGAGTGACATATCTGAGCCATGTGGCACCTAAACATGTATAAAAAGTAGTCGCAGCAGATCCTGTGTGACCCAGATCTGATTTGTAGTAGCAGATGTAATGCTGCAGCTATTGTTCTGAAGGCTGTTATTTTTGATGCGACCTATAGGGGCAGTGCGCTGCAGAAGCGTCTCCGAGACCGAGAGAAGGAGATGGAGGCAGACGAGCGTGACAGGAAGAGAGAGAAGGAGGAGCTGGAGGAGATCAGACAGAGGCTGTTAGACGAGGGACATCCAAACCCAGACGCAGAGCTACGCAGGGTATGCTTGTCCTCAGTAATAATGTGTGTCTGCGTGTAGTTGCCTGCATATCTGCAGTGAGTGGGCATGCTGTCTGTTGTCTCTGTGAAGGTCACTTTATCATCCGAGTCTCTCTGCATCGCTGCACATCTTTGGTGTCCAGCTTTCATTGTATGTTGACCTTCTTTTCTGTAAAACACTGGGTGTTAATCTTCTGCATATCTGCCTCTTATTGGTCCAGATGGAAGAGGAAGAGGAGGAGCGTCTGAGACAACCTCCCATCATTCAAGAGCCGGAGCCCGAGGAGGAACGGGAACGCCACAGGGGTTCACGAGACCACCGGGACCGCCGACAGGAACAGGACAGAGCAGAACCCCGCGCGCGGCCCGCCCACTCAGACGACGAGGTGGAGGAGGGCGAGGAAGATGATTATGATGATGATGAAGATAACCCTGACGTAAAACCGTGCTTGAAGCCCACGATGCGGCCCATCACAGCAGCGCCCTCGGTGTCGTCGGGCAGCGGCGACGCGTCCCCCAACACACCTGGGGACGAGTCGCCATGTGGCATCATCATCCCCCACGAGAACTCGCCACCTGAGGCCCTGCCACAGGAGGAGCACCGGCTCAAGTTTGGCCTCAATCTCAAACTGGGTGAGTCTAAAAGAAATGTCCTCACTCAGCTAAAACTATTAGATATCACTGTTATTACGATACTAATTGCTATACTATTAAACCACTAGTTAGTCAATAGACAGAAATTGGATCTGCAACAATTTTGATTATCAATTAATTCACCTTTCTGACTAAGTCACAACCAAACATTTACTCATTCTAGCTTCTTAAATGTGAGTATTTTCTGCTTTTCTCTATTTTATATCCATCAGTAGTCAGCAAAGTGAGCAGTTTGAAGTAAATTGCAATGGGGCATTTTTCACTACATGAATAATTGACTAATCAAGAAAATAACTGGTAGTTAAATCACTAATAGGGCTGCAACTATTTTCATTGTGGTGATTAGTTTCTCGATTAATCGATTGGTCGTTTGGTCTATACAATATCAGAAAGTGTTTCCAAAGTCAAAGATGACGTCCTCAAATGTCTCGTTTTGTCCACAACTCAGTGTATTGTCATAAAGGAGTAATGAAACCAGAAAATATTCACTTTTAAAAATCTGAAATCAGAGCATTTGAATCTTTTCAAAAATTAAATTAGTTGTTAAAATTAAGAATGAAGAATAAAATTAATTAAATTGTCAAAATGGCTGTCGATATTTTAACAGTTGAAAACTAAATGATTAATCGTTGCAGCTGTAATCAATACGTCTGTTGCAGCCCTACTCTCAGGACATTTATTGAGAATTTGTGTCAGTGGTTAGGTTGTATACAGCAGTGGTATACTGACAGAAAAAGTGACGTTAAACTACTATAATATCACCAGATTTATCTAAAACACGTAGTAATTCTGTTGAAAAAGTATGAATTGTATTGGTGTACGTCAAAGAAATAGATCGGTATAGATTAGTGTTCAACAACCAAAAAGGGAGAAATCATTTGTGATTAATTCAAAATTAACTTTATTGTCATTCATATTATTCACATGTCACGTGCACAGCAGAACAAAATTACGTTGCATTTGGCTCATGAGTGTAATTAAATTTAAAAGAAAAAATGCTGACAAGTGAAAGTAAGAGGCTAATTATGTAAACACAGACAGTGATACAGCACTGATAGTAGCCCACATGGACCAGAATGCACAGCTCGCATATCTGTCATCAGTAGCTTATGTGATAAAACATCCTTGTCATCATTTTAACAACCACCCACCACAGTTATATTCTCTTAACACTGGAAAAACTCTCCACAAAGTCATATGTATGGGGCACAAAGATTTTCAGTGCATACTGAGTAATGTAGGAAATCACATTAGTGAAGAGGTGGCAAGCCAGATGTAGGTAAAGTGGCTGCACATGAAAAGTAAAGAGAAAAGACAGAAAACTCCTGGAACATTTCAAATGTCAAAGATTAATAAGATATAACTTTAATATATTCTCTGGTTCATTATGAATTTAAGCATGCAGCTTGTTTTACTTCCATTAATAGTTTCATGGTAAGAAAAAAAGGAAGCTGGTGGAGGGGGACAATATACAGAAAAAAAACTAATTTCCAAGATTAAAGACGTGACTTTTTTGAGTAAAAAAAAACATGGATATTCTCAGAGATTACAGTGGTAAATTTACGAGGCTAAAACTTGGAAATTCTGAGATTATACAATATATAAAGACACACACCTTTGTGTATTCAAAGATGTTTCGCTCTACTTTCTTGTAACTTCTATAACATTAGTACATATGTTCATAAATGTACACATTAAGAACATGAAAGAAAACATGTATATGTACCTTTCAGGACCTTCACCTGTTTTCTGAGTTTTTTCTTGTGAATTTTATGCCTTTATAAAAAAATAAATAAATAAAAAAGTTCTCGTAAGTTTGCATTTTTAATCTTGAATAAGATTTTTTCCTTGCAAATATGTGACTGTATAGTCTCACAATGTTGTGAGTTTCTTCTTGTAAATTTATGACTTTATTCTCAAATTCTGCGTTTTTTTTCTGGGAATATTACCCCACTTCCCAGACGATAATTAGTATTTTTCTTAACCTACAATGGACCTAATATGCCGTCATAGGTACATACTTAAGGAAATGTTATGTACTTGGTAGGATTCAGTCACTGTAGTTCTAGCCATGTGATCTGTAAATGAAGACTGTGCTCATGAAGCTCCTTGTCCTTTCCAGGTGCATCAGGAAGCCCCAGTCAGCCCAGCGTCGGTAAGAGGAAGAAGCTGCCCGTAGACAGCGTCTTCGACAAGTTTGATGACGAAGAGGCAGACGAACAGCCCCGCAAGAGGAAGCTGGTGCCCCTGGATTACGACGACGACAAGAGCCTCGGGGTGGACGGGGCCGGGCTGTCGAGCATAAAGGGGGCCAACAATGAGGAGAAACGTAAACACATCAAGAGTCTGATTGAAAAGATTCCCACAGCAAAGCCCGAGCTGTTCTCCTACCCGCTGGACTGGTCTATGGTCGACACGGTGAGGAAACAAGGAAGAATGTCTTGTATTTCATTTAACTCTGTTGTTTTTAAGCAGACAAGTAAGAGCACATTTCACAAAACGGGCCTTTAGGAGAAGCTGAATATATTCAGACTTGGCACTATAACCTTTGACCTCTGAATGGGTACATTTTTTATAAAAGGTGTTATTTACATACTGTAAGACTTTAAGAAATGGAAGCAGATGTTACCACCACATCTAAAATGAAACCTGAGCCTTCATCTCGTCCTTTTTTAGACCTTAATGGAACGACGCGTTCGGCCGTGGATCAATAAAAAGATTATTGAGTACATTGGAGAGGAAGAGGCAACGTTAGTGGACTTCGTCTGCTCCAAGGTATTGATCATGTGATGTCTGTGCAGTTGACTTCATTCAAACTGAAAGGGTAAACATGAAAAGAATCTGATGTTTTTGTCTTTCCCAGGTGATGGCTCACAGTATGCCACAGAGTATCTTGGATGATGTTGCTATGGTGAGTCATCTAACAGACTTTATTTTATGCTCACGTTGCCTATGGTCATGTTATGGTAGCAGTCAAGTAGTTCTAACGTTAAAATGTTCTTTATGTTTTGGTCTTTATCGAATGTAGGAAAGGTAAAGTCTGTAGGTGTTAGCCTTCTAGCTCTAGTCAAAATTGATCATAGTGAAGTATGTGAGCAATAACAGTAGTTGAAATCTAGAGATGCACCAATTACAATATTTAAAAAAAAAAAAAAAAAAAAAAAATCTGACCTGATGATTCCAATTCTCTTTCGAACATTGTGTCATAACAGGATGTGAGTGTCTGAGTATCGCATTGCGTAGCATGGGACGCTCTGTCCACACTGAAAGTGCGCTGCCTTGTCTTAATGTGCAGCGCCCGCCACTAAGTGCGAAATCTTAATCTGCACCGCGTTGTCTTAATGTGCACTGTGCCAACTCTAAGTGCGCCGCGGTCTTAATCTGCGCCATGTCGTCTTAATGTGCGCCGCCGCTAATTGCACTGCGTCAATTTAACGTGCACACTACATCGTCTTAATCTGCACGCTGTCTGACTGTGCGCCACGACCTCTTAATATGTGCCGTGCCATTTTTATCTGCATGCCGTCTCGTCTTAATCTGCGTCGTGCCATCTTAATGTACACCGCGCTGCCCCTAATTGAGCAGCGTCATCTTAATCTGTGCTGTGCCGCTGCTAAGTGCGCCGCGTAATCTTAATGTGCACACCACGTCGTCTTAATCTGCGCGCCGTGCCACCTTAATCTGCGCTGTGTCGTCTTAATGTGCGTTGCGACGCTAATTGCGCCACGTCGTTGCATCCTTTGGGGGCGGCAGTAGCTCAGTCCGTAAGGACTTGGGTTAGGATGTGGAGGACCCGGGTTCAAATCCCCCATGGACCAAGACCAACTGGTTGCTGGAGAGGTGCCAGTTTACCTCTTGGGCACTGCCGAGGTGCCCCTGAGCAAGGCACCAAACCCCCAACTGCTCTGGGCGCTTGTCAGGAGCAGCCCCATCTCTCCATTGACATTGACATGTATATGTACTGTGTGAACTGTACTGTGTGAACAACAGAGTGTAAAACTGCATTTCCCCACTGTGGGACTAATAAAGGAATATCTTTCTTTCTTTCTTTCTTTCTAAAGTGCACCACGTCATCTTAATGTGCACACCACGTTCTCTTAATCTGTGCCGTGCCGCCGCTATGTGCGCCGCGTCATTTTAATGTGCACTGTGCCGCCCCTAAGTGAGCTGCGGCATCTTAATGTGCACCGCGTCGTCTTAGTCTACGTGCCGCTGCGTCTTAATATGCGCTGCGTTGTCTTAATGTGCGCCATGCCGCTAAGTGCGCTGTGTCATCTTAATCTGCGCCGTGTCATCACGTCTTAATGTGCGCCACGCCGCCTCGTCTTAGTCTGTGCGCCGTGCTGCCGTTAAGTGTGCTGTGTCGCCGCTAAGTGTGCCACATCGTCTTAATCTGCGTACAGCCGCGTCTTACTCTGTGCCGCATCACCGCTAAGTGCGCCATGTCATCCTAATCTGTGCTATGAGACTGATCTGTGCAGCTCTAGCTGAAACCAAAACATACATACCACACTGTGTCTGACTGCCACACCATCATCATGTTAAGTCTGCCAGGACACTGGTTTCACTTCCATAGTTAGATAAAATCTCTGCAGATTAAAACAAATTCAAAGGATTAGGACTATGTATATTTTTCATGACCTCAATAACATGAGAACATTTGTCAATTTCATCTTACTCAAGTTGTGTTTTTATACAAATAACCACTATAGATGACAATAACAAAACAGGATAACATTTTTAAAAAAATTAGGTCCCACCCTCCTACATACGTAACTCTAAACTTTTCCTTTTGTCTCCTGCTTTAGGTTCTCGATGAAGAAGCAGAGGTCTTCATAGTGAAAATGTGGAGGCTACTCATTTATGAAACCGAGGCTAAGAAGATTGGACTGGTGAAATAAGCAAAAATCACTGAATGAAGATCAAATTTTTCTTTTCATACATGGTGTACAATAATAGTGTAGCGCAATTAAGTCACCCCAAACAAAGTGACGTGTCCATATCAGTACAGACTGGTACTGCAGATTCTGCTCATTCTCACCAGTTGTTCAGGTCATGTTTTTTTTTTTTTTTTTTGTTCTCCTCCTCCCCTCTCTTGTGGCAGGTGCTGACTGTGTCGGTGTGCTTTCGTGTATATACAGTACGTCATTAATTGACAATGATGAAATAATTCTGAGAGGAAACTGCCGACAGGCACCCAGGACCGTTGTTGCGTCGCCTCATAAGGTCCTGTAAGTTTTTTGTATACATGCCAACACACTTTGTGGGTCATCTGCGGGATTATTACGAGCAGTCAAACTTTTTTAAAGTCTCTAAGGTGTGAAGTCTGGGTTGCAGTTGGTTTAACTAGACTTTAGAATATGCATAACAACCACAAGGGTGTGATTTTTTTTACAGGGTTATTTATTCAGGGTTTTGGACACAACTCCAGTTTGTATCGCGTTAATAGGTTTTTCCGTATCACATTCCTGATAAATGTGTTGGCGTGTTCTCATCTTCAGACCATCTCAAAAAGCACGTAGTTGTAATTTGAAATGCGTCCGCTGACATCCCTGCAGCTGTAGAAGCACACACGTCATAACCACTATAGGAAAATCAGCTAAGAACGGGTGGAAAAAACGATCTCAAGTTGTGACGATGCTCTCCATTTGTTTTTGTATTGGTGAACATTTGAATAAAAATGATTTTTTTTATAACGGTTTGCGAACCACGAATTAATTTCCTCACTACCAACCATTAGTTTATTTCACAGATTTTGTTAGTCAACATACTATAGTATGACAATTTTTTCACGAAATTTATCGACACACTGCACTATGACTTTTTATATGAAATTTTTCGACATGCTATATACTGTGACGATTTTTTGGAAAATCTTCCAACAATTCACGAGATTACTTTTTTCCACCATAGAATCATTTTACATGCTATAATACGACCATTTTCATGATTTTTCTCAACATCAAAAAAATTTGACGTTTTTATCGAAAAATTTCGACATACTATCCTATGACCTTTTTCATGAACTATATCGACATCCTATACTGTTACATTTTTTTCATGAAATTTCTCGACATGCTATACTATGACGTTTTTTCATGAAAATTTTCTGCATACTATACTATGACATTTTTCATGAAAGTTTTTGATATACTATGACGTTTTTTCAAACATTTTTCGACATACTATACTATGACTTTTTTTGTAAAATTTTCCAACATTTCACGAAATGACTTTTTTCCACCATAGAATCATTCTACATGCTATAATACGACCGTTTTCATGATTTTTTTCAACATCAAAAAAATTTGACGTTTTCATCCAAAAATTTCGACATACTATACTATGACGTTTTTTTTTGGAAAAATTTCCAACATTTCACGAAATGAATTTTGTCCACCATAGAATCATTTCACATGCTATAATACGACCATTTTCATGATTTTTTTCAACATCAAAAAAATTTGACGTTTTCATCGAAAAATTTCTACACACTATACTATGACGTTTTTTTTGGAAAATTTTCCAACATTTCACGAAATGACTTTTTTCCACCATAGAATCATTTAACATGCTATAATACGATCGTTTTCATGATTTTTTTCAACATCAAAAAAATTTGACGTTTTCATCCAAAAATTTCGACATACTATACTATGACGTTTTTTTTTGGAAAATCTTACAACATTTCACGAAATGAATTTTGTCCACCATAGAATCATTTTACATGCTATAATACGACCATTTTCATGATTTTTCTCAACATCAAAAAAATTTGACGTTTTTAACGAAAAATTTCGACATACTATACTATGACGTTTTTTTTGGAAAATTTTCCAACATTTTACGAAATGACTTTTTTCCACCATAGAATCATTTTACATGCTATAATACGACCATTTTCATGATTTTTCTCAACATCAAAAAAATTTGACGTTTTTATCGAAAAATTTCGACATACTATACTATGACTTTTTTTTTTGGAAAATCTTACAACATTTCATGAAATGACTTTTTTCCACCATAGAATCATTGTATATGCTATAATAAGACCGTTTTCATGATTTTTTTCAACATCAAAAAAATTTGACGTTTTAATCGAAAAATTTCGACATACTATACTATGACGGTTTTTTTTTTTTTTTAAAGTTTCCAACATTTCACGAAATGACTTTTTTCCACCATAGAATCATTTAACATGCTATAATACGACCGTTTTCACGATTTTTTTCAACATCAAAAAAATTTGACGTTTTCATCCAAAAATTTCGACATACTATACTATGACGTTTTTTTTGGAAAATTTTCCAACATTTCACGAAATGACTTTTTTCCACCATAGAATCATTCTACATGCTATAATACGACCGTTTTCATGATTTTTTTCAACATCAAAAAAATTTGACGTTTTCATCGAAAAATTTCGACATACTATACTATGACGTTTTTTTTGGAAAAATTTCCAACATTTCACGAAATGAATTTTGTCCACCATAGAATCATTCTACATGCTATAATACGACCATTTTCATGATTTTTTTCAACATCAAAAAAATTTGACGTTTTCATCGAAAAATTTCGACATACTATACTATGACTTTTTTTGGGAAAATTTTCCAACATTTCACAAAATTATTTTTTTCTACCATAGAATCATTTTACATGCTATAATACGACCATTTTCATGATTTTTCTCAACATCAAAAAAATTTGACGTTTTCATCAAAAGATTTCGACATACTATCCTATGACTTGTTTTTGGGAAAATTTTCCAACATTTCACAAAATGACTTTTTTCCACCATAGAATCATTTAACATGCTATAATACGGCCGTTTTCATGATTTTTTTCAACATCAAAAAAATTTGACGTTTTCATCCAAAAATTTCGACATACTATACTATGACGTTTTTTTTTGGAAAATCTTACAACATTTCATGAAATGACTTTTTTCCACCATAGAATCATTCTACATGCTATAATACGACCGTTTTCATGATTTTTTTCAACATCAAAAAAATTTGACGTTTTCATCGAAAAATTTCGACATACTATACTATGACGTTTTTTTTGGAAAAATTTCCAACATTTCACGAAATGAATTTTGTCCACCATAGAATCATTCTACATGCTATAATACGACCATTTTCATGATTTTTTTCAACATCAAAAAAATTTGACGTTTTCATCGAAAAATTTCGACATACTATACTATGACTTTTTTTGGGAAAATTTTCCAACATTTCACAAAATTATTTTTTTCTACCATAGAATCATTTTACATGCTATAATACGACCATTTTCATGATTTTTCTCAACATCAAAAAAATTTGACGTTTTCATCCAAAAATTTCGACATACTATACTATGACGTTTTTTTTTGGAAAATCTTACAACATTTCATTAAATGACTTTTTTCCACCATAGAATCATTGTATATGCTATAATACGACCGTTTTCATGATTTTTTTCAACATCAAAAAAATTTGACGTTTTCATCGAAAAATTTCTACATACTATACTATGACGTTTTTTTTTGGAAAATCTTACAACATTTCACGAAATGACTTTTTTCCACCATAGAATCATTTAACATGCTATAATACGACCGTTTTCATGATTTTTTTCAACATCAAAAAAATTTGACGTTTTCATCGAAAAATTTCGACATACTATACTATGACCTTTTTCATGAAATATATCGACATCCTATACTGTTACATTTTTTTCATGAAATTTCTCGACATGCTATACTATGACGTTTTTTCATGAAAATTTTCTGCATACTATACTATGACATTTTTCATGAAAGTTTTTGACATACTATACTATGACGTTTTTTCAAACATTTTTCGACATACTATACTATGACTTTTTTTTGTAAAATTTTCCAACATTTCACGAAAATTTTTTTTCTACCATAGAATCATTTTACATGCTATAATACGACCGTTTTCACGATTTTTTTCAACATCAAAAAAATTTGACGTTTTCATCCAAAAATTTCGACATACTATACTATGACGTTTTTTTTGTAAAATTTTCCAACATTTCACGAAATGACTTTTTTCCACCATAGAATCATTCTATGTGCTATAATACGACCGTTTACATGATTTTTTCCAACATAAAAAAAATTTGACGTTTTCATTGAAAAATTTCGACATGCTATACTATGACGTTTTTTTTGGAAAATTTTCGAACATTTCACGAAATAACTTTTTTCCACCATAGAATCATTTAACATGCTATAATACGACCGTTTTCATGATTTTTTTCAACATCAAAAAAATTTGACGTTTTCATCCAAAAATTTCGACATACTATACTATGACTTTTTTTTGGAAAATCTTGCAAAATTTCACAAAATGAATTTTGTCCACCATAGAATCATTTTACATGCTATAATACGATCGTTTTCATGATTTTTTTCAACATCAAAAAAATTTGACGTTTTCATCCAAAAATTTCGACATACTATACTATGACGTTTTTTTTTTGGAAAATTTTCCAACATTTCACGAAATGACTTTTTTCCACCATAGAATCATTTAACATGCTATAATACGATCGTTTTCATGATTTTTTTCAACATCAAAAAAATTTGACGTTTTCATCCAAAAATTTCGACATACTATACTATGACTTTTTTGCGGAAAAATTTCCAACATTTCACGAAATGAATTTTGTCCACCATAGAATCATTTTACATGCTATAATACGACCATTTTCATGATTTTTCTCAACATCAAAAAAATTTGACGTTTTTAACGAAAAATTTCGACATACTATACTATGACGTTTTTTTTGGAAAATTTTCCAACATTTTACGAAATGACTTTTTTCCACCATAGAATCATTTTACATGCTATAATACGACCATTTTCATGATTTTTCTCAACATCAAAAAAATTTGACGTTTTTATCGAAAAATTTCGACATACTATACTATGACTTTTTTTTTGGAAAATCTTACAACATTTCATGAAATGACTTTTTTCCACCATAGAATCATTGTATATGCTATAATACGACCGTTTTCATGATTTTTTTCAACATCAAAAAAATCTGACGTTTTCATCGAAAAATTTCGACATACTATACTATGACGTTTTTTTTTTTAAATTTTCCAACATTTCACAAAATGAATTTTGTCCACCATAGAATCATTTTACATGCTATATTATGACCGTTTTCATGATTTTTTTCAACATCAAAAACATTTGACGTTTTAATCGAAAAATTTCGACATACTATACTATGACGTTTTTTTTATAAAAATTTCCAACATTTCACAAGATTACTTTTTTCCACCATAGAATCATTTTACATGCTATATTATGACCGTTTTCATGATTTTTTTCAACATCAAAAAATTTGACGTTTTCATCGAAAAATTTCGACATACTATACTATGACCTTTTTCATGAAATATATCGACATCCTATATACTATGACATTTTTTTCATGAAATTTCTCGACATGCTATACTATGACGTTTTTTCATGAAAATTTTCTGCATACTATACTATGACATTTTTCATGAAAGTTTTTGACATGACTATGACGTTTTTTCAAACATTTTTCGACATACTATACTATGACTTTTTTTGTAAAATTTTCCAACATTTCACGAAATTATTTTTTTCTACCATAGAATCATTTTATATGCTGGAATACGACCGTTTTCACGATTTTTTTCAACATCAAAAAAATTTGACGTTTTCATCCAAAAATTTCGACATACTATACTATGACGTTTTTTTTGTAAAATTTTCCAACATTTCACGAAATGACTTTTTTCCACCATAGAATCATTTAACATGCTATAATATGACCGTTTTCATGATTTTTTTCAACATCAAAAAAATTTGACGTTTTCATCGAAAAATTTCGACATACTATACTATGACTTTTTTTGGGAAAATTTTCCAACATTTCACAAAATTATTTTTTTCTACCATAGAATCATTTTACATGCTATAATACGACCATTTTCATGATTTTTCTCAACATCAAAAAAATTTGACGTTTTTATCGAAAAATTTCGACATACTATACTATGACCTTTTTCATGAAATATATCGACATCCTATACTGTTACATTTTTTTCATGAAATTTCTCGACATGCTATACTATGACGTTTTTTCATGAAAATTTTCTGCATACTATACTATGACATTTTTCATGAAAGTTTTTGACATACTATACTATGACGTTTTTTCAAACATTTTTCGACATACTATACTATGACTTCTTTTGTAAAATTTTCCAACATTTCACGAAATTATTTTTTTCTACCACAGAATCATTTTATATGCTATAATACGACCGTTTTCATGATTTTTTTCAACATCAAAAAAATTTGACGTTTTAATCGAAAAATTTCGACATACTATACTATGACGGTTTTTTTTTTTTTTTTAAAGTTTCCAACATTTCACGAAATGACTTTTTTCCACCATAGAATCATTTAACATGCTATAATATGACCGTTTTCACGATTTTTTTCAACATCAAAAAAATTTGACGTTTTCATCCAAAAATTTCGACATACTATACTATGACGTTTTTTTTGGAAAATTTTCCAACATTTCACGAAATGACTTTTTTCCACCATAGAATCATTCTATATGCTATAATACGACCGTTTTCATGATTATTTCCAACATCAAAAAAATTTGACGTTTTCATTGAAAAATTTCGACATACTATACTATGACGTTTTTTTTGGAAAATTTTCCAACATTTCACGAAATGACTTTTTTCCACCATAGAATCATTCTACATGCTATAATACGACCGTTTTCATGATTTTTTTCAACATCAAAAAAATTTGACGTTTTCATCGAAAAATTTCGACATACTATACTATGAGGTTTTTTTGGAAAAATTTCCAACATTTCACGAAAAGAATTTTGTCCACCATAGAATCATTCTACATGCTATAATACGACCATTTTCATGATTTTTCTCAACATCAAAAAAATTTGACGTTTTCATCAAAAGATTTCGACATACTATACTATGACCTTTTTCATGAAATATATCGACATCCTATACTGTTACATTTTTTTCATGAAATTTCTCGACATGCTATACTATGACGTTTTTTCATGAAAATTTTCTGCATACTATACTATGACATTTTTCATGAAAGTTTTTGATATACTGTGACGTTTTTTCAAACATTTTTCGACATACTATACTATGACTTTTTTTGTAAAATTTTCCAACATTTCACGAAATGACTTTTTTCCACCATAGAATCATTCTATATGCTATAATACGACCGTTTTCATGATTTTTTTCAACATCAAAAAAATTTGACGTTTTCATCCAAAAATTTCGACATACTATACTATAACGTTTTTTGGGAAAATTTTCCAACATTTCACGAAATGAATTTTGTCCACCATAGAATCATTTTACATGCTATAATACGACCATTTTCATGATTTTTCTCAACATCAAAAAAAATTGACGTTTTCATCAAAAGATTTCGACATACTATCCTATGACTTGTTTTTGGGAAAATTTTCCACCATTTCACGAAATGACTTTTTTCCACCATAGAATCATTTAACATGCTATAATACGATCGTTTTCATGATTTTTTTCAACATCAAAAAAATTTGACGTTTTCATCCAAAAATTTCGACATACTATACTATGACGTTTTTTTTTGGAAAATCTTACAACATTTCACAAAATGAATTTTGTCCACCACAGAATCATTTAACATGCTATAATACGACCGTTTTCATGATTTTTTTCAACATCAAAAAAATTTGACGTTTTAATCGAAAAATTTCGACATACTATACTATGACGTTTTTTTATAAAAATTTCCAACATTTCACGAAATGAATTTTGTCCACCATAGAATCATTTTATATGCTATATTATGACCGTTTTCATGATTTTTTTCAACATCAAAAAAATTTGACGTTTTAATCGAAAAATTTCGACATACTATACTATGACATTTTTCATGAAAGTTTTTGATATACTGTGACGTTTTTTCAAACATTTTTCGACATACTATACTATGACTTTTTTTGTAAAATTTTCCAACATTTCACGAAATGACTTTTTTCCACCATAGAATCATTCTATATGCTATAATACGACCGTTTTCATGATTTTTTTCAACATCAAAAAAATTTGACGTTTTCATCCAAAAATTTCGACATACTATACTATAACGTTTTTTGGGAAAATTTTCCAACATTTCACGAAATGAATTTTGTCCACCATAGAATCATTTTACATGCTATAATACGACCATTTTCATGATTTTTCTCAACATCAAAAAAATTTGACGTTTTCATCAAAAGATTTCGACATACTATCCTATGACTTGTTTTTGGGAAAATTTTCCACCATTTCACGAAATGACTTTTTTCCACCATAGAATCATTTAACATGCTATAATACGATCGTTTTCATGATTTTTTTCAACATCAAAAAAATTTGACGTTTTCATCCAAAAATTTCGACATACTATACTATGACGTTTTTTTTTGGAAAATCTTACAACATTTCACAAAATGAATTTTGTCCACCACAGAATCATTTAACATGCTATAATACGACCGTTTTCATGATTTTTTTCAACATCAAAAAAATTTGACGTTTTAATCGAAAAATTTCGACATACTATACTATGACGTTTTTTTATAAAAATTTCCAACATTTCACGAAATGAATTTTGTCCACCATAGAATCATTTTATATGCTATATTATGACCGTTTTCATGATTTTTTTCAACATCAAAAAAATTTGACGTTTTAATCGAAAAATTTCGACATACTATACTATGACGTTTTTTTTTTTTAAAGTTTCCAACATTTCACGAAATGACTTTTTTCCACCATAGAATCATTCTACATGCTATAATACGACCGTTTTCATCATTTTTTTCAACATCAAAAAAATTTGACGTTTTCATCCAAAAATTTCGACATACTATAACATTACGTTTTTTTTTGGAAAATCTTACAACATTTCACGAAATGACTTTTTTCCACCATAGAATCATTTAACATGCTATAATACGACCGTTTTCATGATTTTTTTCCAACATCAAAAAAATTTGACATTTTCATCCAAAAATTTCGACATACTATGCTATGACGTTTTTTTTGGAAAATCTTGCAACATTTCACAAAATCAATTTTGTCCACCATAGAATCATTTTACATGCTATAATACGATCGTTTTCATGATTTTTTTCAACATCAAAAAAATTTGACGTTTTCATCGAAAAATTTCGACATACTATACTGACGTTTTTTTTATAAAAGTTTCCAACATTTCACGAGATTACTTTTTTCCGCCATAGAATCATTTTACATGCTATATTATGACCATTTTCGTGATTTTTTTCAACATCAAAAAATTTGACGTTTTCATCGAAAAATTTCGACATACTATACTATGACCTTTTTCATGAAATATATCGACATCCTATTCTGTTACATTTTTTTTCATGAAATTTCTCGACATGCTATACTATGACGTTTTTTCATGAAAATTTTCTGCATACTATACTATGACATTTTTCATGAAAGTTTTTGACATACTATACTATGACGTTTTTTCAAACATTTTTCTACATACTATACTATGACTTTTTTTTGTAAAATTTTCCAACATTTCACGAAATTATTTTTTTCTACCATAGAATCATTTTACATGCTATAATACGATCGTTTTCATGATTTTTTTCAACATCAAAAAAATTTGACGTTTTCATCCAAAAATTTCGACATACTATACTATGACGTTTTTTTTTGGAAAATTTTCAACATTTCACGAAATGACTTTTTTCCACCATAGAATCATTTAACATGCTATAATATGACCGTTTTCATGATTTTTTTCAACATCAAAAAAATTTGACGTTTTCATCGAAAAATTTCGACATACTATACTATGACTTTTTTTGGGAAAATTTTCCAACATTTCACAAAATTATTTTTTTCTACCATAGAATCATTTTACATGCTATAATACGACCATTTTCATGATTTTTCTCAACATCAAAAAAATTTGACGTTTTCATCAAAAGATTTCGACATACTATCCTATGACTTGTTTTTGGGAAAATTTTCCAACATTTCACGAAATGACTTTTTTCCACCATAGAATCATTTAACATGCTATAATACGATCGTTTTCATGATTTTTTTCAACATCAAAAAAATTTGACGTTTTCATCCAAAAATTTCGACATACTATACTATGACGTTTTTTTTTGGAAAATCTTACAACATTTCACAAAATGAATTTTGTCCACCATAGAATCATTTTATATGCTATGACCGTTTTCATGATTTTTTTCAACATCAAAAAAATTTGACGTTTTAATCGAAAAATTTCGACATACTATACTATGACGTTTTTTTTTTTTTAAAGTTTCCAACATTTCACGAAATGACTTTTTTCCACCATAGAATCATTCTACATGCTATAATACGACCGTTTTCATCATTTTTTTCAACATCAAAAAAATTTGACGTTTTCATCCAAAAATTTCGACATACTATAACATGACGTTTTTTTTTGGAAAATCTTACAACATTTCACGAAATGACTTTTTTCCACCATAGAATCATTTAACATGCTATAATACGATCGTTTTCATGATTTTTTTCAACATCAAAAAAATTTGACGTTTTCATCCAAAAATTTCGACATACTATACTATGACGTTTTTTTTTGGAAAATCTTACAACATTTCACAAAATGAATTTTGTCCACCACAGAATCATTTAACATGCTATAATACGACCGTTTTCATGATTTTTTTCAACATCAAAAAAATTTGACGTTTTCATCCAAAAATTTCGACATACTATAACATTACGTTTTTTTTTGGAAAATCTTACAACATTTCACGAAATGACTTTTTTCCACCATAGAATCATTTAACATGCTATAATACGACCGTTTTCATGATTTTTTTCCAACATCAAAAAAATTTGACATTTTCATCCAAAAATTTCGACATACTATGCTATGACGTTTTTTTTTGGAAAATCTTGCAACATTTCACAAAATCAATTTTGTCCACCATAGAATAATTTTACATGCTATAATACGATCGTTTTCATGATTTTTTTCAACATCAAAAAAATTTGACGTTTTCATCGAAAAATTTCGACATACTATACTGACGTTTTTTTTATAAAAGTTTCCAACATTTCACGAGATTACTTTTTTCCGCCATAGAATCATTTTACATGCTATATTATGACCATTTTCGTGATTTTTTTCAACATCAAAAAATTTGACGTTTTCATCGAAAAATTTCGACATACTATACTATGACCTTTTTCATGAAATATATCGACATCCTATTCTGTTACATTTTTTTTCATGAAATTTCTCGACATGCTATACTATGACGTTTTTTCATGAAAATTTTCTTGAAAGTTTTTGACATACTATACTATGACGTTTTTTCAAACATTTTTCTACATACTATACTATGACTTTTTTTTGTAAAATTTTCCAACATTTCACGAAATTATTTTTTTCTACCATAGAATCATTTTACATGCTATAATACGATCGTTTTCATGATTTTTTTCAACATCAAAAAAATTTGACGTTTTCATCCAAAAATTTCGACATACTATACTATGACGTTTTTTTTTGAAAATTTTCAACATTTCACGAAATGACTTTTTTCCACCATAGAATCATTTAACATGCTATAATATGACCGTTTTCATGATTTTTTTCAACATCAAAAAAATTTGACGTTTTCATCGAAAAATTTCGACATACTATACTATGACTTTTTTTGGGAAAATTTTCCAACATTTCACAAAATTATTTTTTTCTACCATAGAATCATTTTACATGCTATAATACGACCATTTTCATGATTTTTCTCAACATCAAAAAAATTTGACGTTTTCATCAAAAGATTTCGACATACTATCCTATGACTTGTTTTTGGGAAAATTTTCCAACATTTCACGAAATGACTTTTTTCCACCATAGAATCATTTAACATGCTATAATACGATCGTTTTCATGATTTTTTTCAACATCAAAAAAATTTGACGTTTTCATCCAAAAATTTCGACATACTATACTATGACGTTTTTTTTTGGAAAATCTTACAACATTTCACAAAATGAATTTTGTCCACCATAGAATCATTTTATATGCTATATTATGACCGTTTTCATGATTTTTTTCAACATCAAAAAAATTTGACGTTTTAATCGAAAAATTTCGACATACTATACTATGACGTTTTTTTTTTTTAAAGTTTCCAACATTTCACGAAATGACTTTTTTCCACCATAGAATCATTCTACATGCTATAATACGACCGTTTTCATCATTTTTTTCAACATCAAAAAAATTTGACGTTTTCATCCAAAAATTTCGACATACTATAACATGACGTTTTTTTTTGGAAAATCTTACAACATTTCACGAAATGACTTTTTTCCACCATAGAATCATTTAACATGCTATAATACGATCGTTTTCATGATTTTTTTCAACATCAAAAAAATTTGACGTTTTCATCCAAAAATTTCGACATACTATACTATGACGTTTTTTTTTGGAAAATCTTACAACATTTCACAAAATGAATTTTGTCCACCACAGAATCATTTAACATGCTATAATACGACCGTTTTCATGATTTTTTTCAACATCAAAAAAATTTGACGTTTTAATCGAAAAATTTCGACATACTATACTATGACGTTTTTTTTATAAAAATTTCCAACATTTCACGAAATGAATTTTGTCCACCATAGAATCATTTTATATGCTATATTATGACCGTTTTCATGATTTTTTTCAACATCAAAAAAATTTGACGTTTTAATCGAAAAATTTCGACATACTATACTATGACGTTTTTTTTTTTTAAAGTTTCCAACATTTCACGAAATGACTTTTTTCCACCATAGAATCATTCTACATGCTATAATACGACCGTTTTCATCATTTTTTTCAACATCAAAAAAATTTGACGTTTTCATCCAAAAATTTCGACATACTATAACATTACGTTTTTTTTTGGAAAATCTTACAACATTTCACGAAATGACTTTTTTCCACCATAGAATCATTTAACATGCTATAATACGACCGTTTTCATGATTTTTTTCCAACATCAAAAAAATTTGACATTTTCATCCAAAAATTTCGACATACTATGCTATGACGTTTTTTTTGGAAAATCTTGCAACATTTCACAAAATCAATTTTGTCCACCATAGAATCATTTTACATGCTATAATACGATCGTTTTCATGATTTTTTTCAACATCAAAAAAATTTGACGTTTTCATCGAAAAATTTCGACATACTATACTGACGTTTTTTTTATAAAAGTTTCCAACATTTCACGAGATTACTTTTTTCCGCCATAGAATCATTTTACATGCTATATTATGACCATTTTCGTGATTTTTTTCAACATCAAAAAATTTGACGTTTTCATCGAAAAATTTCGACATACTATACTATGACCTTTTTCATGAAATATATCGACATCCTATTCTGTTACATTTTTTTTCATGAAATTTCTCGACATGCTATACTATGACGTTTTTTCATGAAAATTTTCTGCATACTACACTATGACATTTTTCATGAAAGTTTTTGACATACTATACTATGACGTTTTTTCAAACATTTTTCTACATACTATACTATGACTTTTTTTTGTAAAATTTTCCAACATTTCACGAAATTATTTTTTTCTACCATAGAATCATTTTACATGCTATAATACGATCGTTTTCATGATTTTTTTCAACATCAAAAAAATTTGACGTTTTCATCCAAAAATTTCGACATACTATACTATGACGTTTTTTTTTGGAAAATTTTCAACATTTCACGAAATGACTTTTTTCCACCATAGAATCATTTAACATGCTATAATATGACCGTTTTCATGATTTTTTTCAACATCAAAAAAATTTGACGTTTTCATCGAAAAATTTCGACATACTATACTATGACTTTTTTTGGGAAAATTTTCCAACATTTCACAAAATTATTTTTTTCTACCATAGAATCATTTTACATGCTATAATACGACCATTTTCATGATTTTTCTCAACATCAAAAAAATTTGACGTTTTCATCAAAAGATTTCGACATACTATCCTATGACTTGTTTTTGGGAAAATTTTCCAACATTTCACGAAATGACTTTTTTCCACCATAGAATCATTTAACATGCTATAATACGATCGTTTTCATGATTTTTTTCAACATCAAAAAAATTTGACGTTTTCATCCAAAAATTTCGACATACTATACTATGACGTTTTTTTTTGGAAAATCTTACAACATTTCACAAAATGAATTTTGTCCACCATAGAATCATTTTATATGCTATATTATGACCGTTTTCATGATTTTTTTCAACATCAAAAAAATTTGACGTTTTAATCGAAAAATTTCGACATACTATACTATGACGTTTTTTTTTTTTTAAAGTTTCCAACATTTCACGAAATGACTTTTTTCCACCATAGAATCATTCTACATGCTATAATACGACCGTTTTCATCATTTTTTTCAACATCAAAAAAATTTGACGTTTTCATCCAAAAATTTCGACATACTATAACATGACGTTTTTTTTTGGAAAATCTTACAACATTTCACGAAATGACTTTTTTTCCACCATAGAATCATTTAACATGCTATAATACGACCGTTTTCATGATTTTTTTCCAACATTAAAAAAATTTGACATTTTCATCCAAAAATTTCGACATACTATACTATGACGTTTTTTTTGGAAAATTTTCCAACATTTCACGAAATGACTTTTTTCCACCATAGAATCATTCTACATGCTATAATACGACCGTTTTCATGATTTTTTTCAACATCAAAAAAATTTGACGTTTTCATCGAAAAATTTCGACATACTATACTATGACGTTTTTTTTATAAAAGTTTCCAACATTTCACGAGATTACTTTTTTCCACCATAGAATCATTTTACATGCTATAATACGACCATTTTCATGATTTTTCTCAACATCAAAAAAATTTGACGTTTTTATCGAAAAATTTCGACATACTATCCTATGACCTTTTTCATGAACTATATCGACATCCTATACTGTTACATTTTTTTTCATGAAAATTTTCTGCATACTATACTATGACATTTTTCATGAAAGTTTTTGACATACTATACTATGACGTTTTTTCAAACATTTTTTGACATACTATACTATGACTTTTTTTGTAAAATTTTCCAACATTTCACGAAATTATTTTTTTCTACCATAGAATCATTGTATATGCTATAATACGACCGTTGTCATGATTTTTTTCAACATCAAAAAAATTTGACGTTTTCATCCAAAAATTTCGACATACTATACTATGACTTTTTTGGGAAAATTTTCCAACATTTCACGAAATGACTTTTTTCCACCATAGAATCATTCTACATGCTATAATACGACCGTTTTCATCATTTTTTTCAACATCAAAAAAATTTGACGTTTTCATCCAAAAATTTCGACATACTACACTATGACTTTTTTGGGGAAAAATTTCCAACATTTCACGAAATGACTTTTTTCCACCATAGAATCATTCTACATGCTATAATACGACCGTTTTCATGATTTTTTTCAACATCAAAAAAATTTGACGTTTTCATCCAAAAATTTCGACATACTATACTATGACGTTTTTTTTGGAAAATTTTCCAACATTTCACGAAATGAATTTTGTCCACCATAGAATCATTCTACATGCTATAATACGACCATTTTCATGATTTTTTTCAACATCAAAAAAATTTGACGTTTTCATCGAAAAATTTCGACATACTATACTATGACTTTTTTTGGGAAAATTTTCCAACATTTCACAAAATTATTTTTTTCTACCATAGAATCATTTTACATGCTATAATACGACCATTTTCATGATTTTTCTCAACATCAAAAAAATTTGACGTTTTCATCAAAAGATTTCGACATACTATCCTATGACTTGTTTTTGGGAAAATTTTCCAACATTTCACGAAATGACTTTTTTCCACCATAGAATCATTTAACATGCTATAATACGATCGTTTTCATGATTTTTTTCAACATCAAAAAAATTTGACGTTTTCATCCAAAAATTTCGACATACTATACTATGACGTTTTTTTTGGAAAATTTTCCAACATTTCACGAAATGACTTTTTTCCACCATAGAATCATTCTACATGCTATAATACGACCGTTTTCATGATTTTTTTCAACATCAAAAAAATTTGACGTTTTCATCGAAAAATTTCGACATACTATACTATGACGTTTTTTTTATAAAAGTTTCCAACATTTCACGAGATTACTTTTTTCCACCATAGAATCATTTTACATGCTATAACACGACCATTTTCATGATTTTTCTCAACATCAAAAAAATTTGACGTTTTTATCGAAAAATTTCGACATACTATCCTATGACCTTTTTCATGAACTATATCGACATCCTATACTGTTAGATTTTTTTTCATGAAAATTTTCTGCATACTATACTATGACATTTTTCATGAAAGTTTTTGACATACTATACTGTGACGTTTTTTCAAACATTTTTTGACATACTATACTATGACTTTTTTTGTAAAATTTTCCAACATTTCACGAAATTATTTTTTTCTACCATAGAATCATTGTATATGCTATAATACGACCGTTGTCATGATTTTTTTCAACATCAAAAAAATTTGACGTTTTCATCCAAAAATTTCGACATACTATACTATGACTTTTTTGGGAAAATTTTCCAACATTTCACGAAATGACTTTTTTCCACCATAGCATCATTCTACATGCTATAATACGACCGTTTTCATCATTTTTTTCAACATCAAAAAAATTTGACGTTTTCATCCAAAAATTTCGACATACTACACTATGACTTTTTTGGGGAAAAATTTCCAACATTTCACGAAATGACTTTTTTCCACCATAGAATCATTCTACATGCTATAATACGACCGTTTTCATGATTTTTTTCAACATCAAAAAAAATTTGACGTTTTCATCCAAAAATTTCGACATACTATACTATGACGTTTTTTTTGGAAAATTTTCCAACATTTCACGAAATGAATTTTGTCCACCATAGAATCATTCTACATGCTATAATACGACCATTTTCATGATTTTTTTCAACATCAAAAAAATTTGACGTTTTCATCGAAAAATTTCGACATACTATACTATGACTTTTTTTGGGAAAATTTTCCAACATTTCACAAAATTATTTTTTTCTACCATAGAATCATTTTACATGCTATAATACGACCATTTTCATGATTTTTCTCAACATCAAAAAAATTTGACGTTTTCATCAAAAGATTTCGACATACTATCCTATGACTTGTTTTTGGGAAAATTTTCCAACATTTCACAAAATGACTTTTTTCCACCATAGAATCATTTAACATGCTATAATACGGCCGTTTTCATGATTTTTTTCAACATCAAAAAAATTTGACGTTTTCATCCAAAAATTTCGACATACTATACTATGACGTTTTTTTTGGAAAATCTTACAACATTTCATGAAATGACTTTTTTCCACCATAGAATCATTGTATATGCTATAATACGACCGTTTTCATGATTTTTTTCAACATCAAAAAAATTTGACGTTTTCATCCAAAAATTTCGACATACTATACTATGACGTGTTTTTATAAAAATTTCCAACATTTCACGAGATTACTTTTTTCCACCATAGAATCATTTTACATGCTATATTATGACCGTTTTCATGATTTTTTTCAACATCAAAAAATTTGACGTTTTCATCGAAAAATTTCGACATACGATGACCTATGACCGATGACCATACATGACTATGACCTTTTTCATGAAATATATCGACATCCTATACTGTTACATTTTTTTCATGAAATTTCTCGACATGCTATACTATGACGTTTTTTCATGAAAATTTTCTGCATACTATACTATGACATTTTTCATGAAAGTTTTTGATATACTATGACGTTTTTTCAAACATTTTTCGACATACTATACTATGACGGTTTTTTTTTTTTTTTTAAAGTTTCCAACATTTCACGAAATGACTTTTTTCCACCATAGAATCATTTAACATGCTATAATACGACCGTTTTCACGATTTTTTTCAACATCAAAAAAATTTGACGTTTTCATCCAAAAATTTCGACATACTATACTATGACGTTTTTTTTGGAAAATTTTCCAACATTTCACGAAATGACTTTTTTCCACCATAGAATCATTCTATATGCTATAATACGACCGTTTTCATGATTTTTTCCAACATCAAAAAAATTTGACGTTTTCATTGAAAAATTTCGACATACTATACTATGACGTTTTTTTTGGAAAATTTTCCAACATTTCACGAAATGACTTTTTTCCACCATAGAATCATTCTACATGCTATAATACGACCGTTTTCATGATTTTTTTCAACATCAAAAAAATTTGACGTTTTCATTGAAAAATTTCGACATACTATACTATGACGTTTTTTTTGGAAAAATTTCCAACATTTCACGAAATGAATTTTGTCCACCATAGAATCATTCTACATGCTATAATACGACCATTTTCATGATTTTTTTCAACATCAAAAAAATTTGACGTTTTCATCGAAAAATTTCGACATACTATACTATGACTTTTTTTGGGAAAATTTTCCAACATTTCACAAAATTATTTTTTTCTACCATAGAATCATTTTACATGCTATAATACGACCATTTTCATGATTTTTCTCAACATCAAAAAAATTTGACGTTTTCATCAAAAGATTTCGACATACTATCCTATGACTTGTTTTTGGGAAAATTTTCCAACATTTCACAAAATGACTTTTTTCCACCATAGAATCATTTAACATGCTATAATACGACCGTTTTCATGATTTTTTTCAACATCAAAAAAATTTGACGTTTTCATCCAAAAATTTCGACATACTATACTATGACGTTTTTTTTTGGAAAATCTTACAACATTTCATGAAATGACTTTTTTCCACCATAGAATCATTGTATATGCTATAATACGACCGTTTTCATGATTTTTTTCAACATCAAAAAAATTTGACGTTTTCATCGAAAAATTTCTACACACTATACTATGACGTTTTTTTTGGAAAATTTTCCAACATTTCACGAAATGACTTTTTTCCACCATAGAATCATTTAACATGCTATAATACGATCGTTTTCATGATTTTTTTCAACATCAAAAAAATTTTACGTTTTCATCCAAAAATTTCGACATACTATACTATGACGTTTTTTTTTTGGAAAATCTTACAACATTTCACGAAATGACTTTTTTCCACCATAGAATCATTTAACATGCTATAATACGACCGTTTTCATGATTTTTTTCAACATCAAAAAAATTTGACGTTTTCATCGAAAAATTTCGACATACTATACTATGACGTTTTTTTTATAAAAGTTTCCAACATTTCACGAGATTACTTTTTTCCACCATAGAATCATTTTACATGCTATATTATGACCGTTTTCATGATTTTTTTCAACATCAAAAAATTTGACGTTTTCATCGAAAAATTTCGACATACTATACTATGACCTTTTTCATGAAATATATCGACATCCTATACTGTTACATTTTTTTCATGAAATTTCTCGACATGCTATACTATGACGTTTTTTCATGAAAATTTTCTGCATACTATACTATGACATTTTTCATGAAAGTTTCTGACATACTATACTATGACGTTTTTTCAAACATTTTTCGACATACTATACTATGACTTTTTTTTTGTAAAATTTTCCAACATTTCACGAAAATTTTTTTTTCTACCATAGAATCATTTTACATGCTATAATACGACCGTTTTCATGATTTTTTTCAACATCAAAAAAATTTGACGTTTTCATCCAAAAATTTCGACATACTATACTATGACGTTTTTTTTGGAAAATCTTGCAACATTTCACAAAATGAATTTTGTCCACCATAGAATCATTTTACATGCTATAATACGACCGTTTTCACGATTTTTTTCAACATCAAAAAAATTTGACGTTTTCATCCAAAAATTTCGACATACTATACTATGACGTTTTTTTTGTAAAATTTTCCAACATTTCACGAAATGACTTTTTTCCACCATAGAATCATTCTATGTGCTATAATACGACCGTTTACATGATTTTTTCCAACATAAAAAAAATTTGACGTTTTCATTGAAAAATTTCGACATGCTATACTATGACGTTTTTTTTGGAAAATTTTCCAACATTTCACGAAATAACTTTTTTCCACCATAGAATCATTTAACATGCTATAATACGACCGTTTTCATGATTTTTTTCAACATCAAAAAAATTTGACGTTTTCATCCAAAAATTTCGACATACTATACTATGACTTTTTTTTGGAAAATCTTGCAAAATTTCACAAAATGAATTTTGTCCACCATAGAATCATTTTACATGCTATAATACGATCGTTTTCATGATTTTTTTCAACATCAAAAAAATTTGACGTTTTCATCCAAAAATTTCGACATACTATACTATGACGTTTTTTTTTTTGGAAAATTTTCCAACATTTCACGAAATGACTTTTTTCCACCATAGAATCATTTAACATGCTATAATACGACCGTTTTCATGATTTTTTTCAACATCAAAAAAATTTGACGTTTTCATCCAAAAATTTCGACATACTATACTATGACTTTTTTGCGGAAAAATTTCCAACATTTCACGAAATGAATTTTGTCCACCATAGAATCATTTTACATGCTATAATACGACCATTTTCATGATTTTTCTCAACATCAAAAAAATTTGACGTTTTCATTGAAAAATTTCGACATACTATACTATGACGTTTTTTTTGGAAAATTTTCCAACATTTTACGAAATGACTTTTTTCCACCATAGAATCATTTTACATGCTATAATACGACCATTTTCATGATTTTTTTCAACATCAAAAACATTTGACGTTTTAATCGAAAAATTTCGACATACTATACTATGACGTTTTTTTTATAAAAATTTCCAACATTTCACAAGATTACTTTTTTCCACCATAGAATCATTTTACATGCTATATTATGACCGTTTTCATGATTTTTTTCAACATCAAAAAATTTGACGTTTTCATCGAAAAATTTCGACATACTATACTATGACCTTTTTCATGAAATATATCGACATCCTATATACTATGACATTTTTTTCATGAAATTTCTCGACATGCTATACTATGACGTTTTTTCATGAAAATTTTCTGCATACTATACTATGACATTTTTCATGAAAGTTTTTGACATACTATGACGTTTTTTCAAACATTTTTCGACGTACTATACTATGACTTTTTTTGTAAAATTTTCCAACATTTCACGAAATTATTTTTTTCTACCATAGAATCATTTTATATGCTGGAATACGACCGTTTTCACGATTTTTTTCAACATCAAAAAAATTTGACGTTTTCATCCAAAAATTTCGACATACTATACTATGACGTTTTTTTTGTAAAATTTTCCAACATTTCACGAAATGATTTTTTTCCACCATAGAATCATTTAACATGCTATAATATGACCGTTTTCATGATTTTTTTCAACATCAAAAAAATTTGACGTTTTCATCGAAAAATTTCGACATACTATACTATGACCTTTTTCATGAAATATATCGACATCCTATACTGTTACATTTTTTTCATGAAATTTCTCGACATGCTATACTATGACGTTTTTTCATGAAAATTTTCTGCATACTATACTATGACATTTTTCATGAAAGTTTTTGACATACTATACTATGACGTTTTTTCAAACATTTTTCGACATACTATACTATGACTTCTTTTGTAAAATTTTCCAACATTTCACGAAATTATTTTTTTCTACCACAGAATCATTTAACATGCTATAATATGACCGTTTTCACGATTTTTTTCAACATCAAAAAAATTTGACGTTTTCATCCAAAAATTTCGACATACTATACTATGACGTTTTTTTTGGAAAATTTTCCAACATTTCACGAAATGACTTTTTTCCACCATAGAATCATTTAACATGCTATAATATGACCGTTTTCACGATTTTTTTCAACATCAAAAAAATTTGACGTTTTCATCCAAAAATTTCGACATACTATACTATGACGTTTTTTTTGGAAAATTTTCCAACATTTCACGAAATGACTTTTTTCCACCATAGAATCATTCTATATGCTATAATACGACCGTTTTCATGATTTTTTCCAACATCAAAAAAATTTGACGTTTTCATTGAAAAATTTCGACATACTATACTATGACGTTTTTTTTGGAAAATTTTCCAACATTTCACGAAATGACTTTTTTCCACCATAGAATCATTCTACATGCTATAATACGACCGTTTTCATGATTTTTTTCAACATCAAAAAAATTTGACGTTTTCATCGAAAAATTTCGACATACTATACTATGACGTTTTTTTTGGAAAAATTTCCAACATTTCACGAAATGAATTTTGTCCACCATAGAATCATTCTACATGCTATAATACGACCATTTTCATGATTTTTCTCAACATCAAAAAAATTTGACGTTTTCATCAAAAGATTTCGACATACTATCCTATGACTTGTTTTTGGGAAAATTTTCCAACATTTCACAAAATGACTTTTTTCCACCATAGAATCATTTAACATGCTATAATACGACCGTTTTCATGATTTTTTTCAACATCAAAAAAATTTGACGTTTTCATCCAAAAATTTCGACATACTATACTATGACGTTTTTTTTTGGAAAATCTTACAACATTTCATGAAATGACTTTTTTCCACCATAGAATCATTGTATATGCTATAATACGACCGTTTTCATGATTTTTTTCAACATCAAAAAAATTTGACGTTTTCATCGAAAAATTTCGACATACTATACTATGACGTTTTTTTTTTTTTAATTTTCCAACATTTCACAAAATGAATTTTGTCCACCATAGAATCATTTAACATGCTATAATACGACCGTTTTCATGATTTTTTTCAACATAAAAAAAATTTGACGTTTTAATCGAAAAATTTCGACATACTATACTATGACGTTTTTTTATAAAAATTTCCAACATTTCACGAGATTACTTTTTTCCACCATAGAATCATTTTACATGCTATATTATGACCGTTTTCATGATTTTTTTCTAACATCAAAAAATTTGACGTTTTCATCGAAAAATTTCGACATACTATACTATGACCTTTTTCATGAAATATATCGACATCCTATACTGTTACATTTTTTTCATGAAATTTCTCGACATGCTATACTATGACGTCTTTTCATGAAAATTTTCTGCATACTATACTATGACATTTTTCATGAAAGTTTTTGATATACTGTGACGTTTTTTCAAACATTTTTCGACATACTATACTATGACTTTTTTTGTAAAATTTTCCAACATTTCACGAAATGACTTTTTTCCACCATAGAATCATTCTATATGCTATAATACGACCGTTTTCATGATTTTTTTCAACATCAAAAAAATTTGACGTTTTCATCCAAAAATTTCGACATACTATACTATAACGTTTTTTGGGAAAATTTTCCAACATTTCACGAAATGAATTTTGTCCACCATAGAATCATTTTACATGCTATAATACGACCATTTTCATGATTTTTCTCAACATCAAAAAAATTTGACGTTTTCATCAAAAGATTTCGACATACTATCCTATGACTTGTTTTAGGGAAAATTTTCCACCATTTCACGAAATGACTTTTTTCCACCATAGAATCATTTAACATGCTATAATACGATCGTTTTCATGATTTTTTTCAACATCAAAAAAATTTGACGTTTTCATCCAAAAATTTCGACATACTATACTATGACGTTTTTTTTTGGAAAATCTTACAACATTTCACAAAATGAATTTTGTCCACCATAGAATCATTTTATATGCTATATTATGACCGTTTTCATGATTTTTTTCAACATCAAAAAAATTTGACGTTTTAATCGAAAAATTTCGACATACTATACTATGACGTTTTTTTTTTTTAAAGTTTCCAACATTTCACGAAATGACTTTTTTCCACCATAGAATCATTCTACATGCTATAATACGACCGTTTTCATCATTTTTTTCAACATCAAAAAAATTTGACGTTTTCATCCAAAAATTTCGACATACTATAACATGACGTTTTTTTTTGGAAAATCTTACAACATTTCACGAAATGACTTTTTTTCCACCATAGAATCATTTAACATGCTATAATACGACCGTTTTCATGATTTTTTTCCAACATTAAAAAAATTTGACATTTTCATCCAAAAATTTCGACATACTATACTATGACGTTTTTTTTGGAAAATCTTGCAACATTTCACAAAATGAATTTTGTCCACCATAGAATCATTTTACATGCTATAATACGATCGTTTTCATGATTTTTTTCAACATCAAAAAAATTTGACGTTTTCATCCAAAAATTTCGACATACTATACTATGACGTTTTTTTTGGAAAATTTTCCAACATTTCACGAAATGACTTTTTTCCACCATAGAATCATTCTACATGCTATAATACGACCGTTTTCATGATTTTTTTCAACATCAAAAAAATTTGACGTTTTCATCGAAAAATTTCGACATACTATACTATGACGTTTTTTTTATAAAAGTTTCCAACATTTCACGAGATTACTTTTTTCCGCCATAGAATCATTTTACATGCTATATTATGACCATTTTCATGATTTTTTTCAACATCAAAAAATTTGACGTTTTCATCGAAAAATTTCGACATACTATACTATGACCTTTTTCATGAAATATATCGACATCCTATACTGTTACATTTTTTTCATGAAATTTCTCGACATGCTATACTATGACGTTTTTTCATGAAAATTTTCTGCATACTATACTATGACATTTTTCATGAAAGTTTTTGACATACTATACTATGACGTTTTTTCAAACATTTTTCTACATACTATACTATGACTTTTTTTTGTAAAATTTTCCAACATTTCACGAAATTATTTTTTTCTACCATAGAATCATTTTACATGCTATAATACGATCGTTTTCATGATTTTTTTCAACATCAAAAAAATTTGACGTTTTCATCCAAAAATTTCAACATACTATACTATGACGTTTTTTTTTGGAAAATTTTCAACATTTCACGAAATGACTTTTTTCCACCATAGAATCATTCTACATGCTATAATACGACCGTTTTCATGATTTTTTTCAACATCAAAAAAATTTGACGTTTTCATCGAAAAATTTCGACATACTATACTATGACCTTTTTCATGAAATATATCGACATCCTATACTGTTACATTTTTTTCATGAAATTTCTCGACATGCTATACTATGACGTTTTTTCATGAAAATTTTCTGCATACTATACTATGACATTTTTCATGAAAGTTTTTGACATACTATACTATGACGTTTTTTCAAACATTTTTCGACATACTATACTATGACTTTTTTTTGTAAAATTTTCCAACATTTCACGAAATTATTTTTTTCTACCATAGAATCATTTTACATGCTACAATACGACCATTTTCATGATTTTTCTCAACATCAAAAAAATTTGACGTTTTTATCGAAAAATTTCGACATACTATACTATGACGTTTTTTTTGGAAAATTTTCCAACATTTCACGAAATAACTTTTTTCCACCATAGAATCATTTAACATGCTATAATACGACCGTTTTCATCATTTTTTTCAACATCAAAAAAATCTGACGTTTTAATCGAAAAATTTCGACATACTATACTCTGACTTTTTTGGGAAAATTTTCCAACATTTCACGAAATGACTTTTTTACACCATAGAATCACTCTACATGCTATAATATGACCGTTTTCATGATTTTTTTCAACATCAAAAAAATTTGACGTTTTCATCCAAAAATTTCGACATACTATACTATGACGTTTTTTTGGAAAATTTTCCAACATTTCACGAAATGAATGTAATCCACCATAGAATCATTTAACATGGTATAATACGACCGTTTTCATGATTTTTCTCAACATCAAAAAATTTTTTTCAACATCAAAAAAAATTGACGTTTTCATCCAAAAATTTCGACATACTATACCATGACGTTTTTTTGGAAAATTTTCCAACATTTCACGAAATGACTTTTTTTCCACCATAGAATCATTCTACATGCTATAATACGACCGTTTTCATGATTTTTTTCAACATCAAAAAATTTTTTTCAACATCAAAAAAATTTGACGTTTTCATCCAAAAATTTCGACATACTATACTATGACGTTTTTTTGGAAAATTTTCCAACATTTCACGAAATGACTTTTTTCCACCATAGAATCATTTAACATGCTATAATACGACCGTTTTCATCATTTTTTTCAACATCAAAAAAATTTGACGTTTTCATCGAAAAATTTCGACATACTATACTATGACTTTTTTTGGGAAAATTTTCCAACATTTCACGAAATTATTTTTTTCTACCATAGAATCATTTTACATGCTATAATACGACCATTTTCATGATTTTTCTCAACATCAAAAAAATTTGCCGTTTTCATCAAAAAATTTCGACATACTATACTATGACGTTTTTTTTGTAAAATTGTCCAACATTTCACGAAATGACTTTTTTCCACCATAGAATCATTCTATATGCTATAATACGACCGTTTTCATGATTTTTTTCAACATCAAAAAAATTTGACGTTTTCATCCAAAAATTTCGACATACTATACTATGACGTTTTTTTTTGGAAAATCTTACAACATTTCACAAAATGAATTTTGTCCACCATAGAATCATTTTACATGCTATAATACGACCGTTTTCACGATTTTTTTCAACATAAAAAAAATTTGACGTTTTCATCCAAAAATTTCGACATACTATACTATGACGTTTTTTTTGGAAAATTTTCCAACATTTCACGAAATGAATGTTGTCCACCATAGAATCATTTTACATGCTATAATACGACCGTTTTCATGATTTTTCTCAACATCAAAAAAATTTGACGTTTTTATCGAAAAATTTCGACATACTATACTATGACGTTTTTTTTGTAAAATTGTCCAACATTTCACGAAATGACTTTTTTCCACCATAGAATCATTCTATATGCTATAATACGACCGTTTTCATTATTTTTTCCAACATCAAAAAAATTTGACGTTTTCATTGAAAAATTTCGACATACTACACTATGACTTTTTTGGGGAAAAATTTCCAACATTTCACGAAATGACTTTTTTCCACCATAGAATCATTTTACATGCTATATTATGACCGTTTTCATGATTTTTTTCAACATCAAAAAATTTGACGTTTTCATCGAAAAATTTCGACATACTATAGTACGACATTTTTTTCCCGAAATTTTTCGACATGCTATACTATGACGTTTTTTCACGAAAATTTTCTGCATACTATACTATGACATTTTTCATGAAAGTTTTTGACATACTATACTATGACGTTTTTTCAAACATTTTTCGACATACTATACTATGACGTTTTTTTGTAAAAGTTTCCAACATTTCACGAGATTACTTTTTTCCACCATAGAATCATTTAACATGCTATAATATGACCGTTTTCATGATTTTTTTCAACATCAAAAAAAATTGACGTTTTCATCAAAACATTTCGACATACTATACTATGACGTTTTTTTTGGAAAATCTTAAAACATTTCACGAAATGACTTTTTTCCACCATAGAATCATTTAACATGCTATAATACGACCGTTTTCATGATTATTTTCAACATCAAAAAAATTTGACGTTTTCATCGAAAAATTTCGACATACTATACTATGACGTTTTTTTTGTAAAAGTTTCCAACATTTCACGGGATTATTTTTTTCCACCATAGAATCATTTTACATGCTATAATACGACCGTTTTCATGATTTTTTTCAACATCAAAAAAATTTGACGTTTCCATCTAAAAATTTCGACATACTATACTATGACGTTTTTTTCATGAAATTTCTCGACATGTTATACTATGACGTTTTTTCACGAAAATTGTCGACATACTGTACTATGACTTTTTATATGAAATTTTTCGAAATGCTATACCATGACGTTTTTTCATGAAATTTATCGATATACTGTACTATGAACTTTTTCACGAAATATACCGACATCCTATACTGTTACATTTTTTTCATGAAATTTCTCGACATGACGTTTTTTGACGAAATTTGTCGACATGCTATACTAGGACTTTTTTTTCCACGAAATTTTTTGACATACTATACTATGTCGTTTTTTCATAAAATTTTTCGACATACTATACTATGACGTTTTTCATGAAATTTATGGACATACTATACTATGACGTTTTTTCAAAAAAATTTTCGACATACTATACTCTGACTTTTTCATTAAAATTTTCAACATACTATACTATGACTTGTTTTATTAAAATTTTCGACATCCTATGACTTTGCATGAAATTTTTTGACATACTATACTACTACAATATAGTATGTCAAAAATGTCAGTGTAGTATGTCATTTAATTAAAAATTTAATGAAAAGGTCATAATACAGGGTGTCAAAAAAATGTCAAAACAGTCATGAAAAAGACATCATGAAGTATGTCATTAAAACTTATCATCAAAAGTCATAAAAAGCCACTGTATGCAACTAAATAACAAAGTCATAATATAGTATATCCATAAAGTTACAGTACATGTCAAAAAACATCACAATAGACATAGTATGTTAAAAAAATAAAAAAAAAATCATAGTACAGTATGTAAAAAAAAAAAAAATCATGAAGTCACAGTATAATATTTGAAGAAGAAAATCACCACAGTCATAGTATAGTATCAAAGATGTCATGAAAAAGTGATGAAAAAAGACATTTGTCTTAGTGTCGAAAAAGTCATAAAATGTCACTGCATGTAAATAAGGTTTAAAAAGTCATAGTATAATGTATTCTATAAAGTTATAGTACATATGTTGAAAAATTTAAGTCATAGTATAATATGTAAAAAAATCTGAATACGTCAGAGTACAGTACGTAAAAAAAAATCGACTATAGTATACAAAGTCAAAAATGTCATGAATAAAGTCACAGTGTATTATACACAACAAACACACCCTGTCTTTTAAGTGAATTAAGTGATTGTAAACTAGATTCAATCATGGTGCAGATTCATGTAGGAATATAATTTGATTTGTGTTTCTTTATGTATTTCATTGGTATTTTGTAGATATTTTATTATTATTATTATTGTTGTTGTTATTGTATATCGGAATCATTTGAGTTGATGACCAAAATATGACAAAATTTATGTAAAAATAAATACTATTTTCAAACGGGCCTGAAGACTTAAAACATCAGACCTCCTGATTTTATCTTATAAGCATGATTTGCTGATTGATCAAATCCCCTTCAGGAAATCTCATCATGGATCCACTAAGCCAAATAAAACCTGCTTTAAACTGTTAGTTTACCAGTCATTATATGAACCTATGTTGCCATTTGAAGTCTTCAGTATTTATGATAAATGTTTTATACTTGGACTTTAAACTGTGCGTCTGGACTGCAGACTTGTTTACTCACAGTTGATGGATGATTTCCAGTTTTCTCCAGAACCGCCTAGACGCGATCCAACCGCTCCACGATCCAGCGGTAAGAGGCTCCGGTCCCTCCCCGGCGATGCACCTGCAGCCCGGACTCCACCCTACTAGGTCCCCGCTCTGGTGGTAGCTCCCCCGGTCGCTGCTGCCTCCTCTCCGGCTGTAATCAGCCACGATCCGGCTCCTACAGCAGGGGCACAGAAGACACAACCCACCGGGAGTCTGAGCACCAAAAACAAACCGCTCTTCAGGTGTTAAAGA
The DNA here is from genome assembly GCA_947000775.1 of Pterois miles. NCBI lineage: Eukaryota > Metazoa > Chordata > Actinopteri > Perciformes > Scorpaenidae > Pterois > Pterois miles. The sequence goes on along the minus strand of CAMQGK010000634.1, from coordinate 3,762,103 downwards.
CCCGTGGAAACCTCACCTGTTCCTGCTGGCCCCATCTCCACTCTCGGTCGCGGAGCTTCAAGGCCGTATTAGCGGACTCCCCAGCCTTCATCCCCGGCTCCAGGAGCTCCAGTCCGCCAGTAGGACTCACAACATGGACCTTGTTCACTGAGTAGTTCTGGGCTCGTCTCTCCGTTTTAAAGAGACGGGATCCGTCCCAACTAGACAGGTAGCTAAATGCTAGCGGCTAATCTGCAGCACCACATGGTGCTTCAGTACCCAGACGCGTTTCAAACAGCAGGCCGCGCGCATGATCCGCGTCTTCCTCTACCCACAACCTGCACAGCCTCAGCACGCTGAATACCCTGATCGCGCCCCCTACGGGTCCCTCCTGGTCCCTACGGGTCCCTCCTGGTCCCTACGGGTCCCTCCTGGTCCCTACGGGTCTTGACAGGTCCCTACAGGTCCCTCCTCGTCCCTACGGGTCCCTCCTGGTCGCTACAGGTCCCTCCTGATCCCTACAGGTCCTTCCTCGTCCCCACAGGTCCCTCCTCGTCCCTACAGGTCCCTCCTCGTCCCCACAGGTCCCTCCTCGTCCCCACAGGTCCCTCCTGGTCCCTACAGGTCCCTCCTCGTCCCCACAGGTCCCTCCTCGTCCCCACAGGTCCCTCCTGGTCCCTACAGGTCCCTCCTCGTCCCTACAGGTCCCTCCTGGTCCAACATAGTAATTCATCATCTCCATCCTCTACCTCTGCACCCCCCTCACCTAACGATCCTCACTGTAATATGTTTGACTTTATGATAAAATATACAACTTTTTATAATACAGTATACTATGACCTTTTTATGACGTATACTATTTATGTGCATTTTATGACATTTTGTCTGGCATAATATACAAATACAGATACATACGGACATATGACTTTTTTATATAGTATACTACAAGTTTTTCATGACATATTTTACTATGATCTTTTTATGACAAAATATACTACAAGTTTTTTTAATGATATATTATACAGTGATTTTTTTATGACATAACATACGATGTCTTTATGATATAGTAGACTAGAACTTTATGACATATACTATGACTATGATATAGTATACTATAATTGTTTTAATGACATACTGTATACTATGACATTTTGTATGGTATAATATACTATGACTCTTGTACTATGACTTACTGGTATTGACAATAACTGTTATATTTACAAATTATATAATAAATATTGATATGTTAATAATACATATATCATGTAAATAATCCAGCATCTCTTAAATTATTTTACAGTATGCAGTTACAGATTCCCTCCACTAGTTTGAAAAAATGTCCAAATGCGATTAATTCAACTGCTATTTCAACTGCGATGTGATATTATTAGCAATTTAAGTGAAACCAGTGATAAAATGACTTTAATATATGACATTTTTAATGCCATACGGAGGGACATCGCAGGTTTGTGTTGTGACAGTAAATTTCAAGACTTATTCACCTGACTTTTTTAAGATAGGATGTCGGCATTTTGGGTTCTCAATTGAAAATTTCATCCTGCTTCATGCCAACGTTTACATGTTTGTAATGTAAACAAAGCTTTAGAAAGTGAGCGACTGGCGTTTAATTATATTCTATCGTTTGTCCTTTAATTTAGAGTTAGTAGTGGGAGTACTGAAAAACACGGCGATTACAAATGAAAAGCAAACTGGCATTAAAAGGCTACGGTCTGGTGCGCTTCCATTCAATCGACTCACAGCAGCTGACAAAGACGCATTGAGATCAAAACTTCCAGATCTTTATTGATGCCATGTGAGCTAAACAAGAGCAGGTCTTGCCAGTAACAACCTTTTAACTGGAAGAGAAACAGCACATGAAATCACCACTGAGCGGTGTTGAGACAGACGAGCCTTTGTTTCCCCTCTTAATCACATCCCATCCAGTGGCGAAGCGCCACGGTTACTGAAGACACTGGGCTCTTAAGCAAGAGCTGAGTGAAGGCCACTGCTTGTAAACTGCTTTTGTTGTTTTAGAGATATTATTTATTCAAATCGGTGAACTTTAAAAATAGAAACTATATTGTTGTGTAATTTGTAATTTAACTTTCCTTCCATGACTGCACAAGAAGACAGCTTTTTGTGTCACCATCTTCTGGTTAAAGAACAAACCGGGATGTTTGCCAATGAACTATCAACACCAGTTAATGTTTGCAATGTGAAAGTTAACATCTGTTGGACTGACTGTGGTCAGGTCCGTCCACATTTCTCCTTTTTTTTTCCCCCTCCAGCAGGCTTCCTGCCAGGACCGACTCTAGTCCTCCGTTTTGGCCTCCATCTCCTCGGCGTCGTCGTCTCCGTCCACCTCGGCGTTCTCCCGCTCTAACCTCTCCAGCTGCCGGGCGAGCTCCGTCTCATCCGTGTCGGTCACCACCTTGGGCTGAAAAATAAGAATAAAAAGTATGGGCGTGGGAAAAACGGAGAAATTCTGTGGTCGTATTATGGCCACTTTTGGCGATGAAGTATACAAAAAACAATAAAATACAAGGACATCCACTAACACGCTGTAGCAGTTAAAGGTATAGTAATGTCTGAATACTCCAGAGGAAAGCGTGAGAACATCTGTAGCCCATAAGTAACGCTTCATAGTTGAAGTTAAATAATGTTTATCACTTTACTAACAAACAGCTCACGGTCAGTGATGGAAGAAATATTCAGATTAGGGGTACTAATTTTGAAAAAAATTCTTAAGCAATAAGCAATCGGTTGAATGGTTAATTATCAACATCCCTAATTCAGATCCTTTACTTTAGCAAAAATAGCAGTACCACAGTGTAAATACTCCAATACAAGTCCTGCATCCAAAACCTTACTTCCGTGTAAGTACAATTATCATCAGCTAAATTTACATGAAGTACTCAGTTTGCAGAAAAATGTTCCTCAGTGTTTTACTCTATATGATGTTTTTGAATTATTATTATTACTGCTGCATTTGTGCTGCTGCACATGTATATAAAAAGGAATAAGGAATAAAAAGTGCAATATTTCCCGCTGAGATGTAGTGGAGTTAAAGTATAAAGATGCATAAAATGAATAAAAAACACAAGTACCTCAAATTTGTACCCGAGTACAGTGCCACCACTGCTTAAGAGAACTTAATACAGTATACAACTATAAATAATAGAATGAACAGATAAAGGACAGGGAGAGGCTCTGGAGTCACTCACCTCCATCTGGATGTTAAAGACGCCTCTCTTCTCCTCGATCTTCTCCTTGATAGCAGCCATGGCCTGGTTGAGGACAGACAGGCCCTCTGTGCGCTCCAGAGTGGTCGTCGTCATCACGTAGCGAGGGGGAGCGATCAGGTTGATCTGCCAAGAAGCAACACAGCGTTTGTCTTACTAGCACCGCATCACAGGCCTCTACACCAACAGCTCTTATCCAAAAATAAATTAATAATAATAAAAAAAAATTCAACTAAAGCAGCAGGTGACGACTGGTGATTCCTTGTCAGTGTACTGTGAGCGGCTGAAGCGTTGATATTACCTTGATGGGCATGGCCTCTGTGGAGCAGCCAAGACCGGCCCTCAGAGCCTCCTTCACGGCATCAATGCCCTCATACCCGTAGCACGCCACCTCAATGTCTGCAGGTGGGACAGAACAAAGATGAACACGAATTATGGTTCCTGGTAATGTCTGGCGATATATCAAATACAGTCGATGTACTGAGGTTTGTTCTATGTGGGATGTCGTAAATAACTATCTCCAACGTTGGGTATAAATATTAATTGTTTTTTTTTTTAGGGCATGAGACTCACTCAGACACCCTTGGAGGGCGAGTTAGCGTATGAGCATGGATGTGCATATGGGGCGTGTGTTTTTGCATGAAGTGAAGCGCCAAGGCGATTTATACGTGTTGAGGTCAGAAACGGTGACGGATGATGCCAGTTTTCACTTAAAAAAAAAAAAAGAAAAGAAAAAAGATGTTACCGCTTTTAATAATCGCCGCGGTCTCTGAACGGGTGAGACATCCTGGTTTTGAACTGCTGTAAAAGTGTGTGTACTACACACTACAAAAGCACTGGACAAAAAAACAAACTTGTACCACTATTATATTATCAAAATTACAACTTTGATTTTCTTGTTTATGCTATGTTAGTTTACTTTATAAAGATACTGTAGGTTTAAACTGTTTTTTCTAAAAGTTCATAGTGAAATAAGACAAACAGAATCATCAAGGAGGGGAGACGGGAAAACTCAAAATTTACTCAAACTGCTTTTTCCGGCTGGCGAGCGAGCTACGCCCACGAGCGACTGAGGAGCTTTTCTATTCAAAAGGCAGATAAACAGGTTCCAGCTCATTTATAATGGACATTTATGATGTGATAATTCAAAAAATTATCCGTCAGCACAAGGAAATAAAAGCCCCTCGTCTACGAGGACAAAATGTTCTATTCACCATCTTATATGGTAAAACTGTAAACATTCAAAATCTACACAGTTGATTTCTCGCCTCAGAAATGTTGAGGAGTGAATTTAGTGATGAAATAGCTACAAATAATATAAAAAATGAGCCGTTCTGGCTGCTGTTTTGGGTGTAACCGTATCCTGTAGCGGTCCAGCGTGTTGCATTGTGGGATACAGTAGGTGAGGTAGAGCAGGCCGATGCAGACTGGAGAGTTTCTCTGAATCAGTACGACATCTGGCCATTTTTGGCATACTGCAGATTTTGCTTTTTTTCCCCACATACTATATATTACATACTACATTTTAGCCAAATCAGTATGTACCACTAGCATACTATGAGGTTTCTAAAAAGGCCTGTGAGTTTCCTGGGCCACTAAACCAGAACCATAAAGCCTAGAAAAGCTGCAGCAGCTAAAATAGATATACTCATTATCAATCAAAAATATATCACTTATAAGCCCAATATATGCATATCGTATATCACGATATAGCCTAAAAATATTGATATTGTTATCTCCCAGCCTTGGTTCTGGGTCACACCTTCACCATGTTGCTTCGTTTTCAAAGTCCAACTGAGAATCATCATGATACAGTGACTAAAGTGAATAAACGACAGTATATGGCAGTATATTGTTACCTGCTCTGATTTTGACAGCCTGTGGAGTGAGTCGCCTGTTGATGTTATCAATCAGCACATTCCTCTCTTCCTCTGTTAACTCCAGCCCATCCAGAATGGCAGGATCTCTAGTGGAGGGAACACATTCACCATTTGATTTGACCTCATCAAATAAAATGTGACATTGTTTGTGATTATCTTAACACTGTAACGCTTGAGACAACCACTTACGATACAGCCTGTTTGAAGACGTCATAAGCTCCGTATCCTGGTCGCTTGTATTTGTCGTCGAACACCCAGGCGGTGCGCTGGTACAAGCTCTCTAGCTGTTCGTCCTTACTGTAGTCCAGCACCTCTGCCACGTGTCGCAGGATGCTGTATACCTGCAAACACAACAAGCGCATCAGCTCGGCGAGGAAACGGACTCAAAGGTCACGTTTACAAAAACATCTGGAGGTTGAACGAAAAGAAAAAGTTGTCATTTTTAATAATCCAGAAATGTATGTTGTGATTGTCATGTATGTATGAACAAATCCCTTTTTAGCAATGCTGTGAATAAAAACAGAACAAGCCTTTGACTTACAGTTTTAGATTTGGTGAATTTATCTTCACACTTGATGGCCTCCTCTGGCGAAACTCTTCTTTTTGATAAATCAATGTATCCTGAAGACAAAGCAGAGACGAGATGCTGTGACGATGTATTTAGAGGATTCTCACAAAACTGAAACGAGTCCAGAAGAAGACGGCTGGCTGTCACAGAAAGTTTCTGACAAGATCAGTTAACCAATACAATGAAAAATACGATTAAAATGTTGATGGTAAATCAGCTTAGTCATCATTTACTGAACACGTTCTGGTTCTCACTGGATCACACAGACGCGAGGCCCAACCAATCAGACAGAGGTCCAAAATTCCACAATAACATTCTATTCAGTACGTTAAAACCGTATGTGAGATATTTTAGTACGTCCAGCGTCTTAGAAGAAACCATTAGCATGTGAATTTCATACAGTTTCTAGTGCATTATTACAGTATGCAACGCTGGACACAACAGTGGCATTAATATCCCACAATGCAATGCAGTAGTGACGACGGCGTCCATAACAGACTTTGACGGAAAGCTCTGTAATGTCAGGGATGCTTCAATTTGACTGTCACTCTGCTAGGTGTGCTAACGTTTTAAAATTCAGACTTTGATTCTCACAAACCGTACCTGGGTACCAGCAGTGCTTTCTGCTCTCTCCTCTCAAAGTGCTCCACTTGCACTGAAAATAATTAGAAAAAGACGCCCGGGCTGCTAAAACACTCTGTGAGATCGGCGTCTTACGGTTTCACAAGTTGCCTGCTCTGTTATCACAAATCATACAGAAATATTGTTTTGCAGCTGATTTTAAGACAACATTTAGACAGACAGTCTTTGTTGTCCCAGAGGGAGATTTGTTTTCATAGCCTGAACATATCCCACACAGAAAAATACAAATGTGCACAATACAGAGTCAACTAGATGTGAAACTCATGCTGACATGTTAGGGCAAATTATTCTTTGGTTAGGTTAAAAAAAACAAAAAAACAAGTGGATTATTGATAATGGACTGATTATGACTGATGTCACTGCTTACAGCCCAAAACCATATAAATCACCACCCCATCATACTCTATCTACAGGAAGAACATCTCTATCTGCTCATTATATGGATTAAAGTTCAGGCTGTGGTTGGTACATTATGTCTATTCCAACGGCAGCCAAAATGTTTCCTGTCCTTTTGTTTTGTCTCTATCAAAAACTAAAATACACCAGTGACCTTCAACTCTCGTGGTTCGTACCCTCCCAACCGCACTTACCCTTCTCTTTGTCTACTCGGATGACGACCACGCACTCGTTGCGGCCGATGCGGATGAGCTTGTTGATGGAGCGGATACGTCGACGCGACAGCTCGCTCAGGAGAATCATGCCCTCGATGTTGTTGTACTCCAAGAGACTGACGTAGGCACCCATCTCGGCGATGGACCTCACGTTCACCATCACAACATCCTCCACCTCTGGGAACCGGTGCTGGTAAAATCGACAGCTGAGCCCCGGCATCGCTGAGAGAAGAGAAACAAAGAGAGACACTGGTTAAATATTTGAAGCAGCATTGTGGTAACAAATCCTTCTAAAACAGGACATCATGCCACTGATTTTAGATATCTTAAAACATATAGCTCAGCCTGTAAACATTAAACAGTTGCTTAATGTCAATATAAAGCCGTCTGTGTTTCTGGAGGAGCTTTCTAATGTTTGAGAAAATAAATCTAATGCTGCCACTGAAATTCTGTCCCTGTATTTGGACTTTGAAGCTTCAGTGAGAAATAGTTGAAGGTATTTGAAGCTTCGTGACGCAGCGACATGTTCCTCTGTTGTCTGTTTCCATCCCCCCGTTTCAGTTCCCTGGAAAGTGCAGCCACCACATAACAAACAGATATCCATCTGAGAATATCTAATAATGAATGTATTATATATATAAAATATTATATATATATTTAAAAAATGCATTTGAGCCATTTCAGCCACAGTTATCACTGTCAAGGGTTGAGTACTACAATTACATTTTCAACAGAAACCCTTCCTTACAAACTGCGTATGTGGCATTTGAAAGATTCAAGCATTTACCCGGCATATTGTATTATGGGAACTGTAGGTCTAAATATCTCAGCCTCTGCTAATTTGATTTTAACCCAACTATATAGAAGAACAATAGTTCAGTTTTAATTTGTGAATTTGATGACAACAATGATGATAATAATAATTCTCTCTAGCGCAGGGGTTCCTAACCTTCCCAAGAGATATATCTCAGAGGTAACAAGAGGATTACAGACAAAAAAACTGCTGTTATGCAAAATGTTTGTTTACTTTTTTTGTTCTCAAACTTTTTGATTCCTATATAACAATATATAATAATATTTACTATCTTTCTAAGCTATAAAATGTTACGCCATGAGTTACAGGGGCACAACCTGTGATTGAGTATATATTACTTTATTTTTAAAACACAACAAGCCATAGATTGGGAACCACTGAGGCCATAAAGAGCAAATAATGCATCACTACAATGATTCTGGCAACAGTTGAATCGAAGGCAACTGGACTTAGATTTGTCTCTGAAGACGTTTCGCCCCTCATTCAAGTGGCTTCATCAGTTCAAACGCTACAGTCTGACTAGTCTCCACTAGTCTTCGTCAGACTGCCTTCGATTCAACTGTTGCGAGAATGAATGGGAACATTCACAGAATCACAACAATGAGTGCACCCATGGTGATTTCTCTAAGACACAGAGTCACATTTTCTCATTCTAAGCTGTTGAGGCTTTTACTAACATAGCACTAAACTGGATGTAAATGCTTAAGAAATAGTCCTGGAGCCTGCAGAGTTGGCCATTAACTAGCTGCCAATAGCTTTAAATCCACTGCTCCACCACTGATGCAGATTAATGTCAGGTTAAATATTTCTAACATACATTACTGCAATAAATCCAACCTCCATGAAGGTCTGTTTTTGTTAAAATTACTTAGAAAGGCGCTATGTTTGGAGGCTTTAATTGTATTGCATATTGTTCCATTTCTGGGTGTTTTTTTTTTCCTCTTTAGCGGGTCAAATAAACAAGTCTGGCCTGTAAATATCCCCAAAATAACTACAGGGAGATGGAGTGGTATTAAATGAACTGGTAGCCTCGGTGCAGGGATTTTTACTTCATTTTTGTCTGTGAATGGGATGATGCAATGCAGACAAACGAGGAGCCCCTTTTTGCTGACAATAACACAAATAACACAGAAACCCGCTTAATGTAATTGGAGCATATTGATAACGAGCTAGCTAGTAGCCGACCAGTTCAATACAACGAGGCGAGGATTCAAATTGAAGACAGATAGTTTAATATCCGTTAGCTTCGTAGCTAATAACCCGGTTCACAACTCACATGCGGCACATGTACTGCTGTCGATGCTAGCAGTTCGCTAGCAAGCTAGCAGCTTCGTCTGCTACCAACTCCCCGGTAAAAAAAACACATTTATCAGTAAAAACTCACCTGTGTCATATGGTTACACAACGATACACTTGAATGTTCTGTCCTGGAACTGTTTAAACGTCCGATAGTATATCCTTTTATTTGGTTTCTTATGAATACTTCGGGCCCGCTAGCTCACATTCATGGGTGTGCTAATATCTCGACCCGGAAAAGATCGTCGGAGCTTTTCGCCGTGCGCATGCGCAGAACGCGTTCGGCTCAGTCACATGACCAGAGGCCAGCTGATCATCACGGAGAGGGTCGGACAAGATCACGACTATCAGCTCGATCGCGGCTTCTAATCCTGCACGAAAAACACCGGGTTTTCTGCGTTATATGGATAGTTTAATGAAATAGAATAAAAGCTACCATCTCTGTGCTATTATTAAAAACAGGAAGTAAACAGAAGACCGCAATCGTCGACCAAAGGACGGGAAGATGTCTGGAAAAGACAGGATCGACGTATTCCCCTCCAGAATGTAAGCAGCTTGTTTGCTAGCTAGTTGCTAACCCACTGTAGCATCTTAGTCGGATATTATAATGCTGTTTTGATGATTTATTGCCTCCCAGTCTCTCGGATTGATTGCAGTGTGATTCAAGTCTAAATGTAGTTTCTATCAGTGCCAGGTTACTGTTAAAAAGAGGAAGAGTCCTTCATTTGTCATGTGATGTTTCTAACACCATCCCAGTGTGAGCTGTCAGTCTGAGGTGTTATCTGAAACACAATGACCTCCAGACAGTAACAGAATTGACGGTGACATCGTGTTTCCTTTGTCTGTAAGGTCTAATCACTTTACCATATTGATTCATGTCACATTTTATGTGAATGTGTGATAGGCTGTGTATTGGCAAGAATCCTGCCATACATTAAGTATCATGATACAATGGTTACGATTCAATATATCACAATATATTGCAATACTGTAAGCAAGGCTATATTGCGATTTTTTTTCAATTTAATTTCAGGAAACTATCAGAGTATTAAGAACAAACCAGAAATATACTATTTTAGTACTGACAAAAATAACATTTATACTGCATGTAAAAAATGCCCTAAACTGCATGGGATTATCATAAAGTGGGTATATCTTTAAAGAGGAGACTCACAAGTACCCATAGAACCAATTTTTATTCACATATCTTGAGGTCAGAGGTTAAGGGACCCCTTTGAAAATCACCATATCAGTTTTTCCTCGCCAAAATCTTGCCTAAGTTTGGAGCGTTATTTAGTCTCCTTTCACAACATGCTAATATTACATGGTTGGTACCGATGGATTCCTCAGGTTTTCTGGTTTCATATGAAGCTGCTAACTACACCAGCATTAAAACTTTGCCTGCTAGAACCTCTGAAAGATTGAATAAGGGTATTTAATTTTTAAGAGGTTAATTAAAAATCGACAGTGCTTTGGAGAATCGATACGGTATCGCACAACATAATATCATGATATGTCCTTGATAAAACACCAAAAAATAGACCGCTATACAAATATCGAGATGTATTTTCTCTACCCATGAGTAAAATAATGTGCATAACCTGTCTACTTGTAATGTAACTGGTGAGAGTCCGACACAGCATTCAAAGTGTGTTTGTGTTGTGTTTGGGCTTACAGGGCTCAGACCATCATGAAGGCTCGGCTCAAAGGGGCGCAGACCGGCCGCAACCTGCTCAAGAAGAAATCCGACGCCCTCTCCATGCGCTTCCGTCAGATCCTCCGCAAAATTATCGAAGTCAGTTGAGAAAATGACGTTTTTTCCTCCATGCATTTACTTCTTTAAGTCTGAAGTGATTTTCTCAGCATGGACGTCTTGTCTTTGTTCCCCAGACTAAGACTAAGATGGGAGAGGTGATGAGAGAGGCGGCCTTCTCTCTGGCTGAGGCCAAGTTTACAGCTGGAGACTTCAGGTAAGAATCAGGGGAAAGATCATGTGATGTGGTGTTACGTTTAGTACAGGTACATCTGTCGCTAACATCTGTAACTCTGTCCACAGCACAACTGTAATCCAGAATGTCAACAAAGCCCAAGTGAAGGTCCGAGCCAAGAAAGACAACGTGGCAGGTTAGCCGTAAAAAAAACATCTTTTTACTTCGCCCTTTTGGTGAGACAAGTTTTTATACACTTTTCTGTCTCGTAGGTGTCACCCTACCAGTTTTTGAACACTACCAAGAAGGCGGCGACAGTAAGTCACGTTTCGTTACAACAAGTTTTTGTGATGAATAAATGACAGAGTTCTCACCATCGCTGCGACGTGTTTCAGGTTATGAGCTGACTGGTCTGGCCAGAGGAGGAGAGCAGCTCTCCAGGTTGAAGAGAAACTACGCCAGAGCTGTTGAGCTGCTGGTGGAGCTGGCCTCCTTACAGGTAGGGGGCGCAGTTACAAATATACTGAGGTAGTTTTATTACATTTTTGATAGAGTGAAATGGTCAGTGGTAGAATAAGGATCAAACTACCCATCAGCATAAAGTAGTTAAAATTAGATAGTAAAGTGTATTTTGTTTGTATTTCATTTCATTACTGGAAATTGAATGTTTTTGGTGAAATACTAGAAAAGTTTTTTGTGTTTTATATTATATATATATATTATATTGCACCTTTTCTGTCTGCAGACATCGTTTGTCACTCTGGATGAAGCCATTAAGATTACCAACCGCCGCGTGAACGCTATTGAGCACGGTAAATTCACACTTTAAGAGGACCTGTTATGCAAATGGGTGTTACTTAGTGACATCACCATGTTATGGAAGCGAGGGCAGGACTTCAATCAGGGCGTTTCAAGAAGTTCAGGAGCAGTGTTTCTGTGGGGGAGAGTGACTTCCTTCGGTGTGGACTTTGGGCTTTGTAACTTTGCAGAACTTTTGCATGCATATAAAACTATATAACACACCAAAGGAAAGGGGAACAGCATGAAAGGTCATCTTTAACATGCAAGTGTTGCCTTTTTTTCAAATAATAAAGGACAAAAACTGTTATTAAAGCTCATCTTTATCCCACTTGGCAGTGATTATTCCCCGGATCGATCGCACCCTCACCTACATCATCACAGAGCTGGATGAGAGAGAACGAGAGGAGTTCTACAGGTGACAACTTTTTTATAGTTTTATAGCAGTATAACAAACACCCCCCCTTGTTTTCTTTTTTTTTTTTTTTACATTTTAAATTTAAACAAGTCACCCTTTCTATTTTTGCTGTAACACTGAAAACATGTCCTCCTCTGCCAGGCTGAAGAAGATCCAAGAGAAGAAGAAGCAGCTCAGGGAAAAGACAGAACTGGAGATCGCTGCCCGCCTGGCTAAACTGGGTCCCATCGCAGAGCCCACCAACATGCTGACGGAGGAGACGGACGAAGACCTGCTGTTCGAGTGAAGCGCTCTAAAGACAGACACCAACCTCACCCAAACATCCTATTTATTCAGTGCCTCTCTGGCCACGTCTATGTCTCCTCATGCAAGTGATGAAAATTGTTTTTTGTGTACTTGTCTGTTGTTTCAGCGCTGGAAGTCACCAGGTTTCCACACTTTGTCACTGTACAGAACCAAAGTGTCGTCTCACTTACCCACAAGGGAGTCAGTTCACTATTAAATGATCTAAACAATAAGTATATAAATATACAAGTAATAATAAATATATAAGCAAATATACAGTAAGTATGTTTACACATGCGAGTGAAATTAAAGAAGCATTCCATGTGACTGATCAACTTGTAGATATTTCAGGTTCCTCACAACATCAAGAGCCATCGCATGTTGGAAAGCTGAAGGTGGTTGTAGATTTCAAAATGTGTGAGTTTGTGTTGTGGAGGTTGTTGTTTCCTCACTTGAGGATGTTTACCATTGCAACTGAAAACCTTGAAGTGAACCCCGCTGTAAAACCCCACACTTCATCCAAATAAAGATGTTGTCAGTATCGAGCCAGGTGCGATGAGTTTATTTCTGATGACAGACTCTGGCGTATCGTCTTTGTGGCAAATTGTTGATGTCTGAAGTAAGTAGCCACGTCATACATGGGATAATGTACAGCTAGCAGGTCATTGTTGCATTGATGCATGCTGTAAATGATAAATGTCAGTTCATTAAGATAATTTAACACTCCATTGTTCAATTCATGTGCATTTTCATCACCATTTATACCAGTTAATTTTTGGTACTTCCACCCCCCAACTGAAGGCTTCCAAGCAAGAGATAATGTACAGCTAGCAGGTCATTGTTGTGAAATAAACCCCTTCAGGACGATGCAAAACCTGTTGGGGTTAATTTCACAACAATGACCAATTAGTACACATTTGTGTTGTAGCACCAATATTACCAACCGTTTTAAATGCTTAAGTGCTATTTCCCTTCCTTTAGTGTGTTATACTGCTTTTTGTGCACGTAAAAGGTCTGCAAAGTTACAAAGTCCACACAAAAGGGAGTTACTCTCCCCCACAGAAACTCCTAAATGCCTCTCTTGAAGTTCTGCCTTTTTTCCATCACCAAGTAATACATTTGTATAACATCCGCCCAGCAGCTACTTGGTACGCCCTCAAACAAAGCTAGTTAGAGCGGAGCTGGTGCGAAGTCTGACGAGTTTGGTTTGGTTGACCAATCACAACAGAGTGGACCAGCTGACCAATCACAGCGGACTGGGCTTTTCGGGTTGGGGGTTAAAAAGGTGCTGGTGTGAGAAAAATACAGTGTATTTTGAACATTAAAGTATGTAAACATGTACTAGTAGAAACCCAAAATACAAGCATGCACCTGAAAATAAGCAGAATAGGTCCTCTTTAAAATGACGTTCTCTAACAGGATTACACGGCAAGTGAAATCAATGCATTCAGTATGAACATCACATATGTATCTGATTTTATTAACAGTTTTCCAGAATTGTGCTTATGATTTAATTAGTACTCTGCAAAAAAGCAATACCGAATTTGTTGAGTTACACTAACTGATAAGATTTACAAAAAAAAAAAAAAAAAAAACAATCTCAGCAGTACTTTGGAGCATGATACGATGGTAATGACAACCAGCTAGAGACAATACTTAAGTTTGAGGTCTGTTATCACAGCATAAATGAGACATGAGACAACACAAATTAATACTGACACTGGTGTAGAGGAAGTACCTGATAACTTGTGCCGGTTACAGCAGTTTCTTCTTCTGTGTTTCTGAATGGAAGACATCAAACTGGAGCCATCTTCTCTTCTGTTTGGTACCTAAACAGCTTTTGGTTTATAACTGTGAACAGTTGAGTACCATTCAAACTGTAACAATAAAACATTTTATCCTTTTGTCTACAAAATATATATTTACAATTATAAATAACTATTAAGAATAAGATAGAAACATCTCTATGTTTTTGATAAATGACTTTGCATAAAACTGAGAACGAACAGAAAAAAGACACACAAAGACCCACAGAACAACATAAAGAAATGTAAGAAATAGTCCATCCCTGCAACACGTGGTAAAGATCACCTCTTCTATAAACGAGGAGAATGTGCAAGTAAAAATCCAGTGACCATCAGCACTGTCCATCCTTCCAGGAACATTCATTTCTGTTTTACCTCCTTCCACCCTGACGCTCCCTGCAGGGACCCTGTGACCTCTAGCACAGCCAGGAGGTGGGCACCCACTGTGGCTCAGTGTCCAGCTTGTCTATCAGCCTGCGCAGCTCGTGGAAAGCCTGTTCTGGATCCATGTTCACGATGGTCGCGTCAAAGAAGTGTCCGAAATTGTGCTCCATCTCGCGGGCCTTTTCGATAACCTCCTTTAGCTCTTCAGGCTGTGCCAAGAAAACCAGACGTTGATTCAGACATGTTCTCATCTCAACTCGTCACATACTGACGCTTCGTCAGACCCCTCAGTGTCACTTTTTGGTCACAGTAAACATGTGCTTAATGTTGTGAATTAAAAAATAACACTTGGTCAGGATCGTGCAACAAAACCACTCTAGTTAGGACTTGACGTTGTGAACATGGGGTATGAACACACAGCTGATTGTAACGTCAAGGTGAAACTTAACACACAAGACATGAACAACGATCTCCTGGATGAAAGCCCTGTGTTTGCTGGACCCATCTGCCATGCCTCCCGCCTGCCCTGTGTGTGTCTCTTTCGCTCTTTAAATCACATCACCACAGCATGCTCTCTGAGTATTTACATTGTAGGTAACTAAAAAACGGTGCTACGCATACTGGCACTATAAGGTGTGTTGTGCGGTGGTACTCTTGTAGAACCGATCAGCCAGTAACATTATGACCACCTGCCTAATACTGAGTAGGTCCAGCACATCCCACAAATGCTTGATTGAATTGTGTATAGTGCAGCCTGGTGCCATGTCTTCCCCTGTATTCTTCCCCTTGTATTGTCATTATTTCTGTATTTAAGTAATACTTTGACATCAATGTAATAGCTGTGTATCAGCTGATTATTTAATGATGTGAGGCAATATTGTTTATTTCTGCTGTACTGTGTATTTAGAGTACCAGGAGTAAACAATCCATTTTTACTATTTCCACCACGGTTAAGACCCTGGGAGGTCAAAACCTGACTAAAAAAAACTTTCACTATAACTTGCTTCCTTGCTTTTTCAAAGAGTGCCTGAAGAATTTTTCTTTCCTGTGATTAATCTTAGATGGTTCGTTTTGCTGAAATATTTTACCTCTATTATACAAATAACCATATGCACTATGTGCAAACTAAGGATGCAAACCTGAACAGTAAAATAAACCCCTGAACCGATCAATTATGTTCAAACCGAACTGTTCACCTGTTGAGCAGTTGAACCACTATTAAATGCAGGCCTGCTAATTATTTGATGAGGTGCCAGAGACGTAGAAGAGACAATTATCTGAACATAGGCCTACTTAACCATTAGGTAGGCTGCCTTATTTCAAGTTTAAAATCAATGTTATGGCTTCATCTAATATAGAAATATAATTCATTAAAATCAATCAATCTATATACAGTATTTTGGAGTTCAAACACAGAAAGGGTTGGTTTTCTTCTCCCTAATGTGCAAAACAAACCGAACTGTGGGCTTGTTGAACCGTTGCACCACTAGTACAAACTATGACATTTACAATGTGCATATTAACTTGTATGAGTGAGCACCGTATAGTGTACCTTTGGTGTTTTCCCCTCTGCGGCCAGCAGGGTGCGTAGTCGTTCCTGAGAAGGAGGAGCGATGAAGATGACATA
Source organism: Pterois miles (assembly GCA_947000775.1). NCBI lineage: Eukaryota > Metazoa > Chordata > Actinopteri > Perciformes > Scorpaenidae > Pterois > Pterois miles. The sequence goes on along the minus strand of CAMQGK010000634.1, from coordinate 3,745,826 downwards.
GGGCTTGAGGTTGGAGGACCTCAGTACCTGCAGTGACTGACGAGAGGAAGAACAGGAACATATAAATATATGAAACCACGTACTACTACGATGTCTTCTTTACTGACTATGGAAAGTTTGCAACACCAGGCAGCAGTAATGAGTTTTTAATCGACTAAAAAAAATAAATAAAAGAGATTTATGTTCAGGATTTGAAAAGGCTTAATAATGTTCTGGCCCGTCACGTGCTTTGTAATTAACATGTTAAGACAGACACATTTTTGTTAACAACTACTCTGACTCCTACCCTGGTGTGGAGGCAGAGCAGACAGATGCGTCCAGAGTTGATGACGTGTCGAACAGAGTCAGTGCTGGTGCCGTACAAGTTCTTCTCATATTCCCCCGACTCAATGAACTTCCCGGCCGCCAAGTCGGCTTCAAAGGTGGGCCGACTCACAAAATGGTACTCGCGCCCATTCCGCTCATCTATCCTTGAGTTTCTGGTTGTGTCTGAGCCATGAAGAGGGATAGATCAATTGATTTATTGCAAAAAACACCCTCAGGCTATTTTGTATTAATTGGCTCTAATTAAAAAAAGTTGTCAATTAATTTTTTGACATTAGAAAAGTTTGTGAAAGCACAGTTGGAGAAAGGTCCCAAAACACACATTTTGTCCCTCATCTGAAATCTTTAATTGTTGATGAATATTTGATATTGTTGTGTCCCACATGCTTTGACAAAGCTTGGACTTACGTGGAACAGCGACAGCAAACTTTTCCGGTTCGATGGACAGAAGCCTCCGACGCAGCTCATCATGACCGCTGTTTGTAGGACCAATCAGACCGATGGGGCGTTTCCGATTGGCAGGCTGGTGATAAAGTGACATCTCCTCATAGGTCAGAATGTCGTCATAGTCTGAGGAGACAGTTGGTAGGGATTAATGAATCAACCTCGACTAACATCCCAAATCCTTTCTAGCTCTTGGGCTGCTGTTCTGAACTAACTGTGACCTTGGACCTCTCTTTGGAGGCAGGTAAATAATAAAAATCATGAAAATAGAATACTACTGTCTTATCATTCCTGCGTGTCTGTTATTACATCTTTCTTCATATTGGACTCTCTCAGCTTCACTTGCAAACAGTCTGTTACTGTTGGCCACTGAGCAGCATGTGTGTGTCTGAGTATATATGTGTTTCTATGTGTTAACCAACGCACATCCCTTCAAGCCCTTGAGGCACCTGTTGGGCACCTGTTGGTGCCTCCTCTGATCCCGTCTGTGGAGACGGGACTAATCTGACCTGTGACATACAGAGTCTGGACAAGCTGCCGCGACATGTCAACTGGGGCTAACGCGTGGGGTTTATACCGACAATGTGTGTGGATGCTTGGAGAGCTGCCAGGACAGAGGCAGCGTTTCACTGGTGGCAAACGAGAAGCGACATCATCTGTAAGTCAGTGGGTTTTTTGAATGTGTTGTTAGTGAGATGCCTGAACTAAGGACCGTGGTTAACACAAGCTAGAGAGATTTTTAAGTTTTGTTCTACAACATAACATCTCCACTTGTGAATTTTGAAACTTTTATGTGTCTTAAAAAAGGCAGTTAAATGAGACTACTGAACGTCATCATGCTGACTTTAGAGTGTCATTGTGTATACTATATGCTCATGCAACCGTGGTGTAGTTCCCTTACAGTATAGACCAATGTTGCTGCTCATTGCATTGACATTTCAAAAATAATAAATGTGGTGTTTATTTGTGAGGATTATCTTACTGAACAAAACATGCAAGTATCACGAACGTGCCACAGAGCTTATTTTCTGCAATAATTAAAAACTCACTGAAAAAATCCCATTGGCTTTTTGTTGAGGGAACCAGGGCGATGCTAACTTCCTGGTTGGCCTAAAAAACATGACACCCCTGGAGCACTCTGTTCTCACATCAGTAACCCACTTCACAAAGTGTTGGGCTTCTGAAAAGACACAGTGAAAAAAATAAGAAAAAGTAGAGTCTTACCAGTATTTCTGTTCAGGGTAGATGAGCTCTTCTTCCTCTGTTTCTTGCTTTTCTTTGGATACCAAAGCTTCCCTGGAGAAAGTCAAAAATATTTGTCTTAAAATTATTATTTCACTTTGTTACAACCATCTAGACACCACAAACTATGTTTATGCAAGTCAGGGAGGGTGGATGCAAAATGTTTTGCAAATCATATCTTGTATTTTCTCCCCACATAGTGTGTGTTTGAACATTTCACCTTGGTGATCTCGACTTCTGTCTGTTATAGTTTTCTTCAAGGTCTCTCTCTGCTGCTGGAAGCTCTTCCCTGAAAAAGGGGAAAGAAAAGATAAGCAGAGGAGCTCTCCAACAGTGCAAATATAGATACGCAAAAAGCCCATATTTATTTAAAAATGTAAAGATCTGAAGATTTTGGTTGGTGTTCAGTAATATGTCTCTACAGATGAGCTGAAACTTGCTGAAAAGTCCAAAGCTTTTCTAGGCCTAGAACTGTTTTTCATAATCTTCCCAGTGTTTCCAGACGTGTTGAGGAAAAGTCACCCGCTTTCCATTTCCAGAGCTTAACCTCATTTTCTTCCAGTCACAACAGACGTGGGTCAGGGAGTAATCGCAAATAATTCTTAGGTGTTTGTTTTAATCTGCTTGATGTGCCAGATGGGCTGTGTTTCCTGCCAGGATAGTACTGCCAGGCTTGTTATTAGTCACAGACGACTCTCCACTACAGTACTTCACTGTGACTGTATTACAAAGAGCTACTAAGGATGGATGAGAAGTTATTGATATGCTGGTACTAAGTATCATTGTTTCATGTGTGTATCATGAATTTTTAAACCATTTAGAGTTTTCAGTTCTATGTATTTACACATGTTTACAGGTTACTGTCATGCAGATGTGTATCCTTCATATAGTTTTCTGTCAGTTTCACTACTGAATGATGGTACATGTACACAAAGCTGTTTTTTGTTACAAGGCTGTTGTTGATGCTGTAGGGGTTTAATTAACTCAAGAAGGCTTTCACAGAATCGCATATGACATATTCTGGTTAGATTACAGTTATTTTAATATTGACCTAAATGTGTTTTCTGGTTGGACAATTTCTAATCAACAAATATATTCAAGTTATTCAGCATTATCATTTATTTGCACATTTCTGCTTTATCAGCCAAGTGACCTTGTTCTGAAAACAGAACAGGTCCTCCGATGTTAATTGTCATTTGCACGCAACTCCAATATTGTCGCTCCTTTTCTCACATTTTTGAGCCACATGCACTGTACAGATTGTGAAAATGATTAATCGTGATTATTTGCAAATTAACCACATAATTCTTTATCTGTTTCAAAATATGCCTTAAAGGGAGATTTTTCAAGTATTTAATACTCTTATCAACATGGGAGTGGACAAATATGCTGCTTTATGCAAACATATGTATATATTTATTATTGGAAATCAACTATCAACATAAAACAATGACAAATGTTGTCCAGAAACCCTCACAGGTACTGCATTTAGAATTAAAAATATGCTGAAACATAACATGGCGAACTGCAGCCCAACAGTGTTGTCAGGTGTCAGTGTGTCAGTGTGCTGACTTGACTATGACTAGCCCCAGATTGCATGTGATTATCATAAAGTGTGTGAAGAGGAGACTTGTGGGTACCCATAGAACCCATTTTCATTCACATATCTTGAGGTCAGAGGTCAAGTTGTCTTTGCAGTTGTTATCTGCCCTCGTGAAGCAATACACTACATATTGATATTCAGCCGTGGTCTGATTCCTACCTGGAACAAGTCCAGCCAGAGGCTGGTTGTCCTCGTCTCCGTCCCGGTATGCCTGCCACCAGTTGGGGTCGTCCTGGCTGATGACATGGAGGATGTCTCCCTTCTGGAAGGACAGGCCCAGCTCCCGACACGGCACGAAGGGGTCATCGGAGGGGTCGTAGTCAAAGTAAGCTCTCACGTGCATCTGAAGACAGGGTTTATAATGTCAAGGCTGGCGTTGCATGCATGCAGACGGGCAGTCTCACACACACGCACGCACGCACGCACACACACACACACACATCATTAGAGACTTACCACCGTCTGTCTGTGTGGGGCAGGTTTAATCTGGGAGCTCGGGATGAGGAGGAAGGTCAGAGTGCCTTGCATTTGTTGCTGGTGGAAAAGATGAGAAGCAATGAATTAAACATCACAGGGATCATATTTCCATAAACTAGACTCTTTAATCTTTACTGACTGTATTTACTGTAAACTTTCAGCAATGTTTTATCACAGTTGGTTGGATGTATGCATATATGTAATCTGATCTGAGAGTTCATCCATTCATAAACAGCTCAGGTATTTATGTTAAATTACATTTAAATTAGCATAGGAAAAAATACTCTTTTTTCAAAAATCTTATATATTATAATATAATATTTTATTGTGTCTATATTGAATATAAGCAGTTTTGTTACTCCCCTTATTCACAGGCTGGCATGTGTATCAGCAAATATGAATTATCATTATTAGCTTACATTTTGAATTTTTACAGTGAATAAAAGATACTAGGAGATTTTGGGTTTGGGGGTGCTCCCTCAAGAAAATTTGAAGTTTTTAAAGTTAAAGCAATGCTATTTTACATCATTTTGGACCATTATAATTATTATTATAGATAACGCCCAAAAAGCTTAAAGACAGAACTTGCTATAGTCAAATAACTATTTTATTATTTACACATATCACAGGCTTCGTCAACGTTATATCTTCTAGAAATCTTGGTAAAATCATATTATGTAATTTAAAGGAGCAGATTCAGAAAATAATGTTTCATTACTTGTTCGTAAATAAAAAAAAGCTATTACAAACAATCCACTAATTATTTTACAAAAAAGACATGAACACTTAATCGATTAAATTCCAGCACCCTTGTTAAGATTCTCTCCACATTGTTTTTAAGTTTATACGCTTATGAGATCTTATGATTATTAACAATTAAGATATACTGCAGGTCCTCTTGTCTGTACCTTTAACTCACTTTAACTCACACTCACTAATGTATAGTTTGTTTTTTTTTTTCAATACTGCAGATGAGCAAAGGTACACGATATGATAAATGTCAATTTTCATACCACGATATACCTTGATACCAGTATACCATCACAGCCCTAGTTTCCTATGAATGAAAATGAAGTTCTGACAGAGTTAATTTGTAAATAATCAAAAGACCACCGGATAACTTCTGGTCCTCACCAGTAAGTCGTGGACTTCATTGACGTGTTTCCCACGAATAGATATCCCGTTGATCTCCAGGATCTCGTCTCCCTCACTGAGAAGGCCGCTCCGCTCTGCTGCTCCGCCTTTCACCACGCGACTCACCAACACGCTGTCCATGTCGTTACGTACTGTCGCGCCCTGATGGCCACACACACAAAATGAAACACCTCAAATCCATAATAATCTCTAAAATAAGTGAACAGAGAGACACAAGTCCAAAAGCAGAAGGAGAGTCAACAGTTTGGACAGCTTCGACTAACTTTTAGTCCCTGGAACTACTTGTCAAGGAACTAAAAGGTTCCTTCGGACCACTGCGTTACCATCTCGGCTTAAAGACCTGCCAAGAATACGCAAATTAGTGCGCTGATCTATGAAAAAGCTACATGATGTGACGATGGCTGCTGGTGGTCATGGGACTAAACACAGTTCAGTGTGTCCACCTGTTTCATCTATACAACACACTGCAAAAAAAAAAAAAAAAAAAAAAAAACAGCAGAGGAAAGTGAAACTAAGAGTACTTATCTCCACAGTAAATCATCTGTTGAGTGTTTGATGGTTATTATTTGTGCTTTAGAACGTAACCACCACGAAACAATCAGAAAATAATTTTTCTTTCTCCTATCACAGTACCGTCGCGCTACATCTCTCTCCTCTACCACTCACCCTCTCTCACAATCTCTCTCTTTATCTTAAATGAGTCGGGAAGCTGACAGCAGATCCTAACTTTACTTTTAATGTCACCAAACAAAGTGAAATACTCTACCCTCGTCCTAATAAGGTCCAAAATTGATACTAGAGAGGAGGTTGTGCTGCTCCGGGTCTATCTATCTAATATGGAGAGGAGGTTGCATTGCTCTGGCTCTATCGCTCTGCTCTAACTACCCCCTGACCAGAGCCATTTTGGGGGTAAAAAGGTCCCTTAAAATGTCCCCAGAACATAATTTAGACCCTGGTCCCTGCAGTCGAAACACAATAACTTCCCCAAAATGTTCTTAGATCTGGGGGAAAGTCCCTGCGATGGAAACAGGGCAATACAGCGAACATCACTGTCATTGCCAGTGTTCAAATGTCCCTCTGGAGCTCACACTGACAGGCATTTTGCTGCTCTGCTGGTTTGTGGGTACACTGACACTGACACACCCAGATGATGAATGGGAGTGGTGGAGCGTGGTGAAGGCTAAGAGTAGAGACTTACAAAAAATACACAAAAACTCAACAATAAATATCGCAATAACAGACAACCATATATTTCTTTGTTCATCATTCTTTTGTTGTTGGTCCTTTAAATAACTCAAATTGAATATGTGGATATTTTTAAATTTCTATTGTTCTGTAACAATATACAGTAAAAATCTGGTTTCTGAATGTGTAACAACGATTCTTGTTTCGGCTGTGAAGCTCTACACAAAGCTGTACATAAATGTACACAAAGTGGTTGCAGGGACTCAAAAAGACTATTCGTCTCACCAGTGGGGTGTCGCGGGCCTTCTCCAACCGCACCAGTTTAACCGTCTCTCCGAGGTACTGGGTCAGCTGTTCCTCTGCCAGTTCCTGCCCTGCCACACTGTCATGAGCCTGCATCAGTGCCTGCCACATTAAACAAACACAGACACACATATAGAGACAAACAGTCCAGACATACAGGGGTTTTACATATAACACATAACAGACAGAAACATGGACAAAAATAAAGGAGGAGGCAGTGTGAGGTAAAGAGAATGAACGGCTTCTGATTATGTGTCTGTATAGATGTTGTCTTTTATAGTGACTATGGTAAGAAAGAAAAGTGATCATCGGTCAAATAGCCTGGTTTACAACATGACAAACATTTATTAAGTGGTTTATTGGTATAAATGGATAAAAGAATAGAAATTTCAAAACTCTTTCCTTAAACATGCACCTGCTACCAGAAGCCCCCATCTTTTTTAACAAGACCAGTCAGCAAACCCACCTCTAAGCCAGAAATAATACAGGGATTGCTCCTTCACTGCATTTAATGCGACAAGCGCTTCGTGCCTCACAATTAATAACCGTCAGTTCAAATTAGTTTCTCTATCCTGTAGCAGGAGGGACCTAAGAGAGCAGAGGCCAGGCTAAGCTTTGGCGTACACACAATCCGTCTTAATCTCCACCTGCATTTAGGAGTCAGGATCCACCGCCATCAATCATCAAACACCTTTGGCTTCCCTGCTGGCGAGGAGACTGTGTCCTACACTGAGAAATAAAAGGTGCTAACTAGAAGCATACATTCCCAATAGGAGAACACTTTTGGTTCCTGGTAGAACCAGCGGGCAACATACGTGTCTGAAAAGTAAAGCCAATGCTGAAGTGCCTTAAACTTGCATTCTTACTAACAGCCAGCAGGGGGCGACTCCTCTGGTTGCAAAAAGAAGTCTGATTGTAGAGAAGTCAATGAGAAAATGATCCTACTTCTCACTTGATTTATTACCTCAGTAAACATTGGAAACATGAGTTTATAGTCTCAATCACTAGTTTCAAGTTTTCTTCAATACAGCATGATGTTAATTTAGTAAATTATGGTCCCTTTTAGAGTCAAACGGATGATAAGTTGCTACCATGGAGTTGTCAGTGTTTTCGTTTACAACTTTAAGCCTTTCACAGTGTTTTCAGTTCATGACAGTTAATTAGAACATTCACCTAAAAATGTCTCATTCAGCATTGTACTTAGCCCCGGCCTCTCGTGTCACTTCTGATTGCAAAAAAAAAAACAAGATGGCGATGGCCAAAAACCCAGGGGGTTCTACTGAGAAGGGTTTCATGTATAATCCATCCAGGATTCCTCATCCTAAAGGGCCAGGGCTGATGAGGTGCAGCACAACCCACAACCATCATGGTCCACAATCAGTTTTCGGGAAAGTGCAGGCTGGGAGGATTCTTTTAAAACCCATACTTTCAACATCCTTGAAGACATCTTTCTTCCAAAAGGTTTCTTTGGATGTGAAAGGTTCTTAATGAACCCTAAAGGGCTTTCCACACAAGTCCGGATTTCATCTAAATTTGCTTCACATTTAAAAATTAACAAAATCTCACGTTGTGTCAGTCATGTTTACACACCAACTCCTTTTTCTGCATTATTTCACATCCAACAAAAGGCAAAGGCTTTTTTGTCCACTCAGAGCCACTGTCTGTGCAAATGTCATCATCCAAAATAGCATCCGATAGACAATCAACTTGTCTCCAAGCACAAAGCACTTTATGATAAAGACATAAAGGAATACGGGGAGAAAATATGGGAGAATTTAAAGATAGCCTGTGGCAGGTGATTGTAGAACAGCTTGGAATCAGAGATGGTTGCAAAACAAAGCATGTAGTAAATCCTAGACAGTAGTGACTGTGCTCTAGGCAGCTAACAATAGCGTCTTGCGGAGGTCATTCAAAGGGAATGGTCACCGACAGCAAGTCTGCCAGTTTTGGAGGGTAAAAGGTAAGACTGCCATTTGCTGGCTGTTAACTGCAAGTGTCAAAAGATAACACAAAACACTGCACAGGGAGTAAGATTAGAAAAAGCCAATTTGTTATTTATATAGTATGCAGTCAGACGAGTTGGCTAACGTTGCGGGTTTCATTTAGCAAGATACTAGATACCTTTGCCTCTGTCAGCCTCTCTTTACATGGGTATTCGTCTTTCCCATATACTTTATACATTTCTGACAATGAACGATTGATATATGACCAATGAATAGACAGGTGACAGATAATGATAGCTACCACAGCTGTGTATACTACCATCCAAAATGGCAGCAGTGCTCCCCAGAATGCTCTGTGATTAGAAAAACAATACTAAAAATCTGGATTTGGTGTGCAAAGACCTTTAGAACCTTGAAAAGCGGTTTCTTCAAAAAAGGGTTCTGCAGAAGCAAAGGGTTCTGAGAAGAACCTCAGCCCTTCAGGAAGAACCCTTCTCCTCTCACACATGTATCTGTCCATTAGTTTTGGGTATGAGGTTGTTTACCGGTTCAGACTACAGGGTGACTCATGTGAGCCTCAGTTCTCGCTCAGAACAACATAATCTATTCCACTCTCTGTGCCACAAGGCACACATCACATCACGCTGTCCCACCCCCGGCTACATGGATCCAGCTCAGTGGAGGGGTTAACAGGCCAGTGAGAGAATTGCTAGTTCACAGTCACGGAGGTCAAACATCAGACCTCTGGCGCTCCCCCATCAGAACCCTCAACTGTGAAATCACAGCAGCGTCACCCACCTGAGGTCTTTTCTCACCTTACTGCCTCTCTAATGGACGATAATGTCTGATAATGTGGTAACAAGAGAATCACTGGAGCTTAAACTGACTAATGTTGAGCATCGGCAGTTCAAGCCAGTTAAAAGCAGTGAATCTGAATATCTGTACGATTCTTTTCATGTTGACATCAAATGTTAAACAGATGTCCCACTGACGAGACGCACAGGTAAACAAAAATCAAGTATGTAATGCTTTTTATAATGTGACTCCTTACACAGCTGTGATAGTGACCTGCCTGTACCTGTGATGAATAGTTTCTGTGAACATGGAGGAAGTGGCACACTTAAGAAGGACATCTTAATTGTCCAGGTAGTCAACTGTGCCAGCAGCAGCCTCGGCAATGTAATGTATGATCCTTATTAAACAGGTTTATTGACAGTTTTTTATTAGTTAGTCTAATTTACACCAGTAATCATTTTAGGTCCTGTTATATTTTTAGCTTACATACAGTATAGTATTGTTGCTGTGTGTCACTGTATTTTATCTATGTTTTTATGTTTTATGTACAAGCAGCTCAAAACCAATTGCACCTAAAAGGGATTAATAAAGTTGTTTGAATTGAACTGAATTGGTTATAGCCAGACCTGGTTGATCTGTCAGCATGCTATGTGTCTGAAGATATATAGTGTATGTGGACAAAGAGATATCAGTTATGTCTATAAGCTCCCACAACATCACAATAATCTGGCTCATAACTGAAGATTAGAAGATTATAGGACTAAATTTTAATAGTTAACTTTTTAATTAAAGGTATGGGCTGTTTTATTCATGTTTGATTCATGTTACCCCAAGCTTCCCTTTCCCGGGCCATATTAAGCAGCTCTGACTGGGGGATCCCGAGGCACTCCCCGGCCAGTGTGGAGATATAATCTCTCCACCTAGTCCTGGGGCCTCCTCCCAGCTGGTCGTACCTGAACACCTCCCTAGGGAGGCCCAGTGGGCCCAGTGGGCATCCTCACCAGATACCCAAACCACCTCAACTGGCTCCTTTCGACACAAAGGGGCAGCGGCTCTACTCCGAGTCCCTCACGGATGGCTGACCTTCTCATCATCTCTAAGGGAGACGGCAACCACCCTCCTGAGAAAACCCATTTCAGCTGCTAGGTCTTTCGGTCATGACCCAGCCCTCATGACCACAGGTAAGAGTAGGAATGAAGATTGATCGGTAGATCCAGAGCTTTGCCTTCTGGCTCAGCTCTCTTTTCGTCACAATGGTGTGATAAAGCAAATGCAATACTCAATACGCCCCCACTGCTCTGATTCTTTGGCCATCCTCACGTTCCACTGTCCCCTCACTCGTGAACAAGACCCTGAGGTACTTGAACGCCTTCACTTGAGGTAAAGACTGTGATCATTTTGCATAATTGTTGGATTCCACATTGAAGGGAATTTAGGTCTAGTTGCAAAGCCAAACACAACAGCACCGCAGTGTGGCAAAAAGACAATAAAATTATTTTCTCCACATCATTACAGAGATATTGTGAACTACACAAAAGCTACAGACTGTCTTCAACACAAATACACACAACATAAATCAACGAGATCTTTTACATTTCTCACTGCCTTTTTTCCCCTTAATTAATGTCAAAGAATCACACGTTATCATTACCAGGAGACCTGGCCCACATTACAACCTCATTTACATAATGGCCTTTAGTCAGTCGCCCACTAGATTAATCTTTGGAATAAAAAATGGATGAGTTGACCTTGAAAAAAAAAAGATTTTTGCACACCTTGAATTAACAACTAATAATGTCAGATAAAATTAATTTGTCATACAAGATTTCATCTGTAAAGCAAACACCTGCCCTTCCAGGGCAATCTGTCATTTGCTCTGCCTTTTAACTACAGTATTTATGATGACACAAGCTGGCAAAGTGAAACTGTCCTTCAAATGCCTTTAAGATGGTAACCAGGTAATTATAATGGACTATTATATACTTGACCCTGACTTCTGACCTCCAGGTGAAAAGTGCAAGAGAAACAATTACCCTATTGAAATACCAGTAAGTATATTTAACAATAATTATATTTCCAGTATTCGCATTATCAGCATATTAACTGATGAGTTGGCCTAGAAGGTACTGCTGAATCTCACTGGTGATGTCTTATAATAAGATCATTAGTTATTATTATCAGTCACAACTGGCAAGCTGATATCTGACCTGGAGATGAGGATTGGTGAGCAGAGCCTTGAGCTCCAAACCTTCCTTCTGCTGGCTGGACTGGAGGATCTTCTGGACCTGAACAGAAACATAAAACACTATATGAATGCTTAGGAAGGAGGTGGACTGTTTAACCGATAACTGACTGATTAGGCATTTTAACCAATTAATCGGTTAAATGGTTAAAAGAAATATTAATAATTAAAAAGCTGAGAAAAACACAGAGGAGCGACTCGCCACTTTAAGGAGAAAAGCTGGTCCACCTTAAGAGAGAGCCGGCACAGATACAGGAAGTTGGCTCTGGACTTCCAGCTGAGGAGTTGTAGCTTGTAGCCTCGTAGCATTTATTCACCAACAAACTATACACACATACTGTCTGCTACAGCTACGTTCACAGATACAATGCTACAGACAAACCCACATACACTGGCACCACACACACACAGTCTGTTGGAAACTTGCTGAAGTTACGCTACAGCGGGCACGAAGCCACCAGCAATGCTAGCAGCTAGCAGCTGCTAATGCAGCACAAACACACACACATGCAGCACTAATGTGACACAAATGTCAAGAATTAAGTATTTTTTAAGACAACTAAGTAAAACTGTGATTTAAGTCAGATTTGAGTCTAAAGCTTCTAGTATACTTCATCACCTACTGGTCGGAGGGTCCAATAGCTTCAAAGTGTCTGTTCTGTAACTTTCCGAAATTGTCAATCCAACATTCGTTCACACTTCCAGCTGTGTGAAGGTGAGAAAGAAGCCAGGGGCCTGAACTTCTCTCTCAAGCTCTCCTTTTTCCATTCTTGACACCACTACTTCTGTCAGTTTTCATGTAAACAACCAGGTGCAACACTGTAAAAGTCTTCCAGGAGAGACTGCATGACGGCCATTTTTTTCAGCCGTCCGTGAGTGTGGCCATTTGGAACAGGTACACATGCATTTGATTTCCAACGTGGTCAGACAACATGTTGTACAAACTAGTTCTTCTCAAGCATTACCTAGCCCTAAGCCATGCGTCTCCTCACGTCTGACATCTGAATACGTTAATGCCCCCCAGAGATGCATTCTTTGGATTTTGGTGACTCAGTGACCCATTCACTGGCACAAACCTCAGGGCAGACTGTCAACTATTTTACTCATCATATCTCAGTAACACTGGTGCTGAGATATCCCAAACCTCGAAACATGCAATGCTTTCTAATTGTATACCAGGTTCTATCATTGGTGCAAACCATCTTTTCATCTTACTTGTATCCCTTGCTTGGTCTGGGTACTGGACACTGTGTTTAACATTTCGCTGACTTTTTCCACCAGGATTTACTTTCTCAAAAGCATACACCCACAATAGTGTTCATTATGTATTAGATTGAGAAGAACAGTTTTCATAGTTGAGAGGCCCTGATTGACCCAAGAACAATACATAGAGTCACAAAATCAACACAACCAAAACGGAGCTGAACAAATATATATAGGAACCACAGACTGTAAATGGACATAGTCACCGTGACATCACTCATTGGTTTGTGGACCACCATTCTGAAGCCTCGAGTTGGGCATTTTGGCCGTCGCCATCTTGGTTTTTATGCAACCACAAGTGGCACAAGAGGGTGAAGCTAAGTACAACCGAACGCTGATTTTAGTCGACCAAAATGTTACAGTTAACTTTCATAAACTGAAAACATACTGTAAAAGGGTTAAAGTTGTAAAAAATGAAAACACAAACAACTCCCAGACCGGACAACATTGTGGTAGCGGCCTGTCAATCACAAAGTAGCTGTGCCTTAAAGTATCCCCTTCTTTATGGTCTATTTGACTCTAAATGGGACCATAATTTACTAAATGAGCATCATGCTGTGTTGAAGAAGACTTGAAACTAGCGAATGAGACCATAAATTCAGGTTTACAGTGTTTACTTCTATACAATCAGTCTTCTTTTTGCAACCAGAGGAGTCGCCCCCTGCTGAATATAACAAAGAATGTTTAAGGCACTTTCACATTGGCTTCACTTTTCAGACCCGGAGGTTGCCCACTGATATGAAGTCTAGACACTAATCTCACTCTAAACCAAACCTATTCATGAATAAATAGTTTACACTAATTGTCATACTCTCACAGGCACAAGCTGTTACAATTGGAAATAAAAACTAAAACAATCCACAAAAGGATTAATTTGTTCTTTACTCGGGTTGTCAAAGTTAACACACACACACAACACATTAACACAAATTCAGTTCAGTTTTAAAGCCTTGACTTTAAAGTCAAGATACTGGCATCATATGAAACTAGAAACCTAATGAATCCATTGGAACCAACTTTGTCAAACTAGCTTGTCTTGAAAGAGGTTAAATAACGCTCCAAACTTGTTAAATGTTGTTTAAATTGTTAAATGTTGTTAAATTATGGTGAGGAAAAGCTGGCATGGTCATTTTCAAAGGGGTCTCCTTTGACCTCCAGATATGTGAATGAAAATGGGTTCTATGGGTACCCACGAGTCTCCCTTTACAGACATGCCCACTTTATGATAATCACATGCAGTTTGGGGCAAGTCATAGTCAAGTTGTTGTTGCCTGTTAGGCTGCAGTTTGCAATGTTATGATTTAAGCATATTTTCTATGCTAAATCTAGTACCTGTGAGGGTTTCTGGACAATATTTGTCATTGTTTTGTGTTGTTAACTGATTTCCAATAACAAATATATACATACATAAAGCATTTGCCTACTCACATGTTGATAAGAGTATTAAATACTTGATAAATCTCCCTTTTAGATACATTTTGAACAGATAATCTGTGATTAATCCCAATTAACTATGGACAATGATGCGATTAAATATTTTAACTGATTGACAGCTCTGTATTTTACCAAATTTAACAAGCATAAACTTGGAAAGCATCCAGCTAAACTTCAGCTCTCTCTTCTCTTCCATGGCTTTTCAGACTTTTCCACTCTGTTACATGGTTCTATTTTAATCATGTGGTTCTTGTGTTGTCATTTAGTGGGGAGATGCCATTGTTTGTGGCTTGGACTGTGTACAAATCACAACAATAGGAATGTTGGTGTTCTGTTACTCCGTCATTCTGCCTCTTCCTCTTCATTGCCTGTTTGGAGCTTAGTTCATCCATTACACTAATCGAAGCTCTCACTAACAAGGTGACGCACTTTCCCCTCCCCCGCCCTCCCACCCAGCAGCACTGCGCCTCGGCCCAACACTCCTGTAAGCTGCTGGAGTTTCTTTTTCTAGCCGCCCAGATCCTGGCCTCCTTGCTGCGGTGGTGCTGCGCCGCTCAGCCTGCACCAAGGGCTGCTGGGAGATTAGTTTACCCAACAGCCAATCTGAGTGTCACACAGCACAGCCACTTAGTTTAGACACACTGCAGCTCAAACTGTTACGCGTTGTTAAGCACTTCAGCAGCTGTGAGTGCACACACTGATTTACTGTACGCAGGACGACAATGTGTCGGGTGTGCGTGAAGCAAAACAGCCCCGCTATCCTCAAACCACTCCTGTCAAAAATATAAATTCAGTAGCAGCACTGCTTGGTGTCCTTTGAATGAACTCTCACAGCCTGTTCATCAAAACAAGGTTGACTCTTATACATCTAGCCATCAGCTAAAAATCACACAGCACCAGCGTGACTGCGCTGAAAAGCCTGTATTACATTCTTTCATGTTACACCTATCAAAAGTTGACACTAATCCTAATGAAGTGCCTATTGTGGGTGTAGTGTGTCATTGCTGTATAGAGCGTCTACCTAATTCATAGCGAACCATAACACAGTTTCTGTCTTTTTTCACAGGGACAGAGCTTTGTGTGTGTGTGACGCCACATTTGAGGCTCGGCTCTGTAGGGACACAAGTCAATTACTGTCGCTTTGCTTCACTAGAGACCGGCCGCCTTGTTTTTTGTCAACGGGGAAGTCAGGTGTAGCACATTCCCACTTAACCTGAATACTGAGATGGATTCTTGCTCCCTGTCACTCTGTTCTGGGGCTCAGGAGTCAGCACTGTCAACTGGTATTTAAAGGGGTAGTTCAGGTGTTTTGAAGTGGGGTTCTATGAGGTACTTAACCAGTGTCAGTGTATTACCTACAGGAGATGATGGTTGTTTTTTTAATTACATCATTCCAAGACAACGATTACGATAATACAACATCCAAAATATACAACAAAATCTCACAATAATGATATAATGTCGCTATACTGCCCAGCCCTAATTTTAGCCATCTAACAGAAATCAATATCAGTTTAAGTGGTTAAGAATATTTTCACCAGTTTATCTAGCTTTCTATGTTTCCAATGGGGAACTGAAGATGTTATCTATGCTCCTGCCAAGGCAACCAGACTTTTTTTCATTGAAAAAAAAAAAGTAATTTTACCTTGAGGAACATGTGAGTTGGTGATCTACCGCTGCCTTTATCGTTCATTTTGTTTGTGCTATTGTGTGACTTTGGTTAGTCCCAATCAGAAAGGGCTGTCAGTGCAACAAGGTATATTTATATTTAAAAAAGACCTTTATTATTTGCTAAAGAACTATTTTGATCTTTGATAGATGAGTAATGATGTGGGTTTCTTAATCTCATAAATTCATGTGATTTATGTCATAATACATACAAATGTGAGTGCGTGTGTGCCCACATGCAGTATTTTTGTGTCTACGTGCATATACTGTATATTCATGCACAAGCATGTGTTTTTGTTTCTGAACTCATTTTTTAAATAAATTGTACAATATTTCTGCTTGCAATTATTTTTCCTAGACTTCTGCTTTCAGAGCTAGTTATTGAATTATTACTAAAACTGATAATAATCAAATGCGGAGATGATTTTGTACTATGATCAAGAATAGATATATCTATATAGTCTTACAACTACAACTGGCCCTTTGAGGGCAAACATACTGCTGATGTGACGCAGGATGAAACCGAGTTTGACACCACTGGTTTAAAACAAGCTGGTGTTTACTGATTACTATTCTTTTTTTTTTTATTCATTTGTACCTTCTTGTTTAAATATAAGAAAGGATCACCCCGATGTTCATGTTCTAGTAAATGTGTTTGATTTCTGTTTTGTTTATTAATATTATTTCTTTAAACAGGTCCTTACTTAACTCTGTAAAACAAATGGTCATATTTGTGTTTTTCTGGACCTTGAAAAATCATAATAAAAAAGATATCAAAAAAGGAAAGGGCTGTCAGACGGCAAGGTAAAGCAGTGAAAATATTCTAAATATAGCGTAAACTTAAACTGATTTTTTAGGTAAGCCTTACTTTTAGGTGTTGAAAATATGTTTTGCTGTTGTTCCCATACACAGCAGTACACTGATTTGCTTCCGTGCAGTAACTTTCGTCTGTTTCTCCAAACTGGGGGCGTACCGACCGTCATCTACTATAAGTAATACATTGACTGTGGATAAGTACCTCATACAACCCCACTTCAAAACACCAGAACTAACCCTTTATAGAGGAAACAGCAACATCATCTCGCTGTCAACCTTTTTTCACCTTAATTCTCCAATTTAAACCATTTGTACCCAAAGACTTCATTTAGTATTACAAGGTAAAATGCCAAATTTGTTCTTATTGCTCAGAATTCCTCATCACCAAGTGGTTCAATCGACATTTCTGCCATATCCACATCTTCTGATTGAAACAGTTCAATTACCCGCTTTACACTGTACTTTTTCTTGTCAGCAATTTTCTCTCCATCTGTCCTCTGACCTTAGTTATGAGACCCCAGTAGATCAGTAGGTTAAAAGTTCATGACCTACTTCAGGCTTTAAAGGCTTTAACTTTAAAGACCCATATTAGTAAGTACAGTTTCTCAGTGCCCCTATTGGTTTATGCAAGTTTCTCTTCATTTTGTGTGTGTGTGTGTGTGTGTGTGTGTGTGTATGTGTGAGAAAAAAAGACAGATGGACTTCTACATGTATCTGAGAGTCGGTCATTATCTCAAAAAAGCAAGCCCTGAGGTTTAATAGAAGCAAGCAGACATACTTCCCAATAGTGCATTTAAAGCCATTGAAACTAATAAAGAGTGAAGGTTTTCACCTGCTGTATGACTTAAAATAGGCCTGTGCAACTTTTATTCATATGGAATATATAGATAGAAGTCCTTTGCATGCGGGTACTGAATATAATAAAAATCCCTTATTTTTACTGCTTATTCTAGGTCATTTTCTACCATTTAAAAAACAGTCCCATGTACCCAAAGACTAAATATAGCTTGATAAGAAAAAGTCAGTTTTCAGCCAAACCCCTAGTCTGATTTTGAAAATGTCTTCAGATCTGTACTTAGGCATGCTCAGAGAAATTTAAAAATATCAGGGGCACAAATGGATTTAAATTGGCTTCTTTTCACTTCACTCATTCTCCATGCATGGTCTGATCCAACAAATGTCTCGTTTTTGTTTTCTCTCACCTTGTTAACCACAAAATAATTTACATTTCATAATTATTCACACTGGCATGGCTGTCTTTTGGGCAGCTTTGTTGAATTAATCATCATCGCAAGCAGATATTTTCCATGCTTCATTGAGATTGTTGACTTTCTTCACCCACACTAGGTACTTGAATCGAAATATGAGCTTAACGTGGTCAAAAACACAAATTAAGCATCTTTATGTCTGCATGCACAAACTGCCTCCTCTGTGGAGACCACAGCTCGTCTCATGAGCTATGGAACAGATTTTTTTTGGCATGCTTAAAATGTAAAAGTAAAATATAAAAATTTATGTGATTCATTACTCTGGGTACAGTCTGTTTTCCCTGATTCACTTTCTCCTAGAGCTGTTGACACTAAAACCACCTACATTACAAAACTATAAGATCCAGCAGTATAAAGTATGTTAACAGGCAACAATGCAATACTAATGGCACGGTTATCAAGCTCTTACTTTTCTATAACCTTTCATACTGCAGCAAAGTCAAACTGCATCCACACAATGTATGTTTTCAGTATTAAAGGTGCTAAATGTGAGATTGGAAGCATTTCTTTGGCCTCTAAATGGCTCTCAACATGGCGACAGATGAGCAGGCGGCTTATATCTAACAATGCTCACAGCGTTAACAGTGAAAACAAGTGAAACACTGCTGACCGAAGTAACAGTGTTGACCCGAGGAAGAACCGGTGGGTGCTACACTTCCACGACGGCGCTGTCGGTCATTATGTGGCATCTGGTGTAACCGCTGTATTAATGCTATGGATGTCATTTAGAGAACATTAAACAAGCTGTTTCAAAGCAACCATTATGCGTACCTCCTGGCAGAGATCCCCTGCTTGTGCTGTGAGGGGTGAGGTGGGACTGACTCTGGTCATCTGCTGGGATACAGCGCTGTAGATGGCGTAGGCATTCCTGAAGTCCTCCTTGGCAACAAGCTGCATTATCAGCTCCACATCCTGCTGGCTCTGTGCATCGGTCAGGCAGTGCTTCGCCCACTTCAGAGCCTGCAGAAACTCCGTCAGGTCTGAGGATGAGGCAGAAACAGTGAGGGGGACAGTAGAAGCAATACAGAGAAGCACAGGGCCAAAACCTCCATCTCATAATTCAGGAACACTAAAAATGTTAAGAGCTGTGGGTGTGCTTTTGCAAAATAGGGTTCAGGTTTCGGAGAGAAAGCCACTTCATGTAATATGTAGACATCCATGTTAAGAAGGTTAATGAAGAGCTGGCAGCACAAACATGAGTCTAGGGAGACTGGATTTTACCCTGCTGCTTTCTGAGGTGTGGTTCCTGCCTGCTTGTCCACACCTGTCTGACAGGTGTGTCATACATATACTGTAGGGCAAAACTGTATTTTATTTAAGAGCTGAAGTAGAAGATTTCCAGTGTGTGGGAGTTGTCTATTTTGGGGAGATTTTTCTCCTCCATTGAGAAATCAAGCTGTGGGTATGTATTGGAGGTCTAGAGTTTTGATCCTGAGCCACCCGAGTCTTCATTTCTATTCCAGTCAGACGTCTCAGAGTTGCTGCAGTGTTTACACTGGAGATTTATCATAGCAGACAGTATGGAAACAATTTATAGGATTTATTTTCTGCTACGACTTACACTCTACAACATGTTCATCATATATTAGATTGAGAGGAGTAGAATTTATAGTCGAGAGGCCCAGGTTGAAAAAAACACTATATTTTATAGTAAAATCGATTAAACTGTACAGTAATCCTGAAAAAAGCATGTTCAGGGTCACAAAGTCAGGTCAGATCAGGTATGCTGACACATTCACACAGTCTTTGTAAGAAAGGGGTCTGATGTCTGCTGTGTATAGACTATCATATCAAATATGTCTGAACCTTTTGCATGACAATCAACTCTCACACCTGATCTCACTAGATAGTCTGTGCAATAAAGTAAATTCAACTAACTGTGCTAACTGACAATTAGGGTGGGCGCTATGGACAAAACCTTATATCCTGGTATAGATAATTTCATATATCGATAACAATATACTGTATATCACGATTTAGCATGTTTTCTGTTGATTCAATGACTAAATAGCCTATAGGAAATAACCACACAGTAATGCCTATTTTGTATATTTCTGTGTGAATTAAATACTTCCCAAGTGAAAAAACATTATCTCATTTAATTAAAAAATTAAGTGCAAAATTAACAAAATTGTTCAGTGAAATTATTGAGAAAAAAATGAATAAATATTTCCAGTTATACACTGACTATGTTTATATGCATGCACACAAATACAGAGTGATCAAATTAAATAAAATAGTTTGATTTAACTGAGTCTGATCAGATTTTCTGAGAAATTTGAGTAAGTATGTGCTTGTTATTATCAATTCAGATGACGTAATCATGTGTCACAATATCTAGATATATGGTTTCATCACGGTTCCATTGACAGATGATAAATTATCATATTGTAGCCCTGTTTAAGTGATCACCCTCCTCTGCTACCACCCTCTGCTCTGCGCCCTCAATAGTCATTGTTTTCACGCCTTTTGTTTTCACTGAGTGTTCACTAAGACCTCACAACTCTCTATTCTTCTCTGAAGTCTAGATTCCTCTCTTCCTTTGTGACCTTCCTTCCTCCTTCCTCCCTCGCTGACCCCAGTAAAAGCCCTCTGCCTCCTCAACTCACCGGCTACAGGATCCTGGGAGCATGTGTCTTTGGTGGTCTTTTCCTTCCCCTCGAATGTGGGATTATCAATGCCCACTTTGGGGTTCTGTGACAGCTTCTTGAGCCTGAGTGAAGCATTGGGGTCGATGTCATGCTTCCCCCTGCTGTCCTCCTCTCTCCTCTTCCTCAGCTCCTCCTGGTAGTGCTGAATCCTCTCCATGTGGGCACTGCATTGTGGAGATTTGACAAGGCTACTCTCCTCCCCCGGACAGTCCACTGCACGCTCCCTGTGGCCCTTGGCCTGACTGGAGGCCTCTTGCACATAACCGTTCATATGGGACATGATCATCCCTGCTGCAGCAGCATACAGCTCGAACCACCCCAGTGTTCAATGAGATCTGCTGGACTGACATGAAGCACTGCTCAACACTGAGGCCATAGCATGCCAGCGGAGGATGTCGTCCTTTACGTACTTTGTGTGATTGCTCATCCTGAAATACAAACAGACAGTTAAAATAGACTTCCCTTGTTATTTTAAGCAATTTTCCTTACTTTACAAATGTTTACATGGCATACAAAGTCAGAGTGGTACAGTTTTTTAAATAAACAAAATTTTGAAGAGGTTTAAAAAATGGACTTCCCTCATTGACTGTCGCTTTTATCGCATTCTTTGACTTAGACTGACAAAACAAGACCAATTTAATTAAACATATACATACAGTATATAATTCATACTGTATACAGGAGTATATTAACAATAATTCATGTTTTTCTTCCTTCCAGCTGATCAGTGCCAACATTGACTCCTACCTCCTCTCATCTATCACACCTCTAATCTAACTCCTAACACAGAAAGCTCTCTGGCCTCAGTCACCTGAAATCCCTTCAGTTCAGCATCATCCTGCAGCCATTCGCTTGGGTACACCTGTCCCCAACCATCCTCATGAACAGCTTAATCAAAACATCTATCTGTAGCCCATGTACAGACGCAAAAATAAACATACTGCACACAACTACTACCTGATCTCCTCTTGCTGTGACTGAGAAGAATTATAATTTATTTTAAGGATTATTTGTTTATATTGATGAGCAAATTTGGTAGTTTGACTGGGAGATGTTCACTTGGAGTTTATGATAGGTCAGTTTGTGAGAACAAACATGAAATAATGTCGTAAAAACAATCACTGAATGAGGAGTGAAAGTATCCTGTGCAGGCCAAAAATAAGGATATCTAGAAAGTACATCTTCAGCTCTCACATAATGACATTAGCTTCTTTTTAAATACCATGCAGCAGCTTATAGGGCTCTCTTTCTCCCAACCTGTTTTGGCTTAAACACTCTGCACACCTGTTTTTCCTGGAGCCAGAATTATGCAGAAGATAATAACTTACATGTTTGTCCTCATTACTACTTAATATTTAAAGACACCTTTCTGTGTGCATAGAGGAAAAAAACACACAAGCACTAAAAGGATAAACGAGGCTTTGCCACTGAAAGACACCTTATGTCATATAGTCAGTCATACTCTCATGTCACCTGCCTCCTCATGGCTGGCAGCCCTCCCCCTCTTCTACCTACTTCCCACAGCTAATTACGGTTGGCAGGTCTATCCCCCAGCTCTTGGACCGAGCTGCCAAACCCCTCCCCTGCGGAGGCATTTAGCTGCGTTTAGAGTGGCGGCGTACGGCTGACAAACAGCAGAGACTGCCAGCGGGCCATCTGTTCCTGTGGGCTTAATTAAGCCTGAGATCTCATGGCCTACTCTGGCACAGTGGCCACAACAGCACTGGGAGGGATGCTGGGAAGGGACGGACAGAGCGGTAGAAGAATGAGAATAAATGGAGGTGCACACTCCCACCTAGACTAGGGATGCATGATTATTTTGATCGATACTGACATCTCAATTATTGATTGATTTGATAGCAATTTTGCATTTAAATAAACAGAGCACTGCTTTCATTGCTTTCTGGCAGAAGAATTTTTAAAGATTACTTAAACCGATTAATCGATCATCAAAATAGTTGGTTAAATTAATTTAATAGTTGACAATGAATTGATAAATGATATACAGTGTCCTCCTACAACTTACTGTGCATCACCTTTCACTCTCCTCACTCCGAAGTGCAGTAAATACAGAATTTATGAGTGAAAATAGTGCTAGAATATCAATAATTTGGTAGCGGTGCTGTTACTTGACTTAAATGCAAAACTTCAGAAGAAATGTTTGTCACATACGTCGATCAGCCATAACATTATGACAACGGACAGGTGAAGTGAATAACATTGATTATCTAGTTACAATGGCACCTGGCAGTGGGTGGGATATATTAGGCAGCAAGTGAACATTTTGTACTTGAATTTGATGTGTTGGAAGCAGACAAAAATGGGCAAGCGTAAGGATGTGAGCAACTTTGACAAGGGACAAATTGTGGTGAATAGACAACTGGGTCAGAGCATCTCCAAAACTGCAGCCCTTGTGGGATGTTCCTGGTCTGTAGTGGTCAGGACCCACCAAAAGTGGTCCAAGGAAGGAGAACCAGTGAACCGGCGACAGGGTCATGGGCAGTCAAGACTCACTGATGCATGTGAGGAGCGAAGGCTGGCCCATGTTGTCCGATCCAATAGAAAAACTTAATGGTGGTTACAATAGAAATGTATCAGAACACAGTTCATCGCAGCTGTGTAACTTCAGACTGATCAGGGTGCCCATGCTGACCCGTGTCCACCCCCAGAAGTGCCTACAATGGGCGTGTGAACATCACAACTGGACCACGGAGCAAAGGAAGAAGTTGGCCTGGTGTGATGGATCATGTTTTCTTTTACATCATGTGGATGGTCAGGTGCATGTGCCTCACTTACCATGGGAAGACATGGCACCAGGATGTATTATGGGAAGAAGGCAAGCCAGTGGAGGCAGTGAGCACACTGCAAAAGTGGTTCAAGAATGGTTTGAGGAACAACAAGTTGAGGTGTTGGCTGCGACTCCAAATTCCCCAGCTCTCAATCAAATCAAGCATCTGTAGGATGTGCTGGACCTACTCAATATTAGGCAGGTAGTTATAATGTGACTGGTCAGCATATGTCAAAAACAACTCAAGTTGTATTTATTTACTGAACAAGGCTGCGAGCTTGCACAGGCTCCTGTGTGACATCTACTGGATCCAGTTGGATCCAGTGGAGGCGGAGGCCCTGTTCATTCCTATGACAGTTGTTCAGTGGTACATGAAGAATAAATGGCTCGACTTCTGTCTGGAAAAGTACCCGGGGTCTTCCTGGTCTTACTGTGCCCTACTGCGCATATCATCTGCTCGGTCACATGACTCGGTCACGGGGTCTCAACGTCACGGCTTGTGCAGTTGTCACAGTCTCAACAGACATAAACAAAGGAAGGAAATAACTCTGGACTTGGCTATTAGTGCATTTTACAACTTTTAGGACCTAATGATTTAAATAAGGGCTATTAGAGTGTTCATACTGGGGAGTTGATTTACCTCACAAAAATTATCCACTGAGTTACAGACGTCTCTTTCTCAATGTAAGTATGACGTCACGCCACGGACAAAGAAAGAAAGAAAGAAAGATATTCCTTTATTAGTCCCACAGTGGGGAAATTCAGTTTTTACACTCTGTTTTTCACACAGTACATATACATGCATCAATGGAGAGATGTCAGAGTGAGGGGGCTGCTCCTGACAAGCACCCAGAGCAGTTGGGGGTTTGGTGCCTTGCTCAGGGGCACCTCGGCAGTGCCCAAGAGGTAAACTGGCACCAGTTGGTCTTGGTCCATGGGGGTCTTGAACCCGTGACTTCCGCGTCCTAACCCAAGTCCTTACAGACTGAGCTACTGCCGCCCCCAAAGAGGTTGTAGTACCACCACTTGGCCACTATGAACACTGGGATCAATGAACAACTCTTCCTGGGAGGGTTGTGTAAAATGAGAAAGATTTGTGATCTGGCAGCCATGTTGAGATCTGTTGAGGAAATACCAAGCACCGCCCACCAGCTGGAGCACAGCCTATAGGAACACTCTTTCTCTCTGAAATGACCTGTGATTGGTCAAAGTCTTCCATCACTGCTAGATTTTATAAAGCCTGAAAACAGAGCCAAGAGGAGGTGCAGAAGTCTGGCTTCCTCTCAGAACACTTGAACTACAAAATGCTGAAAGGTTATTATGCATTTTTTGCCCAACGATGCCACAAAATTGTTGCCTACTGAAGCTTTAATAATAGTAATAATAATAATAATAATAGTTAATTGTGACACTTCACTTAGAATAACCATCCTTATCTAGACTATTAAACCACTTAGATTTATTCTCCTAGAGGTAGATTTGTTTTCACAGCCAGTACAACACAGAAACATATAACAGAAACAAATACAGTCACCGACATTCAAATAGCCTGCAGTTTGTGTGATAACAGTTGACTGAGAATGTGTTAAACAACTAGAATTTGTTGTCATAAAAGTACTGAAAGTCAGCTAAATGATGGATAAACTGAGCTTCAGTTGGTTTCCCCTGCACCACCATAGCTCTGGCTACACTTAGCTAGCTAATGTTACATGAATAGCCCACATCTTGAGGTTGAAAATAGAAAATATCCTCACACACTAGTCATAGTTCTATGGTTTAAAAACCAGCAGCTGCAGGTTTAGCTTGAGGTTAATGTTAAATCAAGGCAACGTTAGCATTTAAATGACTCAACTGAGGGATTACGGTCTATTGTGCAGCAATAATTATCTGTTTGGTGTAACTTTACAAAACAGCAATGAAGCAGCGCGTTTACACACAGCAACAATATATTTAGAAACACACTGTTGTTAGTTTTACTGTGTAATATTTAACTTGTATTAACAATAGCTAACCGAGTTAGCTTAGCTTAGCTTCCCGGTACCGCTAACTGCGTAGCTTAACGGTAACATTAGTTAGCTGTCCCGTAACAGACTGCGTGTACTCACCACTTCAGAGACAGCGAGCTGAGTGACTTTAGGTAACAAGCGGTTAGTCCTTTATAATCCAACGCGATGAAAATGTGTGTTTTATTCACACACGGACGGTCAGGAACGGACAGAGAGTCTCCTCGGTGTTCACAGGACCGTTCAGAGCCGCTGCAGCGGGTTTAGTCCAGGCACCGTCGGGACACTTGTGGCCATTGCTGTGAAACTGAGCCCGCTGTTGAGAGCCGTCTCCCTGGCAACACTGCGGCTCCACAGCGCCCCCAGCGGCCACACATGGAATTACACCATGTCACAAACCACAGCCAGTACTACAGACAGACGATAAATAAAATACCACAATATAAAAATACTACAATGTAAAAATACTACATAAAGACCTGCATGCACAATCTATCTTAAATCTTACATAGTACTACGACTTTTTCCTCTTAAAATTCTGACTTTAGTCTTATAATATTACATCTTTTTTCTCTTAAACTTATGACTTTACTTTTTTATTGACTTTATTCTCATAATATTATGACATTTTTCTCTTAAACATTTGACTTTATTCTTATAATATTAGGACTTTATACGCACAATATTACAACTTTTTTCTCTTAAACTTATGGCTTTATTCACACAATATTACAACATTTTTCTCTTAAATTTCTGACTTTATCATAATAATAAAACTTTTATCTCCTAAACTTAAGAATTTATTCTCATAATATTCCAACTTGTTTTCTCATAAATGTCTGACTTTATTCTCATAGC
Source organism: Pterois miles (assembly GCA_947000775.1). NCBI lineage: Eukaryota > Metazoa > Chordata > Actinopteri > Perciformes > Scorpaenidae > Pterois > Pterois miles. The sequence goes on along the minus strand of CAMQGK010000634.1, from coordinate 3,719,364 downwards.
ACGACTTTTTTGTCTTAGACATATAACTTTTCTAACTTACAACTTCCTCAATGTGGCTCTAATACTCACAACACAGAAAGGCACATTTAATAATAACAATATTCGACTTGTTATAGGCTCTTTTCACAGCAGCATTGTCACTGCATTGTAAACACAGGCATAACAGCTAAAATCAATTACGGTCCCCTTATGTTCAGTATCACAGCCATTCCAGTGGTCCAGCATGCACAATACCAGGGTACTGGACCACCTAAATGGAACTGGGCCACGTCCATATAGTATATTCCATACTCTTTGGATTGGATTATACTTTGCTTCATAAAATATACGTGAAGTATACTTCGTAGTTGTAAGGGAGTTTATTAGGCACACAGAGATTAAACTAACAGCTCCACAATCAATCCTTGTGTGTAAGCAAATTTAATTTAGCTTTTGCTAGGAGTTAGTGCTTTTCTTTACAAATGATCACACACAAAGTGCTGAGTACAGCAAAGTCCTTCTCTTTGTGAACATATATATCCAGTACTTGTAATTTGTACTGTATTTAAAAAAAAAAAAAACCCTAGTGAGTTCACCTTTAAGTATTTTCCTCCCGTATTTCTTCATACATGAACAGGATGCGATATACAGGCCCTAAATGATAACTAATCATGCCATCTATTTTTTTATTTTTATCTCAGTGGCACAATGAAAAATTGAAAAGTAAAGGAACAACTGTTAGACAAATCTGTCTGTGTATCCTCTGATAAATAAACATACACGTATTGCACTCGAGGGTATGAAGGATTCGCCGTTATTTCTCACAATCGTCTTCACACTGATCCCCTTACATTACCATTCACACAGATGAATTTAACTAAGTTCTTGTCACAGCTCCATTAATCATCACCAGCTAATGGGATCTGCTGTCGTTTCACCTCACAGAGCAGAACAGAAACTGTCTAATCTCATGCAGCCGCAGAAATATCTACAGCAAAGCCTGAAGCTGCTGTATTTTCTATTAGGTTAATCCTTTCTGACACCTCTGTGCTTAACCTCTTTTCCTCATTAGGCTCCCTGCCGCTTCCCGATTCTTAAATACTTACCTTCCTAGAAAGAGAGAGACAGTTTAAATCCCCTTTGCTTTGCAGCGCTTCAATCTGAAGCAGCTGTTTTTTCCTTTGTTCATCTAAGAAGCAGTGGTGGATTAACTCAGATATTTAAGTATTATTAGCAAAAATGTACTTAAAATATTGTTCTGCAGAAAAATGGGCCCTGTGACTGATAAATTGTTCCATATGACATTATTAGATTGTTGATATTGATGTATTATAATAATTCTAGGCTAATGAAAACCCAAATAGTTTCAGGTGATTATACACTAACGAAAACACAGTTCTGAATATTATATTTCTGCTCACTGATCCTCCGAAATGTTACGCACTGTTCCTTTAACACAGTCACTTTCCACCACTACTGAGGAGGATTCAGAAAACCTTCACATTAATGCAGTTAAACACATTCCCATTGGGGAACTGTATCCACATGAAACTCAACGATGGTTAGTATGGAAGGTAAGACAATCACTCATTCATTCATTCATAATTCTTCAGGCTACCACCTACTAAACTTTTAATAGCGAAGAAGAAAATCACTATTATTTTCTTTCGATATATTTTATTAAAAAAGGAAACCCAACAAGAACTTTTCTTACATAATGATCAAGGATTTTTATTATCTTAGTCTCTTTCATCAGTTTCGTATCATTACAGAAAATGTTATAGTACAGCGTTGTTCAATGTCTCCTCATTGCTTAATAATTTCCTTAGGAGTGCTGGTCACATATATCTGTACAATATGGTTCTTATTTTTTTCTGTACATTTTTTGTGAAGTTGGTTAAAAAGGCTGTCAGCACTTAAAGAAGCTGTTTCTTTTCTTTCTTTTTTTATTCTTAAATAGTTGATCAAATAAAAGATTATTTTTCCCAGGTTAAGCTCGCCCCTGGGGGGGTTTGGGGCGGAGTTTACACCCGGTCACCGTGAATATAAGGAAGCTTCAGGGTCTGGGCAGACTGGGGTGTGCCCCCCCACCTCCCCATCCCAACATCACCTTTCCTCTGCCCAGGCATTTGGCACTGCGCACATAAACAAGACTCACAAGATAAACAACAAGCAAAGCTCTTTGTGAAGCCATTATGATGCATACTAATGAGAGAAAAACAGAAGTGTCACCTTGATGGGCGCTCAAAAGAGGAAGTGGTCTTGATGTGCCCCCTCTTCCTTTTAGCTGAGCACCATGGGAAATCTGGAGTCTTCCTCAATGTTTTCTTCATTTTCAAAAAACAGGTTATTTTTTTTTCCACTTAAGATGAGAAAATAATAATTTTCTTTTTTTGTCCTGGCAGGCACCTACAGCTGTCTATTAAAATGCTACTGCTATAGATAAGGTCTAGCATTGAACACACAAAGCAATTGCAATGAAAGGAACGAAGTTGCCTTAATATAATAATGATAATAAGAATAATGATAATAATAATAATAAGAATAATCATAATAATATATTACAGAATAAATCTCTTTTTATAATTAGATTTTTTTCATTAAAAGTTATATTTTCTTTGTTTGAAATACTATAATCTTTTTAAATTAATTTTTTCATATGTATCTAGGTTGTGATCAAGATGTTGACTATACCTCAACGTTATCCAAATCAATAAAAACTAGCTGTGCCGTTGCATATTACAGAATAGTCAATGATATGTGGACATGCACCGTGAACCACCCATTCCAACCCTCGCTATATGACGCCGACGCTCCGTCCCTCTGTGACGACATCATAGCCGCCCGATGACCATGACGTCGACCACCTCGCCCTTGTGCAGCTCCACGTATTGCTCTGTTTTCGGAGGTAGCATCAGGAGCCCGTTGGCGCTGCGCATGCTCATCAGCCTGCTGCTCACCTGGTTCCCTGCAGCACAGAGACGACAAAATACCTTCAATCAGAATGCAATTCATGAAGGAAATACTGGGAATTTTTATGTTTCAGCCCATCATAATGACATTACTGAAATGGTCACACATTCTATTAAGTTTTGCAGATTGTCTTATTGTATATTGGCAAACATTAAATGCCTTCAGAGGCTCTAATCAGTGTAAATCAGTAAATGCAGGGAACCTGAGGCGGCTGTGCTGTCGAATGATGTTTACTTTCAGATTTTCTATATACAGTAGAGGAGTCATTCCCAATGTCGGGACCCATAGGTGGGTCTCAGGACATTTTATTAGGAATGCCAAATAAATTTGCAGAATTTCTTCCATAGTCTTAAGATTTATATCTGCAGTACACCTTTGAACCACATAATGGAGCCTGAATGTTGGTATTGTTCTGATATCTGTAGCCTGTAATCTAACATGAAAGACTAACGTACATTTTGCTATTTTTTTCTGATGAGAGGAAAAAACTGGATCCTGTTAACACCTAAATGCATTTATTAGGTCTCATTTATAAAATATCTAACAGGCATATACACTGATCAGCCATTACATTATGACCACCTGTCTAATACTGAGTAGGTCCAGCTCATCCTTCAGATGCTCGATTGGATTGAGATGGGGAGAATTTGGAGGCCAAGTCAACACCTCAAATTCGTTGTTGTTGTTCCTCAAACCGTTCTTGAACCATTTTTGCAGCATGCTCACTGACTCCGCTGGCTTGCCTTCTTCCCATAATGCATCCTGGTGCCATGTCTTCCCTACATAAGTAATGCACACGCAACCCACTTTTGGTGGGTCCTGACCACTGCAGACCGGGAACATCCCACAAGAGCTGCAGTTCTGGAGATGCTCTGAACCAGTCGTCTATTCATCACAATTTGTCCCTTGTCAAAGTCGCTCACATCTTTAACCTTGCCCATTTTTTTTTTTACTTCCAACAGTTCAAGCATAAAATGTTCACTTGCTGCCTAATATATCCCACCTACTGCCAGCTGCCATTGTAATGAGATAATCAATGTTATTTACTTCATGTGTCAGTGGTCATAATGTCATGGCTTATCGATGTACGTTTTCACAAATGTGCATAACATAAAGCTGTGATTTAACAAACATACCCCTCTCCCAAATGACTGGTTTACCAATTAAAGATAAGACAAGGTGATGTGGAAAAAGCAGAAATCATTAAATGACCATAATATGTCATCAGTGATTAAAGGAACATGCTAAACTGAAATACTGTCTTCTCTGACAACAGTGCTGAAGCCAGTTCTCTGAAATTTCCATTCTGGTCTGGATCATCTGTTTTCATTTGGATCTGTGTGATCTTATTCACGGCCCATTTCAACAGCACATATGAAACAAAGTGGCAGTCAAACACCCTTCTGCAGCCATGGAAGCATCAAACATACTGGAACAGAGATAACGTTAAGGTTAGATTCTACCCAACCTGAAAAGCCCCAGCGGTCCGTGTGCAGCTGGTTATCGAGGCAGCGAGTATCTGAGACAGACAGCCGGTGAAGTGATTCCCACTACTGCTGCTGGACGGAGCCTCACATAGTCATGTCTGGAAGGTAACCTCCTAACTGCTATCATCACACCGGAGGAGCAGATGGGCCACGGCTATAAGGTTTTGAATTTGGATTTCTGTTACCCATTTTAAACAGTACTAAATGTCGCTCCTTTAAAAGTGGGTCTCCAGAATAAAAGTTTGGGAAACACTGACATAGAGTAACATATGTAATCAATCTACTTTATTATTTCTGCCCTGATGAAGACCCTCTGAGGTTGCAATTACCATTATGCCTTGAATTAAGGAATGTTTTCTTTTCTGGTTGATATTAAAATATCCCAATAATGTACAACATGGAAAAAATGTGAGGCAAATATTTGTATGAAGTAACTGCAGTACATAAAATATGTTTATGAGTATTTTATGGAAAAACTGGACATTTCAAAAATTATTCCATCTAACTAAAACTTGAAGCGATAAATTAACAAATTATGCCACCAAGCAGTAGACCCTGATTCAGATGTGTGGTAGCGGTTCTGATTCTGGTACCTGTGCTCTGTGCCCACGGTAGAGGCTCCTGGTGATGCCATGTCAGAATGCAGCGGTGGTATTCAGGACGGGGGTCCAACTTCACATCACACGACAACTAGAGAAAAAACATACAATGAAGATTATAATGATGTACTGTATAGTCCTCTTTATCACGGTGGGCATTTATCTGTGATTCATTCATTTATATTAAAGTGGCTTTCAGATAATGTTGTCACTCTTTTGATCATCAGATGATGCAAACCCTTCTATCACCCACGAAACCCAAAGTAACAACAGGTTTCTTGATCTACTGTCACAATCTTCGACTGCAGACCGGTAATGCTTTATAATCATGGCCCTGATGAAGGCCGCATGAGTAGAAACATGTTCTTTATACAGTTACTTTCACTATTTTTCAGCTTCTTCACACATTTTGGAAGTAGGCAAACTTGCAACCTGTTTGCACGAAAAGGCGTATAAATGCCTCTTCTTGATTTCTGCATGCCATTTCTACACCATGTATCCTGTACCGACAGCACTGTAAACGTATCCGTATATAAATGCTACGCTCAGAGTTAGCGACGTAGTATAAAAAGCAAGAAAGGCCACTTATGGTGGGTATGTGAGGAGATGGATCAGTCCAACAAATATTGGACTTTTAATCAGAAGAGCGGTGTTTTGAGACTGTTGTTAGTCCGCCATTTTTGGACTGTAAAGGGTAAGCGTGTCATCCGCTGGCTGTTTAATGCAAGAGTCAAAAGCTAACACCAAACACTGCACAGTGTATAAGATTAAAAATTGTAGTTTACATAGCATATAGTCAGACACAAAGGTAGGCTAACGTTGAGGGTTTCATTTAGCAAGATACCGATACCGAACCGAATATGTAATATTAGCCAACATTTTGTTAGTATTCCTTAGCATAACATTAGCTATCTTATCTTTGTGTGGATGATTGTGTAGCTGACATTTGGCTTATAGCTCTTAATATTATAAACCTACGTGTTTGTAAACTGGACAGGTGTTCACTAACGCCATAACTCATCAGTGACTGTACTGGGCGGCAAACTGTCAACGTCCTCCTGATTCATGAGGACTAACGGTGCCTTCAAATGGAATTTGTGAACTTGTGTTCACGACACGGGACGTTTTGAACACCACATGTGTTGTGTTCAAAGTCGTTAAGATCACCGCTGCTAAGCAATGGCAATATTAACGTTACTGTTTGAGTCTAGAAGCCAGTTTAGAAACAGTTTAGCAAGGTAGCTAGTGGGTAACATAATGAAGGAAAATGTAAAGACATAATGATGAAGGGGGCTGCACGGTGGTGCAGTGGTTAGCGCTGTCGCCTCACAGCAAGAGGGTCGCAGGTTTGATTCCGGCTTGGGACTCTTCTGTGTGGAGTTTGTATGTTCTCCCCGTGTAAGCGTGGGTTTTCTCCAGGTACTCTGGCTTCCTCCCACCGTCCAAAAACATGCAATTTAGGTTAATTGATGACTCTAAATTGCCCGTAGGTGTGAATGTGAGCGTGAATGGTTGTCTGTCTATATGTTGTCTGTCTCTATGTGCCCTGCGATGGACTGGAGACCTGTCCAGGGTGTACCCTGCCTTCGCCCAATGCCAGCTGGGATCGGCTCCAGCCCCCCGCGACCCCTAACGGGATAAGCGGTTGACGATGAATGAATGAATGAATAATGATGAAGGAAAAAGATTAAGAAAAACAATATATTGCTAAAATTACAGTATACTGTACAATATTAACTGATTGTGCACCGATAAATAAAATTTCTATGGGCTCAACTATTTTTCACAACGTCAACAAACAAGTCAAACAATATTTCTGAACTATTGACAGCTGACAGATGAATAGACCAGTGACAGATAGTGACAGTCTACTGCAGCTCCGCACGCTACCTTCCAAAAATGGCGGCGCGCCCCAGAATGCTCGGTGATTCCTGTTCCCTCTTGACATTTGTGACATATTTTCCGTAATTGTGTTACGTTGTTTCTGTACGTATTTTACTTAGTTTACATACTTATTGGCTTTCTTGTCTAAACATCACAGCAGACATTTGGGTAGCGTATAAATGACAAAATATGTACTTATGACAATAATGTTGTGCTAGTTATACACCTTCCTGTGAGACTGGGTTGCAACTTGTGCAAGAAATCCCCACAAAGCTTTAGACTCAGTCAAATTTCATGTTTGTCTAGCATATGTCCTCAGGGACTGATCTTCCCCCAGAAAAGTCCTGGATATTGAACTTTCCTTCCAGCACATGAACATAGCACTTTGCCGCTTAGAAAAATAGAAAAATGGCAAAAATCCCAGATCTGGACTATCACCAAAATATAATTAACTTCTACCCACCCAAATTCTGTCAAATGCTTTTGTACATGTTTAGATTTTATATATTTTCTAACAGGCAAACAGAAAGCAGTGGAAACTCATCCAACTTTATTGGCACAGGTTCTTCCAGCTTAGTATTTGACCTGGGTCCGGTGCCATCTGCTGAGGGAAATTATCTGGCTACATCTGTGCTTCCAGCCCATCGCTCCCACCACTAAGTGGCAGTAATGCATTCAAGTTGATTTCAAACTGCTTTATAACAGCACATGATGCAGTGTAGCTCTCTGGATAGCACCCACGATGGCAGGGGACCAGACTGCTCACTTGATGATGCTAGTCGGTGACTCAAGCTGCGACTGTTGATATTATTATGGTTTTCTTTTTTCTTGCTCTACAAAGTTATGAATATTCACGAGAAGGGAGCAGGCCTTCGGGTCAGTGTGGGCCGTGATTGGTACCTCTGCCAAAGCAAAACATGGTGGTCATAAATATGTATCAAGAGGGTGATGAAAATAGTATTAAATCATGAGTTAAGATGCAATGGACTGCAATGATTCACCCTGAAACTTTATATTTCCTGTCTGTTGCAGTTTGTTGCATCTTGACTCAGATGTTGGCAAAGAGAAAGGATCTTTTTGCAAATAAGCTTTCTACCTTTTTGAAAAACCCACTCCTTGTTACCACCAGTGCCTGAACAGATGATGAACTTTGACTTTGTTTTTTCCATTTATTGACATTAATGAGGAGACAGAGGGGCCAACATGCAGCAAAAAACCCCAGGCTGGATTCGGACCCGGGGCCGCTGCAGTAAGGACTCAGCCTTGGTTCATGGGACGCCTGCTCTACCAAGTGAGCTACATCAGCGCCCCCAACTGTGACTTTGTGTGTCTCGGCCAGAGAGGCAGGCTCCCCTGGTCGCCCTGTGCATCCTACCCTCGCTTTGATGATGGTGGGCCTAGGGTCCAAAATGCCCTGCATCTTCCTCAAGGCAGGGATGACAAAAAGATTACAGGTGACAACAGCGGACACGGGGTTTCCTAGGACGGACGGACGGACGGACAGAGAGAGGACAGAGAAAAGAGGGAGAGAAATATATGAGTGACACCTCTTCAGAAGCAGCGGAGTGAATCACTCTTTCTCTCAACTTCACACACTACCTGGGAGGGCAAAGATTAGTTTGCGAGCACCGTCCATGTCCAAGGTGGCAAATGTTGTTGGGAGACTGAAAATAAAAACAACACGTTTATTTTCAAGCTTTATAATAAATCCTGTACCAATTCATCAGTGTCTCACACATTGTATATCACATCACATAATACATTTTCTGTTTCAGTACTCTGCTGAAAGAATGCATATAAAATGCATACTGAACACGAACAAGGCATTTTTAGGTTTAACAATCGCCCCTCCCCACCCACACTAGCGATGGCAAGAATGGGAGTGAATTAAGTAAATAATAATGGCAGAAATGACATAAGAATGAATAGTGGACAACTACATGTGCATACTTACATACGCACACATACATCCATATTTTTATATATACATATGCACATGTACATGCATGCATCTACATACACAGCTGCACATAAACAGAAAAATGTTAATTAAAAATAAAGAAATAAACATGATGATAATAATAATACCACAATAATAAAAATAATAAATAAATGAACGAGCAAATTAAAAACAAATAAATAAATGAGTAGATTAAAAGAAATAAAAGAAAAAAAAAATAATTAGTCTTATAAATCTAGACTTCTAGTGTATAGTGTGACTAGTGTACACCGGCACACACCAACCTGTATACACGCATATTAACAATATCAACAAAACCGAAGTACAGATATTATCTAAGTGGATAAATAGTTTTGAAAACATTTTCTTTGAGTATATTTGCTTGTTTAATCTAACACTGCTGTAAATGTACATCTTATATTTAAGCAGAAAACTATCAAATTTTTTCTGTAAAGGTACAAAGTGTGGGATTTGGCAGTTGTGCAGTAATGTGAGCGTAAAACCATAGTAACACCACTCACCTCGCTCAGGGGATATCTTTACCATAATAACACTATTTCAGGAACAACTTTAGGTGACGCAAAAATGCAAAAGTGTTTGGTTTGTCCGATCTGGGCTACTGTAGAAACACGGTGGACTCTGTGAAGAGGACCCGCTGCCTTTGTAGATATAAATGACTCATTCTAAGCTAATGAAAACACAATTCCTAGTTTCAGCTGATTATACATTAATGAAAACTTAGTTATGAATATTATTTTTCATTTCTGCTAACAGATCCCTGAACTGTTACACTGATCCTTTAAGCACCTTTTAAGCACTAACTGTGCTGTTAAAATAAAGCTGATTCATTTTCTTACCCTGGTTTCATGAAAACACGACCAAAATGGATCTGAGCATGAAGATCAATATCCAGCACCTGCTTAAGGTAGTCCTAAAAAGAGATTAAAATGACAGACATTTAACAAACACAAAAGAGCAATATCATTTAAAAAATCCAATAAAGAATCAGACCTTCACCAAACAGTAATGCTTTAAATACTTTTCATTTGTGTGGATACTGGAGATGAACAGAATTATCTAGATTACAAAGTAAAATAAATAAAAGTATCTGAGAATTGGTGTTTTTTTATACTTTATTTTATTTAAAGAAGTATAAAAAATTGTGTATTTGTGTATGTACTGATTTCTTTAACGCATTAACACATCTAGCAATTTTTAGGTTGTAGTGGGCTCACTTTTAAAGCTAGAGTGAAGATACTGGCATCACATGAAACTAGAAAACCTAAAGAATCCATCAATACCAACCAGGTCATACTAGCTTGTGAAGGAAGAGTTTAAATAACGCTCCAAACATATACTAAATAATGGAGAGGAAAAACTGCCATGTTCATTTTCAAAGGGGTCCCTTGACCTCTGACCTCCAGATGTGTGAATGTAAATGGGTTCTCTGGGTCCCCACCAGTCTCCCCTTTACAGACATGCCCACTTTCTGATAGTCCCAGTCAGTCTGGATCAAGTCATAGTCAAGTCAGCACTCTGACACACTGACAGCTGTTGTTGCCTGTTGGGCTGCAGTTTGCCATGTTATGATTTGAGCATATTTTATGTTACATGTGGTACCTGTGAGGGTTTCTGGACAATATTTGTCACTGTTTTGTATTGTTAACTGATTTACAATAATAAGTATACATATACATTTGCATAAAACAGCATATTTGCCCACTCATATGTTAATAAGAGTATTAAATACGTGACAAATCTCCCTTTAAGGTACATTTTGAACAGATAAGTGTGTGATTAATCCTGATTAAATAGATTTAGTGAAAAAGTCATTTTCTCCATACTTTGAATATTAGTCACAATATCTATCCAGTCAGTGTTTTTTGGTTTTTCACCATTTTCATGTTACAGCTTTCCCGCTGGCTGCTAATAATATCTTTAATAGATATTTGTCCTTCACTAATAAATGACCTGCAATATTCCAAAAATGTCCTGTATTATATGTAAATAACGGCTGTCATTCCCTTCCTCCACCACAAGGTGTCAGTGAAAGACAATGTCACGACTGGATGTGTGCACTTTTACCTTCTCTCCCATGGACACTCCTCCTGAGGTGATGATGACATCAGCTCGGCTGATGCCTTCATTCAGAGCGTTGAGTAGGTCATCGGGGCTGTGGGGCACGAAGAAACACAAGTAACAAGTTAACTCACCAGACAGGAAATAATGGAGGGAAAAGGGGACAAGAGAGCTAATTTTTTGGAGGGTATATAAGAAGATGAACATTATATTGGAGGTGTAACAAGTAGGGATGTTAATAATTAACTGTTCAACTGATAACCGACATTAAGCATTTTCACAGATTAACGTGATTAGTTACATGGTTAAATGGTTAGAGGAGTGGCTCGTCACGAAAAGCTGGTCCACCTTAAGAGAGAGCCGGCGCAGATACAGGAAGTTGGTTCTGGACTTCCAGCTGAGGAGTTGTAGCTTGTAGCCTCGTAGCATTTATTCATCGACTAATTAACTGTACACACACTGTCTGCTACAGCTACGTTCACAGATATAACACCACCAACAAACCCACACTCACCACCGCTACACACACACACACACGCACACGCACACGCACACTAGAACTAGAGACAGTGAATGCAGCACCGTGGCTGCTACAGTAACTCTCCTGACGGTGAACTGGAGGCAGTGAACGCTACATCGTGGCTGCTACAGTAACTCTCCTGACGGTGAACTAGAGACAGTGAACGCAGCACCGTGGCTGCTACAGTAACTCTCCTGATGGTGAAGTGGAGACAGTGAACGCAGCACCGTGGCTGCTACAGTAACTCTCCTGACGGTGAACTGGAGACAGTGAACGCTGCATCGTGGCTGCTACAGTAACTCTCCTGACGGTGAACTAGAGACAGTGAACGCAGCACCGTGGCTGCTACTGTAATTCTTTTGACGGTGAACTAGAGACAGTGAACGCAGCACCGTGGCTGCTACAGAAACTCTAGTGACGGTGAACTAGAGACAGTGAACGCAGCACTGTGGCTGCTACAGTAACTCTCCTGATGGTGAACTGTTGACTCAGCTGTCTGTTGTGCTCATACACTGCAGCTGGCGCACTGCTGCATTTGAGGCACTCATCTTGTTGGTTAATGGTTAATAGTCGGTTTATGAGGGTTGGTTATCAGTAAAGAGTAACAAGTATAATACAAATGTGAGGGCGTACTTGTCTCCCACGATGCCCAGGTTGATGGTGGGGTAGCCGTGCTCCTGGATCGTGGCCAGCAGGGTGGAGCGATTGCTGTCCCTGATCTTCCCAGGATGGAGGTCATCTTCTGGGTTCAGCAGCTGCCACGACACAGGGGGAGAAATGAAACATTAGAAACACTCCTTGTATACATTCAATAACCGTCCTTTTATCTTTTTTTTTTTTAAGTTGGTGTAAGAAAAAAACAGATCAGAAAATATTCTTAGCATCTTTTTGGGTGGCAGCAAGTGTGGTGGGTATAGAGATAATGATTCAGCTAGACAGGGAGCTTGCTGGCAAACATCCTTTGATTACTATCATACTATATTTAGCCTGCCCCTGGTACCAAATGGGTTGGACCATACAGTGATTGCCAGATATTTGACTTTGATTTAACGGTGACTGGGTGAGGCAAAGACTGTCTGGACTTTCAAGTGATCATTTGGTGCTGCTTGTGTTGGAATGATTAATCGATTAGTCGATTGTCATAAATTTTGACAATCAATTAATTGTTCAAATTAAAGTTTAGTAGTAGTTCAAGCAAAAACGCAATTCATTCTCTGGTTACGGCTTTTTGAATGAATTTTGAACTGCTGGCAAGACAAAACAAGCAATTTGAAGACAGCTCTGGGAACTTGTGATGTGCATGTTTGACTACTTTATGGACTAAATGACTAATCGATTAATTGTAAACATAATCAATAGATTATAAATATGGAATGAATAATGAAAAATAAACATTAATTGCAGCCCTGGCCAAGAACAACTTGCTATATTATTTATTTGAGTAGCTGCAGTATGGTGTAATGTATATTAGCATAATGTAAGCCTTCTATTTTCATTCATACATTTTGACCCCCCTACTTTCATAATAGAGAGGTGAAGTCCTTCTGGTGGACCCCATGGGAACTAATGGTGCCTTCAAATGGAGCTTGTGAACTCGTATTCATGACATGGGAAGTTGCAAACATAACATGCGTTGCGTACACGTGGTTTAGTTGTGAAGAACACCGCTGCTAATCAACAGCAATATTAACGTTACTGTCCGAGTCTAGAAGCCACAGAGGCTAACAGTTTAGCAAGCTAGCTAGTGGGTAACATAATACAGGAAATATAAAGACATTATGACAGAGGTGAAGGATGAGGTTGTTGAGAATATCAACATTTTCCTCAGACACATTATAAAATGACCAAGAAAAACAATATATGACTAATATATTGTACAATAATAACTTATTATGCACCGATAACTGAACTTCCATGGGCTCCACCATTTCTCACAACATCAACAAACACGTCACAAGTCGTGAACTCTGAGCTTTCAGAAACTTTCCACTTACAAGATCGTGAATACGACATGAGGGGGGCGTTCATATGGGCTCAACTAGTAAACACGGTAAACACGACCCCATTTGAAGGCACCATTATTTCGGAAAAAATATGAACGGTAGTCAACGGCAAGAGACATATATATTTTTTAATCCTGTTTGAATTGTGCCATGAATCATGGCTTTTGGTTTATATGTTGTAACATATTGTTTTAATACCACTGGTTAGGGGTTTTTGTATTCTCATTATTTTGTCTTTATGTTTTGTTCTTTTATTGTTTTAATTTTGTATGTATTTTATTCTATTTTATCTGTACAAACACTTTGTAATTATGTTTAGAAAGGTGCTATATAAATAAAGATTATTATTATTATTATTATTATGAATCACACATTTGACTGCCAATTTAAAACATAAATTTGAAGTCAAGAAAGTCTGTCAAGCTCAGTGAACTACATCTCTCGTCTCGCACAATATACAGTATGTCACCAACACTAGCCAGCTAGCTAACTTAGCTATGAGCACACACACACACACGTTACGTTATCTGACCTGATGTGTTTTATCCAGTCACTCCTGGTCTTTTTATCGGCCGGGAAGAGAAAGAACGATCAGACCCGTTGCTGGTGTTGAGTTCATCCCGGTAGGAAACACAGAGACATCGTAGCTTCAGCGGGAGACTTCACTTACATGCCTTTTGGGTGCGTCGTCTTTCTAATTACGTTTTTTTAAAATTTGATTCTTCAACAGTTTTGCAACAAACTGCGACTTTCGGCAATTTGTCTTAAAGTGACAAACATATATGATTCAAATGGTATAGAAAAAAGTCTCTCACCGTTGACTACCATTCATGTTTTTTACGAAATAAATGATGTCTCCAAAACTTGTGAGCTCGTGGGAAGTCGCGTACATGATATGCTTGGTATAAAAACGGTTAAGTCGGGAAAAACACTGCTGCTAAGCAATATTAATGTTACTGTTGGCATCTAGAAGCCACAGAAGCTTAACAAAGTAAGCTAGCAAGGGGGCAACAAAATACAGGAAATGCAAAGACATAATGACAGAGGAGAAAGATGAGGTTGTTGAGAATATCAACGCTTTCTTCAGACATATTTTACAGTTACAAAGAATTACAATATATGACTAAAATTACAATATATCAACTATCATGCACCGAAAAATGAACTTCCATGGCCTCCGCCATTTCTGATGTCAACAAATGTCTCAAGTCATGAACTCTGAGCTTTCAGAAACTTTCCACTTACGAGATTGTGAATACGACATGAGGGCGCCGTTCATATGGACTCTTCTCATGAACACGATAAACACAACCCCATTTAAAGGCAGCCAGAAGAGGAGGGACTTCGCCTCTCTATTGAACTACAAATCTCAACTTCCTGTTTCTGAGGAAACGTCAACAAGCACTGCTTATTAGTAAAGTTATTAAAGGAAAGCAATACCACAAATGAACATGCATCTAATTCAGCAGGTTCACAGTGGCTTTATGGGCAGACAGTCTGTATACTTTCAGTTGTAAACGCCAGTTTTCATTCATCTGCAGCTTTAGTACAGACTCAAAATGTAGATGGTCAGATTAACAATGCAGCAGGTAGAGTGTGTCTATTTCATCAGACGTGCTCAAAGGAGGGGAGACGAGGACACTGTACCACTTCATAGGTTTGGGATGTGGCCATGGGGCAGGTGACTCACGGCTGATTTACACAATTCAGACATATCTGCACAGCGCCGAGAACAAGGTGTTATGGGTATCTAGAGTCTGGCTGAGGATCTCCATGAAGGTTACACTACCCCATGAAATTTAAACTGCACATCAGTCACACAGAAAATGCACAAATGTGATCCCAGCGCTTAACAGAAAACCACCTGGTCACAGATAAACACATTCTTCACAACTGAAAGCACACATGAAACGGCCGAGTGCGCATCCAGCTCTGAATGTTGTTCTGGTGTCCGCAGTCAAAAGCAAACAATGCTGATTGTGCATATATATGAACGGGGTATGCTGTCACGGACGACGACGGCACGTTGTCGTTACCTTTAGCAGCTGAGGCCGAAGCTTTTTTGGCAAATACAGATACAGTGTGGGTTGAGTGCACGACGAGCATCATTTCCCAAATGAAAATAAAACTTGATGAAAACACGAGAGTTTTTCTGAACCCCTTACCTCATTTCCTGTGGACATGACGGCCACCACGGGGAATTTCTGGACCTCCACCTCTGTGACCCCGACAGTGGCCAGGAGACCGATCTCAGACGGGCCCATGTGGGTGCCCTTTGCAAGCACACACTCGCCACGCTTAATGTCGTGACCGATGGGCCTGTGGCAGGACAGCAGACACGATGATTCAGAGGAAAAGAAAGAGAGAAGGAGAAGAATGCTGAAAAATGCACTGTGTAATTAAAATATGTGCATACCCAACTGTGGTATGTATGGTGTCTAAGGCAGTGGTTCCCAACCTCTCTTTAAGGGATCCCTTTTCTATCGCAGAGTAAACTGACGACCCCTGACTATGTGACATATTTCATGGATATTTCAAATTATATTCAATACATAACAATAACAGTGCAGAACAACTAATAAACTGTACAATTAACCTGAATAGTAAATTCAATCACTTTTTAATTTGGAGCGTATTATTTTCTGTGAATATTGGAGCAGAGATGAGTTTTGGACATTATCTGTCTGTATTACATATTTTTTATTTTTAACAATAATACAAACTTAACAGGCTTTTTGAATTGATAAATTCGTTGTTTTCTTCTCCCTTGGCCTTTGTTTTATCAGCTCTTTGTTTAAGCTGTGTACTTTTCTAATGCAGGACGAGGCTGTTTAGTAGTCTTCACTGAGACCTTATCCTGTTTACATCTTAAATAATAATCTAAACTTAAAAAAAAAACAGTTTTATTTATTTTTCTTCACAGAAATGAATGAAATGCTGAGATATAGGCCGCCTGTATATTTCCTAAATTTTTTATCAGTCTGATTGGCTGTTCAGCTTCAACGAATCAGTGCACGAGATGAGAAACGGACGTGAGGAGAGCAAGTCGATAAGTAAAGGGCATCTTCATCTCATTTTACATGGATATTTTCACAGTGACATGGCCATCTGGAATGAAGCTAAGTGGTGAGTGGACATTTGAATGGCGAACACAGACCACCACCACCTGCTGGTGTGGAGAGTTATTTCATCTCACACAGGTGCAGAGTGTACGTGCTAACAGGCTGTCGGCTGTAGTCTTTACAGTGTGTTCGAAAGCAACTTAAAATAAGATAAGATAAGATATTCCTTTATTAGTCCCACAGTGGAGAAATTCAAAACTTGTCAGTCAAGACACGAGGCGAGGCGACGCGAGGCGATGCAACAGTCAGCCTTTATCGTTACTAGTTCTTTAATGTCGGTTTGGCCTTTACACCCCTTAAAATCAAGGTCTTGTGGTCCGTCCCGCAAATCTTTGGCGAGTCCTAGTGGGGTCGGGACCCCCAGGTTGGGAACCAGTGGTCTAAGGTGCAAAGTTACAATAGGAACCAAACTACGAGCCCAAATGTAGCACAAATAACCATTCTGGTGGACATTTAGTGAAAGTAAGTACTGCCACAACCAATTTAGAGTCATGAATTAACCTGCATGTCTTTGGACTGTGGGAGGAAGCCGGAGAACCCAGAGAAAACCCACGCTAACACGGGGAGAACATGCAAACTCCACAGAGAAGAGCTCAAAGCCCCTAAGTCACGATATGATCTTTTACCATTTTAAACGTTTTGCGACATGAGAGTTTTCATTCACATATCTTGAGGTCAGAGGTCTTTGAAAATGGCCATGTAAGTTTTTCCTCACCAAAATTTAGCAGCACTTTGATTTATTATTTAGCCGGACGAGCTAACATGACATGGCTGGTACCAATCATCATATGATACCAATATTTTCAGCTTTAAGACCGAGCTGAAAGACTGAATAGCGGCCAATCCCTCCATCAGATTATAACGAGGTTAATAGTTTCTATACAGTAATAAACTATTAACCTTGACATCTGTGTATAGATTGCTGTGCAAAATATGGCAATACTATGCCGTTTTCCCCCACCCCTAGTAAACAGCGTATTCTGATTGGATATTCTGAATTAGGCCTTAATCTGAATGGAGCATTTTCTGATTAAAACATGTGGGATATGCTGATATTAATCAGGTTTTCTGAGTATTCTTTGGACATACAGCACATTCAGAATATGCGTCTCAGTTTGGGTTTTTGCAACACACGACCTCTCGCCTGCTTCTATCCAGCTCTGTGTGTTGTACAAAAACCTACTAGCCGAAGTTTGCTGATATGCACGCCCAACAGAAAAACCCACATTTCTTGTTGGAGGGACAAACATGCCTACATTTAAACATCATCAAACAGGCTCTTGGATATGTGCAAATATTGCAATGCTGGACTTTTCAAGAAGGTGGTTGAAGGAATAAAAGAGGGAGGCTGTGTCCCAGTATGAATGGCTGCATGTGGATAGGAATAATAGTGGAATATTTATTATCATTAGCCACATAAACACATTAATAGGAATATTGTCTTTAATAAACTGGAAAATTTTGTGCATGTTGTCATTGTCTACTACATAAAATGGTGATTCTGGTTTTGGCCTCTTCTTAATAGCAACCAACACAGTAACCCACTGACCTGATGTCCTGCCCCGGGCGAGCCTGTACTAGGATTCGTACCTCCAGCTCCTCTGTGCCCTGAAACACAAACAAGCTGTCAGATCCATCAAATGGAACAGATACAGTTTTTCTACGACAATACTAGACCAAACTGCATTGTGTATTCTGCTACTCTCAGTGAGTCTTTACTGGTTGGGCTGAGTTGACTACAGCCCTGATTCTGACATTTATTTCTTTTCTTGTGAGGATACCCACGAGCATGAACATATGCATTGGCTATTCTTCCTGCGGTCCACATAGAGTACATACAGTCAAACACATTTATACACACTATCGCCACATAAACACAACAAACAAAACAGCTCATCTTATTAAGTTATTAACCGTCAACTACGGAAGAGAACATTAAGTAAAAAAAAAAAAAACACAATTCCTGAAGAATTTATTTCAAACTTACTTTTTAAAAAAATCTTATTCATAGAAATAAATTCTTAATCAACACAAATGCCTGTCTGAATGACCTTTAATTATATATTTATCCATACTGAGCTTTATTTAGTCGATGTCTTTAAGTTTTACATTTAATTTCTTACATCAACAACAAATTAAGTTATGGTTCCTGAAATCGGGTCAATAATAACAAAATAATAACCAATACTTTTCTGACCTAATTTAAGGAAGCATAGGTGGATCCCTGCCTGACAGTTAGCCTACCCAAGTCGGTCACCATCTTCCTGCCTCTTCATCGGGTTAAAACAACCACAAGTCAGACTTACGTCTTCAGACTCGCGGAGCAGCTCGGTGTCTTCCACCTGGACTACAGCGTCGGCCCCACACGGGATAGGGGCACCCGTCGTCACCCTCATCACCTGGCCGGGCATCACTGTGTGGGTGGGCTGCACAGAGACACAGACCTTTAACTTTATACGCTATATCACATAGTTTGTCAATGTATCCTCATACAACGGTTTGAATTGTGTCTTATGAAAAGTTATTCCTCATTTTTTATGCTTGGTTTTAATGCTAAGTTTGGAGCATTATTTAACCTACTTCGTGACAAGCTAGTACGACACGGTTGGTTTTCCTGAAATTAGTGGCATTAAAACAAGTTTGTTAGTGTTTTATTTCACGTTAACTTTGACAGTTTTGTAAAAACACAATAAAACGGCATGTAAAAAGTGTGTACACTGAGTGAAGGATATAAGGGGACATGTGTGGAGTATGTGTTTGCATGTGTGCTGATTTTGTTGAAGATGAGAGGTCGAGGAAGTCAATAAGTCTCTGTAGCCTGCTCTCATCTCCGAGGTCTAATCAGTTTTATAGTTTGGCAGCACTTTGACTCTCCAGCCCTGCTTCGAGGCGAAGGGCTTTTCATCACCTGCTAAGGCAACACACTGGTGAGCAATTACAGCTGGTCAAGGCGTGAGGTGAAGGACAAAAGTGAAGTACTTTATTTTCATATACAGGTAGTGTGTGGGTGTTTGTGTGACAGTCACTGTGTGTGTGTGTATGTGTGTGTGTGTGTGTGTGTGTGTATGTGTGTGTGAGGGTCTTTTTGTGAGCTATAGAGAAAACGTGTGTCTGAAGTGTCGATGTGGGCGCAGACCTGCTCTCCGGCTTGGGACTCTCCAATGATGAAGCGGTCGCCTGGGCCGTCAGCCGCTGAAATAATAGAGAGATTTAATAGTGTTACACACACGTGTAGCTGAAAGTGTGTGTGTGTGTGTGTGTGTGTGTGTGTGTGTGTGTGTGTGTGTGTGTGTGTGTGTGTGTGTGTGTGTGAGGAGTGTGTCATTTAGTTGAATCATTTTATTTCAGCGGGTACAGAATTGACAAACAGGAAGAGAAAGAGAGACATTTGATGCTTCGCATCGCAAAAACACACATACACAGTATTTTTTTGCTTTTTCGAAGAAGAAGAAGAAGATCTACCTTTATTAGTCCCACAATGGGGAAATTCAATTTACACTCTGTTAAACTCATACATGGTACATGCAGACCTGAAACACACACATACATGCATTAATGGAGAGGTGTCAGAGTGAGGGGGCTGCTCCTGACAAGCGCCCCGAGCAGTTGGGGGTTTGGTGCCTTGCTCAGGGGCACCTCGGCAGTGCCCAAGAGGTAAACTGGCACCTCTCCAGCTACCAGTTCACACTCAGTTTTTGGTCCATGTCGGGACTTGAACCGGTGACCCTCCGGTTCCCAAGCCAACTCCCTACAGACTGAGCTACTGCCGCCCCCAAAAAAGAAGGAACGCTTCACGAATTTGCGTGTCATTTCAGTGCTAGCAGGCCTCACAGATGTAATGATACAGTCAGACTTTTTTCTTCTGCACTTTTTTAAAATCATGTCCTCCGCCCTGAGGTGTGCAGAAACCATCCCTTCTAGTGCTACAGCCAAATAGTTGACTTGAGCCAGTGGGAAGACAGAAAATTGACCCTTATTGTCCTGCTCTTTTACAGACCAAACACCCAAGAATGAAGCTCACCACAAGACACTTAAAAACACAATACACACTCCAAAGGGCAAAGCTAATCAATAAGGTTATGGGTAATGTGAACTTTAGCTCTAGCTGAGTCAAAGTTAGCTGAGCTATGTTTGGAAATAGCTGAAATTTTGAAATGGGGTTGTACGTATACTCCTGCGTTCTGCCGGGTGAAATCAGTGCTTTTGTGTAAATCAATATCAGTTTAAGTTCATGCTATAATTAGAATATTTTCAGAGCTTTACTTTGCTATTGAACAGCCCTTTCTGACGGGGAAATGAAGCCATTATATTGCTGTCCTCACAGCCACCAGACTCCATTCACAATAACAGTCCTTTTACCTTGCCGAACACAGGTGATTTTCATATCAAACCCGACATGGCATCCACACAGCCGACCACCATCTCAGTTACTGTTTGCAATGTTAATACGCTGATTATATACTGTACATGTTGCAGCGTCGTCATGCAGAAGCCTGCGTCGGATCACGTGGGAAAAAAAATTCTTTTAGATGGCCGCTAAAACAAACAAAATTTGATCAATGTTTGGATTTGAATATATAAGAAACAGCACTGGGAGCCTACAGAATGACATAAAAAACTGAAAAATATAAATAAATAATAATGGACCCATCCTTTGTAAAATGTCCTCGGTGAGTGAAAAAAAAAATCTTTGTGATTTTAATTTCATGGTATAACATGTAAAATAAATGATTAAATGCTTCCCTACTGGTTGTTTAAAAAGTCTGCTTCTCTTGCCCATGTGAATCACTTGAAAACCCCACTAGATCTCAACAAACATCGGTTGAGTTAAAAACTGGACAGTTTTTTTTCTAGTTTTTGAAAAACTGACCTCATGGAAATGAGAAAGAGATTTTCATTATTCCAACCCCCAGATCTATCCACTTAAGCAAGACTTCAGCTTTTGGGGTTTTTCCATCATCCAGTGACAGTAAAAGGTTGATGTAGCCGGTTGGTAGAAGAGCATAAATACATACTGTGCTCTTCAGAAAGCAGTGGGCCACAGTCTAAACCAGGCATGGGCAAACTACGGCCCGCAGGCCCGTTAGGCTTTTTAATCTGGCTCGCCAAACTTCCAAATTATAGTAAAAACTTCATTCATTTTGCCTTTTCCTGCAATGCCCGTGTTTCCCCAATAGGTGGCGCACTCCAGACACATTGAACTTTGTTGGCGTGTGGTGTATTATTGTGGCATTCAAGACACCTCGGAACTTGCTCAACTATGCTCATTTTTGGAGATAATGGGGAAATCCGACGAATTTCCTGAGCTGAGCGACACAAACTTACTTTTTGACTTTGCGTTTGCTGTTGACGTATTTTCACACGATTGAGCTGAACGTGAAGCTGCAGGGGAAAGATCAGTTTGTGCATGACATGTACACAAATGTGAGCTTTCAGATCCAAGCTGGCTTTATTCTCCAGACAAATTGCAAACAAATCTTTTGCTCATTTTTCCACACTAGCCATGCAGAAAGAGACCAGCCGAAACGTGAAGAAATACAGCAAATCACTGGACGACCTGCCGTCGCTTCTCTGATTTTGAAAAAAGCTGACAATGCACTTCAGCTGGTGTCCTGTCCCCTGTTACAAGACCCTGAAACAGCACCACAGGAGCTGCAGTTGGAATTGATTGATGTTCAATCTGACTCCGTCTTAAAGGAGAAGTTCAACTCTCTTATACTAAATCACTTTTATGCTTCACTTAATGAGGCCACGTTTCCAAACTTCAGGAGGACGGCACAGAGGACGCTGGCGTTGTTTGGCTCGACCTACGTGTGTGAGCAGAAGTTCAGCATCACTAACAGCAACAAAGCCAAGTTAATTAATCCAAGTTAACTGACCAACACCTCAGCTCTATCCTGTCAATCACCACAACTAAACTAACCCCAGACTTTGACGCACTGGCAAAAAATGGAGACCAACAACACTGTTCCCACTGAAACCGTTTCTCTACTGTGTTATGAAGAAAAAGCATTTGGAAAATAACTTGTACAATAACCTTGCATATTCATTCTTTGCTACCTGCTAAAGGTCAAAACCTTTTATGTAATGGCTTTTACATGTGTTTTATATTAGTTCACACAAACACATCCATCTGCTCCTGGCCCGGCCCCTCTGTCAAATTTTAGAGCCCATTGTGGCCAGCGAGTCAAAAAGTTTGCCCACCCCTGGTCTAAACCCTAAAATCTCTGAAATCTGCACATGCACGCCTCGGCAGACGCCCGGCCCTGAGGACAGATGTAGAAATTCCTGAGAGACCTGTGGTGCTCTGCTCCTCCTCCATCAGCAGGAACCAGCAGCAGATGTTACATGCAAGAGTTTTTGCGCTGCCTGGAGGCAGCAAGCTGCCGCCCTGCTCTCCGGGTTAACAGGACCCTCAACGCTTTCCAGGGCGCCCAGTTTCTGGACCAAGACAAGTCAGCTCAACTTTGCCTGGATTTCACCTGAAAACCTGCTCTAAGGAGTCAGTGCAGCCACAGGAATGAAACCCATCTGTCTGAGCAACGGTAAACCTCATATCTCTTGCCTTTTGTTATCGAGCACAGCCCTCTCCATGTCCCACAATGCAAAGCCTCAATCCCCCATCAGTTCCTCCACTGCCCCATTGTCCCGTTCATCTCTAACTGGGACAATCAGGTCATTTGTACAGGAGGACAGACACACTGGCCTGGTTAGTGCTTCAGCTTTATCTGCATTATTAAACCAGCGATACATAAATCTATCACTAAGTTTGTTTTTAATGTCCAGTGGTCTCTGTACTAATACATTAGCATTAGGTTTACGATACGTTACCAGCATAAAATGTTGTAATTTTGACGTATATTGTATTGTGAAATGTTTCTATTTATTCCTGTTACGATAATCATCATCATTTTTACATTGGTGATTTATTGAACAATATACGGACAACACTGGAATAATTTTTGTAATGTTATCGACTTATTGTACGATATATATGGACATGACTGCGATTATTTTTACTGACCTTGAATGCGCGTTATGTTTATACACATATACGTTTGTTTACAACATTTTAGCCGACATGTTGCCAGAGTAAACAGCAGGGTTTCCCCACCATTATAAAGTCCAGGGTGATTAATTCACACGTCTAATATGTTTTTCAAACCTGTGATTTTGTCTCAAGTACTTTCACACAGAATGTGAATATTGCAAAAAGCATTTATTGCAAAAATTTTATTTTGGAACAAAGTCGATTTTTTTTTTTAAACTTTTGCACCTCGAATAAAGGCATCAACCAATCACGTTGTGCAGAACGGGTTAAGTTGTGCCTATATTCATAAAACAACAACACGGAGGTACTTCGAACCAAGACGTCAAACTTTAATTAATACTCCTTTCAACTTGGGCAAAGGCAGCACACACCAGATCCACTTCCATTCCTACCTTTCACAGTAAAAGCCCTAGACATGAATATTTTGCATTTGTGTTGGTTTTTTTTACGTCACCCCCTCGTCCATGTAAAGGCCTTTGTGCATTTTTGTTAACAGAACCTGTGAGTCCACTTTATTTGTTATGACTTTATTTTATGTTTTATTTATTTAGCTCATTTTAATATTTGTATATAATATTTCAAGAATTTAAAGCTGACATTGCTCTGTGAGAGGAATATTTTGACATTTTTACATCTCCGTTTCCAGTCTTTGTGCTAAGCTAACCTGCTAATGGTGGTAGCCAGTGGGCAACCTCTGGGTCTAAAAAGTGAAGCCAACGCTGAAGTGCCTCAAACTTGCGTTCTTTCTAACAGCCAGCAGGGGGCGACTCCTCTGGTTGCAAAAAAAGTCTGATTGTATAGAAGTAAATGAGAAAATGAGTCTACTTCTCACTTAATTTATAACCTCAGTAAACATTGTGAACGTGAGTTTATGGTTTCAATCACTATTCCTTTAAATGTTTATCTAAAAGGAGCACAGATATTCATATATTTAGCATTACACTGTCAAGACACAGTGGCATTCAATGCTGATTAATGTGTCATGTTCACATTAAAATGGGATCATGTAGCACATTGTCTAGAGCACAAGAGTCTATTGTGATATGAGACAATTAAACAAGTGAAATTTTATTATTTCCTCCTCCTTGTTTTTGAAATCTAGGATGTGCTACCCTATCACATTTTTATACTGGACTTTGGGTCTACACTCCACCATGAATCCTATTGTTGATGTGCAACCTCCTTTACCAAATCATAATATAATTTACATTATTTCAGCAAAACTGGCTCTAACATATTTCATATCACCTGCCATAATGTACGGCACTTACCTCTCACAGCATAACCATCCTTGACAGAGGCAGGGAAGGGTGGCAGGTTGTCTTTGGCATAAACGTCCTGAGCCAGGACTCGACCCATCCCATCTGTGGGAGAAGAGGAAGAACATGGGTATGAGGAGAGGAGGAGAAGCTGGGCGAAGGGTGGCGGAGGGAGAGAGCGACAGCTGGAGAGAAAGAGAAAGAGAGAGAGACAGAGGCAGAGAGGGTGAGGGAGATGATGCTGATTCAGATGAAGATACATGGAGGCATATGTGCCGGAGGTGTTTGTATATATGTGTGTTTTAAAGAGAGACAAGAGTGTGACGCCACACATCAGGATCCCTCTGCATGACTCACCACCTGACCGGTCACACGGACACACACACTCTCCTTTTCTATTTCAGCTTTACTGATTCACACACAGCTGGAGGCTTTAAATGGCCGCTATCAAATCTCTTTTTTTAAATCACTTTGGCTCATTTATTGAAACAGTCCTAACATCCTCTAAACTAAGTGCACAACTGTTCCTCTGGACAAATCACGCAAAACACTTCATTCAACACTTCAAACCTTGTGTCAGTCAGTTGGCCACCAAAATGAGAAGTTGCTTTGTCATGGTGAGCGCTGTACTGGTCAAAATGTTTAGATGTTTGACAACAAGTGTTTTTTAGTTGACTGCGTAGGCCTACAATACAAGAACGTCAGTTTTAGCTAGTTGAATGCTGTTGTGTTTTTCACTGAGGATATGTATGTAGGATATATATGTATACAGTAAATTTATCATCAGGTTATCTGCAGGTTTCAACAAGTCAAACTTAAGACTTTTTAAGACCACTATGAATGCAATTTAAGACCTACCTCATGTCCATTTAAGACCACTATAAATGCTATTTAAGACCTATTTCATGTCCATACTGGCAAGAAAGTGTTAAAGATATGAAAGAAAACTGGGACATCAGTATCATCATTTCTGCCATATGACTGATGCTTCGTTACCGAGTGTAAAGTCCAGATCAGCTCAGCTTTCAGTGGAGGTGGAGCAGCAAACGCTGTCTGGAGGCTGATTGGAGTTGATGCTGTAGATCCTGACGTGGAACAATACTGGCTGATTGCAGCTGTTTGCTGCTGTTTTCATGTTTTTCTAACTTGGTGTGCGACTCCCAAGACATGATGTCCAATGTTCCAAGTTTTATAGTTTTCTTACAGACGGTGCAGAGGGCTTCAAATACGTTTCCAGGCACCGGCTTCAACCACACACTAAATTCACAGATCTCTAACCAGTGGTAATTGAACTTGCATTTACTCATTTTTTTAACCAGTTTTAGCACTCTGATCTGAAGTTTGACGAACCACAGGAACCCTGTCAGTGTAGCACCGTATTACATGTACTGTAAACAGAAAATTAACATGGAATCTTTCATGTAAATTTTGCCTCAAATACAACAACAACTACGCAACAATGAAAAAAACCTGCTGTAGTTCAGTTCAAAAACAACAAACTGCACCTCCTTGTCATAGATATTTATAGAATATACATGTATGTCTCATTTTGCTACGATGAAAGACTGTTTAGAAGTCGTGAAGACGACGATGAGATGACGAATTTCACCGAGAGTCGGCTCATCAGGTTTGATCAGCAAGATGTGAAAGTGGTTATTGTGCTTACTCTTTTGCACACGTGCCAAAACACGTGCAATTTGCTGGAATGAATGAGAAATTCAAAGCTGTTGTGAACAACAAACTAATTGTTCAGAGATTTTAACTTATTGTTTTGAAAAAAATATTGTCATTCAAGAATTGAGCCAAAGCGAATGAGAAAAACCGCAACCAGCCAGAGAACTTAAAAACTCAGGAAACACTTGTGTAGGAAGACGAGAAACTCTGCACACAGACAATAGCTCAGAGAGAGTGAGGGAAGGAAAGAAAGATGGAAACAGACGGAGGCAGAGTGGGTGGAGGAGAAAAATCTGGCACTAAAAATACCTTAAGCTGCTGTGTTGCTATATATAGTATCTCTCAGAGCTTTATGCTGTGATTATGTGGGTGTTAATATGAAGATCTAAGCTTTGATATCAACGAGTTGAAGGGAAGAAAATATGCATGTACACCCACACACATGCATAAACACTTCAGCTTACAGGAGACCTAACGAGCTGCTGTAAATAATACATCTCAGAAGAAGACACATAAGGCTCATCTTATCTTATCTTATCTTATCTTATCTTACATGTGCCGCGTGGACGTGTCCGAACCTCACCTCTTTTTCTAAAAAAGTCGACAGCATTTCGTCTGAGATATTCTGGTGTGTTTCTCACAACAGCTTCTCCTTCCAAGCTGCTATTCAAACAGCTTGTTAAAACCATGCGTTGAAGCTGAGTTGTGAATAAAAATAGAACAGAGGTGATGTCTTGTTGTTGCCGAAGCTGAAAAAATGTGTTTGATCAGACGCTTTGCGAAACATCACTTCCAGTAGGTTTTAAAAGTGTAACGGTAATTAAATGAAGATGCATTGTGACGTCAACAAAATAAAGAAGACAGTACAAGTGTGACATTAACATGCGTGCATGTCTACGGCATACTCATACAGTACATATTCCTGCATGTGGACAGGAATAAAGGAATATTTTGGCATTTTTTCATCTCTGTTTCCCGTCTTTGTGCCAAGCTAACCTGCTAATGGTGGTAGCCAGTGTGCAACCTCTGGGTGCAAAAAGTGAAGCCAGTGCTGAAGTGCCTCAAACTGTCATTCTTTCTAACAGCCAGCAGGGGGCGACTCCTCTGGTTGCAACAAGAAGTCTGATTGTATAAAAATCTATGAGAAAATTAGTCTACTTCTCACTTGATTTATTACCTCAGTAAACATCGTAAACATGAGTTCATGATCTCAATCACTAGTTTCAGGTCTTCTTCAATACAGCATGATGTTCATTTAGTAAATTATGGTCCCATTTAGAGTCAAATAGACCATAAAGCAGGGGATGCTTTTGGGCGTGGCTACCTTGTGATTGACAAGTCGCTACCACAGCGTTGTCTGTGGTTACGTCTTACAACTTTAACCCTTTCACAGGGTGTTTTTCGGTTCATAAAAGTTAATTATCACATTTTGGTTGCCTAAAAATATCTTACTCAGTGTTCGGTTGTACTTAGCTCCACCCTCTCATGTCATTGCTGTTTGCAAACATACTGTACAAGATGGCGACATCCAATACTGTAATTCCACACTGATGATATGCAAAAATATAGCATACACACACACACACACACACACACACACACACACACACACACACACACACATGCAGGCACCTCTAAATCCAGCAGGGGAGCTGCTCCAGCTGTTGTCTCTCTAAATAATTCATCTCTCATATCCCATCTTCCTCTCCTCCTCACCACACTGGCCTCCTCCCAGCTGTGCTCCTGCAAATCCCACAATTCCCTCCCCTCTCCCAGAACATGAAACATCACTTTACACCTGGGAAAAGACAGAGCGATCTAGACGTCAGTGCGCCGCAGGGTGTTATTGCCCCCCAATCCTCGCTACCCCCTATCCTCAGAGATGAATATAGGAGTGTGTGTTTTCCCCTCTGGCCCTCCGCCTGGCTCAGTGTCACCCTCTGCTGGCACCGAGGCCACTCTGCTGACGAGACCCACGGGTGCTAAACTAACTTCTGCGTGTATGTTTAGCAACATAAATTCATACAACAAAATACAACTTCAAAGACACATTGAAAACCGGCATTAAATCTCATTAAATCACATGTCAATTTCCGCTCCAGTCTTTTCAAAATAAACTTGCATCTTTACAAGAAACAACTTGTTTAGTCAACAAATCTACTTAGTTAGGTTTCGGAAAAGATTGTGGTTTGAGTTATAATAACTTTGGAAATGGCGTAATTTAAATACGGAAGTTACATGCCTGGGAGAAAGTCCGGTGCTCCTTCCTATACAGCGTTTGTTGCTCTTTACACTTCCTGATTTATGATTATGTGGATTAGATATGAATTGATGGATATATCTTGGGATATATATGAATTACAGTGCATTACTTTTCGTAGGTATCACTAAGAACAGTGTATGACAGCCTGTCTGAATTCTTCAAAAAACAAATGTTGAAAAAAACAGTGAATAGTGAACCAAAAAAAGTACAGTTGCTGAAAAAAACAAAAGCGAAACAATGAGCCGAAAGATGCTAAAATGCTCCTTAGATCTGAGGTAAACTGCAGCGTCGAGTGATAACTCTCGACCTGTGGTGTGATCTGTCACATATATATCAGATGTACTGTATGTATGTATTGGAATGTCAGTCGATTAAAATATTTAATCACAATTAATCGCATTATTGTCCATAATCATACATTTTTTATCTGTTCAAAATGTACCTTAAAGGTAGACTTGTCATATATTTAATACTCTTATCAACATGGGCAAATATGCTGTTTTCTGCAAATGCGTGTATATATTTATTATTGGAAATCAATTAACAACACAAAACAATGACAGATATTGTCCAGAAACCCTCACAGGTTCTGCATTTAGCATAAAAATATGCTGAAATCATAACATGGTAAACTGCAGCCGAACAGACAACAACAGCTGTCAGTGTGTCAGAGTGCTGACTTGACTATGACTTGATCCAGACTGACTGGGACTATCATAAAGTGGGTATGTCTGTAAAGGGGAGACTGGTGGGTACCCATAAATCCATTTTCATTCACATATCTAAAGGTCAGAGGTCAAGGGACCCTTGTAAAAATGGCCATGACTGTTTTTTTTGTTTAGATTGTTGTTTAACCTCCTTCACAACAAGCTAGTATGACAGTCCAGCTTTAAAACGTAGCCTGCTATGGCTGATCTGAAAGGCGTGGCACCTCAACATCCCAGCATGCTGAGGGGCTGATGTCAGCGGACATACTGGCAAAGTCAACTGAAAGATGTCAAGAGGCAAGATGAACACATTTGGGACATTTGGGTGGGCGTGAGGACGATTATACCAGATCTGCAGGGTTTCTGTGCTCCTCACCTCTGTAGTTGATGATCTCAGTGCCCAGGACGGCGGTCATCTCCAGCACAGTGATGAAGGCCTTGTCCATGGAGGTGAGGGGGAAGGGGGACATGCGGTGCCTCCGGGCCACCTTGGTGATGTCCACTGCACTGTGACCTGTGAGGACATGGGACATTACAGACAGAAAACCATATCAAACACAGGAACACTATAACTTTATTTGCTCTGTCCAAAATTACTCATATTCACGCCTGCATTATTGTCAACATAATAAACACATAGTACAGTGTTGAGCCTCACATATACTGAGCTGATATCAATTCTTTATAATACATCATCTAATATTTTTTAAAGCACATAACATAAATAAAAAATATATCTTTACCTTTCTTGTACTGCTTGTTGTTATTTATCAGCAGACATACAGTATATGACAAAATTCAACAGTTAAAGGGATAGCTTGGGTGTTGTAGGAGGTACTTATCCATAGTCAGTGTATAACCTACAGTAGATGACGGTGAAGCAGAAGCAAACAGGAGTTATCACATGGAACCAAAGCCGGCAGCAAAAACGTATTTTAGCCACCTAAAAGAAAAGCTCAGCTTAAAAAAATCAATATCTGTTTCAGTGTATGCTATATTTAGAATATTTTCCACAGTTTACCTTGCAATGAGACAGCTGTACAGTTTCTGACGGGGGAACTGAAGCCGTTATCTATGCTCTCGCCAAAGCAGCCAGTCTCCATAGAAAAAAAACTGTATTTTATTTCCTTGCAGAACACAGGAGTTGCTGGTCTACCAGTGCCTCGATCAGTTAATCTGTGTGTTATTGTGTGACTTTTGTTAGTTCGGATTCACCAAAGTCACACAGAAACACAAACTAACCCATCAAGCAGTGGTAGACTGGCAACTCCTGTGTTCTGCAAAGTAAAATTACAGGTTTTTTTAGTGGAGTCTGGTGGCTTTGAACAGAGCAGCATCAGTTCCCTGTCGGAAAGGGCTGGATGGCAAAGTGACGCGCTAAAAATATTTTAAATATAGGATACATTTAAACTGATAAGTGGGCCTTTCTTTTAGGTGGATAAAATACATTTTGCTGCCGGTTTTGGTCCCATGTGGTAACTCCTGTCTGCCATCATGTACTGTAGGTAATACACTGACTATGGATAAGTACCTCATACAACCCCACTTCAGAACACCCAAACTATCCCTTTAATATCGACGGATATGTTAAATAGTTTACGAAATCTTAAATGTTCGAGTCAATGGGAGGTTTGGTGCCATATTTCTATTATTTGCATGAAAGGGGCTGCAGTGTGGGACACATTCACTATAGTGTGCAAACATTCACACATACAGTACAATTCAGATACTGACATAAGTCACGTAATAGCGCATTCGGTTCAGAACAGGGAGTGATTTCAGACACAGCTCTAGACCAGAGCTTTGAGACTAAAGCTTGAGTCGAAAATGCTTGAGTCCTCTCACCCCTTTTTAGCATTTAAATTCTTTATTTAGACAGTTTGAAAGTTGAGAGGAAGATAGAGGGGAGGGAGAGGACTCTGCTGGGACTCAATCCCGAGACAGCGGAGGCATCTGTGAGGCTCCAAAGGCAGGGAACTGAACCACTCCACTATCTCTGGAGACAAAAACTGTATTTTAAGATATTTTTTCTTGGCCCACAAAAAAAAACTGATCTGAGCGTACTGCAGCTGTAGCAGTAAAGGTCGAAACTCAACATACAATTATATAAATAAACACATGTAACCTAACGTGTTTCACTGTCACCAAGATAACTGGATTAATTTATTTTTCCAGTGCATGTGTGCAATTTAAACACCATGAGGAGGGATTGGCCAGAAATAGTCGTGTTTGTTTGCAGGAGCTGTGGAACCCAGCTGGATGATAGAAGTGCTCGATAGCAGCCACGTCGGTCTAATAATACCTCTCTAATAACTCCAAAGGTAAAACGAACAAAGCAAGGTGTAACTAATATGTAATCTGCTCTCTCTCTCTCCTCCTCTCTTTATCTCGCTCTGCCTCTGCCTCACAGCGAAGAACAGGCGCTTTGATTTCCCTTGACCCAATTTCTCTCCTTTAAACATACTCGTACGCTTCCACAGCATATCCTGATGCTTAACATGAGGCTTAACAACCTCTGGCAACACATCGCGCCCACATACACACACATACACGGCCGTGCTTGCATTGTCACATCACGTGCACATTTATTTATGTTTGAGAGAGCACACTTGGCGATGTACAGTGAGTGCATATGAACTGGAAACTTGGTACTCACTTGATCTTAGGATATTTTCTTTGCTGCTGCATCGTGACTGCACCTAAAGATGGAGAAGGGCGATTGGGAGGAAGATGAAGGGCAAAAGGAAAGAGAGAAGAGGTAGTGGTAATTTGAGATAAACTGGGCTGCTCTTTTGACATGCTTGAGATGAAGCTGTTCATACAACAGCCAGAAGCATTGGCAAGAGCCGTGTCACACTACATACACTGTGCACTTTGTCCTGCTGTTGGGAGATGGCTGCATCTCCTTGCATTACCATTATAATCACTTACTACATCATCACATCACAGGTGATATTCACACTGATAAACATGTCACATCACTATCAGATTGAAGCACTAAAAGAGGAATATATATATATGTATATATATATGGACAAAGGCAACAACATACAGAGTGACAATATTGTATCACAAGGTCATAACAGATGTATTAACTGTGCTACGGTGTCACATCAAATGTAGTGGAGATGTAGTGTCGACTTTAGATAGTGGCTGTTCAGATGTGGTGCAGGAGAAGGAAGGTTTCTCTGGAGATGCTGCGAGATAGATAGCTGCACTAGCGCTGCTTTACTACCTGTAATCTATACGGCGAGGTGGGGAGGACAGCAGAGTGGGATGAAACGGGGCTGAGCTTCCCAGAAGCATCTTGAGACGACAGCTAACTGTTGTTGAGTGAATGGAGAGCAAGCTAAACGGTGCCGGTATTGTTGATGACTAACATATATAATACCTTTGTTGGCTTAATCGAAACAGTGCAACAAATGGAAAGCAGGGTGGAGACAATAAGTAGCCTCTACCTCAAAATAAAGACCTTATTTCCCATAAACTCTGTTACTTCCTGTCAAAAATAGGACGACTGTACTCGCCATCAGCTCATTTGTATATCTTTAAAAA
Source organism: Pterois miles (assembly GCA_947000775.1). Lineage (NCBI taxonomy): Eukaryota > Metazoa > Chordata > Actinopteri > Perciformes > Scorpaenidae > Pterois > Pterois miles. The sequence continues at coordinate 3,686,249 of CAMQGK010000634.1, read as the reverse complement.
ATGTTTTTAATGTTGTTCTTCCTGTTTATGTTCTTCATTTTGTTTTATCTCTTTATGTTTGATCAGTACTTCAAATTCCTGTTTTATTGTGTTTTCTGTGTATGATTTTCTTTTAATTTGAATTATTTCAATTCATGTTTAAAAAGATTTTGTGAAACACCTCATAACTCAGATTTTAAGTGTTTTATTTTAAAGTTATTATTATTAATATTACAATAATCCTCCTATTATTATTATTATTAATAATAAATGTTCTTCTTCTTCTTATTATCTCTAAACATGTTGGAGGTAGTTATGGTCTGACTACCATAAATAATAATAATAATAAATAATATAAACTGACTTTGAAACACAAACCTCCAATTAAGTCAAACAAAAAGAAAGCAAATAGTTTGCTAAATTTTCATTTTGCTTTTAAACAAAACCACCTAAACTAGAGCTGAGCTCTCAAGCTTCATCACAGAGGCTGCTTTAGAAATCACATACTATACGCTACACACCCAGTAGGTGTACTATGGTAGTACAGTAGTATGTATCAGTAATTTACATCGTCACTTCCTGAGAGCCTCGTTGCCGGTTGGAGATGTGTAACCACGGTAACCAGTGTGACAAAACGATTTGTGACAATCAAACTCTGAACGCATATAAAAACGGCATCATATCTAGCAAAGTGAGATGTTAAACTTGCAATTAAATAGAAGCATTATTGACTTTACAGAGCTGTCCGCTATTATCTCTTACGAACACTATCATCATTGCCGCATTGCATTGTGGGATATTTATGCCACTGGTGTGTCCAGCATTTGCATACTCTAATAACTCACCAGAAATAGTATGCAATTCACATACTACTGGTTTCAAACTAAGGTTTCGGACATACTGTGGCATCTTAGTGTGGACATTGAATTGTCAAGCTACTGAGCAATACTGGAGCTATTTCACCACCATCCACAACTTTTAATTCTTTTATTCTTCTTTTTAGCAATGCATTATGGGGCAATTTAGTTTTAGTTTATGTACGTGACACTATGTCATCAAACAGATTAAGGAATATTGGCATTCTGAGTATACTTTTATTGGGACACATCAACAAAGATCAACATCCTGTTTAATATTGTAAAGCAGATCTGAACAGAAGTTTCTTGATGGAATCGCATCTGTTTGCACATAATCTAAAGTGCATTGCATGTAATTAATGGCCAAGCGAGAGCACAAAGAGGCATTACTCTTTAAGTGGCATTACTATAGGTGGCAGCTGCCAAGTAAACGAGCAATATGGACGTACTAGTGGTCCCTTTTACATCTCACCACTGCTGCTAGGAGCTGCCAACCTCTTGGTGATTGTTTGTTAATGTTATATATAGAAAACTAACATAGCACTGACAGCGCTTATAAACAATACCTATAGAGTGCTGCAAGAATGAGTCCTAAAACCTGAAATGAGTTAGTAATTTAGCACTTCCACTTCCCTTGTCTTTTTGGTTAGTTGCCTGAAATAAGGTCTGCGGTTAACACAAGCTGAAGAGATTTTAATATTTTGTTCTACGATATAAAATACATCAGTAAATAAATACCCCACTGGTGAATTTTGAAGCCTTTCGGTGTCTTAAAATAGGCGGATGCTAACAACTGACTAAATGACACTATGAAACGTCATCCGTCGAACACTAGATGGCTTTAGTTTAGTGGTGGTGTGAAGTCATGCGACCGTGGTGTAGTTTATGTTTGTAGCGTTTAGCTCTTTCTAATTGTGGCGATTGCATTAAAAAATCATGACGATGATGTTAATTTAAGATCATCTTGCTGAACAAAATGCTTCTTTGCCACAGAGCTTATTTTCTGCAATAATCCAAAACAGGGATGCTAATAAAAAAACAGGCCCTCATTAACTGATTATTAACCATTTATCTTACAGGATTTGTGCCTCGCATGCAGCGATGCTCCAGCTGAAGTATATGAGCACAACAGACAACTCATGGTGCCTTCAAATGCAGTCGTGTTTACTAGTTGGGTCCATATGAACGCCCCCTTCATGTTGTATTCCCAACTTTGTAAGTGGAAAGTTTCTGAAAGCTCAGAGTTCACGACTTGTGACGTGTTTGTTGACGTGAGAAATGGTGGAGCCCATGGAAGTTCATTTACCGGTGCATAATTAGTTAATATTGTACAGTATATAGTAATGTTAGCCATATATTGTTTTTCTTGGTAGTTTTCTAATATGCCTGAGGAAAATGTTGATCTTCTCAATGACCTCATCTTCCTCCTCTGTCATTATGTCTTTGCATTTCCTGTATTATGTTGCCCACTAGCTAGCTTGCTAAGCTGTTATCATCTGTGGCTTCTAGACTCGGACAGTAACATTAATATTGCCGTTGCTTAGCAGCGGTGTTCTTCACGACTTAACCATTTGAACGCCACACATATCATGAACATGACTTGCCATCTCGTGCACAACCCCATTTGAAGGCACCATGAGTCTCCAGTTCACCATCAGGAGAGTTACTGTGGCCGCCACGGTGCTGCATTCACTGTCTCCAGTTCACCGTCTTTGAGTTGCAGCTGCTCTGTGTTTTCAGCTTTTTAATTAATTGATAAATTTTCTTTTAACCCTTTAACCAATAGCGTTAGTCGGTTAAAATGCTTAATGTCGGTTAGCGGTTAATTATTAAAATCCCTAATCCAAAACCCAGTGGTAAAATCCCTTTGGCGTTTTGTTGTGGGAACCAGGGTGATGCTAACTTCCTGGTTGGCCTACAAAAATACATCATTTCTGGAGTGCTCTGTGTACAACGCCATATAAAGAAGATTTTGGGAAGCTCAGCCTTAGGGAAGGACTAAATATGGGAAGGAGAATCACAAGTTATCAGGCTACAAAATTGGTACAGAATAAAAGTATTTCTTTATACAGCTACATAAAAAGTACATAAATCTAGCTTAAATCAACTCCGATGCCAACACTTTACCATCTGTAGAAAATCAGGGCAGATACTCAACCTTAAATGTGTTTTCACCAATTGTAAGTTGATTTTGATTTGGGGGACGTTTTAGCTCTCCATTTGTCTTCCCGACTGTCTGTCTACCTTTATTGTTGACTAGTCAGTCATGTTCTGTCTTCCACTTTCCTTTGTTGCAACTGCTGCATCTCAATAACACACATAAGTTGGGTGTGGGCAGTGTGTGGTGTATGGAGAACCAAAACACCCATGGTGAAGGTGAAGGTCTCTCTACCCCACCCACCCAGCCACCCGTCTCTCCCTCCTCCCCTCCCTCACCGCCATCATAACTAGGCTAGCACTGTGACACCACTGGGCACCAAACAGCCGAGGTGAGAGGGTGGGAGATGGGAGGTGGGTGGGATGGTTGTGGAGAAGGAGGAGGAGGGATGGACAGACAGAAAGATAGAAAAAAACAACAGGTAGAGAGACAGAGAGAGAGAGAGAGAGAGAGGGATGGAGGGATGAGGATCAGCATGACGTGGTCCCACAGCCCGGAAAGAAAAGAAAACAAACAAAAACAGGAAGCACGGACTAGACAGACTTCACTAAACTACAGAGCCGAGACAACAGCAGAAAGGAGGAGAACAAAAACAATAAAAGACCACTTGAGCGGCCTGATGGCATCTACTTAACAGACATCCAGCACACCAGACATAGCTACTGAAAGCAGAGCATGTTAACCGGAGAAGACAGAAACAGAAAACAGATGGAGGAAGAGAGGGACAGAGAGAGTGAACAACTGGAGACAGAAAAGAGTGCGTGGGAGACGGAGAGAGAGGAAGACTCCTAACAGACCGGACAGTGGAATAGTAAGACATAGTGGACGACAGACAGATTGAGGACGAAAGTGGCAACAGACAGATAGAGAGAGACAGCGAGAGCTAGAGAGATAGCTGGGCAAGCGAGGAGGGAGACGGGGGGAGGGGGGGGGGGGGGTACAGAGTGGGGCGTTTGTTTTGCGCGCTCCTTGGAGGAGGGTGTGGGAGAGGCAAGGAGGGGGTGGGGAGGAGGGGGGCGGGATAGTTACTCGAGAGCTGAAGGTCCTCCTGCGATCATCTTTAAGCCCCTCCAACCTACACTGGAGCTAGTGGAGATAAAGCATCGAATCACAGGCATCAGTGCATCTGTCCCGGCAACCACAACACTACAGACAGACAGACAGACAGACAGACAGACAGACAGACAGACGGACAGACAGACGGACAGACAGACAGACAGACAGACAGACAGACAGACAGACAGAGAGACGGACAGACAGACGGACAGACAGACGGACAGACAGACGGACAGACAGACGGACGAAGGGACAAACACAGACAAGCATCCACTATGACAAGCAACCCTAGCAGGAGAGGAAGGGAGCAGCAAGGAGAGAAAGAAAGAAAGAAAGAAAGAAAGAGAGAAAGAAAGAAAGAAAGAGAAAGAAAGAAAGAAAGGGGGCTTTCGGGTGATATAACGCACCCGGTGGCAGTCATACTGGTTGACAGCCTGTCAACCCTGACAGCTGAAAACATTTTGAATTATACAACTTAAAATTGGTTCTGTTTTAAAGGTTAATTTTTGGGCTGTTTTTTGACTCAGAAGTCGGCCCACGACGAGCAGCGTCATTCCAGACTGAGAGAACGCTATCCGGTTAGCTAGCTATCTAGTCACTCTTAAAGCTTCAGTAGGCAACAATTTCGTTGGCATCATTGGGCAAAAATTCCATCATAAGCTTTCAGCACATTGTAATTCAAGTGTTGTATGAGAAAACTGGACTTATGCACCTCCTCATGGCTCTGTTTTCAGGCTTTAAATAACCTAACCTGTGACGGGAGACGCTGAGCAATCAAAAGTCATTTTACAGAGAAAGTGTTCCTATTGGCTGTGCTCCAGCTGGTGGGTGGTGCTTGTGATTTCCTCAACTGTTGTCAATATCGCTGCCAGGTCACAAACTTTCTCATTTTACAGCTAAACACTAACTGCAAGATGTTTCTAAGGACACTAGAGGAGAGAAACAGACGTTACAGTAACAGAATATTGATTCATATTTGATCAGCGCTGCCTAATTTCACCACGAGTGATTACGAGTGATTGACAGCTGCTCAGAAACGGCCAGCTCGGCTCTGCTTGGTCATTTTCCATGTCTATGTGAAATCTTGAGCACCGGAGGACACGGTTTTGTTCAGATCACCTGTCTCATGCACTACTGTCAGGATATAGTGACTGATGGTGCTCTATGAAAATAACTTGTTTTAATCATATTTGCTCCATTTCTTCACACTGCTGCTTTAAACAATACCAGCTCTTCCTAACATAAAACATGACCCTGTAACATGGCAATCATCTCAAGCACAAGCAAAAAAAACCCCATAAAGATTATCTCAAATAAAACAATGTGCAAATTATAAGTTGTTGAGTAAGTTAAAAATTGTCCATATATATACGATGAGAGATGTCAGTCTATGATTTATGTCAGTTACTGTCAGTGTAGATTTGGACCAGTAAAAACAGATTGTAGGTAGAGGTTGAGCAGGTGCGCAAAACTTTGCATAAGTAGAGCCTGGCTGGTATTTTTTCAGTGACATCTTCATTGAGAAAAACCGAAACAATCTGATGTTTGCTCATTCGCATCGCTTCCAGTTAGGAGGAGGTGTGAGGTTGGTGATTTTCTGTATTTTTCTTATGATCAACAAATCCCATAAAAGGACCGACACAATGAACTGATACTACTACCATATAACTGAAGACTGATATCGATTATTCATCTGTGCATTGAGCTCCACTATTCTATTTATTCTTTTATCTCATCTTGTTTTTATTCTTGTATTTATTGCTTTTATTTTGAATATTTATACTTTCTCACCTCCCCATATGCCATCTACTGTGTTCCTTCTGTCATTAATGACTGTGCAGTATGAACGTGTTTATGTCTCGGTGGACTGTAGAAACTCAAATGCTCTTCACGGATAAATAAAGCTAACTGTACCTGTATCTCAACCTGGGGGTCCCGAGCCCCACTAGGGGTCACAAGACCTACTTGACTTTAAAAAACATACAGTATACAGTTGGCCTATAGCTCAGCATTTCATTGATTTCTGACTAAAATGTTAATTTTAATGTTTGGATTATTATTTTAAATATAAAAGGGATAAGGGCACAGTCCTGAACACACAATATACTCACAGAGCCGTCCCTCTCTGCTGTTTTTACTTATTCTACTCTATTATTGCTGCTTTTTACACTGGAAATGTGAGTCAGTGACGACTGCCTCTGTTTCCCCTTACTGTACTGTATTTCTATGTTCTTTTACATATTGTAGGCCTTGCTGTGGCAACCAACTGCCCTCCAGGGACAAACATAAAGTTAAAATGAATTGAGATTCAAACAGCTTTGTCCTGCATTAGAAAAGTACACAGTCAAAACAACCAGAGATGTTATAGGACAATGGTCAAGCTTCAGGGAAAAGAAAAGACTGAATTTGTCAAAAAAGAAGAATATTAAGTATGCATGATTGTTAAAAAGGAAAAAGTACTTAATTCAGAGAACTGTATTAAAAGTTCCTGAAAATAAGTTGGAAAATAAGTAAATAAATATGTATGGAAGTTACATGACAAAAACTACTAAGAAATTATTGCGGTTTGTGTTGAAATAAGTCTGGAAGTGGCGTAACTAAAGTACAGAAGTTACATGACAAATGAACCATATCAAACCATAGACATAGGTTTCACACGGTATGAACACCAGCTTTCTGGGCAAAAATCTGGTGTTTTCTGCCCCACCCATCCACCCTGACCTCCTCCCTACATGCTGTTTGTTGCTCTTTATGCTTCCTGGTTTACGATTACATGGATTACATACAAATTGATTCATGGACATTACATAAATTACAGTGCATTAACTTTTTGTAGGTAGAACTAAAGCCATGACAGCTAACTGTGTCATAGTAAAACTTAATCTTTTATCTTAAACCTTATCAGACTCGTCACAGGTGACATCTGCTATCTGTTCTTCTAGCTTACATGTTAGTCCACATTTTTTTTGTATACAGCCTATTTTCCAGTGGACCTCCATGATGGCGCCAGCTGGTTGCTAAGCGATTTGTGCCACAACTGCACAGCCCTCACAGAGAGAGAGAGAGAGAGCAGGAGAAAGAGAGAGAAAGAGAGAGAGAGAAAGAGGGACAGAGGGAGAGGTATGATGAAGAAAAAAAAGAGACAGAAAAAAAGACAAAGTTGGGGATTAAGGGAGCTAAATACAGCTACAGCAAGACACAGATCAAACTTGCAGACATTGAAAAGCACATATGACAGCTAACGATCGACAGCTAGGACATTTTCGCACAAGGTGTGCCTTGCTAAAAATGAACTGCAAAAGACATCTAAAATTAAAAAAGACACGATTAACGCAGAACAATTACATCAGAATCTCACTATACCTACTGTCGCTTTAAAAACACACAGACAAACCACAAGAATCACAAGCTTCCTGATCCAGTTTCACATTATGCCTCTATAGTAATGTATCTGTCCTGCAGCTAAACAGTAAATAAACAGTCACCGTTAACTAAGAAGCAGCTAAAAAAAAAACCTTGATGCAGTGTGGAGTGATGACACTAAGACTGACACGGTGTAGAAAACAAGACCTCGGTATGTCAAAAAAAAAAAGGAGCTAGCTAAGTAGAAAAGATCATACCATCAGAGGGCCATGGGGGAGGGGGGAACAGTTTGCATTATGGAGATGGACACGGTGGAGAAGCTACAGGAGGGTGTGTGTTAGGAGGTGAGGAGAGTTTGTGGTGTGCAGAAGCAGAATGAGGTGTATAGGACGTATAGGAGGAGGGGAGGGGGAGGCAAATAAGCAGACTGTCAAACACTCTCACACTCATTTCTAATCTACCCTCCACTGCAAACCCCTCGTTACTGGTGAGAGAAGTGAGAGAAGAGGATGAGGGATGCAAATGTCAACACAGGTACGCCTCATACACACAAACACAAAGAGACACTCCCTCAATAAGCTAAAACATATGAACAAAATCACATCTGTGTGTGAGGACTCGTCTTGATGTGGCAGTATGCTGGGAATGCACACACAGAAAAATATAAAAAAAATCAGTGGCCCCCATGCCAGAAACACTAATCACTGTACACGCAAACCCCGTCGTCGCCACGGAAACAGCCGGGACAACGGGTTGTCATGGAGATCTGCCAGGATGATCAGTGGGCTGGGGAGCGGGATGGCGGCGGCGGGCGCTTACGGACACAGAACAGTGAGCGTGGCCAGGTCAGCGAGACACGTGGTTGGAGTTGGAGGTGGAGGTGGAGGTGGAGGTGGTGGTGGTGGTGGTGGTGGTGGTGGGGGGGGGGGGGGGGGGGGGATCGATGGGGCCAATAACCACCTGGCTGGAGCTGCTCTAGGAAATGATGGGATGCAACCGCTGTAGTGCTGAGCTCAGCACAAAACAAAGGAGCTGTCAAGACAAATTATGCAAAAAAAAAAAAAAAAAGGGGGGGGGGTTTATCCGTCTGCCGTGAGGACGAGAGGGCTGTGACAGGGCGAGGGGAGGCTCGTTTGAACCCCCCCCCCCCCAATGTGATGGGGCAAGAGAGGGAGCAGAGGACAAAACGCTGGAGTGATAGCGACAGAGTAGTAGAGGGCAGGACAAAATGCTACAGTGGCAGTCCAGAGCCAAGTCGTCCTCCCTGGGGAGTGGAGGCAAGAGCCTGAGGGGGGAAACGACAGCGGGGAGGAGGAGGAGTGACACAGCGGCGAGGAAGTGTGTTTCAGCGAAGGCTGCTGATCTCTCCACCGACTGAGGAGCCCTCTTCGCTTTCGTTTGGGCTCATCTGTTAATCCAAGCGCACACTCTCAAACTCAGACCAGACTCACGCACTCTGCAAAAACAAAACATCACCAGCCACCGATACACAAATCACATCACATGACCAGAGGAGTGATGAATGAGAGAGAATGAGTGCTGGTGGAGATCCTGAGAGAGGCAATGGGGAGGAATGTCGCTGACCACTAAAAGGTGGTGATACACAGGGCAACTTGTTGAGCAAATCTGAGGGGCAACAACTCAATTGCTACTTTATTTCTTATGACTTTTAATGATGTTTGTCATTTTCCCCCACTATATTGCCACATGTATCATCACACTAAGTTGAAAACCTACCTCTGAATGCACTACACACCTCCCCCTGTAGAAATCTGTTATATTGGGAAGTGTAAAATGTGTGTTTGTGTTCGCAAAAATCCAGACTAAGACCCCCTGTGCACCTGGTGTTAACATGCAATCTGTATCTGGATAATATCAGCTCACAGGCCTCTGCATTTACACCTGGTACCAGTAAGTATTCATGTTATCTCAGTTTTGCCCACATTGTGACCTGATCTCAATATGCAAATTAGGTAGGTACATGTTCCGGGTCAATGGAGGGGATGCGGCTGTATGGGGTCTACGTTTAGGGGTCATCTATACCGTCACACTGCAGGAAGACGTCAACATAGGTGACCTTTCAGGTTGTTGGGGCTTTTTTTTTTTGTTGCTTGGTTTCAAATCTTATTTAACAGGTCCAGCATGTAGGATTTAGGGAGATCTATAAGCAGAAATGGAATATAATATTAATAACTATGTTTTCATTAGTGTATAATCAGCTGAAACTAAGAATCACTGTGTTTTTGTTAGCTTAGAATCAGCCCTTCAAATCTACATAGGAAGTGGTTCTTCTTCACAGAGTCCGCCATGTTGCACCACCATGTTTCCACAGTAGCCCTTCTGCATTTTTCCGTTACCTAAAGTTGCTCCTCAAGTAGTCTCATTATGGTAAGGATGGCCTCCAAGTGAGGCAAATGGCATTACCACAGTTTTTGCTCATGTTACTGCACGCCACTAGATGTTGCCATGTTGCTCCGTCATGTTTCGACAGAACAGATAAACCACAGCCTGGCTCCAGAGAGAGCCTTTCACGTTTTAACTGTATATAAGGAGTGGATGTAGTCGTGTGGTTTGTTGACTAAGCTTTTGAAGCCTTGAGTTTGGCATTTTGACTGTCGCCATCTTGGTTTTTTGAAACCAGAAATGACTCAAGAAGGTGGGACCTTCCAACTAAACGCTGAATAATAAACTAGCGACTGAGACCATAAACTCATGTTTACAATGTTTACTGAGGTAATAAATCAAGTGAGAAGTAGACTCATTTTCTCATTGACTTCTACACAATCAGACTTTCTTGTTGCAACCAGAGGAGTCGCCTCCTGCTGGCTGTTAGAAAAAAAGCAAGTTTGAGGCACTTTAGCATTGGCTTCACATCTCAGATCCAGAGGTTCCCCACTGGTTTATAGGTTCTTTGACATGATTGAGGAGTGAGCGGAGGGGTATTCATTGGTTGCAATCTGCAACCTCACTGTTGGATGGCACTAAATCCTACACACTGGTCTATTAAATATTCTTCACTAAATAAGCAACAGAAAAGTTAGCATTCATCAGGCAAACAACCCCACGGCTAACATCAGTTTGACTCAAATATTGCAAAATCTTTACTCATTCGCAGAAAAAGAAATACTGACACAGATCACATGTTAATATCACCAATAAATGATAAACCACTTCTCTATCAATATCACCCTGCGTTGATCTTTTGCACTGTGACATCCTCACTTTTCTGGATTTAACATTTGTTTCTCCTACACGTATCTCCCAATACAGCTAAACATAAGCCACCATATATTGTGTATATCATATTTGTTGTTCTTGGTTTGTAAGGCCAGGATTGTTAACCTGTTCCAGTGCTACATGCTATAGCAAGGGGTTGCTCAGTGCCACGTTAAATGCTAAATGTTAAGTGTGCCTCTCCCTGTCTGTGTACGTTTATGCTGGTGTGCGTCTCTATTGTGGTGAGGTGCTATGTGGGATGCCAGTGGCCTGCATGCTGGTAGATAAGAGGTTGGTAAAAGGTTAGCGGGTTTACCTGGTCCAAGGTAGAGTACCTTGACTTGAGCGTGATGACCTCATCCAGGTGAGCCCTGAATTCTCTCCGTGAGGCCTGGGGGAAGCCACAGGATAGTCACTCACCTTCATGCCACACGCACACACTCACACACAGGTGCAGGCGACAGGCATGCACGCCCGCTCTGATCAACACAACACATCAGTTAGTGGTGCTTTCAAACACAGTTTACTCTCCTCATTGTGCACAAACACACATCCCAGAACTGAGCCAGCACTAACCCGACACACATTCGGCAATCGCATCAAAGGAAACTGAAAAATAAAAAAAGATATGGCAAACGACTAGAAAACACTAACCACCAACGACACAACAAAACCAAAGATGGATGAAGAACAGAACCGGTTCAACAGTTTCAGGGGGGCTCTGCTGCTGCGGGCACATTTCTCTATCAGTGAGTGTGCAAGTGGAAGTGAAGACGTGAACCCAAGACAGTGCTTGACCCCTGGTCTGACCCAAGACCTCTGTCTGGTAGCATGTGACCAGCTGGGAAGATACAGACTACAGGTAATAGCACTAAATCCAGTTACACTGACATGTTTGTTTCATATTGAACTTTCAATCGTACTGCTACAAGCACAATATTTGGATTACAATTACATTACCTGGAGAGAGGCAATTCTTGGACTTTGGTGCACCCAATTCAACTTTTATCAGGCCATTAAATAGGCAGTTCAGGCCAATAAATGGGCAGTATCAGTCACTATAAGCACCACAGATGTGGATCATTAGGGGCCAGCTAACACCTATGAATGAAATGTTGTTTTGAACACAAACAAAGCCATAACCTAGTTAGCTTTAGGCAACAAAACTAAACTCTGAAAAAAAGTTTGGAAATTAGTGATTGGTCAGTTATTTCTCTGTTGTTATAATGCAAATTGTCCTTGTGCTTTACATAGTTGGAAAGCCTGTTTATTTACCTTCACAGTGATGTCCAACTCATAAGGATCATGCATTTGTGGGATGAGCAGCACAGCTGATTATATGGGTTGCGCCCAAGTGAACTTTGCCAAAATTATCTACCAATGCTAAACCGTGTATTCTGCTGTTGGTGTTGACTCTTGTTTTGAGCTCCAGGGCAGCAGAAGACCAGACCACAGGATCACAGTGATCCGTTTCATTCTGAAAAGTCAGACTTTTCAAAACCAACATGGCTCAGTTCAACATTTTGTTTAAAAAAAACAACTCCTCATCTCTTCTCTGACATCAGGTGACTGATTGGCAGCAAATCATCTGAAATCATGTCAGAGAGGAGTGAAGTGAAACTTAACACGTCTCCGACTTCCACTCCATATGGAGTTTCACACTGTCTATACTACAGCACCTGACGTTTGCTTCTGCTCCTGTCATAACTACCATGGTTGCTAGAGGTCGCTGTCGTCTTCTTTTATACCATCTTTCGGTGATCTACCATGTGAACAGATGATAAAACCTGCTAATGGACATAGTAGGCCCCTATTGACCCACATCTATGGTGCTTATAGCGACTGGTAATGCCTATTTAATGGTATGACAACAATGTAATCAGCTGACTATTGCCATTACGATATGGATCTAGAATAAGGAAAATTAAATGCATGAATGGCACACTGTGATGGCACAGAAAACAGTGTATACTGGATTTATACTGGATTTTTAAAGCCAATGTGTTATCAATATTTGAAAGCAAAAAAAAAAAATCAGATAGCTATACAGTATGTAAACTTATATTCATTTTCGGACACAAATAAGGATGTCTTAAATTGTGTTCGTCACAGGACTATGACCAACATACAGTATATGCTGAGCAGCACATTTAATATTTGAAAATTAAACATGTTACAAAACAGATAAATAAAATAAATGAATTAATAAATAAATTTAAACAATTAACTTCTCTGGAAATACAGTGAAAAACAAATATATAAATTTATTAAAGTTGAGTTAACAAAAATAACGTTGAAAAATTTAAAAATGTACTTTTGAAAAATCTGAACTATAATACAATTTATTGCATCAATGTTAAATTAATTTCTAAATTACATTAACATACTGTACAGTGTACTTGATCTATACTACAGATTCAGCTGACGTAGCAATACATGAGTGAAAAGATTAAATCATCTAAAAATATTGGCTCTGAAACATTTTACAAGCAACTGCAGTAGTTTAATATGTTTATGACAACAGGACTGTAATTCAATTCTAATTTGTTTTACATATTTTCTATTTAGGCAAAGGAAGATAAATTATCTAAAAACGTAAGTGATAGAAATAAGATTAAGCTGAACGTTACCTCCCAGCAACTTTCAGTTGGACATTATTTCCAAACTCTTTTCCAGATTTCATTAATGCGCAATTACGGGTAATTAATGGATTCCGATATCACATTGGACAAGTGTCAGCTCTTTTCCATGCCCTTTCACTGGGGCCACATCTTCATCACATTCAGATCAGAGTCACTGGGGCCTGACCAGAGTAACAAGCACAGCAGAGCTGCAAAGGCTCGCAGCACATTTACAAGATGCTGTGTGTGTTTGTGTGTGTTTTAAAAGGACCTGGGATGTGTACACACGCTTTGTTTTTTTGTGCAAGCAATATCACTTTCATTCAAATACATAATTCAAGCATCTTTCAACTTCAATTCTGAGGTTGAAACACAGTTTGAGGAAGATGCCAAGTGATGGAGGTTTGTTTATTTTGGAGGGCGTGTGTGAGTGGAAACAAGGCGAAGGTTAGATACAGTATGTGTACCAGAGTGAAGGACATTTTACTACGATTCAAAAATTAGAAGAAAAACACAAGACCACATCCACACAAAAACAGAGGAGGAACGTAAAGGATTGTGGGTAGAAAAACCACAGACAGACAGCAGGAGTGAAGCAGGCAGGACAGCACGCACACACAAAAGGGAAAGGATGTGAAGTTTCAGGGGTGAAGCTGTCATTCCAGGCAGAACGTAAGAAGTGAGGGGGGGAATAAACCGATGCCATGTTGACGGCCGTAACGCTGCATTAGAACGCATGCAGGAGTACCTCAGCAATGCTTAGGGTGGATGAACAGGAGGGGAGCCGCGCCTGGTGCCGCGAGAGAGAGGAGGGGAAGAAGAGAAGAGGGTTAACAGAGCCAAAGCCGGGTGGAGCAGGGGGACAGGGCCACACAGAGACCGACGGGTGGAGCAGACAGCGCCCTCTGTCTGTCAGGAGGACATCTGTGTGACTGGTCTCTGTGTGACTGTCTCGGGTGGGCCAAGGCAGCCAAGGGCATGACGGACAGGACAGGACAGGACAGGACAGGACAGGTCAGGACAGGACAAGAAAGGACAGCAGGTAGGAGTTGCATGGGGATTCACTCCCCGTCAGAACAATAGGAGAACAGGTTTCACAGGAAACATCACACATTTTTGAACACTGTGCAAATTCTTCATCTTGTCAAATGCAGCTTCAAGTGGAAGTGAAGTGTTCAACCAAGTTAAGCTGGTTTACTCTAATAAACAAATATATTGCCAACACGAGAGGGTACACTATATTGTTTGTGGACGTAATTCCTGGACGATATTAAAACCAAGGACAAAACAGTCTACTTCATAAGCTAACGCTGAAACGGAGATCAGTAACGTTCCTGCAATGCTGGCTAGTGGCACTGAAAGAGCCCTCCAACAGGGACTAAGTCCAGCAGCAGATGACTGTCTCTCCATCTCCTGTCCTCTCCCCTCTCTGATCACCTGTCTCAGTCAGACCATTCAAAGGCAGAGTTGCTAAGAGAATAAATGCCAAATCACTACTTTATTCTGAAGCCCAGGTTATAGCATTTGTTTACATAACTTGCCGGTAGCTAGCTAGCTAGACAGCGGCTCAACATTATCATACCAAAACTCCTGTTACAAAGTAAAACTTATCTCCAAAGCAAACAGACTTGTTCTTCGTCAACTAACTAAATGACTAACTTGGTTATAATCCCTCGCCGATAGACACCATGGAGCGAAGACTGGGGCTCCCCTGTCCACACTGCATGGTCCATGTGCACGTCAGCTTGGTTATACAACCGAGTTACATAGTTTGTCATTATCTTTGTCATTATCATTGAAAGGGGGAGACAGAGGGGACGACATGCAGCAAAGGGCCCCAGGCCGGATTTGAACTGTGGCAAGGACTCAGCCTTGGTACATGGGGTGCCCGCTCTACCAACTGAGCTACAACAGCGTCCCTAGTTGGTCATTTAGTTTGTCAGTTGAAGGAAGTCACATTAGGTCGATAACGTCTGTAGTGTTTGCTTTAGAGATAAGTTTTACATTGTGACGGGAGTTTCAGTATGCTAATGTTGAGCCGTTAGCTTCTGCTAGATAGCTAGCTTGAATATGGCCATGCCCGTTTTTCCGTCCTTATTTATTATTATTATTATTCCCAACAAACTAACATGGTGTGGTGCCTTCAAATGGGGTTGTGTTTACCGTATTTATGAGCTGGGCCCATATGAACGATCCCTTGTGTTGTATTCACGATCTTGTGAGTGGAAAGTTTCTGAAAGCTCAGAGTTTACGACTTGTGACGTATTTGTTGACGTTGTGATAAATGGTGGAGCCCATGGAAGTTCATTTTTTTGTTGTATAATAAGTTAATATTGTACAGTATATTGTAATTTTAGTCATATATTGTTTTTCTTGGTGATTTTATAATATGTCTGAGGAAAATGTTGATATTCTCAACAACCTCATGTTTCTCCTCTGTCATTACTGTTATTTAGCACTGGTAACCACTTGAACACAACGCATGTCATGTTCATGACTTCCCATCTCGTGAACACGAGTTCACAAGTTCCATTTGAAGGCACCAATGGTTGGTACCAATCGAGGTCCGTAGGTTTTCTAGTTTCATAGGATACCAGTATCACTCTGGCTTTAATACTGAGACTCCTACAACCTCTAAAAGACAGAATAGCAGCTGTTGTGGCTTTTCAGCTTGTGTACTTCAAGTCCTGATTGTTAACATATCAGTTTCTTGCAGCATTTAATTGATTCCTGCATAAGTAGACATGACATGCCTTCAAATAACACCTCTGAAATCAAGTGAGATGTCACAGAAAACCGCAGTTTTCCATTGCAATTTCACACTATGTTGGGTCATACATTGACTGTTCTGAAGGCCTCACAAATCCAGATCAATTGTAACTGATAAAGAATGCATATCTCACTACAGCACAGTGCTGTAGGTATAAGCCCTGCAATCAATGCAAGTGTCAACCATTGATCCAAAATGTCCTCAACTTAATATCCCTTCTTCCCCATCCTGTCATACACGGTAGACCATCTAACATGTAAAACAGAAGTCACACGGGAAATAAAATGAGCCAGGAAAATGCAATGTAATTTATTTCTAGCACCCAAAAGTATCACCTATTACTGCTCTACTGGGGTCGGACATGATTAGAGCGTTTTCATTCATGCTGTGTTAAGGTCTTTCTAATAACAATACCTCCATCAACAGGCACATGAAGACTTTTATTACCTGCACTAATGAGGTTGGGAAGCAGTTATGTTGCTGCCTCTTTTACAGGAAGTAGCCCACTGATTTCAATAAATTGTGATAGACAGAAAACCGTTACGTCAGATTTTAGAGGTGATCTAGATCAGGGATATCATGATACCAGAAATTTAGTAGTCAACACCAATACCATTGAATTTCCATGATTTTCAATTTTTTCAACCCGATAGCACGATAAAAAACAAAAACAAAACAATGAATCCAATGCACCTCAACATGCACTCCTTTATTACTGTTTGCAGACTGTTTTTTGTGAATTCATTATTAATCCCTGATGACACGCCTAAAGTTTCTCACCAAAAACATCATAATAACGTTATAATTTACTAAATCCCCACAGCAATACTGTGTCAATACACAGATGCCAAGTATCTTTTATTATATAAACTGTTAACCTTGGCCACTATTCAGTCTTTTTTTGTAGCAGGCTCATTCTTAAAGCCAGAGTGATACTGGTATCTCATGAAACTAAACTTTGGTGAGGAAAAATTGGCATGGCAGTTTTCGAAGGGATCCCTTGACCTATGACCTCAAGATGTGTGAATGAAAACTGAGATGAACAAAGTAAAAACGGCATTTTATTAGATAAAACAGATGTTGACTGTGCAGAATTTGCAGGTGAAAAAAAGGTTAAAAAGAAATTGCAATACACAGTATAATCGCAATCCTCGGCATATCGCAAAATGTTTAAAATTGCAATAAGATTGCATCGTGATTTAAGTGTTGAGATAATTTATTGTGGGGCCTCTGGTGATGCCTACCCCTATAATTTACCATCACCCAATACTGAAATGCTGAATTTTTTTACTAAATAGAGCTTGAAGGCATCATAATGTAGCCAAGCAGGACTGTGTTGCCCACTGGCTGCTAACAGCTAAAGCTAACTAGCGCTCCTTTTTTCGATTTCAACACAGATATGTTGTTCATAATGTAGCATCATCAGCGAAATTTCTATCATCCCCAGAACACCGTTAGTCTCAGCGGCTAAATTCACGGTACCCATGGCACTGACTGTATTTATTTTCTACTTGTGTATATAGAGCCAGTACAGCGCAGCAGCACAATATCTGAGCTGCAATATCTTACTGTTTTTATGGGTCAAGCAAATATTTTTCTATATATAATATATTAATTTTTTACTCTTCTTTGGTAGATGTGTATGCACTGTCAGGATTGCTATTTAATTTTGTGGTATTCTGTGCAATGAATTCTATCTATCAGTGGAGAAATGAGTACTGCCATGTTATTAGAAGTTTGGCATCGACTTGGTGCCAAAGTATCTGTTCTCGTGACACCCCTAATCTGGATCTGGATTTTTATTTATTAACAATGCTGCTCATTTACTGGCGGGAGAGTCATTCACTATGCCCAAGACAACGGCTGTATGCCATTTCATTCATGTGGTATTTTGTCAAAATAGTAACAACACAACACAAACATGGCCATCTGCATTGGCAGAGGTTTTTTCTGGTCCAAGAGCCTTCCAGCTCGGAAATGTCTTATGAATGGAAAATCCATTTTAAAGTATCACATCTATTCTCTGCAAAATAATGGCCGGCATGAATGCCAAGCTCGCTATGAATTATTACTAAAGTCATTAGATGATTCCCGACCTTTCCTCATGAAACAGTAACATTTTAGATTATATAATAAATTGCCTTTTTAAAGTGGGGCTGTCAAGGAAATGAGCATCCCATCCCTCCTAATTGAAATGCTGTAGATTCACAGTAGCTTCCCTCATCAAACTCACAGCTCAGATAATGGACACTGGCAGGAAACCGTGGGAGGTTACAGATTGAAACTCAGGAGTGAACTACACAAGGCTCTCCGAAATACCGTAGCAGCAAGGTAGTGCTATGAGAAAGCTTAATTCAACATGAATGAACCCATTTGTCCTCCCCAGTCTCACCACACACTAACACGGTTTACAGTTGTCATACATAACAGCAGTTTTGGATACTGACATCCTGCTGATTCCATATTGAAGTATTCTGTTATTATACCATCTTTGAAATTATACTGATGTCCATTGGTGTCTGGCACAGTGTCTTTTTTGATATTACTACTAGGAAGGGGTGACATTCTACACATAGTGGCTCTAAAATATTATATATAACAGCTCTCTGTCAAAACTGAATGCAAACCTATACTTTGCAAAATCAAGAACAAAAATAATCTGGTAATTCCACCACCATCTGACCAAATGAAATGCAAACTTCATTCTAGGGTTGGGTGATATGACTGCATACCCCATGCAAAAATAGAAATGTATCCACCGGTATAGATTTGGCAATACTGTTTCCACTGTGGTACCAATGCTTGCATGATCGTGCATGATCTTGCAGTACTGCGAATATAGCTGCCGTGCAAGGTAACGTGATTTTAACGTGATTGACCTGCAGTGAAGTTGGAAATATAGGACAAACAAAACATGTGACAAACGTTACTAAAAAAATGCCACGTCACGTCACTAAAAAACACGTCACAAATATTAAACATTATCAACTTCAGTCTTCTACCAGGAGTACATTCTCACAAGCGTTCCTGCTAATTTGCTTTTGTAATCTCTGTTCAGAAAACGCAGATTAACATGTGTAATCCAGTATGTTCAAGTGAACAGGCTGCTTTTAGTTAGCTGGCAAGTTGCAGGCAAGTACATCCATATACAGTAAGCTACACCTAATTTATATGCAGCTCTAATTCTGAAAGTGATTCATGTAAAATTGACACGGAAATGGAAAACTTCAGGAGGCTGCTGGGCTGCTTGTGGAGATATATGTTGTTTTGCCAGAGTTTGTATTTCCCAAATGTCTACAATGGAGGTAGCATGTGCAAAGATAGTGTGACTCATAGTCTGAATGGCCACAATTATAAAAATAAGACCAACTGAATTTTGTTTGAACTGGCACTAGAACCACATTGCAGTCTGTCTACCTCCAGCAGCCATTTATCTTACAAGCCTTTTGACATACAAAACAACAACGTACCATCATGAATATCTGTTATTAGATTACACAATCCTCACATCTGAACTGAATTACAGAGTCAGTTTGATCGGCGTAAACATCTTTTGAATGATATCACACGCTCTGACTGTGCAGGATTCGGAGGAGTTGCTGTCAAATTAAACTTGAGTGCTGTCAGGGCTTTAAGCTGATTTGAAGTTTTGTGCTTACGTTTTCAAAACAGCGAGTTGGTGAAAGAGAAGGACTCGCTCTACAACAGCTCCCGTCCGAATAAATAAAGGAGGGAAAGAATCCACAGTGGGAAGAGCCAAGCAACCAGTATAAGCACAGCTGACCAGGAGTGTGTGCTGCGTGCTCCGTCGTCCAGCCCTGATCATTCAACGCTGCCCTCTGATGGCCGTCGCCACGTCTGCATCAATTAGAAATTAATGAGCTATTGAGTGAGTTGCCAGCGTGGCGGAGAGTGAGAGCTAACACAGCTGATTTGACAGGCTCGTGTTATGCTGCTCACCAGCCACATCCCCTCCCACTGCTTCTAATCAGCAGCCCACATGGTGAATGAGTACACTCTGTACAGCTGGTCAGACTGGTCTCATCCACTCCTCTTACTGCCTTTCATTTCCTGTCTGTCTTCTCCTTCCTCTCCCCCTTCGCTCTCTCTGTCTCGCTATTCAAAGCTCTCTTGTACCCTTTCCATTCTCTCTTCGCCCTTGAGGCAAACTCTGAGTCAGCGGGCATGAGTAACTCAGCGCAAATATATCGCATACAGTGCCTGCAAACTTCACACATAGAGATGCATTCATAAAGCGAAGAAGTATGTGCACATTTAAACTGATATATACTGTGCTTGTAGATTTCTACAGTATTTATCTTAACTAAAAATTGCAAATTGTGCACACACACTCTGCACACATGAACAAGCACACTGGACTCGGTGGAAGTGCTCTCAACTTAAAGCCTTCAGCATCTTGACCCAAATGGTCGATGGGTGCTATGAGCCAAATAAAGCAAGGGAAGGGGGCTGAATGCATGTACATTAATCAGAGACAAAAGAGCACTTTCCTTCAGGCCATAACCACTTTCATTTGGTCTCCGCAACAATATATCACACTTATTATAATACATCCTTTGTCCTGTACGACCCAGCAATCCCTCTGCACCCGACACTTAACAGAGTAGGGCCATTACTTCACGGCTAAATTAATATCAAACTGACTTTTCCATCTGGTTATTGAAAGCTGTTGTCTCTTTTGTTAACAGAGAGGATGATTTTAGCACTTCAGTTTGACATGCATGTTCATATTCGCCCCTGGGCCACGTAAAGATCGGGCTAAGCAGATTTTCAAAAGGGGAAAAAAAGAGTTGCATACTGCAGAAATCTCCTTATGAAGTCTTATTTTCTTAAAAATCTGTCAGTTCAATAAGAATATCATGCAGTTTCAGCTTGTTTCTAAAAATTGTTTTGAGGGAATAGTAGACATTTTGGAAATTTGCTTATTTGATTTCTTGCTGAGAAGATTCACGCTGCTATTGTGTCTTTATGGTAAATGTGAAGCTATCACCACAGAGCACATAGACTGGAAAATGGTGGAAACAGCAAGTCTGGCTTTGTCCAAAGGTAACAAAAAGCACCTATGAAGCTCATAATAAAATATCTTGTCGTTAACTTACACAACCAATCTGGTTTTACTGGGTGTAACGTGACCGACTGCATCTCATCGTCTGATTCTTGTCCTGAAAACTAGCAGAGACTCCAGGAAGTCACTGCGCCAAATAGATTAATATTTTCGCCAGGAGATGATGTTTTCGGTCGTGGCTTAGCTTAGCATAAAGACGAATACAGTGGAAACAGCTAGCCTGGCTCTGTCCACAATTAACAAAATCTGACTAAAAGCATCACTAAAGTTCACTAATAAACACAATATATTTTGTTTGTTTAAGTCAATAGGGACCCCAGGAAGACAGTGCGCCAGGAGATGTATTCGGTCTTGGTTTATGTATCTCTGTCTGGCTGCAAATGATCAACAACTGCTCCGTTTTTTTCCATTATGGATTACAAATTGTTCCTCTCTTGATTTGCATGCCTAGGTATGTATGTTTAACTACTGCTTAGCAAATGACACAGTGAATCGAGTGTTGACTACAACAGAGTATCCTCTTATGTTTGTCTCATTAAATATGTTAATTAATGAGCTTTGGAGTTGCTGATAGGTGTATTTTGTTACCTTTGGGCAGGCTAGCGGTTTCCCTCCATTTTCAGTCTTTATGCTAAGCTAAGCTAACCAGCTGTTGCAACTTCAATATTTATTGTACAGACATGAAAGTGGTATTTAGGGCTGTCCCGGATACCAGTTTTTGGGCTTTGAAGCTTCAGTGAGAAATATTTGATCATCGATCATCGATATCCATCTGAGATAAATAATAATGAATGTTGAGTAAAGGATAATGAGCAGCAAGCTGGCTATTGTTGTGGAAACAAAACCTTGACAGGGTGATGCTGTACCCTGATGCAAAGTGGAGGGGTCTTGCATTGCCTTGAAGTGGTTTATTTCACAACAACAACCTGCTAACTGTATATTATCCTGCTTATTTCATGGCAACTTACTAAACAAGTTTATAATTTGAGACAGAAACAGTCAGCTAAAGAACTGTGTCCCTTAGCAACGGTCTGACAGTCAGTCAAGGCTGTGATTGACCAATCAGAATCGAATTTTCAACAAAGCCGTGTAATAAATATGAATAATGAATAATGTTGTGGGATTATTCCTTATTTCATGGGCTCTTTTGGGATTTATACATTATTATTACATAATTACATATAAAAAAAAAAAAAAAAAAAAAACAAA
Source organism: Pterois miles (assembly GCA_947000775.1). NCBI lineage: Eukaryota > Metazoa > Chordata > Actinopteri > Perciformes > Scorpaenidae > Pterois > Pterois miles. Next base: position 3,663,934 of record CAMQGK010000634.1, on the reverse strand, counting down.
GCATTTGAACACTGATTTGGAGGTTGAATATCATGCAACGATCGAAGCTTTGACTGACAAACTTCCCTTGTGGTGGTAATCTTAAATATTATCTTGGTAAAAAAGCGAATAAGCATACATATTTCCCAAAATATTAAACTATTCCCTTAAGAAAATGATCAGTTATAGAAAGAAATGACTTGAAGGAGAAATGTGTAGCAGGACACCAAATCCAGTTTGGCAAATTCAAACATTTTGAATTTTGCTAGCCTGTCCTAACATTATATCTATATCTATTTTTTGGTGTCTGTGTAACACAGCAGGAATCAACAACTATGTAGTGCAAACAGGAACAAAAGGCATTAACAAGCCCTGCATGGATCCATTCTCCACACTGTGGGCACCTTTGTGTAACTTAACATCGATAAAGCTGTGAATTTATCGCTGTACCTGACATTTAGCCATCGGTAGAGTCTCCACAACTACATCAATATCCTGCTGCTTCTCCTTGTCAGCTGTTTAAAGCCGTCATGGATTTTGAAGGTGCTGCTTCCACACTTCTTCATCCATTTTGCCCTCATTTCCATTTACAGTAGCGCCCCGGCTAAGCTGCTATAATGTTGGTGACTGGAGGCAAGCACATGATAACTCCAGGGAAAAGGAAAAACAGCGCTGCTATCAAGGGGTTTCTGATTCCTCTCTTGCATGGGCTTTACTGTAAGGTGCTCGCAGCTAAAGGAGGAAGAGTTGCTTCTGTTTTTAAGAAGGCGATTGCTTGATTTAAACACTGACAGAGTCCTGTGAGATTGCGACACTTGCTCATCCTCCTTTCTTTGTTTTTTTTTTTTTTTAATGAATGTCCACCACCATCTAACACTGCAGGAGCACCACGGCCACAACATCAGGCATCCTCCTTCCTCTTCTTCACCCTGCAGCTAAAGCTAGCCCCATCGCTACATTACTCACCCTTCTACCCTCCTAAACTCATCCATGGCCTGACAGCGTGCATACTTTCTTCAGGCATCATCACATGCACAAGTATGTATGGAAGAGCACAACTTATATTTACAAACACACACACACACAAAGCATCCGTCTCCCATTTCCACTCAGCTAATAATACAAAATCCTTCACTTATTAAACACACACTGGAAATCTGTAAACACTCTCAGATATGCAGGAGGAAAGACATTACTTACCATCTTCTGCCTGGAGTCGGAACAGAATGAGCTCCCCGGCACATGCACACGAGAACACACACACACACTTTTACACACTCACTAACTGGGAGAGGGTGAGTGAGGATGGGTGAGCGAGAGAGTGAGAGAGAGAGAGATAAGAAGGGAAGGCTGGAGTGAGAAGGACGCACAAGAGAGTGAAAGAGCAGCGAGGAAATGCAACAGCCTAAGAGACAATAAGGAGGAGGAGGAGGAGGAGGAGGAGGAGGAGGAGGAGGAGGAGGAGGAGGGTATATAGCTGCACATACGGTGCTGCGCTAAATCATACACGCATGACTGAGGTCTGTGTGTGCATATCTGTGTGTGTGCATTTCCCATGAGTGTTTCTGTCGAGAGAAATGACTCCCTCACTTTCTCACGTCCTCCCTCCTCACTCTCTTTCTGTCATTTTGATTTGAGATGATGTGTCAGGAAGGACAGGGGGGGTTGAGAGCGCCCAAGCTGATAAGAGGTGAGCTACCGGACAGATAGATAAAAAACTGAGACGGCAGCACAGGCCCTGCTCTCCAAACCGTCCTGTTTCCTGTGTGTTGTGCATTTTCAATTATATCCATCTTTCCTTCTCCACCTCCCACTCTCCTTCAGTCCCTTGTCCTCTCTAACTCTTTATCTCTCCATCCCTTTCTCTCTCACTCCCACTCTGTTCTTTTCCTCTCCCTTCGCCTTCCTTTCTCACTCACTCCATCATAAATCCTCCACACCTCCAGCAGGCCAGGAGTCACTTTTATGAGCCTTTACTGCACCAGAGGAGGACAATAACACATTTCTAGTAGGACTAGACACACACACACACGGCAACAGACACACAAGCGGTCAATACTGTCAGGTTAAACCAAACGTGAATAATTTCAGTGGAACACAAAGGCATATAACAAGTCCTATCTAGCGTTTCCGCAGAGGAATAAACCTGTAAGGAATGACGACACAGGCTGTAAAACAGAGCCGGAGCGTCACACTGTGCCAGGCCGCGATGTCCTCATCCGAACAGACCAACAAAACCATCCAGTTACTCACTTAATGCAACATAAACACACTCCAGAGTCATGGAAATGAAGAAAAGATGGCAGAGCACAAAAATTCAATACATTTTGGTCTTTCAGAGCTTGCAGCCTCCAGAGTACATTTAAAAACGACCACATCAAAAGGAAAAAAACACCATAAAGTGTTTTAGTATGACTCTGGCACACTGTGAGTCTCCAGCTTCAGTGCTCCTTGACATAGATCCTACAAATCCCTAAAACTCTACTTCCAAACGATATTCCTTCATTTGCTGTTTTAATGATGGTGGTAGAGAGCGCTGTCTAAACACGTCACTCCCATAGAGTTTCAACTGGGATGAGATCAGGTGACTGTAAAGCCCGTAAAGACCAATTAGTCTATTACTATTATTACTACTATTTTGATCATACAAAAATGTTAGAAAATGCTGTTTTCAGCCTCTCAGATATGGAGATGTCCTGCTATCCTCTGTTTCATATCATAGTAAACTGAATATCTGACAAAACAAGACATTTAAAGACATCACCTTGGACTTTGAGGGACTGAGTTTCTCATTTTTCACGATTTTCTCACATTTTAGAGACCCAACGATTAATTTATTAATCTATAAAATAATTGTCAGCTTAATCGATGATAAAAATAATTAGTTGCAGTGCTAGTATGAATCACATCACTCCCATATCGATCAAACTTAATTGGTTTCACGAAAGACAGACAAAAAAAATAATAAATTCCTGCATCAATCTAGCTATAAACTATTACTTTTACCTGGTTATCAGGTTTTTCATGTTAATGCTACTCTACAGTAATACATTAAATGAATTAGAAATATATTCATTGCAGTATTATTAATAATGCTAATGCTGGAAACACACCAAGCACTGGTGTGGCCTTCAAGCAGCAATGTCAAGGTCAAGGTTGTTATGGCCAAGCTATGGTTGCTGTGTATAGCAGACTGTTGCTATGGACGCAGTTCTGATGCTGCACTCTGTAGGACCGTTTTTGTGCCAAATTATTGATTTCTCAACTAAGTAGCCGTGTAATAAGTGGGATAATGTACAGCTAGCGGGCCGTTATTGTGAACTAAACCACTTCAGGACAATGAGAGACCCCTCCGTTCTGTCTGGGTTTATTTCACAACAATGACCGGCTCACTGTACTTTATCCCACTTATTACACAGCTTCGTTGAACACTCAATTCTGATTGGTCAATCAGGACGTTCTACGATCTGTTATTTCTTTATAACATAACTGATATCGGACTCTGGTGGACCATGTGACAAATTATTGATTTCTTAAGTAAGTAGCCGTGTAATAAGTGGGACAAGGTACAGCTAGCTGATCATTGCTGAAAAATGACTGCTGACTGTACATTACCCCTTACCTAAAAACCTATTATTTCACGTAAGCACACCCCGTGTTTACAGTATAATTGTTTACTTTTTTTTTTATCATATATTTTGTCTCCCTGTCAGGATTTATATCACAACAATGACCATTACCGCTGTACATTATCCCTAAAATTTCTTTACATAGCAAATAGATGTTTAATGCTGTATTAATGGTCTGAATCCTGTATATAGAACCTTTAACATCTGGTGGTGAATTACAGCCAGAGAGCACCTGCAGCCAATCAGTGAACCTATTTCTGTGACTCCTGTGACATGGTGACCTACGCATGAACACCTCCCAGATACAGAAAAACAAAATTATTGGGGTGAGCCACACTGACGCTGCTTGTTGTGTTTCCGGCTTAATGCCATCTAAAATCAGACAAGGTTTTGTTAGACAGACCTCAAACTTCACGATAAATATTTTAAATGCATCTTTACTACAAAGAGGACAAGGACAGTACTGTCCTTTACTGCCTTAGCTTTGAACTCAAGCAAATTTGAAGGTGAATATTAACTATGAATAAAAATATAGATTAAACATTGCAGACTAGATTGAAGTCTTCCTCTCAGGCTACTAGAACAAACATTCACCAGTCAGAGGGTAGTAGGGCAGTGGTCTCTTTGTAGCCTTGGAGGTGAAACAAGGGGCAAAGAAATGATCAAAAATGATAATGAAACCACTACGTGATCGCTCCTGCCTTGTGTAGAGGCATCTGCATTCACTGTTTCTCAGCTCATTTACTGAAAATATTCCTTTAATTAGCCACCCAGCTGAACACAAGTATAGTTTGTTCAAATGTGAAATACAAAAGAAGAAGAACGAAAAACAAACATTGATGTATGCATCTACATGCATACAGAATGTGAGTGGTGAGTAGTGTGAGTCCTGTATATGCTTATCCAAACTAAAATAGACACACAGAGCAAACAATCCCCTGCAGAGGTCCTTGACAGTGCAGCTAACAGAGCCATGCACCCAGCGGACATTAGCACAGCCACTCCAGCAGAACAGCCTGCTCCATCCTCATGGCTCTACAGGACCGAGGGGACCGGGGGGTTACAACACACAAACACACACCCTCCACTCTACATTATTGATAGTCGTGGACAGTACAGAGCCATGTCTCCTGTGCCGTCCTGGGTTGCAGGAGGAGAAGCTGTAGATCATCGATCCGTCACACTGCAGCCGGCTGGTTTGACATTGGAGCGGTGCTTACGCGTGCAGCCGAGGCATAAATCATTCATCTCCCTCCGTCTGATCACTTCACTCTGTCAATGATCCTCTGTCACTACTCATTTGCAAGTGATGATTCTGTGATTTGCGTACAGATCGAGCATAGCAATGTGCGATTCACACGCCACGACTATCACATTTGTTATGACTGCTGTGAAAATCCTGCAGAGGACAGAAAACAGTTATATAGCCGAGCTTGTACTTGTGACTGTTAGCTGAGTGAATCTTGATTGACTAAACGGTGTGATTGTACCCATAATCTACTTTAAATCTAAGTGGGTAAGCTTTACAAAATAGAAAAAATGAAGATTAGGGCTGAGATATTTTGACAAGCCATCATTTAGTAGATAATTAAGTCATTTACAGTATTGGTATCACTCATCCTAGACATTATTTTCCCATATTTTTGTGTCTAGGTGACTTATAGGGACAACAATTTTTGAAACTGGTCCAGCATCGAGGGAGGAAGTTGTAACCAGCAGCCGGTAAATGAGTTGCGAGGGCAAGTGAGCAGCGTCTATGTAATGTTACGTCCACTAAAAGTGCTTGTTTTTGCCACTGACAGGCTCAGATTGTTATTATAAGTGTCTGACACCATTATGTAAAAAACCCTACAGAGAAATAAAACCTTTTTCTTACTTGTAACCAAGTCCTGTCCAATCTGAATATCCATATACTCTGGCTCAAATAAATACAGACGACCACTGAATTTAAAGACCTCAGTCACATTGTTGAAATCATCGATTCAGCCCTGACATTGATTTTTTCCCCACCGCTGTCTTCCAGCAACACATCACCTCGTCAGATTTCAGAATGAAACTTCTCCTTGAGCGAGACTCTTTCCATAATGTCAGACACTTATAATAACAATCAGACAGTCATGGCAAAAACAAGCACTTTTAGTGGACGTAAATGACGGTGCCAGCCTGAAGCCGACTGAAGAAATCTAAGTCAACAAAATGGCAGATTAGTCGACTAACAGACTAAGAAGCCCTCAACATCACCATTTTCACTCGCAAATCTACTGCTCCACATACTCAAAACAGGTCAATGCTCTTATTTTCCAGAAGTATACATGGATATATGAGCGTGCCTGTTTGCACACATGTGCATGTTAACATGCTCTTATTTTGGCTTGTGGCAGTGACCAGAATGGCAATATGTCATCGGTGAAGGTCATGGAAGTGGCAGGTGCTGAATTGCACTACTGCACTGTGACTCATTTCCCTCATCCCAGTGAAGAAAGAGGAGTTGATTTCCATAAGCCTTGGCCTTGGCTCCGCAGCCATACATCAAGCCATTCATCAACAAAAAAAAAAAAAAGAAAAAGCTACAGGACCAGTGCAGAGTGAGGCAGTGTCCTCTAGGTTCACAGCCAGCACCTGAAAGAGTTTGTGCAAAGGCATCATAGGAGAGTGAGAGCGTTGAATGCTTTAATCAAAATAAATGCCGATATCAGTCAAGTTGATGGGATGTTGGGAACAGTATACAATACACAGAGCATAAATACCGGTAGCATGCATCAAGGTGAAAGCTCTGACGGAAAGAGAGAGTAGATGGAAAAGGGCAGGCTATAGAAGTATTATTATTTTAATTTGCATCTTATTTTGACTGATTATCAACTGACAGAACAAAGGTATTCAATACATTATTTTTCCTGTTTGTTTCATAGACAACAGGGCTTGTGGGAGCCTTTTAAAAACAGGACAATAATCTCGTAATGCCTGAATAATCAAACTAAAGGTACATTCCAGTATTTGTCATATTTTTCTTTCTGTTTTTACAACATATTGTTCATGTTCAACATTTCTACTCATCACCTCCACTTGGTTGGGAAAATTTCTCCAACAACAACATCAGTTGCATCAAAGGGCACAAACCATCTACAGCTTTCCCCAAAATGTGAATTTACATTCACTTGACTTTGAGTCCACCCAGAAGTAGACACAGAATAAGTCCCTGTAGTAACGGACTGCCTGGCAATGCTACGGTGTTGGAGTGGACACAACCCACTGAGCAATAGACATCTTTTCAACGTCAAGTAAGTGTCTGTGTAATAAGTGGGCTAATGTGCAGCTAGCGGGTCACTGTGAAATAAACCCCTTCAGACTGGCTCGCTGTACATTATCCCTTAAATAAAAACCTGTAAGTATTTCACATAAACACACCCTGTGTTTACAGTATAACTGTTTATTGTTTTGTCATATACACAGATTGAAAAACGTCTAAGCTAGGAATAGCCAACTACTAAACTTTCACTAATCAGCGCTGAACAACCTAAATCTGAACTAAACCTCTACAGACAAACAGACGTATAATATACAAACATTAAACATAATTTCAATGTCAAATTGCTCAGTGGGAAATCGTCAGCAGCTCAACTAAAGAGTGATGATGTATTCTGTTTTTAACAAGAAGAAAAAACAGAGAAAGGCAGATAAAAATAGACATAGTTTTGTGTAACATAAATATTTTCTTCTGTCTCATGATGATTTGTGATGATAACCAGGGGCATAATGATTGATCTGGATTGATATATCATATCAGTGATCCAATATTATCGATGCAAAGCAAAATAATCAATACATATTGTCCCCTTTAAGATACTTTTTGAAATTATTTTGAAATCTCCATGGCACATCTGCGTTAAATGGGCGTAATGATATTGTCTCATATTGAACACAGGCCCTTAAATTGAATTGAATTGAAATTGTATTGAGGCAGACTTTGTGATATCACCAAATATTGTATTGTTAGCCAAAGAATCGCTATAATATTGTGATGAAACTTGTGATTTACACCCCTAATGAGTACTTCAGATCTATCATGGGTCAACTTGCCATCTGACCTATCTGTCATTGTGGATCTGCCAACAGCTACCACAGTTTCCAGTGCACTACTTAAATATGAGAACAGAGGTTGATGAGCATTTCCCTGCATCAACGTTGGCCTATTCATTTAAAATGTTACCATAAATGACGTTTTGAGCTGGTAAGATAATCCTACATCTTATAATATACAACTTATTAAGGCAGTACTATCGTACATTTTGTGGGTGTGTCTCAGCAAACGAGTGCACCTAAAATATTCCAACCGTCTCTGGTGAAAACAGGATATACAACCGCAAAAACACACACAAAATGCATACACACACACACACACACACACACACACACACACACATACACACACACACTCACTGTCAACCATCCTCTGAGTCAAAGCCCCATCTCCCATATGCTTCATTAATCCAAACTCACCATTACATAACTGTACTAAATGCTCACAGGAGTGGAAGGGTACAACTACCCTCCCTGTATCTTCTGCATGCGTGTGTGTGTGTGTGTGTGTGTGTGTGTGTGTGTGTGGAGTGTGTTTGTGTGTGTGCGCGCGCACAAGTAAGAGACAGTGTGACAGGGAAAGAAAATCTGGTTACATGAATGGTTGTAGAGCCGCTCAGTTTGTAATCCTTTTGTATCTGCTTGCGTTTGTAGGCTGTCTGTGTGTGTGTGTGTGTGTGTGTGTGTGTGTGTGTGTGTGTGTGTGTGTGTGTGTGTGTGATACTGCATTTGAGAGTGAGATAGTCACTTTCTCCCTTCAGGATGATTTGTATGTCTAAATTTACTGCATGTGTGTGTATATGCAGACAGATAGGTTTGGACATCAGTTGTTTCTTTATGTTTAACAGCAGAGCTCCTTTAAACACACAAACACATGTTCACACACAACATTTTCGCAAATGCATATGTTCAAATTCACCATCGACTCTGCACATTTAACTGTGTCACATGCATTCCGCTTGAAAACACACAAACATTCCCGTAACTTGACAAATGCCACTTGAGCTGAAGAGCTGATACACTCCCTGTGTGTATATTTATGCATGTTTCTATCTGCCGTTCCCTTCCTCGCGCTCTGCTCGTACGGGAACTGCAGCAGCTCTGGCGTTTGACAAGATTAAGACCCACTCCGTACCTTCTCCTCTCCTCCCCGCCACGCTAGCGCTGCCAACGAGACCCGGCGAAGAAACTAACACAGCCCCACAGTGGCACATGAAATGCATCAGTGAACAGAGCCGTCCTGGCTCTGGCTCCGGGGACATTGTGTACATACTGTCGGTAGCTGCTCGCAACGTGGGAATTTCAAAGAACATATGGCAGCTTGTCGCTGGGAAACAGCCTGTGACAGAATCTAAACAAGCTGAGAGCTGTACCTTGAAAAGCCATTAACTGTCTGTTATCAGCCGCGCGCACACACACACACACATGTGCAGAAGCGTCACATGCTAACGCTGACTCATGTGATCATGACAGGCTACTGATGCTCAAACTGGGTCATTGACAAAGACAGAGACAGGTGAGTATTTGTATGTTGGGATCAAGGTCAGGGGGCTGATGGGAGAGGACTCCCTCACTGCATCGGTGGAGCCAGTAGCTGCACTGGGTCAACAGCAGCAGCAATAAAGCTCCTCACTGTACAATTATTTACAGCTCCACACTGCTGAGGTCAAAAACACCTTGGCTAAGTCTGACGCTCTCTAACCATGATCAGTCGCACAAGCTGTGATCTGAGGCGCAGTACAGCAGACGGATCACGGGCCAGAACTGGCCCTCGTGATGGTTCTGCCCGGCTCAGGAGGTCTCAGACAAACCACACAATTTTACTTATGAAGTTAAAAACACAGTAAAGTGTTTTTGTTTTGAAATGCTCGTGCCCTTAGTGTGATTCTTCCTGTCACGCTTGGCATTGATGTAAATTAATGTGAGTGATGTTTGAAGTAGCGTCACCTGCTGAGGCAGCACGTCTTGAATATGTCATGGACTACTAAGTATTTTTTCATGGAGGTTGGCGGTAAACCTGTGTGTTTAGCTTGCAAAAAATATGCTGCTGTATTCAAGGAATACAACTTGAACCACCACTTTGAGACAAAACATGCAGAAAAACACAGAAACTTGTCTGGAGATGAGAAGGAGAGGACAGCCGAGGGGCTGCTGGCTGAGATACTCAAGCAGAGAGGACTTTTTACAAGCCGCATGCAACCAAAGAGGGAAATGTAAGTGTTAATGTTAATTAAGCGTTAAGTTAAATGTTAAGCTTTGTTCATGGAACTATGAACACAAGACCATAGGACTGAGAACATACTACTGTCAATAAGATAAAATAGATGTATGTATTATGACATATTATAACATATTATAACTCTTCAAGGATTTTCAAAGACACTGCAGCAGGTTTAAGCCTCACAAAAGCTTTGACTTGAACCTGTACCATCTCATTACTCACTGCTCTCCACATCTTGACTGATTGTTTTTACATGTGGCTGAACTTCATATTTAAACATCTACATTTCCAACAGACGCTCGCGGGGGTTAAGCCGGCTCTCTTTATCGCTCTACGAGCACCGAGAAGAGAGAAAGATCTCCGGCTGCTTCCTCTGTCTCATGACCCTCTAATGCACCCGGCCTCCCTCCTCCACTAACAATCCCTTCCCTCTGTTCCCATGGCAACCCCATCATCTATTCCCATAGCACCTGCCTGCTGTCCGGGAGACACATGGAGACGTGACAGTGACAGATGAGGTGAAAGAAAGAGAAACAGGAGACAGAGAGAGAGAGAGGGGAGAGAGAGTTGATGCCATTCGGCATTTTAAAAACCTGCAGGAGAGAGCGCTGAAAACATACAAGGATACTTGGACATTTCATATTACAATTTGTTGCTTTTGCCATCAAGAACTGGGTCACTTTGATGGAAAACAAGTTAGCACTTCTCATTATAGCCAACTGGCACCATCAGCCCCAAACTAACCTGAGAGCTGTCAACATGTGGTGCGTATGGGCTACGAGACGAGCGCTAAAACGAGACACGAGTGAACAAAATGTTAAAGTATCCCATTAAAGCGGGGATAGACAAAGCAGACTGAGGGTGTATAGTTAAAAAACGTGTTGAATTAAACCTGGAGGATAATTCTGAGGGCATCCAAGCATGAGAACCACAACCTGCTGTCTCCATAAACACACAAATACAACACACACTCACGCACAAACATCAGGGGTTTCACATATAAAACACATTGACATGGACACAAAACACACACTCTGCCAAGCTGAGAAAGAAAACACCGGTCAGGACTGAGGTGTGTGTGACGTTCTGATGTGTAAGCAGGTACTGCAGGGAGGTACTGCGTGTTTTGTTTTAGATAACCTGAACTACAATTAAGAAATAAATAAATACAAATAAAAGGCACATTTCAACCACACAAAGTGCATAAAAAAACAAAGTTGAGAGAAAAAAAATAAAAACAGTCGGTGACAACATTTCTCACTCCCAACTCATCAAATACTGACACTTGGTCAGCAGCCCTCCGCTTCACACTATGACGCTCTAGCTACTCCTGTAGCATCAGCTCTGGACTCAGGGACGGCGCGTCAACGTACGTTTGTTACATCCAGAGTGTATTTTCAAAATAAACCTCTGTGTTCACAGGAAACGTACCATTTCTGCTCATTACATGCATAGCGTCTTTTCAAAATAAACTTCAGTGTTCACAGGAAATATATTGTTTCTGCTTGTTACATGCATAGTGTCTTTTCAAAATAAATTTCCAAGGAAGGTTTACTTAGTTTTTAGGTGTTCTTAGGCAACAAAAGTACCTAGTGCTTAGGTTTAGGGAGATATTGCGGGTTTTCTTATGTAAAATAACTATGTTTGTTACATAACTGCTGTTAGTAAAATACAGAAGTTAAGTAACAAAAACAAGTCAATGTTTGACATGGGACACAAACACAATCAAATAATGCTGTGGGTGGGTTTATACTGGAGTTAGCTGAATACCCGGTGTGTCTCATATAAACGATAAAGGATCCCTCGGTATGTCGTATCAGACGCCAAATAACCAAAACTCAGTATTTTTGGGAGTGAGAACAAGTTGTTCTTCCCCAAAATGACTGAAAGGAGATAATGAATCACAGCCAGAAGTCTTTGTCTTTTGAGTACAACAGTGATTCCACTAGAAACCATATATGCTTGTAGCAAACTGTATACCTACGATAACCGTGGACTGTGGAGGTAAACGCAGTGGGAGACAAACAGTAGTACAGGACGATGGGCTAGGCCAGGCTTTGTGTGTGTGTTTGAGGATATACAGTTCTCTCAGTCCCACCCTGAACCAGTGTAGACTAAAGACTTAGTGAGGACTTTTTTGGCACTTGTCAAAGGGCACGTTTTGATTTTGGATTTGGGTTAAAAGTTACATTTAAAATGAGAATCAGATGTCAGGTTCATTTCTGTGTGTTACAACACAATAAAATGTAGCTTTAAATGGCAGTGAGAACAAACTGAATTTTAAGCATCAGTGTCAATTCTTCTCACAACTCATCAGATTTATCTTCTAATCAGTTTGGGTAACACTGATTCAGGTTGGAGTTTATCATGTGGTAGGACAATAAAAAAAATACTGTTTTACATGCACTGATCAGTTTTGAGATTAAGTGCTGTTTTGCTTCTTCTTTCAGACTAGTGGAAAGAAAACACCAAAAATGCACATTTAGGTGTTCATTTTACTACTTTGTCTATTTGTGCCTGTGCATTTCTCCTAAATTCACCAATCGTTCTCGTTAGATGATGCCTCATTTACATATTTAAACATAAACTTGTAACACAAAAAAATAATGTCTTAATGTCAGTAACTGGGGAAGTTTCATGGCGATATCTATTCATTAAAGTTTACACTATTTCCCTTAATACTGCCAATATTAAGTTCTCACAAGGATACACCCAAATAAATGTGTTTGTCTAATGTATGTTTGTGTGTAAGTGTTTTACTGTACATTTACTCACTTTGGGTGTGGGACAGGAAGCGGTCGAGAGGCGGGACGTGGCCTGGGCGCGAGGCGACTCTGAGGGCGTGGTGCTGAGAGATGCTGTATCCCGGGGCAACACCTGCACACCCCGCGAGATAATGGAGTCTGGGATCTGAGATCACAAACATACGTAGACACACGCGCATGTAAACGACACACACTATGAAGCCATACGCTAACACATGATGACATTCAAGATCCAGAAAGGCACACGTACACATATACAGTGTCCAGATGCTACAAATCTATATACAGACACAAAAACCAGCCGATGTGTAGTCACATGTCAAACTTTAACGACCACGCCTACTCACAGGGTTGATGCAGATGAAAGACAAATGACTTAATAATGATGATGACAAATAATGAGATATCAGGGGGGCGGAGTCTTACCAACATCCTTCTGTGACTGGACAATGAAGTGGGATGTTACCCTGACAACAGAGCCACAAAGCAGGGTCCAGGCTGCAGACAGGGCAGGATAGGATGATGGGTATGGAGAGATACTCGATGTTACATGTGAGCAGACACACACAGATGTATGTAGAGACACACAGTCATGATATATGATATACAGAGATATATGACAAACTCATGTTCAGGAAGAGATTCCCTCTTTTTCAACTCAAGATGTCAAAACTGCGATCTCTTTTTAATAACAGGAAGCTCAGTGTTGTCATACAGTACGTACCGCTGATTGAATAGATTAGAAACTTGACATTGGGTTTCATTGGCTTAACATTTTCATAGCTTCTGGCAAAGAAGCCTCGTTGTTTACACTCGCGCTGATGCGACCGTGGTGTAGTTTGTTTATAGCCCGTAGCTTTTTACTTCTGCTCATTCCAGTTATGCTTCAAAAATCAAGAGTGGTGTTCATTTGTGGAGATTATCTTGATGAACAATACATGTAAGTATCCTGTGTTTACCACAGAGCTTATTTTCCACAATAATCCAAAACCTAATGGAAAAGTCCCAGTTTTTGTAAAGGGAACCAGGGCAAGGCTGACTTCCTGGTTGGCCAACAAAAATACGTCATCCCTCTGTATGACCTATAAACAAGACCATCAGCGAGAAGATTAGTTATTTCTATATAGTTACTCTCTATGCTTGTCATCGGTGCCCCTGGGTCCAAATCCTGCAAGATCGTTCAGGTTCAACAGAAACTCCTCCAGTTGGGGCCTCCAGCAGCGATAAGCTCACCATGAACAGACCCAGACATTTTGCTGGTTTCCGTTGGGACCGGAAACACCGACACCATATTACTGGGCCCGCTGAAGGGAAGGGAGGCACGGGAGAACCAGAACCAGGACTACGCAAAGTAAGTGTGAGAACCATCTGCAGTAAAAGTTTTCTAATTATTGTGTTATACTAATACTTTTACTGTACCTTTAACCTGATACACTGTTAGATTAAAAGATCACAGCTCACACTGTAAATTTAAATGTCATGGAGTGTACCCCTAGATACCCCAAGATCACATTTAAACATTGTTGGCCATTTAAGAACCAAGTCCTGGTGGTAGATTTTAAAATATTTGACCAAAGAAGTTGATGCACCATTAGTTTTGATCTCTGTGATGATAGACTGTCTCATTTGGTGAAGAGGCCACTGAACACATCTCTTAACTGTGTCAGAGAAGTAGAAAATTTTTAACTGTGTACTTCCTGTTACTGGAAAAGAGATTCATTATAGATTTTGAAGGTGTGAATGATTTCCCAGTTGGACCACGTTTGAGCCCAGCAGGAAGCAGCAGCAGAGACATTTTATGAAAGCATGGGTTGAAAAACAGTAAATCCATCATCTAAAGGTGCTACCTGTAGCATGTTTTAAACATCAACCTGTCATGCTCGCAGTAATCGCCTACCTTTGCTATAATAACATCATGACAGCCTTTTAGCAGCCAGGATCAGCAGTAATTATGCTCACATGCGGAAACTTTGAACCTCTTCAAAGATTGACGGCATATCTAAGGAAGGTACACGCTGTAATCCACTCATTTATCTAGTTTTAGTGCTATCAAACATCTGATCTACAGCACAGTAATTCCTGTTAACATGCATCTGACATTGATCAAAACAATATATCTTTGTATTTAGTATGTCAGCCTACCTTTTTGAAAATGTTAAAAAACATGAAAGCTAAATAATGAATTACATGATATTATACCCTTGGTGTTGGAGGCTGTGTTTTTCTACTGCAAACTAATCTCACTGGTCAACATAACTTTACACTGCACTCAATGCCTCCGTCAGATTGTCCCATACTAGTATAGCAACAATCCTCATACAATGTTTGCATGATATAACAAAAACACATCCTCATTTTTCATGCATTTTTCTTCAAATGTCCAGCAATACGTGGTGCACAAGTTTTTCTGTATAGTAATGATAATCTCTCTCTCTCTCTCTTTTTTCATTTTGTTAATGACTTATTGATATTAAAATGCTAAGTACAGCACCTTTAACCCATGCTTGTATGAATGATGTGTTTGAAATGTATGGAGTCAGAAAGGTGCAACAGCAAACCCCTCCCCTCTCCTCTCCTCCGCCCTGATACCTTGGCGGCGATGGATGCGGCGGTGATGTGGGAGGAGGAGCTGTCCTCGGTGGACGCCACACCGCTGTCCTTCTTCTCCTCATCCTCCTCCTCGCACTGCACGCCCTTGTCCTCCGTCTGGCGGCAGGGCGAACTGTTGGGCGGCGGCGAGAGGGGCGGTGGTGGCGACGGCAGGTCCTCCAGCTCGTCCGCCGCCTCCTTTACCTTCACCACTGCGTCCCGCAGGAGGTCGATGGCGTGCGGCAGCGCCGGCAGGATGAACTGGAAGCATTCCTGGAAGAGTAGAAGGACAGAGGAGGGCGAGGTGGGACAGAACATCAGTGATGGGGATGATTTATTGGTCAATATTCAAATAATGGTAGACACACACAACAGCAGCCAGCAAGAATAACATGAGGGTGTTTAACAGTCACATTTATCACATTTCCACAGCACTTATTCCAGCAGTATGACATCAACTTGTTATACTCACCACTCTGCCTTTCTGGGTGTCAAAACCATTGCTTTTACTCACTAATTTATTAAAAATCTCTAATGACTACTGATGGAATTAGTGCAGCGGAAATGTAGATTATCCTGAATTTATTAAGGCAACTAGTAAACACATGCTGAGTTTAATAGGACACATCTCTCAAAAACATGATTCATTAAACACAAATAATGAATAACTAGAGATAAATGCCTTTCTTTAATACACAGTACGTCTGTTTTAAACGAAGGGCTGGTTCCCTCTGAGACTATAACCAGGGATTCTGTCATCTACTCAGCTCTATTTAGTAAATAGTGTGTGTCCCTGTTTGAGGCAGTAGACACACAAGCAGAGATTTCCTCCTCATCCTCAGCAGATCACAGCGCCTCCTTCTGGCCACATTCATACCAGCTTGTATACTCATTCCTTCCTTCCTCCCTCCATCTCCGTTTCCCTCTCCGGTGTCTCTCTGGGTGTCAGTGTGCCTGTGGGCTCCTCAGCTATGCTAAATGCTCCATTCTCCTCACTCCCAAGACAAGAGCTAATCTGTGAAATTATTTATCTTCCTGTGTATTTTAAGCATTGAGAGGATACATTATTAATCACCCCCACGCTTTTACAGTATCTACGCTGGCTTTCGGAGCAACCTCTCCACTTCACATCGTGTTATATGTGTGCATATCACAGGCTGGATTAAATATGACAGTGTTAACCTTGATTTGACTGAATTTAAAACCCCACTAGGATGCACGCATGGCTGGAATAGCATCCTACACGACTGTGTATTAAAAGGGGAACAGAGGGACTCCTCAGAAAGGGAGATGAATGAGATACAACGGGTTAACCTCAGTAGTTGACCATGAGCCTGCCAGCTAACCTTTCCACCCCAAACCCCCACCTTCACATCCCAAACCCCACAGCACCCTCAGGCTGTTTAAAGCTCTCGCTGGCATGTTTGAAGCCCACATCTGAGTGTTTTTGGGAGACGTGGAAAAGAGAGCAAAAAAGTGTTAGCCTAACGTGAGGAAGGACCGGGCAAAAAGGAGGATTGAGGATGGTGTCGAGAGCCTGGAGACATTCCTCTATTCCCATTTTGTGCTTTCGTTGCGTGCTGGGAAATTTTTTTTAGGTATGTCAGGAGTGTCTTTTTTTCTTCTTCTCTGCTCTCATTCTCTGTTTTATCCTGGAGGAGAGTAACTGTCAAGACCACTAAAGAGCAGAATCCCTGGATATACTGCCAATGGATGAGAAACATAAACGAGAGAGATGAGGATGGAGGAAGAGGAGGAGGAGGCACTGCTGTTTTGAGAGGGGGTTGCAGGAGATGATGAGAGAGGATGACAGACAGACAGAGAGAAAGAAAGAGAGAGAGGATGAGATCTTGAGAGATTTAGAAAGACAGAGATTCAGTAAGACAGTGAGACAGACACGAGTGAAGAAGACAGACATGGAGAGTGAGAAAAAGACAAAAAATGAAGAAAGAAATGGACAGTATTTTAAACACAATACAACAGGAGAACATGCTTCAATTGCTAGACCACTGAAGTTGCACAAAACCAAAAATAATAAGTGCTAAAGTCAGGCCGTTACATCTGGGCTGCCAGCCCGGTTGCACTAAATGGTGTATAAATGACATGGTAAGTCATTTTGCGTGCAATAAGAACACTGTCAATCAGGAGAGACTTGTATAAAATGAATGATAATTTCCCCCTCGGGTCTAGACACTGGTGATGGTGGAAGTGAAGGGATTTGATGAAGATCCGGTGAAGGAAGTGGAGCAGGATTGCTCTGATGTGATGAAGCTGGAGGTGATGGGGTGGTGGAGGAGCACATTGGTCTGTGCTGCAATGACAACTGACAGCAGCAGATTTGATTTGATCTGGTCACTAAGAGTGAAACGCCCATAATCAGCTGACATAGTAAGAGCCCATAAGAGACAGACCCAGAGATAAATGTGAATGAGTGAGAGTAACAAGAGTCTTCCTCACTGATCTTCCTCACAAGCTTCATTTGTACGCCTCATGTAGTTTGTACTGCTACATAAACACACGTAAATATGCTATGGCCGAAGCTAGTAACGTAAAATAAAAAGTGAGAAAGGCTGCTTATGGTGGGCGCAAACACACTTTCAACCCAGAGACCAGTGTTTGTGTCCTAAAGTGTTGTTTATGAGGTGTTTTATGTACATCTGTCAGTGACTTGTTGCCTAATCCTACGTGAGTGGTTGTGTTGCCTCAACCTACCTGCGGACGTTACCGTGGTTACCGTGAAAATGACACGAAAACTCTAAAATGCGTTCTCATGACGCGCAGAATGTCCTTGGTATTTATAAGCCTTCCCATGAGATAGAGGTGGGGAACATTTTTATATTGTCAACATGGACCAGCTGAAATAACGACATTATAACACAGATTTTAGGCCTTTTATCTCCCCTTCCTCGTCAAAAGAAACCCTTCAGTGAAGTCTATTTCTTTTTCTTTTTATTTACCCGTGTTATGAGTTACAGCAATAACAGGAGCGCAGTGTGCAGACTAACTAGCCAACAGATCATGATGAACTATGGCACAGGAAACTGTTGTGCTTTTACTGCAATTTACCTCTTCAGTCATGTAAAAAGTATTCATATGAGATAAAGAGAAAAAATGTTGCTTTTCGTTACGGAGTCAAAAGCCTAATAGGTTGAGACTGGATGACCTACTTTAGTAAAAACTGCCCAGTAGCTCCTCACATGACGCTGATTGGTCCGTGATCTGGCTTGCCGGACACAAACGCGTTACTTGAAGCCTGACTAGATGGTCCGGTATGTGAGGCAACTGTTCGTTCTAAACAACAATGGCGTCTCCTGAAGAGGTTAGCATAGCTGCTGCAGTAGTATCAGCACTGAAAGCTTTTCTCAGTGGGAAAGACGCTCTTTTCCAGGCTGGCTTTGGCAAGAGTTTGTTTGACAGATGGTTCACCCAATCACCTGCCATGTATTTTTTTTTTTTTTTTAAAGTGGACGACTAGTCAGACGGTTCTGTGTAACAAACCATCTTTTACTTATGTAGGTTATATAGAGGCATCAGTAGCATTTCTAATAACCAGTTAAAAGTTTCTCACAGTAACTTTAATATGTATAACATTAAATTACAGTTTAACCAATATAGGTTTTTAAAGGCTGGATTTCTACTATAAAGCCACATTTAAAATGGTTTAAAGGTGCATTCCACGTACCTGAGAACAACTCTTATTAACATCTTATATAAGTTTTTTAAAGCTTGAAGAAGAAATAAGCAAATAATGTCACTGGGTTTCAAATCTTTAACAGAAAGTCTGTGTTGTGAAGTTGAGGTGTGGAGTTTGAAAGATGTATGCATTTGTCAGGCGGCGAAGCGTTAACAAAATACACTATTGAGTTGCATTATGGGAAATGTAGGATTTGCAGAGCTTGACCTACAATGAGAAGTCAGAATATCTCTTCATCTGCTGCTTCAATTTGTCTCTTATAAATCAAAAAACGTAACAAATGTCCGATACAGAATCACTGGAGTACCTTTAAAGTGTTTTTTCTCTGTGCATTTTTATCTGCAGTGTGAATGAGACCAAAGAGACAAAACGAGCTAAAAGATCCTCCGCCGACACTCTGACATAACGCCCTTCGTCTGGCTGGCTCAGCTGGACTTCACCGTTATCTTTATGACGGGAGATCATTGCAATAAAAGCCCACGACGGGCGGCGTGTGCCGTTAACTTTAACTGGGGGTTGATGAGGGAGACACTAATATGGCAGCAGATGGGGGAGAGGTGGCGTAATTGATTAAAAGAAATACTAAAATCGATCAGGAGAAGCGGGCTTGTAACGAGACAGAGACAGATGTGCAGGTCAGCGCAGCAGAGAGGGAGACAGATGGAGGACAGGGAGACACACACACACACACACACACACACACACACACACACACACACACACACATATAAGAACAAACACAAACCCACACATGTACTCTGCCTCTACACCTTCAGATAGAAATACATCAAAACGTACACATGTACCATGAAACAACAAAGAATCTATGCTGTATGCACAGACTGCATCAATTAATCATTCAAATGGATGCACACACCACCACATCCTCTACACATGCTGCTTACACACACATCGATAATGCATGTAGATTCATTTGCACATCACAAACGATGTGCAGACGAGACTCTAAAGCGCAGTTGACCTTCACATAAGGATTCATGTTATTAGCTAAGCTAATGTTGTCCATACAAACAGGTCATTGCTACAGCACCAAGTTGCAGCGCTGGCGACTACGGCTGCAGCAAATGATTCATCTGCTGAATCTCTCGACTAATCATTTAGTTGTTTGGTCCATAAAATGGTGAAAAATGTCGATCAGTGTTCCCTAAAGCCCAAGATCACCGTCCTCAAATGTCTTGTTTTGTCCACAACTCAATGATATTCAGTTAACTGTCAAAGAGGAGTAAAGAAACCACAAAATATTCACATTTAAGAAGCTGGAAATTTCTTAAAAAAATTACTACAAACCAATTAATTGATTCTCAAAATAGCTGATGATTCATTTAATAGTTGACAACTAATCAATGAATTGTTGCAGCTCTACTGACGACAGAGTCACTGGTTGCTACTGTACAGTATGTATCCCTCAGTTTTTTGAAATTCAGCAGTTTAACAGAGAGAGTAGACTGTTTAAGGTAAATTTATTGGGATCTGAAATTGTGACAGTACCAAAAAGTAAAGTTTTGAGTCCACTTTCTGTATTCTACTCTGCATATTGGTGCTTTCATCCAGAGCGCCTCACATTTTGCTTCTCATTCACTCACTGATGGCAGCAAGCAACCAGGCCAGCCACTGGTCTGACTGTCAGGTGTTCAGACACGTCTACATGGGGACAGAAGTTGGGAATCTAACCCGCCGACTCGAATGTGCATCTATTTTAATCACACACATCAAACAGCACCTGATCTGTCAGCAGGGGAATCAGGTTCTTTCCATCTGTTTGCAACGAAACCCTAAACATAACCATAGGAAAATAAATAAAGAACCACAGTGGGCCAATATACATAGATGATGCAGCTGGTAAAGAAACATTTATAGTATAACAGGGAACTTTAGTAAAACAATTTTGAACCTTGACCTTAACCACTGCATTTGCAGGAATATATTAATCCAGTTAAAAATAAATTAAATTCATCAAGTAGCATGATTGCCTTGTCCTTTACTGACATGGACACATAGAGGATGTGATCATCCACAATAAAACTAAAGGTTAAATGCTAATTTAACATGCCAGAATAAAATCCCTTTTTCAGCACCATGGATAGCGCCTCTCGGCAGAACAAAATGCAGTAACACAACGTGCTGCCAACATAAAAATAATAATAATAAAAATCTCTTTCTTACTTATTATTATTATTATTATTTCACACAGAATAGAAATTTTGGCTGCAATTAACAAGGCACATATCCCTGCTCACCTCGCTCCAGCAACACCGTCAACCAACTTTAAAGCTCCTAAGTTAAATAGTTTTTGAGTTCTGCTCCAGAAATGCAACAGAAGTTGAAAATAATCTTTTTTTTTGAGAGAAAATTAAAAAAAAACTTCATAGCAAACCCCTGGAATTCACAACTGGCACAACTAGACCACACTGCAAAGCTGCAATATTTTGTGCTGGAAACAAAACTGAAGTTGGAAAAAAAAAAAAAAAAATCACAGTTTTTGGCCAAAATTAGAAAAAAATTAAAAAAATAAAAAGAATTCGGCACCCTGGACTTCTAACCCCCCCCCCAAAACAACTAATTTACTTATTTATTTATTTCACTGCTAGTTATATTATGTATTAAAAATAAAATCACCCTTAATTCTTAAGTTAAATTCATGGACTTACATGGACTTAAACTCACTGACATTTGGCCTTTGTGACCTCAGAAATATTGACACCACCAAAGAACAAATGGCATTGCCCATAAAATGTGGTTGCAACGCTTTACTTACATATATTTTTTAAATACACTTTTATATAGTCTATTGGTGAAGTGGTATTAATCACTATGGAGGAAATCCCCCCTACCCCTTCCAGCACATGACACCCTTCCCAACCCCATCATCCTCTGGAAGAAGGTGGTGCTGCTATACCTCTTTGCAGTGTTTCCTACCTGGGAGCCTTTCTTGCTTCCTGGTAAGTTAATGATGAGCGTCTTCCCTCGGATACCACACACAGGTCTGCAACGCACAATCACAGCAGACAGTTTATATGAATACAGAGGAAGAAAGTGATGTATGCTTCTCCCTTCACCTTAAAGCCCTAATTCAGTATATCACAGTGCGCTGCACTTTATCACAGGTAATAAATTAACTCTCTCACCCTTCTGTCTTACATAAAGGTGGGCTGGTCCCCTTTAACCAACAGAAGGGAGTCACACTGTACATTATTTATCTATGAGGCTCTACTGGAATAACTGCTAGAAGTAGTTCAGTAATTATAATGTCAGCTCACAGGACATTTAACTTCAGCATGTACCGCATGTTATGTAGATTGCGTGTTTGCCTATGCTCATACAGTATATGTTTAATCCTCTGCACTGTGTCTTACTTGAAAACAAATCTTAATGAGGCTGCCTGATTAAATAAAGGATTAAATAAACAAATTACATGAAATCCATGTAAATACCAGAATGTGTGCTTTAGTTGTGTCGTATGTGAGTGTGCGTGTCTGACCTGGAAAGCATGCCTAGCGGTGTGACGTTTAGGGATCCCATCAGCATCGCCAGAGACATCCCTGGAGCCTCGCGCTCTATCACCTCCTTAGTGGCCTGAACAGAGACAAGGAGGAAGGTCATTATTAGTCTGGTCATAGTCTAAACTAAGCATGCATCCGTCTTAAGTATTTATGAAACAACTTATTCCAATGCTGCAGAGTTTACATTAGTTTGGGGCTAAAATAGTCGCTGTTTCTCCTCTAAGAACACCGTGGCTCTGTTCATTAGAGGCCAGAATGTAATCGAATGTAAATTACAGGGCTGTTTAGACAGAGATGTTGACATTTGATGGTATTCCTCATGCTTAGAAAAGCTACTACAATGAAATGAACACAGAGTAACACTTCCTTCCTAAAGTTACAGGATTGTGCCCAAAGACTATATCAGTCAGGATTTTTGAAAAATTAGGAAAAATGCTAACATTGTGTTTATTAAATGTTTTCTTTATGAATTATGGACTTCACATGTGTGCATATATTTGATATTAAGCTTGTTATGAGTTCATAGATTCCAAATACTTGATTTTGCTTGCTGTAGTTCCTGAGATACATATATTTTCTTAACATACTGTATCTGGTATTTGGGCACATGGGTCTACTTTTTTCTCCTAATATTTAATGGAGTCTATTGCAAAAACAGTAGTTCCATCATGTGCACAAAAACTAGATATAGAACAATATGAAAAACTCACTTTTCAGCCAACTGATTTAGTTTTAAAACTTTTGAAATGTCAGTTGCAGGCACAAATGGGTTAATCTACCTCACATTACCTGTGCGGTAACGTACATTAATGTACCTTGTGTAGTACCTTAATGGAGCGACTTGTTAATCCCAGAGACTTGAGTTACGGGCAGGGACGTAAACCCGTCCAATCACTACATGACTGGACGGGTTTATTACAGCCATAGATAACGGATTTATTCCTTTTTTTGTTTTTTTGTTTGAGCATTTGATATATTGACTGCTGTCTGGATGTAAAGAGAATTTCAACTAATATAAGAAAAATGTTTTTGAAGAAGATTACCAACCCTAACTTTTTCATCTTTGTAGTGTGTTCATGCTGTATGGTGAAAAAGACCTTTAACATTTAAATTAACATAAAACCAAATTTTAGAAATGATTAAAATTGATAATTTTTTTTTTAAAGTACCTGGATACCGACAGGTTCATGCAAATTCACTTTTGACGTGTAATTACTCTTTTTGTCACATGCAGAAATTATGACATACAGCCAAAAAAATCAGTGATTTACTGCAGCATTAGAGCAAAACTATAGAACATAATTAACCTACAATTCATTAAAATGACATTATTAAACTACAATTACTGCCTCACAGTTTTATGCCTCCACTACCCAGTCAAGTTTACATGTCATCACTTCATCATTTCATCTTCATAATGTCATAATTAGCACATGAATTTTTGAATTACGGCCAAATCCCCGTTTTGTGAGGTCACAGTGACTGGACGTTCGAAGAAATTATCTCCAGGCGTCCCTGAGATATCATGGTCACAAGAATGGAGCGGATCTATACAGGGATGGATGGATGTTTTGCATCCGGCCACAGCATAAAAATCCTGCTGGGTACAGAGCTGACCAGGAAACACTGATAATCGTCCCACACTTTTATAACAACCTCCTGAATGCATGTCTTGACTGAAAACACACGGATCTCTCAATTGTCTGAAAAATCCTGATCAGACCTTTCTTCTCTTCATCTGCTTCCACCATTACAGATCAAGATTAATTCAATCTCTGCAATCAGAACAGGAACATGTCTTTTCCTTTAATCAGTCTGTGCAATTAAACAGTTTAATGTTGAATAAAGTGATCCAACAGCCTGGGTTTTTATCCCAGAGAAGACAGATATGGTTTTGGTGGTTTTGCAGGGACATGTGCAACAAATGCATTTGTTTGTGTGTGTGAGTGTGTATATATTTGTGGGACTGCAGTTGATGCATCACGTTCCTGACAGATAGATAGCGGAGAAGATAGTGGCTTCTCCTCCAGCTGTGTGTGTTGGGTGCCCTTGAGTTGAGTGACACTTCAAACGCACCATTAGCGAGGGAGAGGGGAGAGAAAAAGACTTCAAAGAGATGAAGAGCCACTGATGAGCATCGTGGGCTTGGACTCAGGAGAGGAGAGAGATGAGGAGAAGGGAAGGAGTGTGGGAGGGACAGAGGAGGGCTGAGACGGAGACAAGAGGGAGGGATCTATACCTCATCATATCTCACACATCACCGACTGGGAGAAGAGGCAGACGGGTCTGTTGGATTCAACAGGCATTTGGACAAAGTAAAAGACAAACGGTATGTTTTGGGCAACATGTTTGTCCAATTGCAGGAAAAAAATATCTTTGTAACCAAATGAGGGTGAGAGAAGAGGGAGGACTTTTCGTGTAAGTGAAAAAAATAAGGGCTGTCAGTTGATTAAAATATGCCATATATTGATTGCACGTGTCAAAATGGACATTAAAAGGGAGATTTGTCAAGAATTTAATACTCTTATCAACATGGGAGTGGGCAAATATGCTTTATGCAAATGTATGTACATATTTATTACTGGAAATCAATTAACAACACCAAACAATCGTCCAGAAACCCTCACAGGTTCTGCATTTAACATAAAGTATATGCTCAGATCATAACTCTGCAAACTGCAGCCCAACAGGCAACAACAGCTGTCAGTGTGTCAGAGTGCTGACTTGACTATGACTTGATCCAGACTGACTGGGATTATCATAAAGTGGGCATGTCTGTAAAGGGGAGCCTCGTGGGTACCCATAGAACCCATTTTTCTCTGGAGAACCCGGAGAAAACCCACGCTAACACGGGGATAACATGCAAACTCCAAACAGAAGGGCCCGAAGCTGGACTCAAACCTGTGACGCTATTGCTGTGAGGTGACAGTGCAGCCCGCACTTAAACTTACTATACAATAAATTAAAAAAAAAAGACATGAAATCTGAATCAATCAATCAATGAATCTCTCCCTTTTCACCATATGGGATCTTTAAGATGAAGCCAACCAGCGTGAGATGGAGTGTAATACGTCATTACTAGTTAATACTAGCAAACTTAGATTTTTTTACATTTGTCATATACTGTACTTACAGGTACATATATAAAATTTGATTTCTGTGTTTAACCCATCCTAAGTATTTTAGGTTTAGGCAGTATAACAGGACGACAACCAGGCATTAGAGCTGGTCGTGTCCCTGCAAAGAGACTGAAATGGACGAAATGAAACACCACTGAAAACCAAACATGTCCCTGCTGGTTTGTATGTAAATAGATCCATCTGACAAATGATGCAAGCACAGATTGATAAAATATGATTTCCCGGGAAAGTAGTAGAACCATTCAATATTAAATTGTTAAATTCCACAGACTGACCAGGAAAAAGACATATCGATTACGAACATTAAATCAATGCAAGACGGGGAGGACACAGGTCAGATGAGGATATGTTTTTTTAGTGGAGGCAACGTAAAACACAGCAACATGTACTTAATGTGCTAAAAACAAGGTAGTTGAATGAACATTTATATTTCAGTTACAACACAACCTGTAATCTGCTGATTCTGTGCTGCATTCGGCTACAATAATACAGTCGTATGTGTCTTGTACGGCCTTCAAACACAGAGACAGACTGGGAGACGTCGGCTGAATCAGATAGCAGGTATTATCAGTGACTACACTGTGTACGTGTCTTCCCCTTCCAGGAAGGTTGCTGTCTACTGTGATTGATGAGGACCAATGATACTGCTGAGGACCACAGCTCAACCCCTGCCAAATTACTTACTGTGTGTGTGTGTGTGTGTGTGTGTGTGTGTGTGTGTGTGTGTGTGTGTGTGCCATGTAACAGAGGTAATGCAGTGGAAATCCAGAAATCTAAAGTTATGTGGTTAACAAGTGCATGTGAAAAGATGGGTCAGGAAAGACGAGAAAGAGAAAGACGAAATGTAGGTTCTTGCATGTAAACACAGTGAACCTCGTCTGCCACAAAATTACGTTCCCATACTAACTAAACTAATGTGCATTCTCAGTTATTTTGGAGGAGAACAGTATATTCTCCCGGTTTATCGTCGCAGTTTTAAGTTTGTGGGCTGCATGGCGGTGCAGTGGTTAACATTGTCACCTCACAGCAAGGGGGTCACAGGTTCGAATCCGGGGCTTGGGGCTCTTTTGTTTGCAGTTTGCTTGTTCTCCCCGTGTTAGCGTGGGGTTTCTCCGGGTTCTCCGGCTTCCAGTGATTTTCGAACAGTATTTTAGCCTGGAGTGCACACCCCTACTTGTGGGTACCCATAAAACCTAATTTCATTGACATATCTTGAGGTCAGAGGTCAACGGACCCCTTTGAAAATGGCCCTGACAGTTTTTTCTCGCCAAAATTTAGCGTAACTTCGGAGCGTTATTTAACAAGCTAGAATGGATTCCTTAGATTTTCTATTTTCATATGATGCCAGTATCTTTACTCGAGCTCTCGGCTACAATTTAAAGATCGCAAGTTGCGTTAATGCTTTAAAGTAATCAGTGGCATTAAAACAAATTTGCGTCGATGCGTTGTTATCGTGTTAACTTTGACAGCCCTAATAAAACACAACATAACCTTCATCTGAAATATTTAGTTAATCTGATTCAGAGCATAAAGAGCTAATTTGTGAACAATTTGTAAATGTGTCAGTACAATAAAGAAACGTAGACGTCCTCTCCTCTTATTTATTATACTATCACACTGACACCTAACACCCATTATCTCTGAAATGCTTGCTACATCATCCCATAGCTTTCTCAAAAAAAGTAAATCAATAAGGATCTAACTTCTGCCTCTTTATTTCCCATGTGACCGTGGGGCTAATCACACCGTGTGTTAATCAGCGCTGCAACATGTGTGTGCAATCGGCAGGAAAAAGCTGAGATCCTCTGAATGAAGCAACAGGACAGATCTGCCTTTTCCTCTCAGACACACATCAGCTATCATCATCAACATTACGTCCCGTTCCGACCGTATTTTACTCTCAAGCTTCATTATGCTGTTCGCATTCGTATGAAATGCTGCAAACAATAAAACGCCACGTAGCACATTGTTCTCTGTCACTGTGTTGAGCCAGTTATGCCAACACTAGAGTACATCAGGATGTGTTCAACAAACAATGTACACCACGTCTCTGTATGTCTCAATTACAGTCGAATGTTTGTTTTTTCAACCTTAAGAGATTTTGTCTTTTTTAGGGGCTACAGGGCGTCTTTAGTGGGAGACAGCAGGTCAGCAGTAGATGTCAAATAGAAGTGGTGTACATCATCTGGAAGCTGAGAACCTGAAGATTAATTTGAGATGCAGTTTGTCAAGCTGTTCAAATCATAAATCCAAAATAAACTCAAAATAATTAATCGAGCACTTCTGTTATGTAAACTGCTCAGAAAGCCCCTTATTGTCAGTGTAGGTAGGAAAGCCATCCATCCTCTGAATGCTCCAGGTCTCTAGTTTGTGGCTGTAAAGTTTCATGAGGCTGTGATTATCCTAGAGGTCACCACAGGTCATTTTATACAGTGAGGTCTCATTACACTGAAATGGCTCCTACAGGGACTAACACATGGGTAGAGAGCCGCTGTAGCCTCTTAAAGACAATACTGTTGTCTGGGATCACTGGCGATCCCGTGAGTCTAAGAGGGTTAATTCAGCAAATTAAAAACCAAGCAACAAAAATCAAAACCCACCTCTGGTGTGACGTCTCTCGGGGCGAAGCCGGTGCCTCCAGTGGTTAGGATGAGGTTTAGTTCCTTTTCATCGCACCAATCCACGAGAGTTTCCTGTTCACACACACACAGACAAAAACCCAATTATTTAAAATGACAAAAATCATTATGGATAAAAAGACAGACTGACTGATAGAATCTGTACCTTGATTTCGTCTATCTCATCCGGCACTATCTTGTAGGCCGTGATCATACCCCCCAACCTGAGAAAGGAAGACAGCCATTAGATTACAGATACAGTTATTAACGTATTAGATTCAAGACAAGATACTTTATTGATCCTCTTTTGTCTTGCTGCCATTCGACAGGGAGGTCAAAAAGGTCAGCTAAGGCACTGTGGATCACAGTTGTGTGATGTCAGAAGTTACGTTTAAAAAACCCATATTTTTCTCACACCGGCTGTGCTGCAGCACTTCTTTTAACCCTCTGTCTGAAACGCTGTGTTTGAGCTCCTCCTCCTTCCTCTCATGAAAAGCCCAGTCTGCTCTGATTGGTCAGCTGGCCCACTCTGTTGTGATTGGTCACCCAAACCAAACTCTTCGGACTCACTCCGGCTCCACTCTGACTAGCTCTGTTTGAGGGTGAGGCACCACCTTCTGGAGGGTGCTGGTCGCCCTCAAATAGAAATAAGTAGACAAATTAAAAATAATAAATGAATAAATAAATAAATAAATAGATAAATAGATAGATAAATAAATAAATAAATACTGGTGGGTGCCTTCCTCATTTTCTGTATTTAGGTAGCAAATAAATAAAGACAGATAAAAAGCAATACTCAGTAACTCTCTTTCTCACACTTTTTCATTTTCCTGACTGCATGTATTTGTTACAAAAAGCGTATATTTTTGTGAAACTGATTGAACACTTTTAAGCCAACAATATCAGAGATCAATCATGTATTTATATTATAATAAATACAGTTATTTAAAAAAATCTAAATTTCTGTATTAAAACCATTGTGATGTCTGAAGTGTGAGGTGTCGTCTAGAGCACTAAAAGGGCTAGAGCTGGCCTGGAGCAAACGTGTTACGTGGTGACATCACCATGTTACGGGGGAAAAGGCGGGACTTCAAAACAAGGTGTTTCAGGCAGAAACTCCCTTTGGCGTGGACTCTGGGCTTTGTAACTTTACATGCACAAGAATCTATAAAACATACTAAAGGAAGCAAAAAAGCACAAATGCATTATAGGTCCTCTTTAACAACCCTTTAGCAGAAGTGGAGAGTTGAACTCAGGATGACCAGTTGAGGGGAAGCCTCTCTTTTGTTTATATGCACCACCCTGCTGCCAGGTAGTATCCAGTATCCAAGTGGATGAGCCACTTTATCAGACCTCACCTCTATATTTCTCAAAGTAATAAAGCAGAATATACCCTTCTACAAAAGACCCAGACATGCAGCCCAAAGCTCATAAACATGGTGTTCGTCTGACTGAAACAACGCCTGTTCACCAGTTCCTGGTCTGACAGCAAACACGACTCTAAAAGTAACCCTACATCTGTCATTTAAGACAACGCAGGCCTGTGAAAATGCTGACGGAGAGAAAACAGAACAGATGACAGACACTTAGAAGATGTGGGAAATAAAGACAGTCGACTGAGACAGTAAAGAGCGAGAGACATGGGAATATAAGGAGGAGAGAGAGGATGCCCTTGAACATCCCCTCCTGAAAGGATTTTCCACAGGACGGCCCACTGAAGAGGGAGCTCAGACAAGGACAGAGCTGCTGCTGCTGAGCAGCGATCCACGGCGACCTCCTGTGGTCACACCGGGTACGACACCCGAAAAAGAACAACCCCAGGCTCAAGGTGAAGGCTCTGCACAGACACCCCTTATGTAACCCTTTTCTTTTTTTTAAAGGAGCGCTATTTTTGGGAGACTACTGCATCATGTTTCCCCTCCGCGTCAGCCACTTATACGACATGATAACCCTCCCTCAGACAAATACCCGTGAACGTTAAAGCAGCTGCTATTCTTTTTCCACATGCTTTTATGCACTCTCGCTCTTCTCACGCTGCACAAAGAGCAAACGCTGCACCCCGGAAACGTCATTCACCAAATCCATCGGCTCTGCTCGGTTTTGTGCAGCGGAGGGAGACACGCTAAGCAAGACAACACAGAAATACTGCAGAGAGTGTGCACGGAGACGAACTCAGAGGGAAGCTGTCTGGTTCTGACAATAGAGGCAGGGAAGTCAGGAGGAATCATTTAAGAAGTACTTTTTCATGAAACACTGCACATTGCAGGGCTACTCCACTAACTTGTGCACCCAAACACACACACACACACACACACACACACACACACACAAACAAACACACACACACACACAAACAAACACACACACACACACCCTGCTGACATCCCTGTGATGGCACGAATGATTTACTTCTCTTGATTTGCTTGAGAGGGACGGTGGTGGTGGAGGTGTTTGGCATCTCTGTATGTGTGTGTGTGATTGTGTTCATGCATGTGCATTCGTCGTCGTCATTTCTGTGTGTGTGTGTGTGTGTGTGTGTGTGTGTGTGTGTGTGCTATGTTACACCTCGGGAGAGTAAAGGAGCTGTCAGGACAAATCACCTCTCTCCTTCTCCTGGGGTTTTTATGCCTCTCTGTTTCAGCCCAAATGAAAATATGCTCAACACAAATAACTAGGGTTCCTTCCCACCGTTTCCTAGGCAACCCTTCCTGCCTGGAGCCTCCAGTTTGCTGTGTTGTTCATCGTGAGCGTGTGAGAGTTTGTGTGTGTGTGCCGGTGAATGTGGGGTTTTTTTTGTCACTATTGGGGATGCCATTTCTGTGCGAAAGCAGCAATATGTTGCTGTTGACTGGACATTTTTTGTGTGTGTGTTGCATGTTCATGAAATATCGTTGAGGTATGATGTGATTTATGGATTCATGTGTGCATGTCCATGTCAATAAACACAAAATATATCGATGTTAACAGACATCGGTGCATCAGAGCTTATACATAGTGTATAACACCTGCAGCACAGTATATGTGAATGTATTTGAAAATATTAACATACACTGTGTGTGTGTGTATTGCATCATTATATGTAGACTACACACACCACATGTAGTGTGTACACACAGTAATGTATACACGGAAGCTACTGTATGTATGTTTTTATATTTCTATATATGTAGATCTTAAATATGGATGTATATGGATGTGTGTATATACAGTGTGTATGCATCACATTATATCATTGTACTATACTATATGTGTTGTGTGTGTTTTCCTGTATATGTATGTATGTAAATGTGTACCGATCAGCGAATAACATTATAACCACCTGTCTGATACTGAGTAGGTCCAGCACATCCCACAGATGCTCGATTGGATTAAGATCTGGAGAATCTGGAGGCCAAGTCAACACCTTAAACTCGTTGTTGATCATAGAAACATAATAGAAACATCTGTCAATATAACGCAATAGAGCTCAACATCAGGACAAACTACAGCCTCCAAAACGACAGCTGAACAACAGGAACTGAACATTATAACTTTCATGAAAATAGAATTTCTGTAGTATTTTTTGGCAAGTATACCCAAAAAACTGGCAACTGAAGGTATGTGTACATGTGTACATATACAGTTTATATACATGCATGCACATAAAAACAAAAAAGTAAAGTATATACTGGAACTGTGTATTGACAAGAATCTGTCAATACGATATGCATCACGATGGTAACGATTCAATATTTTGAGATGAGCTGTGATACTGTAAACAAGGTGATTTTTTAAATCACATTTTAGGAAAACGGTCATAGTATGAAGAACACACCAGAAATAATGTAAAGGGGAGATATGGGATAAGTTCAGTCACATATCAAGAGGTCAGAGGTCAGGGGACTTCTTTGAAAATGGTCATGACAGTTTTTCCTCACCAAAGTTTCAAACAACTTTGGAGCGTTATTTTGCCTCCTTTGTGCCAAGCCAGTATGACATAGTTGTTAGCAATGGACGCTGTAGGTTTTCCATCTTTTCCAGACCTCCAAAACTTAATTTGCTCAACAATTCACGCAAGTGTGGTGTTGTGACCACTGATGGCAAAGATGTTTCCCTCTGCTGGTGAAAACCATTGAATCTTTATTTGCTTATTTGGATCCCCATTGGCCACGACCAAGGTAGCAGCTACTCTTCCTCAAGTAAACATTATTATATCATACTTTTATCATAATGTGAAACAAAAATAAAATTAAGAGTGGAACTGTAATTTTACTGCAAAGCTAGCTAGCTACATCCATGAAAAAATAGCTATATGCCTGCAGATGTGGAGACCTTTGTTGCACGTCATCATGCACACCTGTATATTTGTGCAAGTGAGTGCATGCATGTACTGTGCATACAGTATGTGTATACATGTATGTGCATTAACGTGTGTTTCAGCATGACTGGATTATTTGCAGATGGAGTGCTTGGCTGTATTTGGGTGGGTGTGCTCTGAATTGAGGGAAGCCTATTAGAGGGGAAAGGGCCTGCAACATTTTAATCTCTAACACCCATCTATGTCTCTTTCTACTGCAGGGGGTTATGACATATAAAGCTCTTCCTCAAACTACAGGCCGGAGGTAGTTGGCCTGGAATAAAGGCTTTCCGCTCGAGGTGTGGACAAATCCTGATGCAGGCAGAGGGAGCAATGAGAAGGGGGAAGAGATGGAGGGGTGTGTGAGGTGGATGGGGGCGGGGGGGCGAGAGCACGGCAGTAGTTTTGGCCTGAAAGCCTGGACGCCTCGGCCAAATCTTTCTATGAATAAAAAACGAGCACAGAGAGGAGGATAAAGAGAGGAAGACAGGATGAGAGAGAGAGTGAAAAGAGTGAGAAAAAGGAGTTATAGACCGTCAGGGGCACACTTAACAAGAGAGAGGAGAAGTATGTGCGTATGTGTGTATATGAGCCAGCTGCAAATCTCTGTGGTTGTGGGACACTTCCAAGATAAGACCCATCTGCCAGGGTGATTTCATTAATAATACAAGCTCTTTGTACAGGGCACTCAATCTCACTCTCTCTTCCTTTCTCTCACACACACTCCGTCCAGGGAGGAGAGGAGTGTGTCGGCCATCTCCACGCTCCCAGCAGAAGCGTGGAGTCGAGCCCATTACAGCCGAGTTGTTGGTTCGTCCATACGTAGGGAAGCTCTCAAGGGGTCACCTCTCAACATGTTGGCTGATAGAGGGAAGGGTGGAGGAAGAGGAGGAGGAGAGGACTAGCCCACCTCTTCAAACCCCCACCGTGATGAGAGCTCTGAGTGCTCTGTGAGGGGTTCCACTCTCGGACTCCACTCACAGCCACTAAACAACACGCACACAAACACGCTTTAAAATATTCTGCAGACCACTCCACCCCACAAGCGCTCAATTTATTTACAGAATAAATGTCATCCTGGTTCAGATCCGCCATCGCTGATGGTCCCATTTCATTGTCTTTTTCTAAACCGTCCCGACTACACCACATATCAAACTGACTTCATGTATTAAAAGGTCCCGTATTGTAAAAAGAGAGATTTTCATGTCTTTTTTCATATCATAAAGCAAGTTTAAGTGCTACATAAATACTGTGAAAGTATCAAATATGCTCAATCCATAGAGAAATACTCACAGTCCGTATTCAGAAACTGTGCCTTTAAATGAGCTCTCGGGATTTCTGTATACTTGTGATGTCACAAATCTACAAGTCGGGATAATGGACAGCGAGCTGGTCATTGCTGTGAAATAAACCCCAACAGGCATCCCAACACAGAGGTCGCTGTCGTCTTATTTTATTCCTTCTTTCGTTGATTAACTTGTCAATAGATGACAACACTATTGGTTGTAGCAGGACCATACTGACCCACATCTACGGCGCCTTTAAAGAGATCCTATATGAAAGCCCCCCTCTTGTCGTATTCACAACCTCATTTTTTTGGTACATAAGCGAACATATTGTAATTTTAGTTGTACATTGTTTTTCTTGGCAATTTTATATGTCCGAGGAAAATGTTGATATTTCCAACAGCCTCATCTTTCTCCTCTGTCATTATGCCTTTTCATTTCCTGCGTTATGTTACCGACTAGCTAGCTTGCTAAACTGTTAGCCTCTGTGGCTTCTAGATGGCGACAGTAACATTAATATAGCCGTCGGTTAGCAGCGGTGCTCTTCATGACTTCCTAAACACAAGCTCATGAGTTTCATCTGAAGGCACCATATGTCCGAAATCTTAGTATGAAACGATAGTACACAAATTGCATACTTTTTCTGGTGAAATATTACAGTGTGCAAACACTGGACACCACAATGCAACGTGGTAGTGATGACAACATTCATTACAGCTCTGTAACGTCCTCAATTTAACTGTAAACATTAAATTTCACTTTGCAAGGCGTAATATATTTTAAATTAATTTAGACTTGTTTTGGTCACATGAGGTCAGCATGAGTTACCATGGAGACCTGGTGAAACAACCGGTAAAAGGGTTCTCAGGAAGTGACGACATAAATTACTGCTCAGTGCGTTCGAAAAGGGTCATACTGCTGTTCATTTGTACAACAATATGTTGAGTATGTAGCGTATAGCAAGCGATTTCGGACGCAGCCCCAGTTTATTTCTGGCTGCGGTGTATGTGAATGACAGGAAGTAAACATGGACCCATGCTGTTGCCTAGCAATGCAGTTCTGTTGCAGTTCCATCAAAATGTGCTAAAACGGAGCGTTTCAGACAGAGGATGAATACAGGCGTATTCAGGCAGAGGAAAATAAAAGGCTTTTTGAACATTAGCATGTAAACATGTTCTAGTAGAATCACAGTATGAACCTGAAAATGACAAGAGAGTTAAAAGCTGTGGCAAAAACAAGCACTGCCCGTGTGTCAATCAGATTCATTGAGACTTTTGAGTCACATAATCACAAATATGTCTGCGATAAGAAAATGAATCCAAGTTAAAATACTAATTATCCCTTAGTATTATTGGTGCAGTACAGGCTTATGTGTGTGTTTGTCCATTTGACCGTCTCCTGACTGTGAAATCGAGCCCACTGTCACCCATCTGATTGACTCCTGGCTATTCTTAGCCGTGACAATTTCTAAAATTGACAAAGGTTGTTACAACATGAGTCGCTGGAGGGCAGAGACGCCAAGCCGGCTCAACAGCCCCGGGGAGGGAGGCTCACTCTGCCTTCAACACATAAACACACATATGACCTGCCAAAATATATGAATCTAAACAAAAGTACTCGCCCATAGTGGAAAGGTAAAGTTACATACAAAAAAAAAAAAACTACACACAAGGACGCCCAGGTGTACACACACATCCACCCTGCCTCATCTGTGTGTCCTTGAGTCTGCTATCATTAGTTTCACCCCCTCTGCTACTCTCTCATATCATTTTTCTTTCCACCTGACACACCTCTGGATGCTCCTGAATGCCAAACCGGGCAGACTGATTGATTGCATGTGCCAATGTGTGTGTGTGTGTGTGAGTGTGTGTGTGTGATTATAGTTTATGTTATGTGTCCTGCTGTGGCCCCATACTCCCTCCCTCTCCCTCTTTCTGTCTCTGTCTATGTATCTCTGTCACGGCGGCGGTGGCACATTGAGGGCATAGCGTTCCGGCTGGTCAACCTGATGGAGCCGCTGACTCCGTGGTGTGGCGTGGATTAACATGGCACGGAGGATCTCGGGCCAGAGGAGGTCAGCCAGCCCGGAGCCCGTCTGCATCAGCTACCATCACCGCAGCACGGCAGAGCAGACGAGGACGCCAAACGCTGGCTGCCTGTCTGAATGTCAAGTTTAAACGTTTAACAGCACCCTGTTTAGACCAAGACCAACAACAACACCTTCATCCAGAGCTGTTAACTCTGCATCCACACAGTAACGCCACCAACCATCACATTCGCCACAGAGGAGACCTCGCCAGCAAGAATTACATCAACAAAGTCACCAACCAAAATAAGTTACCTGCAACTGAACCTTTTATCAACTATCACATTTCCTCCTCACCCTGCTGATTTTATTCCATGAACATTTTCTCTGTCAGGAAAAAATGATGAGTTGATTTTAGCTATTGGAAACATCAAGAGTTATCTATAACTATTATAACAGCAACATGAAAGACAAGTAAATAGTATTCTCAGTTATATTTCGAGGGAAAGGTATTTTCACAGTTTTAAACAGCTTTAAACACATAGTTGTAAACAAAACAAAACAAAACCCAACAAAACTGTTTGGTTAGGTTTAGTAAAATGACTCGGTCAAGTATATGTCTGGACCGTGTTTGGTCAGTTTGTGAATTGTTACACAAATAGTTAGTGGTCATGTCTGTAATGTTAAATCCAGTGCTACATGTCCACCATGGGACACTAGAGGACGCGCTGCTCCAATCAGCTGGCGGTGAAGCGGTGACGTAGCTTATTGTGGAACGTATGGTTTTACCTGCATCTGGCTGGTGGTTGGTGCTAATTTCCAACACTGAATGCATGTGATTGGTCCTTGGTTTTCAGCTGTTGTTCTGTCTAAACAATCTGCCATAATCTACATCTGAAAACATTTACACCCTAAACAGGTGATGCCACTGCTGAATCTGGTTTCATTTTTGAACAAGATCGCCTGTTTCCACTACTTGATCCAACAGTTCACCGTCAGGAGAGTAACTGTAGCAGCTACGGTGCTGCGTGTAGTGTCGCGGACATGCAGCCACTTTCCCAGTAAAAGTCTCCACCTCACATTTAGTTTAGTTTAGCAGGTTGTCAGCTGTGTGTTTGCCCAGATTAACGACAAACAGTGTGTGTGTTTGTGCTACGTTAGCAGCTGCTAGCATTGCCGGTGGCTTCGTGCCCACTGTAGCGTAACTTCAGTGACTTTGCAACAGACCACCAAGGTTAGGTATTGACCCCAATTAAGATTAGGATAGGTCGCGGGGCCGTAAGTCTCGCAAGAGTTTTTGCACATTTTTGCATTTTTTGCATTCTAGACATAACCGGGAGAGATCCTGTGCTGTTGGCAGAAGAGCCGTGGACTGTGATTACTCTGGGCAGCATACAGGGGAATGAATAACAATATAATATATTTCCTGCTTTTTCCCTGATGTAGATTAGTCGCTAAATTTGTCGCTAGTTGCTTTTTAGAACATAATCTAGTGACAAAGTCGCCAAATTGGCAACACTGCTGCTGGCTCTCTCTTAAGGTGGTGGAAGTATGCAGTGTTACGCATAGGTTTTATAGTGTATATACAGATATACAGAGATATGCACAGTTTCTCAAATATTAGTGCAAATAAAGCAAACTATACACAAACACTACAAGTGTGTAAAAACAGTTAAAATCAAGTCTGTTTTGGTTCTTACACTTTTACTGACTTATAGAATATATAAATTAAAGCACAAATTAAAGCATGTTCACAACCCAATAAAAAATAACTCCAAATGTCCCCCAGTGTATTCATACAGTACTAATAAGCATGGATGGATCCCTAATCAGTCTCTGGTGCTCCTTCTAGCGTGACGTACATGACATGGCAGAAGCCTCCTCGCACTCCCTCTGTGTGTCACACACACTTGACACATACATATTACACATCAGCCTCAAAATAAACACACCGTAAAGGACATGACAAGCATGGATCAGTCCAGGGTCCCACAGCGGGGGAACTGGTGACACTCCAGTGACACTGACTGGTGTTTTATTGTGACAGAGGAGCAGGGGAGCTCCGGCAAATCAATGGCTGTACAGAGAAAAGTGTGTCTGAGGCTGCATGTTGGGGAGTCGCAGTTCGTTGTTTTCCAGTCGCAGGCTTTTAGTAAAGGCAATGTGAGATTCATACTTTGATATAAAAGACAATCAGCAACATCATCATCGTTCAGTCATATCAGATCTGACATAAAACCTCCTTTTACTTTCCTGTTTGAACATGATAATGCCACTGTGCACAAAGCGAGGTCCATAAAGAAGTTGTTTTCAGTTTGGTGTGGAAATCCCTGACTGAGCCCTGACCTCAACCATATCCAATCCCACCTTTAGGATGAACTGGGACTGTGAGCCAGTTCCTTATCGCTCAACATCAGCACCCAACCTCACCAGTGCTCTTGTGGCTGAATGGGAGTAAATTCCTGCAGCCAGGTTCCACAGTCTTGAGGAGAGCCTGTCCAGAGGAGAGGAGGCTGGTATACAGTATGGCAGCCTATTAATGCCCCAGTCACCTTACGTTGTAATGTCTAGGCGTCCAAAGACTTTTGGCCATGTACCTTATTACAACCATAGGATTTGGCTGACAAACTCCACAAAGACTCTCACAAACGCACCACTTTAAATCTGGTAATGTTCTCAGAGATGTGCTCTTACGTCTCTTAGAAATAAGTCATCCAGCATAAAAAAAAAAAAATACTTATCGACTAAAGATATTAGTCTGCTAACACCAAATTAGTCCACTAATCTGCTAATTAGGGGCAGTCCAACCCTTTTTTTTTATTACCTTCACACTTTAAAAACACACTGTAAATTGTTTTAAAGAATTTATAAAAGTGACGTTCATTATCAGATCTGCTGTATGTTTGTATGACTGGAGTGAGCAGAAAACCCCGTAACTACCACCTGAGTTCTTTACAGCAGAAATAAGCCACATGATTCGGTGCTGAAAAGGTACAAAAACAATGTTTTTTTCACCAACAAAAAACTATTTGCATATCAACTGCTCACCCCGCGTTATGCGTTTTTCGCGCATGCCTCCATGTTGAAGGAAGGAATCAAAAAAATGAGAAAAGTCTTGATGAACATATTTACAAACTCTCACACAACTCGTTCAATACAATCCAAGTGTCATTTATCCATCTTTGATGAAACCTTACTATTTAAATCACACTCTCACACTTACGCAGACCCACTACTCGCCTATGTGAGTCCTAAATGTTTTAATAATATGTTTTTAGCAAAGATGCATGTGTTTGCATATGTCAGAGATAGGCAAACTTTCCAACTTTCACAATACCTGCCTAATGATCGTGAGGATATTCTGGCTGAGGACGATTATAAATCGTGAACTAAACAAAACAACAGGGTGCCTGGACATGGAAGCAATATTGATGAGAGGAAGATGGAGGTGGCTAGGATATGTATTAGGAAACCACCAAACAAGTAACATCATGTATGGATGTGATATGATTCTGTGTTGTATGGCCTTTGTAAAACATGAACAAATACATACAGATAATGAACGCAAGAGAACTTTCTATAATTATTCAGTTTCTCAGTTACAAAGAAAAAACATAAATTCATAAAATAAAAAATATATAATAATCCACCTAAACAAGCTGATTTTTTTCTTTGTTAATGAATTATTGGATCGGTGCATAGACTGGCGTACTCACCAATAAACGACCCCGTATTTCAGTACTGGACACATTTCTGACACTGGTATCAGTATCTGAATAACTCGACTACAATTTATCAAGACTTTTCTCTGTTTCTGCTTCTGTGTTTCATCAAGAATTTCAAGATGCTTACTGTCACACTTGTTATACAAGTACAGTTGTGTGAAATACTTTTAGCTGGGAAGCTCCATTAAAAACAGTAAGTTAAGTAGCAAAAGAAAATATTGTAATAATAATAAATGTCAAAACAATACGATAAGGGTATTTACAAATAATATACAATAATAAAAGGAAATACTTGATCCACAGGCATATTGAGAACACGTATGTATATAGATGAAGTAAAATAAATAACTAGAAAAGCACTCAGAGAGCGCAGACCTCCACCAAGCACCATAGTTTCCCCCCTGGCGGTTTCTTCTGGATCTGTCTCCTCAAGTATTAGAGCAAGATCAAATTCGTTGACATACTTCAGATGCTGAATTGTCTCAGCTACACAATGCCGCTTGTTAGAAATCTCTACCTCTAATATGAAATGCACAGTAGGCCAAAATGTAAGAGTGCCCCCATTTTTTATATAAATTGCTATAAAATCTGCCATCTGGATCAGATCTGGATCAGCCTTTGGGATTTGATAGAAGTACACATTGTACTACAACAATTACCAGAGATATTGAGAAACAATTTTTTGGGTCCCATTTACCCCAATGTTAACGAAAATTCCAAAGTGATCCAGAATCCAGGATTTCTTCCGGATCACCCCCAAAATTAAATCAGTTCTTCCTTTTCACATTTTCAACACACCCTGAAAATTTAACCAAAATCCGTCCATAAGTTTTTGAGTTATCTTGAACACAGACAGACAGATAAACGCCAGCAAAAACATAACCTCCTTGGCGGAGGTAAATATAGAAGCAGACATATACACACACACACACACACACACACACACACACACACACACACACACACACACACACACACAATTTAATTATGTGAAATTTAATAATTAAAGGTAACATGGGGTGAGTAACTGATGAAAATAGTCATTTTGTGGGTGAATTATTCCTTTAATGCATTTAGCACAAGGAGACTGATGTTTGGACACACACTTAAAGTTCAGCTGTGATGGAGATTATTGTTTTTCTGTGTGTTCTACGAGCTCTTTTGTCACCAACAAGTGTTGATTTCACCTCCTTTAGCTTCTTTGAGCAAACACTGACTTGAGAGTCATCCTTAAACAGAAGAGTGCTGCAGCTCTTTTGTTGTTGCCATGCATGCTGGGAATTTCTCCTCCATAGGGCGACACCGAGCCCCGACATGTTGTGTTGAAGAGATATTTTTAGTTTCACAAAAAGAAGGCAGCTTGCACACACAAGCGCGCGCACACGCGCCAAGTTTTCAGTGTTGTGGATTTAAGGTTAGTTAAAGGACTTAACTCCGGAGTGAACGACTGTGTGCATGAAGGTGTTTTCTTTTGTCACCTCTGGAGGTTGAATTGTCACGATTAGTGATAAATACTCACAGGGAGGGATCATGGATGAGATCTTTGAGGTTGACGCCACTGCGGTCCTCTGCAAGGTTCCGAAAACAGCTGTCACTCACTGGATAGACAAAGAGAGAGACAGACACACATCAGCAACCTAAAATGAAAGAGCTTTAGCACAAACTGCTGTAGTTACATCACAGGCGGCATCCAAACGGAAAATGATTCTTCTCACAAACACGAGTAATTACAGAGGAAATGGTATCACGCGATCAAAAACAGAAACATTTTGTCTTCCCAAATATTTTTTACTCTCATGCCAGCGCACTTACTCACTTTGCAAGACTGAGAATTACTATTTTCTAGTTTTCTAAACTGTGTCATGTTGTTCATGAGGAAAACAACACCAAACCTAGAAAAGCACTCGGAGAGCGCAGACCTCCGCCAAGCACCATAGTTTCCCCCCTGGCGGTTTCTTCTGGATCTGTCTCCTCAAGTATTAGAGCTAGATCAAATTCGTTGACATACTTCAGATGCTGAATTGTCTCAGCTACACGATGCCGCTTGTTAGAAATCTCTACCTCTAATATGAAATGCACAGTAGGCCAAAATGTAAGAGTACCCCCATTTTTTATATAAATTGCTATAAAATCTGCCCTCTAGATCAGATCTGGATCAGCCTTTGGGATTTGATAGAAGTACACATTGTAAATCCCTGAGTCAAATTTCATGACCTTTGGGCAACAAGTACCAGAGATAGTGAGAAACAATTTTTTTGGGTCCCATTTACCCCAATGTTAACGAAAATTCCAAAGTGATCCAGAATCCAGGATTTCTTCCGGATCACCCCCAACATTAAATCAGTTCTTCCTTTTCACATTTTCAACACACCCTGAAAATTTCATCAAAATCCGTCCATAAGTTTTTGAGTTATCTTGAACACAGACAAACAAACAAACAGACAGATAAACGCTGGCAAAAACATAACCTCCTTGGCAGAGGTAAATATCTTTCTTTCATCAGATGATGAAAACTACATGAACAACATCCCAGAAGCTCCGATCGCTCACATCTCTGAATAGTTCGGTGCTTCAGTCTTACATTTTGACCCACATTTCATACCTGTGGAAACTGGACATATGGTACAGTATATAATACTGTATATAGCAATATACTATATTGTGATACTATAAACAAGGCGATATATTGCTGTTTTTCAAATCTAATTTTTGGAAAACTATAATATAAAAATATACCACCACATGTATAAAACAGTGAAATGGCTACTATGGGGGTTAACATCATTACACATGAATACACTTGGGCTCAATGGATCCACAAGAGTCTCAGCTTTATAGTGAGACCCAAATTATGCCATTCCAAGACTGTTTCGGGACCCCAGTACGCAGAAATATTCAAATACATCACTTTAGAATAGGTTAAAAATAACACATTTGTACTGTATGCAAAAAAACACAGCTTTGATTTTGCCACAAACTTTTTGATTATCATAAAGTGGGCATGTCTGTAAAGGGTAAATTTTCATTCACATATCTGGAGGTCAGAGGTCAAGGGACCCCTCTGAATAATAATGACCCTTATTTAAAGCATTAGGTCCTAAAAGTTGCAAAACGCACTAATAGTTGAATCCAGAGTTATTTCCCTTCCTTCGCTCATGTGAATGAGACCCAGACTGAGGCTGGACCGAGGGCTGGGAGGCGCAGTTAGCAAGCTTTAGCAAGCTTTGACCCTGTGACCTCTATGGGTGCAGTGGATGTGGAGGATGGCTGGAGGACCTGGGTACTTTTCAACTCCGAAGTCAAGCCATTTTGGTTTCATGTGCCACTTTCATAGGAATGAACCGAGCCCTGCCTCCAACGCTATATCCAGTTCTGTCTATACATCCATGGGTGCTACATTGTCTTCTGCGTCAAATATGGCTGACATCACCTTCACCCTGCACACTTTTTGATCACACTGAGCCCTACGTGAAGCCACACCTCCATCGTCTCCAACCTCTCGGCACGGCAGCCCCTCGACTGCAGAGCAGGTGCGAGCCACATGAGTCATCACGGTGATCACAGACGGATAGAGTGACGGATAGAGCGAGACAGGGAGACATGGGGAGAGGAAAATGGGAAAAAGGAAAATAACAAAGTGAGAGGAAACAGAAAGAGACAGACGAGGAGGATGAAGAGAGGGACAAGGTGTTTCGTGATTTGATGGGGCCAAACGTGAACGGACACGCTCGCGTCTTAAAATAGATGCAAAGCGAATCACCGGAGGGGGGGGGGCAATGATGGCGGTGGCGGCGGCGTTGGTTGTGGTGCAGTGGATTTAATCCAAGAAAACTTGTTGTACACAAGACTGGAAATGTCATGATGTTACTCCAATGAAGTGCCATGATCCATGAACAAGAGGAGGGGGCGGAGGGATGGGGCGAGCGGACGGGTGAAGCAAGAGTGGTGTAAAAAATGGAAGTGTGTGGGGGGGGTGTAAAGGGATGAGGGGATGAGAGTGAGGAAAATGTGAGATTGAGGGGATGAAAAGGATTTTTTTTGATGAGGAGAAAAGCAGCAGCGATGGGGAAGCAGCACAGTGGAGACAGAGGTAAACAGAGGGTGCAGGACGTTGCTCTGGGCTCTGGCAAATAAATGGGAGAGTGCTGACATTTGCACACCGAGCCAGCTCAGAAAGAGAGAAAGAGAGGGAGAAACAAGAGAGACAGAAAGACTGCGGGAGGGGAAGAGGAGGAGAGATGTAGCGAGGGAAAAAAACGGTTGGAGGGAGGAGAGAAAAAGGGGAGCAAGCACATGGAATACACACCATCCTGGCTTTAGAGGGGCACTGCTGCAGAAGAGCATGTGTGTGTGAAGAGGGAACTTCCTTCAAGACTGCAGTATTACACACACACACACACACACACACACACACACACACACACACACACACACACACACACACACACACACACACACACACCTCCTCAGTCTTTCTCTCCCAGCTACCCCTTGATCTAAAAATAGCCGTTCCACTCTCCTACAAGAGGCAGCAACCATTCTGAACCAATCAACACGCACTGTCAAAGGCATCGGTACCCACCACCCCTCGATATGTGTGTGTGCACATGTGTGCAACAAGGGGAAGTCCTGAGCGAAGGTAATAAAACTGCCCCTCCCTGCTGCACCGCTCCGTAGAAATGGTGGGAAGGCGATCCCTTCTACGAAACAATAGCAGGGAGAAGGATCGGGAGAGCGAGAAAGGGAGGGAAAAAGGGGGGAAACAAAAACAAAGGAGGAGAAGGAGAGTGGAGAGAGGGGAATCTGGCTGCAGTTGAAACAGGCTTCAAAGGAATATTAATGTGATCCTGTGCAAGAACTGAAGACAGGGGAAGGACAGAGGACAAGGCAGGATAAAGGTGCGCTACAATTTATGACGCCGGCTCCAGAGCACCACCCCTGCATCTCCAGGTAAATCCTCATCGCCTGCCTCCAAACATCTCTGATGTCCTCCGTCCTAAAACCCAAAACCATCTAATCATCACAGCAGACGTCCACTTAGCTTTGCAACCTACAACCTTCCCACTAGCTCAGAGT
Source organism: Pterois miles (assembly GCA_947000775.1). NCBI lineage: Eukaryota > Metazoa > Chordata > Actinopteri > Perciformes > Scorpaenidae > Pterois > Pterois miles. The sequence goes on along the minus strand of CAMQGK010000634.1, from coordinate 3,619,252 downwards.
AACACCACCCTAGTCCTAGATCACGGCCAAAGTGAAGACGCAATGCAGTGACCTCGTCCCACCCCAGCGGGAAGCTATTCACATACAGCAAGCTTAAGGTCACTGCTTCTGCATGGCTGGACAGCCACTAGAAGACAGACAGCTACTGTAAGGCCGGACAGACAGTTGTCACAGCTGAGACTGGTCACCAGTATATCATCCTGCTACTCTGGGGTCAAATGTTTAAAGGCAAGGAGAAGCTCTTGGCGATGTAGTAGTGATTCAAACCCTCACAGGTTCTGCATTTAGCATCAAAAATATGCTCAAATCACAACATGGCAAACTGAAACCTAACAGACAACAACAGCTGTCAGTGTGTCAGAGCGCTGACTTGACTATGACTTGATCCACTGGGATTATCATAAAGTGGGCATGTCTGTAAAGGGGAGACTGGTGGGGACCCAGAGAACCCATTTACATTCACACATCTGGAGGTCAGAGGTCAAGGGACCCCTTACAGTTACAGTTTTTCCTTGCCAAAATTTAGCGTTAGTTTGGAGTGTAATTTAACCTCTTGAGGTTAGGTTTTCTACTCTCGTATGATGTCAGTATCTTCTCTCTAGCTTTAAAACTGAGATTGCCACAACCTTAAAAATCACAACTTGCGTTAACGCATTAAAGAAGTTAGTGGTGTTAAGTCGAACTTGCGTTAACACGTTATTATGAACGGTGACAGCCCTAATTTAAATACGTATAAGCTCATAATTTTGGCAATGCAATTTTTGATTCAGCCAGTGCAATCGAGTTTCATATGACTGCACACTTTTCTTTCCAATATGCCTTATTTAATTTTTATTTTTGTCTGTGTATTTTTTCCACAGCTTTTATTTGTATGTGCTAATCATAATAACAAGATATGGCTGAAAACTTTGGAAAAAGGCGGTAAGTGGATTTTTATTTGGTCAAACTATTCAAGGTCAAGAATGAACACATTCAGACTGATTGTTTTGGGGGGAGATCTGTACCAAACAAAGATGTTTTCTTCAGTCTGTAGAATATGATGTGTAGGCCAGGACATCTCTGCAGAACCACAATATTTTATTAAAAATGTATTTTTTGACACACATATCAACTTAAATAAATATTACGCCTCCTACGATTAGAAAATTGCAGGAAATTTTATTGTGATTTTGATAAAATTTTGATTAATAGTGCAGCCCTACTTTTGAACTTTTCAAAAACAATGTTACAAAGTTCTTTATTATAAAATAAAAAAAGACATAAAACAATAATCATAATATCTTAATACTTCATCTAGTAAGTGTACAAAATGTTCAATGTGTACAGTCCGTACTTAATATTCAATGTGTAGAGTGCATGTGTACAGTATTGTTTAACTGTGTATTTAATGTTGTAGAGATAATGTTTAACAGTTACATGGGGTTTTGTATATATTTTTCATAATTATATGAAATATAATATAATATAATATATATAAATATATATTTTATAATAAAGTCAAATGAAGAAATGTTTTTAAAAAATGAGGACTGACTTAACACGCTTGAGTTGGAGTATGTCTTAAACCACAGTATTTCTCCATGTGGGCATCTCAGCGTAATCATTTTTCAATTTGACATCTATTTTCTGGAGCCTATGCCTGTATTGACTCCTATCATCTCATATTTGCCTCCACCTGTGAGTGTGTGTGAGTGGATGTCTCCAGGCTACAGCGGTGGGAGGAGAGCAGGAGGCCCGGTGCTTCAGAAGCATTGCACCGCTCACACGCGAGATCTAGACCTGCACACCCAAACACAAACACTCGGCGTACGCTTTTAAAGGGTTAATCGCTAAGCCATAGCAGAGCGGGAGAGATCGGGTCACAGGGGACGACATCAAGAGACCAAAGAGAACTGATCAGGGAGGAAGAAACGTCAATATGGAGAAAAAATGAGGGAAGAAAAGATGAATGGGAAAAGTCTATACAGCACTAAGCTCTGTTTCCCTGCCCTGGCTCTTCTGGAGCAATATAGCATAAAACCAATGAGCATGTCTGCACAATACAACCAAATAAACAAGTGCAGTTATTAATGCTAATAATTAAGTCATGTGCCCATTCACTGTCCTTTTACAGAGATGAGAAGATCAGACACGATAAAAAAAATGCAGTGGTGGAAAGTAAACAAGTACATTTACAGTTAAAGTACAAGTTCCTCAAACAATTTCCAATTTATGCAACTTATACGTGTATACTGTACTATTACACTTGAGCATTTTAACTGATTAATGCTATCGGTTACATGGTTAAAACAAATATTAATAATTAATTATAAGGCTTACAAAAACTCAGAGGAGCAGCTCGTCACTTTAAGGAGGAAAGCTGGTCCACCTTAAGAGAGAGCCGGTGCAGATACAGGAAGTTGGCTCTGGACTTCCAGCTGAGGAGTTGTAGCTTGTAGCCTCGTAGCATTTATTCACCGACAAATAAACTGAACACACACAGCTATAACGGCACCAACAAACCCACACTCACCACCACCACACACACTCATGGTCAGTCGGGCAACGCTAGCAGCCAGCAGCTTGGTCACGAGGTCCCAACATTACAGGTTGTGCTGTTGTCACGGTCTCCATAGACATAAACAGAGGAAGGAAATAAATAAATAAATAAATAACTCTGGATTCCGCTATTAGTGCATTTTACAACTTTTAGGACCTAATGATTTAAATAAGGGCTACTGGAGTTGGTTTACCTCAACAAAAAAATATTATCCGCTGAGTTACAAATGTCTTTCCCATGTAAGTCTATGGGAAAAAGTCTTTTTGGGCTCAATGGCGTCATGTGACGGTCACAGAAGTGGCAGTACCACCGTTTGGCCACTAGGAACAATGACCGGCGCTCTTACTGAAGGCTTGGACCTAATGGATGCTGAAGATCTGGGTATTTTTCCAGTTGGAAGTCAAGTCATTCTGGCGTCATGCGCTACTGAGCAACTCTCATAGGAATGAACGGGGCCCCGCCTCCAACGCCGTAGCCACTTCTCTTTAAACATCCATGTTTGACTCACATACTGACTTTTTGGAGCATATTTGATGTAGTCACTTCCAAGTCGAAACACATTATGTGTTTAACAAGTAGAGTAGTTGCTGTGTGAATGTAGTGTAGACAGGAAGTTTTGCAGTCTGATAGCATGCAGGCTAGGGACTCTATAATAGAGTAGCTTAGCTAGCTAGCATGCAATGTGTCAGTCTGTTAGCCACTAGCAGAGAGGATTCATAAACTGCTACGATGTTGCACTCCATCATTTCCAGCACATAAAGCAGACAGCACTCATTATCTCCCTGGCATCCCACACTAATGGGGTTTTCCCTTATAGCAGGTCTCCACCCACACATCCACCACATACAGTAACTCTCATGCACTGTGTTGTATGCATTTCGACACACATATATAGGCAATGTTACACTACAATATCAGCCTCATAGACTTTTTTTCAGGTACATGAACACTCCTATACACACACAGCTTTGGACACCTTGCCATGGATCAGCAATTTTACACAACACGGGCGACAAATCACAGTGCAAGACAGAGCACCTAAAGTTGCTTGTGCCAAAGTCTGCTTCCAGCCCAATTATGACAGCACTTATCCATCATTATAGCACAATAGGCTACCCTGCTGCTCTTAAAAGATTTGACCAATCCAAAGTCAACCCTTACCTGCTGCTAGGTTGGACAATGACCAAAAAATACTTCAGCATACTTTGCGGCAGCAACGAAGCAGAGATAATATAAACAAAGGAACAAAACGAGACAAAATCAGGTATCAGAAACTCCTTCGGCTCAGAACTCCAGCGGAGTGTCCGGCAGTGACCTGCCGTCGGGAGGTGGAGAGCTCTACGCCCGGCAGCATCGGCTCCTCCTCCGGCCAGGAGCAGAGCTTCACCTCGCTGCTCCGCCAGTCCCCGCTGGGAGTCAGCACTGACACCACGCTGCTGGAGGCCACATTGTTGGGCCTGCTGAAGGGAAGGGATCCCTGTCAGATCCTGCTGCAGTAAAATGACTGGTTTTCTAAAGGGACTCTGGTGCTTGGAAACACTACCACTTTTGACCACAGCGACCGCCAAAATGAACACAAAATTATAGTTCCTTGTCGTAACTGTGGCTATATACAACGTAATGTATCCTTGACGATTGTGACACATGTAATGTGACTTACATAGCAGTGTTATCTTTGAACAGACGTAACATATAGTACATGTATAACACAGGAACAGGAAAGGGGGACGATGACTGAGGTTTGTTTTAATGCTACTAATGCTACTACTAAAGATACAACAGCATATGAAACTAGAAAACTTAGGGAATCCATTGGTACCAATTGGTAAATTTACCATTGGTAAATAACGCTCCAAACTTGCGCAAAATTCGGTGAGGAAAAACTGGCACGGCCATTTTCAAAAGGGTACCTTGACCTCTGACCTCAAGATATGTGAATGAAAATGGGTTCTGTGGGTACCACAAGTCTCCCCTTTACAGACATGCCCACTTTATGACAATCACATGCAGTTTGAGCCAAGTCATCGTCAAGTCAGCACTCTGACACACTCACATATGTTGCTGCCTGTTAGGTTTGAGTTTGATTGGAGCTTATTTTTTATGCTAAATGCAGAACCTGTGAGGGTTTCTAGACAACATTTGTCATTGTTTTGTGTTGCTAGTCGATTTCCCGTAAGAAATATATACATTCATTTGCATAAAGCAGCATATTTGTCCACTCCCATGTTGATAAGAGTATTGAATATTTGACAAAAGTCCCTTTAAGGTACATTTTGATTATTTAAATTTAACTGCGATTAAATATTTTAAACGATTGACAGCACTAGACAAAAGTGCTAATGTAATTTTGTCCAAAAAATGCTGAATATATTTATATATGTGCAGATAAAATGTGCAAATCCATCAGTGGAGGGATCACAGCGCAGCGCCTTCTTCGTCTGAACAGCCCACTTGGCATCTCTATTGTTCTTTACCCGCTAACAGCAGTGCCAATGGCCCTCCAGCCCTGGAGAAGCTACTACGGGTAGGTCAAACACTGGACTGGGCTGACATCTACTGGTGGGAGGGACGACACCTCTGCACACCAATAAGCCTCGACCGAAGTGATATCATTGCTCCCTGTCTCCTATTTTACTGGCTTGTTCTGTGTCAAATGGAAACACTGGGCCCCAGGCCTCAGATTAAATGGGCTTAATGATGAACAGAGGTATGGACCCGCCTCCAGATTGTAATGGGGTGGGGTAGACATCTGACTAGGGGGCTTTCAGTACAACACCCCCCTCTTAGCCAGAAGAGGACAGGAGTAGCGGTGCACAAATACCAGCATCTTCATTCCATGGCAGGGTAAATTTCCAAATTAATAAAGGCTTCACGGTGCTGGGTAAAATATAGTAACAGCAATAACAGCAGATAACCTAATCTAATATAAGCCCACTGTATCTTAGCAACCTTGTTAATTCTGAGAGGAGCAGTGGGGTAAGCAGCAGCATCCATCATCAAGGACACACCCAGCAGCAACACACACACCAATTACTCACAAACCCTCAAACCCACGACACCACGCACATGCACATGCTATCTTACCATTAGCCGCTATCTCAATCACACTGCGATGCAGATGAACGCATACACATGTGCGTGGCTGCACGCTCAGGCACATACACACAGATCCTCGGGCTTACTGTAAGCAGCCGGGAGAATGGAGGGGGTGTGGAGCGGAACAATGGGATCCTAATCGTCGGGCTGCATTTCAAAGCCTCTCCCCTCTACAACACTGTTTCTAGATAAGATTTGAAAATGCTATTTATATCCGCGGGGAAAGGAGCCAACCAGCAGCTTGATTTTCAGTTATTTGAAGTCAGATCTAAATTGGGGTGGAGTTACATAATGCAAGGAGTGCGACACTCCACCTGCTACTGCCGAGCCAGCCATTGAAGAACACTACGGCCCCACGCTAATACTGCAGCTAATAATTACTCTATCGGCTTAATAGCCATCGCTCGCTACACCAAAGGAGCCCGGCTCATCCGTGTGGGTACAGCAGTGGGCCGATCCGCATCTCAAATCTAAACCTACTCCAGCGTAGCCAGGCTAAAATCCGGCAACCACGCTGAGCCAAGGACAAAACAACACAGCACAACATGGCCCAGTCCCCCCACGCACCAGATGTGCAGGGAGGGAGAGACAGAGAGGGAAAGACAGCTCTGTTCTTCACAGCTGTGTCCCAGACAGGCAGGGAGGGCCCATCCATGGCCCCGGATCCCCAAACTCTCTCCCAACCGCCGTCTCCCCGGAGAGGAGAGGAGAGGAGAGGAGCTCCATCCCAGGCTGAGTGAAGACGGAGGAGGAGGAGGAGAGGTAGGATGGACATTTGGTGTTGAGGGAGGGTGAGCAGGAGTCTAACCCTGACAGGATTAAGAGAGCAATTCAAACTGGATGAGAGAAAGGGGGGAACAGAGAGGAGAGGAAAGAGAGGAGAACAGCGGCGGGAATACTCAAAGAGGGAGGCCAGAGAAAGCAGCAAAATGGGAAGATGGGGAGGTTACAGGGGAATGAATAAAAAAACATGGAGGGGGAATGAGAGTGAAAAAAAGGAGGGAAGATGAAGGATATAGAGTTCAACCGCTGAGCCCCCCCCCTTCATCGCCATACAGATATATTTTCACCATCCAGGCATTTAACTGTTCACAGTGCAGACTAATGCTGCTCGATTATGGCTGAAATCATAATCCCGACTTTGGTCAATACTGAGATTATTTAATATGAATCTGGCCCACTTTAAGAGCAAAATTAAGAGATCTACTAAAAACTCGGTGCTCTTATAAACAATTCAATCATGAACGCACTGGCTGTAGATACTATTAAGTTAACGTGATGACACAGAGTTAATGCACATTTGTTTTAACGCCACTCATTTCTTTAACGCAACTTGTGATTTTCAGGTTGTAGCAGGCTCAATTTTTAAAGCTATAATGAAGTTACTGGCATCACTTGAAACTAGAAAAACTAATGAATCCTCTAGTATCAACCATGTTATGCTAGCCTGTCGTGAAGGTTAAACAATGCTCCAAACTTATGCTAAATTTTTGGCGAGGAAAAATTGGCATGGCCATTTTCAAAGGGCCTTGACCTTGACTTTTGACCTTAAGATATGTGAATGAAAATGGGTTCTATGGGTACCCACAAGTCTCCCCTTTACTAACTTCCCCTGAACTGCTTGTGATTATCATAGTGTGGGCAAGTCAAGTCAGCACACTGACACACTGACAGCTGTTGTTGCCTGTTGGGCTGCACTTTGCCATGTTATGATTTGATCGTGTTTTTTATGCTAAAGTCAGAACCTGTGAGGCTTTCTGGACAATATCTGTCATTGTTTTGTGTCGGTAATTGATTTACAATAATAAATACATAGGTGCATTTGCAAAAAGCACCATATTTCCCCACTCCCGTGTTGATAAGTGTATTAAATATTTAGACAAATCTCTCTTTAAAAAGGCACATTTTGAATAGATAACAAACGTGACATTAATTTGCAATCAGTCGTGATTAACTATGGACAATCATGCAATTAATTGCGTTTAAATATTTTAATCAATTGACATCCCAAAGCCTACATTTTAAAGTTTAATGCATCAATCTGGAGCACTTTGAGTGCAAAATTAAGGGGCTAGCTCTATGAAGAGCTCGGTGTTCTTGTAAATAATTTAATCATAAACACACTGGTTGTATAGATATAAATAGTGATGACATGGCAAAAAAAGCCACGGCCACAAAGCATGCTTGATGAGATGGGGTCTGTGTTTCAAGACAGGCGGCCCCAGGTGACGGCCATGCCAGGAACAGAAAGCTCTGTCCTGGCGACGGGGTGCTGTAAAGCATCACCTTTAGCCCAGGCTTTTCCAAACCGACATAGAGACGGTCGCGGCGCCCCACAATGCAGGAAATATGGCTGCCGAGGGCCAGCCAGCACCAGAGAGAGTTCCCACCAGGGGCTCCTCCCACACAGAGTGGAGTGAAAAGCGCACTGCTATAAAGGAAAAGGGTACGCTGGATTTATAACACAAGACAAAACAGGAGCGTCACTGCGATTCGGAATGTGGCATAATAACCATTTTATGCTGATTATCTTGTTTTCAGCCAAAATGATAATTAATTGCACAGCCATGGTGCAGACACAGATCACTGATGGACATACAGATGTGAAAAATATAAGAAACATATAATATTAGAAACATTAAAACCCTATTTTCACCTGATATTATTATGCTATCTGTATCTCGATAGGTTATCTGGATAACAGTATCTAATCATGGGCCTTTGCAGTATTAATAAGTGTTATCTTTATCTCAATTCTGCTCACATTGTGATTGATTAGATAGGTGGAGCTCGCTCTAAAAGACACAAACACAAGTACAGGCTTTAATAGGTGTTTGGATCCATATATGGGAGGAAGTGTGCATGTGATTAGTGCTGAAATGATTAATCAGCTAGTCGATTGACAGCAATGTACAATAATTGATTGATCATTCAAGTCAATTAACAAGAAAAAAAAAGGCCAAACATCCACAGTGGTGGAGCAGCAGGTCACTGCTCCAATTAGTGCAAAACTGTCTTTTTCAGGACACATTCACACCCAAGCACTACCCGGTGCCTCATTTTTTGACCAGTGCCCTTGAGCAAGGCCACCCACATACATACTCTCACTGTTTTACATTATTGATAATTTAATATCGTTGGGTTTTGGCATGTTGGTTGGACAAGACAAACAATTTAAGAAAATCACCTTAGGCTCCAGGAACTAGTTTCAACATTTTATAGATTGATGATTCATTGATTAACCTCTTCCAATCTGTGAGGGCACCGGCGCCCTTGGAGTGAAGATACTGGTATCATATGAAACTAGAAAACCTGATCTAGTGGTACCAACCATGTCATGCTGGCATGTTGAGAAGAACACTAAATAATTCTATGAAGTTATGCAAAATTTTGAGAGAAAAAAAAAACATAAGTGGGTATCACTGTAGAACCAAGACTTGTGGATCCAGTGAGCCCAATTGTATTCATGTTAGTCCCCATAGTAGCCATTTCTTTGTAGTGAGACCATTTTTGTTGTATAAAATGACCTGTGGTGATCTCTAGGATAATCACAGCCTCATGAAACTTTACAAACACAAACTAGAGACCTGGAGCATTCAGAGGATGGATGGATTTCCTCGGCATATTGACGGTAAGGGGGTTTCTGAGCAGTTTCCCAGGAGTGCTCGCCATCCAATAGCTGAAAAATGCAATTCTTGCAGAAATCAAAGATTGTAGAACGTTTTTGACATCAAATCAAAGCATGGCTTTTTCTCTGGTGTTCTTTGGTCTGAAGTCTTGGTGTCTTAAGGTGGTATTTTGGAGGGATTATTGATCATTTTTATAATTTCAAGTGCTAAAAATAGCTCACTTTAATATCAAATCTGTTTAACAAATGGTATCAACCCAAAAATTGCAGCAACAACTCAAGAGACATAATAGAGCACAGAGATGGTCATTACATATTTCTATCATAATGTTCTAAGGCCTTATACAGTCTCACAATTTATTCTAATGTTTTTTTTCTGATTTTTGATTAGACCAACTTGACACACAGGGCTGACCTGCATCTCAAATTAATTTTCAGGTTTCCAGCTTTCAGATGATTACATCACTTCTATGTGACATCTACTGTTGACCTGCTATCTCCCCTAAATACTCCCTGCACGCCCCTAAAAAGACAATAAGAGGTTGATAAAAAAAGAGGGGTGGAGTGGAAAAGGTTAAAAAACTAGATGATTAATGAATTAATAGTGAATTCAATCATTAATTGCAGCCGTAATTGGTAAAAATAGGGAGAAAGATTGTGCTGACCCAACTCCTTGCTGAGGCTTGCTCCTACTGTCATCTGGAATAAATAAAACATGAGGCCGGACCCCAACACCAGCATACTTAGTCAGCAACCAATAATACACCTCTATCACAAAACACACCCACCAACAATTAAAGCAACTAGATATGAAATTAACTTCTCTTCCGTGATGCAGCGTGTGCAAAAACTATCCACCATCTGTTTTATGTGATCTACCCGACTCAGCCCACTCTCAGTCACCTCTCACACCTGAACCTATCTCTGCGACAAGCCTGAGACCACAACCCCCCAACAGCCTGCAGCTCTCCACAAAAGCCTCTCGTATAGATGTTTTATTAACATGGCCATAAATATTGAAAAGACACTTACTAATGAAGCCAAGGAAAAAAGCTCCACAGAAATGTACAGCACCAGGGAATACAGGCACCTTGGATATGACACCCTACACTCCCTCATCTCATTTCCCACGCCATGACTAGAATACCCCCACGGCTTCAGCACCACCGCACACCCACAAACACATTTCCCCCTCAACAGCCCCCATCTTCTTCCCCTTCTGTGTTATGAAATCAATGGATCGGAGAGGTTTGACGATGCGCCACACCCCTTTGTGAATATTAATCATAAATCACAGGCTCGGTATAATGAGGCTTGTTTCTAATGACAACAGGCGTGATGAATGTGTCTGTGGCTCGCCGCGGCATTATCATATAGCCGGGCAGGAGTATGCATGTACTATGAGGAGGCTGGGCGGGTGTGTGGCCGTGGGCGGATGAGGTATCGCTGCTTTTTTTCCCCATGTAGCATGACATTTCGACAGCAGAGAGAGGGCCCACGGCTAGCCGGCTCTCCGTGGCATTTCCAACAGCTGTTTACACACACACATACACACAAACGTAACGGGCATCGTGGGACACGGGAGTGCATGTGCTGTAAATGCAGTTCAGAGTGAAGCCATTCATATGATGCAGTTTACTATAAAAGCCATAGTAGATGCCATTTGAGTATCTGCTAGTGTAAGATAGAAAATAACACATGTTGTATTTGACTAATAGTACACATTATAGTTAAATAAGCACTCGGTGGTGGGAGAGGGGACTGTTTACAAGGGCACTGGGCTGTTAACCTTGCACAGCAGCTGGATTCTCGTGTTGTCACAAGACCCAGCGAGAATCGCAGGATCCAACGGCACAGGAAAATCCATCTTGTCAGTCTTCAAGTAATGAGTTTGTGTCAAGCTCGCCAGAGAACGGACCAATCAGTGTCCTGTGAGGAGCTACTGGCAGCTACAGGCGTGGCCCCGGCGTGCGAGACACAGAGAGGCGACTGTTCGCTCTAAACAACAGTGGCGGCTCCTAAAGAGGTTCGTGTAGATGCTGCAATAGCATCAGTTCTATCAGAGCTGGAGAGGATTTCTTCAAGGAAGACAAGCAAAGTACGAAAGAAGAGCAAAGTACGAAACTAAAGGTGTAAAGTGTGGTGATGTTTTTTTTTTTTGCCTTCAGTTAGTTTAGGTTTTGTTAAATTGGAACGGATGGTTCATCAAATCACCAACCAAGTGTTTTTTTTTAAATGACTACCCTTTTCCAAACAGTTTCCAACAACGGCTTCTCAGATGGTTCTGTGTAACAAACCATTTGACAGGTTACTGGGCAGCATCACAGTTCAAAGAACCGTCTCAAGGGGCTTTACAATCCGTAAGGCATCTGTCCTTAGAAGGTGTCGTATCTTTGCTTAAAGTAGGGCTGCCGTCAACCAAACAAATTTGTAGATGACTAACTCTCATACGATTCTGTCAACAAACTGATTAGTTGACTTAATCAACAGATCTGTAAATCTTAGCTTTTCCACAGTCACACAAAAGCACCACTTTAAATCTGGTGCTTAGCAGTGATGTGCTCATAAGTTTCTTGGAAATACGTTATTCAGCATGAAAAAGCATAACAAAATGACAAAATTAATCTTAGTCGACCCAGACGAAAATGACTAATGACTGACCGATGAATGAGTGATTAATGGAGGGGACAGCCCTGGCTCAAAGTACATGAAAATTTGCATTTAACAATTCAACAACAATCTCTCTTGCTAAACAAATTAAGAGTTGGAGTTCACTGGCGTTTACCTAATCTGAATCCAGTATTGAACCTAGTTCCAAGTCTGAATCCTTTCAATTAGTATTAGCCTCCAAGATTTCCATAAGTAAATAAATTTTCGACCACATTAGATAACGAGCCAGAAAAACTAGCTTTTAGTCGCAGCCGTAAAGTTCACAACTGTAGCTACAACCTGAACAGAGAGCAGCACAAGATAGGAAATGTTTCCTAAATGTAATACATGAAAACACACAATCTACTGATGGTCATTGAGTGGTGTGACAGAGTGATACGTCTTTACACTCAAACAATCTTTGGCTGAACAGACACCTTGCACAGAGCATATTAACCAAAACACACACACACACACACACACACACACAAAAATGAATTTTTTGTTTAATTTAATCAGCTATAGCTCATATAATTTACCTAAATGTTTTGTACATCATTGACTAATAGAAAGGAACGATAAGTGATTCGATAAGTGATTTGCTGGAACTTGCTGAATCCTCTGAAAAAGAGTCTCTGTGTGGAGGCAGAAATCTCAAAGACACATATCTCAAAATGTGGGACAATATAACCAAAACTGTCTGCATGGCCGGACACCTCTAGAGGTAAGTGAGAAAATAATATTTGTGTGTAATTTGTGTGAACTGACCCTTTAATCTTGGCTGGTTTACAGGATTCTGCAGCTCAGAAAACAACATATGTTAAAGACAACAAGGATGAGATCATTACAGGCTGACAGACATACAAATAAATAAATGAATTCACACCTAACTGGCATATTCCTTCCTTTTTTTTTTTTTTTTTTTTTTTTTTTTTACAGCTCAGCTCCTTCTGTGAGTGTTATCTATGGCTGCTCCATTAGTGAGCCAGGTACCATTCTCTTGTTAGAAGCCAAAATGAGCTCGAGAGCAGCTCTATTGATTTCAATAGAAATGTGCTTACACTGGCATCAATATAGCTGCACATTTCTGATACCTCCTGTTAGAAGCTCCCCCCTCCTTCCTCTCCCCGTTCTCCCTCCTCCTCCTCCTTCATCCTTCCGAGCTGCTGATGTAGGGAAACCCAGGGCTGCACCAGTACAACCACGGCTTAGCTGCTCATTCCAGTTTGGACAAGCTGGGTGAATCTGCATGGAAAACACTCGGCTCATTCGTTTCACTTTACTCGATATGACTGAAGATAGAAGCGTCGGGCTCTGAAATGGATAGCTATTGGCTAACATTAGCGATGGGGCTCTTTATCTGTTGGCTTTTAGGGTTTGGAGTGAAATGTATGTGCTTAGTTCTAATCAGATCAGGTATTGATCGGTCTTAATGTTCTCTCTGTGATCTCTCACTAGAGGGAAAGAAGAGAGAAGAACAGAGGCAGAGGGAAGGATAGATAGAGGTCAAGGGTTACAGTATGACTACACTCAGTCTTACAGGTCAAGGTTAGGCTGTCAGATGGCCATTAAAAAAATCAATGGCAGGTTTCTGATCTATGTTGAGCATCACTCATTTGATGGGCAGGGCAAATGCACAACCGCAACCCTGATTGGGACAAACGTGTCTCAAGAGGTGCAGCTGTCAAGCCGATTTCTGGAACAGGAGACTCGCCCATATTGCAAGTGGCACATTGTTCACTAAGTGGAAAGTTAATCTAAACTGCATCTCCACAGGGTTCCCATGTGGCGGAGGATGGCAGCCTCATCATCATCTGGTCCACCGGCTGCCCCGCTCATGACCAGCCCCAGCCTCCCTGCCCACAAATCCCATTTCATGCCAGCCACGCTTCGGAAAAGGCAAGACAAAAGGCCGATCAGCACAGCTGCGGGTTTAGCACATTGTGCCGACAATCATCGTGAAATCAGTGGAACAAAGCAAAGCGGAACTCTGCAGCACCCAAAACTGTGCAGTGGCTCGCCAGGCAGCGTTAAGTGCAGGGTGTGTCCGGCTGTGGTTTACCTGAGGACATGGAACCTCCTGCTATACTGCTGGCTTAATGTCGATAACGCCAACTTCACCTCCATAAGGCAGCATGTCAAAAACGAATACATTCATCAAGTAAAAAGAGCTGATTGCCTCAGTGTCGGCCACATTACACCCACATACATCCACCATTACCTCCTCAAAAATGCAGTGTAGGGTTGCCACAAGAAAAAAAAAGGCCTTTTCCAGGAAGCATTACTATGGTTTATTAGTAATAGGGCAGCCTTTGTTGAGAGAGACCGGCCGATTAGAGT